>JALAZF010000018.1:7935000-8560000 GCA_022829125.1 Lathyrus tuberosus
AGAGACAATGATTTACTTCTTCGACTTCCAAGAAATTAGGGAGTCTCCTAAGAAGATGTAGAAACTTGTAATGGACCTTCGTGTGTCATTACATGAGGTCCAATAAGAATCACTGAAAGCCTTAAGTTGGAGTGTAGATGTTGGGGAAAAGAATAATCCCTGAAAAGGAGGTTGTTTGATGTATTTCAATATTAGATAAGCAGCCCGCAAGTGCATAATTGTAGGAGAAGACATAAACTGACTTAGTTGTTGGATAGAGAAACTGACGTCTGATCGCGTGGTGCACATATATATTAATTGACCAATGAGCTTTTTATAGGTTGTTGGATTAGCGGAGAAGAGTCATCAGTGGTTGTAAGTTTATGGGATCTTAACATGGGAGTGGGGGCAGGCTTAGCAGCTAGGAGACCTGTATCATGTAGCAACTCAAGGGCATATTTTCGTGGACAAATGACAATTACTTGTGTGGATTAAATAATTTCAATGCCAAGAAAAAACTGAAGATTTCCAAGGTCTTTGATTTTGAAACTAGTCAAGTTTGGATTTCAAACTTTGTATTTTATCAGGTCATCAACATAGATTAGCAGGATTGTAAACCTCTTATCATGAAGTTTAGTGAAGAGAGAAGTGTCTACTTGAGATTGCTTGTAGTGTAAGGAAAGCAATAAAGATGACAATTTTGTAAACCATTTCCAGCTAGCTTGATTCAACCCATAAATAGATTTTCGTAATTTGCAAACTTGGTCAAGAATGGAGTGAAGTAATCCAGAAGGTAGTGTCATGTAAACCTCGTCATCAAGATCACCATAGAGGAATGCATTGTTGACATCAAGTTGGATAAGGTGCAAGTTCTTAGTTGCAACAGTTGCCAATAATAACCTGACAGTTGTCATCTTAGCAACATGTGAAAAGTGTTCATGTAGTAAATACCCTCAATTTATGTGTAAACCTTTTCAACCAATCATGCTTTCTATATCTCAATAGAAGCATCGTCATGTCTTTTGATCTTATAGATCCACTTACACCCTATAGGTTTCTTGTGAGGCGGAAGAGTAGTCATGATCCAAGTGTTGTTGTCTTGTAAGGCTTGAAGATCAGTTAACATTTATTGTTTTCAACAATCTTGTTGGGAAGCTTGTTTATATGAGGTAGGTTTAGTTTGTGAATTTAGGTTAGAAATGTAGGTATTTTATGTGGGGGAGAGATGAGATGTGTTGAGGTAATTTTGAATAGGATATTTTGGTGTGTGTGTGTGTGTGCGCTTGTTAGGAAGTAGTGAGGTTATTACAAATAAAGTCATAAAGTCTCCTAGGTTTGTGGATCATTCTGTTGGAAATTCTTGAAATGATAGGAGGAGGATTTGTTGTGTTAGGTGGTGAGAGTTGAGAAGTAGTGGATGTAGAGTTTGGTGGATCAGGTCGTGTGGATTGAGGAACAATTTATAGTGGTGGTGAAGAGTTTTTGAGGCCATGAGTGGTAGGAGAAGAAGGTTGGTTGATAGGTGTGTCTAGGAAAGGTAAGGACTAATCCATGATTTTTTTGTGTCGGGGATTAGTTGTAATAGATGGTGTGATGAAGGAAAAATAGTTTTCATAAAACTGAACATTCCTATAGATGGAAATCTCTCTTGTGGTGAGATTTATAACAATGTAACCTTAGGAAGACACATTCGGCGGCACGAGGGTCAAATTTATGGCGCCCTTGGATAAGAGTGGATGCAAAGGCTAGATAGCCAAAGACCTTAAGAGTTGTGTAGTAAAGTGGAGTGGGATTAAGAAGCTCATGAGGATACTGAGAGGTGATAACAGGAGAGGGAAGTATATTTATTAAATACATTGCATGACTGATAGCAAAGTTCCAAAAGAGCTTTAATAGATTTGATTAGAACATGATGACTCAAGCAACATTGAGAATATGCCTATGTTTTCTCTCTAAAACTGCATTTTGTTATGAAGTTTCTATACATGTATTTTGATGAATGATGCCTTTATCCTTGAAAAAACATGAGAAATTCTTTTCCATCATCTGATCTTATCTTCTTGATGGTCTTGTTAAATTAAGTTTGAGCTAAGTTGATGAACTGCATGATCAAGGGTCTTGTCTTAGATTTTTTTCATAAGGTAGGCCCAAGTATGCATTGGGAAGTCATATACAATTGTTATAAAATAAGAGTGGCCATGTACATACGAGGGTGAGAAGGGGCCCCAAATGTCCATGTGAATTAGCTCGAAAGAAGATGTAGTTTGAATACTGCTTAAAAGAAAAGAAAGTTTAGTTAGCTTGGCATAATGGTAACACTTACATATGGATTTAACATGATCACACACAATAGAATATATTTTTTGAATTACTTTTATTACATTGTGAGAAGGGCGTCCAAGTCTATGATGCCAAAGACTAAACTTACTGCGTGCATCAAAATTACATGGAGTCATATTTACATCAGCATTATAGGAAAAAGCTAAGTAAAATTCTTGACATAAAATGTACAAGTTATTGTGAACATTAACAAGCCCAATCATCTTGAATTAAGGCTGTTCCTGAATGATACAAGAACAATGATAAAAAATAAGGTGGCATTTATTATGATATGATAATGAAATGCAAAAATGAGACTGCAGTTGAATGTAGGAACATTGAGAACATTGTATAGAGTTAAATGGTTATTCAATTTGACAGTTCCTGATATTGTTGATGAAATATGTGATCCATTAGGTAATTTGATGGCAATATGTGGAATATTGTGATAATAATATAATAGTTTAAGAGAGTAGTATATGTGGTGAGTTGCTCCATGTGACATGAATTGAAGAATGAGTTAAACCTGAAGAGGATGCATTGATGATGTGAGAGTTAGCATGAGGTGAGGATTCAGTTTTGTTGAGTAGAGCTATGAGCTTGTTGTACATGTCAGGGGTGACATCAAATTTGTTAAGAGGTTGATTAACATTGTAGGTTGCAGGAGATTGAGCCTTATAAGTTGTATCAACATTGTTGGATGAGCCAATCTTGTCTTTGAAGTTGAAACCTGGAGGAAAGCCATGTTTGAAATATCAAGAATAAATGGTATGCCCAATTTTTCCACAAAAGGAACAAATGTTTTAGTTATATGAAGGGTTGCTTTGAAAATTCAGTTTACCATGACCTTTGCCTTGTTTGTTAAGAAATCAACCATTGCATGGAGGAGTGTTTATGTTGGCCATGAGATTATTGGATGATTCAGAAGGAATGGAAGAGGATAATTGTTACTCTTCCTGTAAGATTGATGAGAAGACCTTGGTGACATTAGGGAGAGGTTCAACCCTGAGTATCTATGATATAACATGGTTGAAATCATCAATCAGATCCTTTAAGAAACAAATAACATAATCCATGTCACGTTGCTTCTTGATGTTGGTGTGAGCTCCACGGGTACAATGTGGAAGAATCCTAAGAGTTTCTAAATCTTCCCAAAGAGTATTTAACCCATTAAAATATGAAGTTATCGATTTGTCTCCTTTCACGTGGAATGAGTTTGTCGTAGAAAATTAGATAAATAAAAATGATCACTTTTGGAAAACCTTTTCTGCCAATTCGTCTAGAGTTGTGTTGCATTATCAACATAAATCGTGCTTTGAGCGATGTCTCGAGAAAGCTGCAGAGATCCAAGAAAGTATGATATTGTTGCATCTTTCCCATGTATCAAATAGAGTATCATCTTCTTGAGATGCAGTGAGCTTGCCATTAATTAACTTGATCTTGTTCTTCCTCAAAAGAGCTTTTTTCATTGAACGACTCCAAGATTCATAATTCTTTTTTGATATGAGAGGAGAAACAAGGATTGTACCCGGGTGTTTAACAGGATAAAGATAATAGGGACTGGATTAATCAAGGGCTGGATTCTTGGTGGAATTGTTATTTGTGTTATGATTTTTATTGTTGTTGTGTATCATGTTGTTGTTATCTTGTGTGACAGAGGTGTCATGATCATAAGCCTCCATGTTTGAAGCTCAAAGGAAGGGTCAGTGAAAAAGAAGAATAAGAAGTATCTTCTAGTTACTCACACTACTGATACTATAATAAAATATTGAGAATTGCATTGGATATGAATATTTGGCTTAACATTAATTGTGGGAATGTAAAGTATTTATACAATGTAGTTCACCTAAGACTAAAGTAATTAACTTATCTCAAGTAACAAACTATAAGAAAACATATTAACGCTAACCAACTAAGCTAACGGTAAATTGACACGGCAAGCCCATGTTGCCTGACACGACTCGTCTCAGTACTCAGGAAGTTACAAAAATTTTGATCTTTGGATAGCTTTTGTGACCTTTTGACATTTGTAACCTCCATTTATTTTATGATTAGTGATTAGTGTTCATTAAGCTCAAACTTAGTGTCAATAACTAGTGATTTATGCTTTGGATTAATGTAAATAGAAGCTTGAGTATCAAGAGAATGCATCACCTTCACTACTATCATTCCTTGCAAATTGTTGTTTTCTTAAGTTCTTAGCTTAAAATTTTGCTACTCTTTTGTAATTTCCTTCACTTTTATTATAATCTTGCCATCATCCTCATTTTAGTTTGTTATTGCTTTACTTATTTTTAATTATTTAATTTTCTTAGAATATTCTTAATTTTATTTATTATAGTTGTTCATCTCACCATGAGTGAGTATATCCTTATGGCATGGAGTTATGAGAGTCCATCTCATGATAAACCCCTAATAAGTTATTAATTTGTAATTGCGAGAAGTATAAGTTTGCTTTATTTTATAATTCGAGTTCTAATCCCTGTTTATGTCAGTTGCGAAAGCAAAGTCAAAATAGATGTTGATCATGTACCGAAAGATAATGATTAGACATCCAAAAGCGAGTTACTAAACAATTGAGTTTGAGGCGCCACTGACAAGGTGTCTTGATCTTAGCTAAGAAACAATCAAGATGTGTCGTCGTGTGACAAGGAGTAACACTCTTGATTTAACTTCTTAATAGTGCCTGAAACACATTCAGATTCGCACGCCACAAAAGTGGGTGAAACACATATTTGTATAGTTTTATATAAAAATAACTTAGAACTTCTCATAATTCAAACATGAATGATCTTAGGAGTGATTCTAGATGGATAATCATAGCTCATAGTCATGCTTTTTATTAATTGTTTAAAATCTATTTTAAATCTGCATCATGTAGCGAGCGATTTTTGTCGGTGATGCGACCACCTGATCGCTGGAGTTTTCCTCACAGCAATGGTGGGAAGGGGTGCTACTTTCTGATTTCTTATTTATCCCATGAAGCTGGAAGGGAAAGGGAAGCTATCTAAAACTAACCTTGCACACGAATGTTTAACTGAACAAACGCTTAAAGAGATTGGGGGTCCGGGGTCAGGTTATACAATGGGTAGTTGTCAATTACCCATCCTATATGTGGTTATCCACAGGATATTAGCAAATAGGTTTCACTTTGTAATTGATGGTGTTTATCTGTTAATGGGTTGGGAAAGTTTCTTGGGAAATATGAGAGAGTGAGTGAGTTTTTCTTGATGTTTTTGGTTAAGTATTAGACCTAAGGATTGATTGATATCAAGGTACTGGACCTAGGGTTTTTGATTAGTATGCTCGCTAAGATTTCACAATCTTATGCCTACGTATTCCCGTTTAAACGAAACAGGGAAATAAGAGCAATTTGATTTCCGAGAGATATATTATCAATATCTTGCTCTTTTTTCTTAGGGAAAGTACTACCGTATCTTTTGGTACTGCTTGATGGTCCAGCATCTTTAACTAAACGTCCTTCTCGGACAGTTTCCTCAAGACGAACTCCCATGCCCACCATCTCGGTGAAGTCACTGGGCACACTGGTGACCATTGTGTCGTAATAAAACGAGCTTAAGGTTTTTAAGAAGATCTTTGTCATCTCTTTTTCCTCAAGAGGTGGACAAATCTGAGCGGCAATTTCACGCCATCTCTGAGCATATTCCTTAAAGGATTATACTTATATTGTTGAACGAAGGCAGCGCCAAGATCTCTGAAAGTTACAATCTTAGTGCGGTTCAAACCCATGTACCATTTGAGTGCGGCACTGGTTAAACTATCCTAGAAATAGTGGATCAGTAGCTGTTGGTTCTCTGTCTAAGTTGACATCCTCCGAGCGTACATCACCAAGTGACTTTGAGGGCAAGAGTTACCCTTGTATTTTTCAAATTAGGGCACCTTGAATTTGAGCAGAACTTTCACATTGGGGACCAAACAAAGGTCTGCGGCATCCTTTCCAAATAGATCCTGACCGCGAATGGCTTGCAGTTCCTTCTGCATCTCCAGGAACTGTTCCTGGAATTCCTTCATTTTATCGTTCATACTTTCATTTCCACCAGAAGGTATTTGTGGAATCAGTCCTTCCGGGACAGTGTGTACCACGGGTGGTGGTACAGTCATTACGACAGTGACCCTTGGTGCTTCCCAAAGTTTGTAACCTTTAGGCCCAGCGGTTCCTGCTGCAGCTTCTGGATCTTCCATGATCAGAGGAATATATCCTTCAGGGATATAGTTGAGTGGCATTCCCCAGGGACAATCTTTTGGCATGGTATATCGAGGATCATACTTCTCCACTATGGGCGTAGATGTGATCTCCGAGATCACAGTCCGTTGTTGTTGCATCTGAGCTGCTGCCAAGGCTTACATGTCATCGTGAAGTTTCCTCAGATCTTCCTTCAGAGTGTCGATTTCTTCTCTCAACCCTCTGTTATCTTCCTCGAGATCATCCATTTTCTTATGTCTATTGGCCCGAGTATTGTACGAATGAGACAGTTTGACTCTAGAATCAAGACACAAACGTGAGATTCGCAGGAAAGAAGAATGAGTTATGGGCGAATGATGAATGATATGCAATGATTAATTAATTAAAATTTTTTATTTATTTAATCAAAAGAAACTTTGACAATTGGATTGCAAATATCAAACAGTGGGGGAAACCCCGTTTTATTGAATTCAAAGCTTGCGGAAATGGAAATACAATAATTTACAAAGTGCTGTAAATGGAAAAGTCTAAACTAATGGATCCTGAGTCCTCTTTGAGGAGAGCTCAGATGCTGGTTCTGGTATCTTCCTTTTCTTTGACCGGGGCTCTTGAGCCGTTGTCGGGTTGTCATTCCTTTGCCAAGTGAAAGGAGCGAGCAAATTCCGTTGGTCACCTTGATTTTCTATAGCATGTTGCTCTAAAATCTCGATCAGAGCATCTTTTTCTTTTAACAATTGATGTATTTTGTTACATTCCACCTTGAGAGTGCGGTATTTGTTCCTCCAATACCTCTTTTCTTGTTGAACTTTGGCAAGAGTAACCTGAAGTTTTTCCGTATAAGATAAAGGACAAATTCCTTTAATGGAAGAACTTCTTGACGATGGTAAGGCATCCTTAGCTTGAGAGCTCTAGTTTGTAACCAGCGGAGATAAGGCTCCACAGAGATACAGTCTGGTTTTCCTAGAGACTCTCTTCCTTTCCTGTGAACATGTTTCCAGGCATGCACTATTTCTGTCTTTAGTGCCCTGTCATTTTCTCCTTCCTTGAAGAAAAGACCTTCCAGATGAGCATTACGTGGGATATGCCTAATCGGGTATCCAAATTGACGACAAACGAAAACCGGATGATAATTGATTCCACCTTTAATTCCTATGAGGGGTACGTTAGGGAAGTTTCCACAATGGTCAATGATTCTGATCCCGTCATAGATTCGATTGTACCAATCGATGTCAGAGTTGGTAAGAGCCATTATTCTCTGCGACCAACGTAAAGTATTCTTTGGATCCCAAAAAGTAGCAGACTTGGGTAAGTGGGAAGTGAGCCATTTGTATAGCAGGGGTACACAACATATGATCATTCCTTCGCTGTACAAATTCCTTAAGTGTACAGAATGATAAGCATCTGCGAGCAAGGTTGGAACGGGATTTCGAATCAGAAATATCTTAATGGCATTGATATCTACGAAGTTATCGATGTTGGGAAACAAAAATAACCCATTGGAGAGCAAAGCAAAGATGCTTTCGAAAGCAGGCACATTCCCTATACTAGCAAAGTACAGGGCTTTATTTATCAAAAACTGGGCTGTCAAACCCTGGATTCCATCTGTTGCGGTGAAAATTGAATAACAAATTATTAACTAATTTGTATCATATTTCTTTTACAACGGACTTTGATTTATCCAAAGGAAAGGTTCAAGATCGTAGAAAAACCTAAAGGGGGGAGATCTAAGGTTCGGGGGTTGGTTATACTAAGGGAAGGTATTAGCACCCTAAGTATCTGTAGTACTCTACAGGAACCTCTTGTTTAGTGTTATCTTATCTTTGCTAAAGGTTCTATGCTAAAGGTTGAAACCCTAGGGGTTAGTATCTAAGTATACTCGATAAGGCATCGCACCTTACGCCTACGTATCCTCGGGAATAGAATCAGAGTATGCGTAGTTCTACTTTCTACTGAACTATTGACCGTGGTCAATATTCAGAGGGGAAATGAGTACAATCTCGTTGTAGAGTTTAAGAACTCTCTAAATCTAGTTGAAATGGACCTATGTTATGTTTTAGTTAGTAGGGGAGGTGATGATTCATATGATGAATATCACCTGGAGTTCACGATAACTCCCACCTACTGCTAGTTGTGATTTCATGGCTCTCGATTAAGCCAAGTAATGAAATTTCTCCTAAGAGGTTACGTAGGTTAAGGTGGGGGGCTATGATTTTAAGAGTCAACGTTAATCACCTTCCTTTGGAATAGGGGGATAACAATTATAGGATAATATAACAATAGATAAAGACATGATGAAAGATAAAACATTTATACAATATGAGATAAAAGCAACACAAGCATAAGGGTGGCAAGATGCTTCATGATAGATGATAATAAGCAAGCATGAGATAATATCAAGGCATAAAGTAAACAACGATACATAAAAGATGTTGAATTTTGAGAAAGATAGTTTCATAAACAATCACAAAATCAAAGCAAGTTAGATATGAGATTAAAAAACAATAATTTAGATTAAATGACCATAAATTTAATCAACAATTATATGGTGAGATAAATCAAAATTTAAGCATGAGATTAACCAACTTCAATTATGAGGAAAATCATGAGCAAATATTCAACAATTTAATCAAATACACAAAGATATAAAACTCAAATTAATAATAAATTATCTTAAATAAACATTTAAGAAAATAAAATAAATAAAATATTTTGAGTTAAAGTAGAAGGTGAGTTTTTTGAAAATAAAATAAAAATGGAATGTTTTTGATAAGATTTTAAAAATAAGAAATAAATAAGTAAATGATAATTGTTAATTAAAAGAAAAAAAATGATGGGGGGTGTATGAGTGATTCTGGATAGTTGGAAAATAAGAAGGATTGTGAAATGGGCCATAAACCGGGGGTGTGGGTAGCACACTAGCACAAGGCCCAGCGTCCAAAAAGGAAAAAGACAGGCGAAAATAGAAAACAAAACAAAAGGGTTGATCCAAGGATCGAACCCATGTCATATGAGTGAAAGGGTAAGGCAGTGCATGTGTGTGACTGTTGGGATGACGTGTACATCCAACAATCATACGCCTCAAATAAAATATAAACCAAACGTTTCCATGAAAATATTAAATGAAATGAAAACACGCACATGGCAGCTGGATGTATAACAACATGAAATCAATTGGTCATGGTCATTTTAAAACACAACAAGACAAAAATAAAACCCATGGCCAATCAATGCGCACGCATGGCAACTGAAACATGCAGCACAACCAAACTATCGTGTTTTCAAATTTAAAACATCAAAACAAAGGTTAAACTTCAATCCAACATAAATAATTCAAATCACCACCAAACATCATGAAGTAAAATATCATTTTGAAGCACCCAAAACATAGAACACAATGGAGCCCTAAGTTGAACAAGTTAGTGACTATATCATGAGCAGAAAGCAAAGGAAAACCAGTGTTCAAAAATGAAAATCAGTTCAAGAAAAAGTGAGACACCAGCTTCTGTTTCAAATCTTGAACCAACATATTTGTTTCAAAACTCAATCAACAAACATATAATATGCCAAACCATAATTCCTGAACCTCATCCATACGGTGACATGAACAAAACTTTGATAGTTAAAACTCAAACATTTTGAAAATAGCATCTAGCATATTGGTTATAGCATCATACAAGTTAGCTTGGTGTCCAAATGTAGATTACAGTCATGCATACATGAATATCATCTATAATAAACACATATATCTCAGCCAAATTTAATAATGCACAATGTAATACCCCAAATTTTGACCACTTAGATTTCCCATCATTGTGAAAATCATCATCACAATATGGATGTACCTTTATGCTTCATCAGTCTCCCCAAAGATGGGTGAGCATCCAATACAATCAAAATTAGGGTTTCAAGCCCTCTCTGAGTGCTTAGACAAAGGATCAATCAAGAAATGACATGATCTTCAACTTGTCTAATCTCTCAAACATCCACAATGGATCAAAAAGGACTCCCACTTCAAGGATTAAGCACAAGGCTGCTCCCTTCTAGGTGGATCAAGTCTCAAGATCGACAGTGTCACCAAATTAGGGTTTTGGTCGACCAGGGCCTCCAGATGGAAAATTTTCATCTGGGCACAAGGCAATGATCCAAAACATGACCTAATAGACTTCATGGAACCTCATGAACCCATGCATCAAGTCAATTTTGCCTCAGGGGATGCATTCATCAAAAATCAGGAATTAGGGTTTCTTGACCTAATTCACCCCTAAGTTGACTTTTGGGACAAACCATGAGCCAAGACCTCAAGACATGATTTGAGGGTCTCTAATATACCATATTGATCCATTTGGAACAATGGATTGATCCAAGAAGCTTGAGCAACAAGTCTCAATTTCATCTGCACCACAATTAGGGTTTTAAGGGAAAAGTCAACTGTAACTTTGACTTTTGACCAAGACATGCTCCCAAACCCTAATACATGATTGAAAATACCCTATGACACCCATGGAACATGTCCATCAAGTTTGATTTAGGTCAAGGACATGATTTCCTGAAGAATTGCACAGTTTGGAATTCATCTGATAAAAAGTCAACTGGGCACAAAAGTCAACTTTGACTTTTTGAGATTTTTCACCAAAATGGATTTTTAACCCTAAAATGATGTTAATGTATGATTTGAATCATCATTCATCAAGAAAAATCAAGAAAAGTGAGATAACTTGTAAAAGGGGTAACCATAAAACAAAGAAATTTTTCTAAGTTAAAAATAAAGTGGCAAAGGTACCAACTTTGGAGGACCATAACTCCTAAACCACAAGGCCATTTTTTCTCATCCAAAGATGGATTTGTAGCCCTCATTATCACCTACAAAAACTTCAACTACAAGTCATTCCAATTCATTAAGGATTTTGAGTTATGGAGTGATCATAGTGGCTGAAAAGTGAAAAAGTCACTTTTTCCAACACTTAGTGAAATTTTCACTAAGTCAGAATTCTGCTTCACTTTTTGCCAAATGTAGGGGGATTTTTCACTTGGAATCAAAAGAGATCAAAACCAAACTTGTTCAAACAGTTCTTGTATCATGTAAGAGCTTTCCAAAATGGCCAAGAACATTGCCAAATTCAACCTACATCATGAGATACAACATTGGCAAGTTGCCTTGCTGAAATCTGTCAAGGCAAGGCAGAATTTGCACTTTGGCTCGATTTTCCAAAATCAGCCAATTTCAATTGCTCCAATCCACTTGGACACCTCAGAGGATTGAATCCAAAGGGGACAATCACTGAGCCAAGCCTCCAAGGTCCAAGGAACAAGGAATAGCATGTTGAACCTAGAATTGCCAAAATAGGGACAAGACTTCAAATTTGGAATGAGGCATTCAATGGAACCATCAAGGTGGCATGGACTGAGCCATTCTCATCTGAAATCAGTCAAGACTTATCCAAGACCAAGGGGACCAAAGCTCTGTGCCCTAACCTTTAGTCAATGGCTAGAGGAGACTTTCATTTCCATTGGCCAACATTGAGGAAACCTACTTACCAGCTGCCATGCACTATTCCTTGCAAAACAAACTTGCTCTACTATAAATAGAGCTCAATTGTGGTCAGTTTAAGTACACCAAAGCCATCTAACAGATGCTTTCCTCAAAATCTCTTTCTCTTGGCAAAAATGCCTTTCTTAGCAAGGTAGCTATCGGGTTTTGAGTTTGAGAGCAATTCTGCATAAACCAATCACTCACACACCTCACATACATCACATATGAGCTGATCAAACACTCACATAACTTCTGAAACATCAAAATCTCAAAATCACTTGCCATCCACACAAGTTTGAAGTGAAGTTGCAGCTGAGATGCCATAAACTGATCCAGTCCATTTCAATTCAATCCAAGTGTTCAAACACACTCCATATGGTGTAGGGAAGCTGTCCAGATCATCACAACTTGTCTGTAACACCTCCAACTCAAAATCACATCTGCTCTTGCTGTCACGACTTGGAGGTAAGCACATACTTGGTAATCTCTCAATCTATGCATATTTCCTTGCACAATAATTTGGCCATATGTTCATAATCATGCATGGAATGTTTTCCCTCAATTAATTGCATTGTTTGAATCGTGTATCAAAAATCCTAGCCTTCATGCAGAAATTAGGGTTCTTGAGGTCTCTTCGTGATTTCTTGTTGTATGTTTAATTTAAATGAAATTAAAGTACATAGACATGATCGTGAGGTTGAGACGAGCATAATGATATGTGGATTGCATGATATGATTACGTATTCATGGAGATTGGATAGAAAATGCAAATCTGGGCAAACTGAAAAACACGCGTGTTCTTGGTGTTGTTCTTGGCGCCATTTTCACATATTTGAATATTTGAATTTTGTGATTTTGTTTAATTGATTCAAAAATTAATTTATCTCTGAGTTTTAATGATTTTGAGTTGATTCTTTTTTTAATAATTCACAAAAATGTTAAAATATTTTATTTTATCAAAAAATCCCAAAAATATTATTTATTTCATATAATTGATATTTTTGTAAAGAATTAATATTTTGATTATTTTTGGCATTTTAAATATTTTTTCTACATTGAGTTTGCAACTTTTAATGCTTTCTAATTATTTTGTAGGTCAATACTTAATTTTTGAAGCATTAATCCAAGATCACAATTTGTTTTCCATGTGTTAAACAATTTTTGATCATTTTAATTGAATTTTTATTCAATTAAATACATTTTTGAAAACAAATTAGGGTTTTGGATTAATTCAACCCTCATAAATCATTTTCAAAACACTCTGGGCCTCTATTAGAGTGTAAGAACCAATCCTTTTTTTGACCAAATCATCTTTGGGCCTCACTTATTGTATAAGTCCCGATACCGTAAAAAAAAATAAACGGCGCGATCGTCGCCTTTTCAAAAATCATCTGGGCCTACCCTCGAGTAGTAAGACCCATTTATTTTTCTTTAAACACTTTGGGCCTCTATTAGAGTGTAAGACCCAATCCCCCTTTTAACCAAAACATTTTGGGCCTCATTTATTGTATAAGTCCCTCTGCGTTAAAAGAAAACCTCGGCGCGATCGCCATTTTAAACGAAAAAATCATTTGGGCCTACCCTCGTGTTATAAGCCCCACTCTTTTTCTTTAAACCTTTTTGGGCCTCTTGAGAGAGTGTAAGACCCATCCCTTTGTACAGAAAACCTTTTTGGGCCCCAGTCACTTGTATAAGTCCCTCTGTCCAAATTCAACAGTGCGCTCACTGATAAAACCCTGGGCCTCTCCTTGAGCTGTAAGCCCCAAATCTTTCTTTTTCAAAGCACTTTCTCCTTTGATTTTGAATATACTGTTGTTTTCAATCTTTCTTTGTTGAACAACTAACCAAACAGCATGGAAGCACTACAACTGAGTAAGTGGTTATCGCTTTCATTTACTGCTTTCATATTATAAACTGTATTGTGGGGCTGCTCACTGTAAGTTTCCTTTCATAAACTCATATCTACTGTGTAATAATAGTATAGATATTTCGAGTTTCCCCGGCAACTACGTCTAGAACTAAGTGACGCCGTTTCATTTATTCGTAGAAATAGACGCCTAGATCCCCAATAGGAGCACCAAATACAGTCTTCTCTTCGGCTGTCCTCCTTAGGAATCATCAAGAAGCTCTACTCCCCAAGATGAATGTATTCTCCGTGAATGGCATCTTTGAGTTTCTTCCGAATTCTCGAACTTTCCTGACTTGATCTATTCCTTGTGGATAGCTTGCCTTGAATGTCTCGGGGTTTGGGTACCCACTACGGTCATAATCTTGGACCTTAACTAAGGAACCCTCTTTCAAAGCTAAAAGTCGCTGGATAGTAAACCTCGCACGTTTACCAGTGGTTTTCATCTTTAAAAGAGTTATCTCTCCTATTGGAAAGGAGATGATAGACCCACGGGCTTCTTAAAAGCATCGGCCTCCTCTTGGGCATTATTCAAGGACCCTACGGCTTCTTAGAAGTATTCACATCCTCCTCTTAGGCTTCGTATAATGATCTCTTCCTCCGGGAATGATAGCCTCCTCTTGGGCTTCGTACAAGGACCCGTCGGCTTCTTAAAAGATTCTAGCCTCCTCTTGGGCTTCGTACAAATTGTCCCGACGACCTCCTAGAGGTATAGGAACAGAACCTAGTCATCCTCATAGAACAGTCCTTTCATAGAGTCTACTACTGTTTCTCGAAGCATAGTACAAAAGATAAAACTCTAGACTTGGACAGTCTAACTTCCTTGAGTCTCAAAGACATTCTCAAGCACCCTTCGTTAAATAGGAAGGAAACCCGCAGAATCGGATAGTCTCAATACCCTTTGGATTTCCCGTTTCCTCAAAGAAAAGGAAATATCCTTGATCCTCAAATTAAATCCCTGTGTACAGTGTTACTCATATAAGAACTGATTTTCTCTTTTAAATCAGTATATTGGATCTGTCACTCAACTGAAACAGTTACAATAGCCTCCATCTCGGGCTTCGTACGAGATACCAAAATTCTCCCCAGTGGAGTCAAAACAACCTTTTAGCCTCTCTCTCAGGCTTTGTATGAGACACAAAAGATTCCCTCGTTGAGTCAATCACCCCTTTTTTGCCTCCATCTCGGGCCTCGAACGAGATATAAATCCCTTAAGCAAGAGTCGAACTCTTTGCTAGCCTCCTCTTAGGCTTTGTATAACGATATGCCCCACTGGGTCAAAAACCTTTAGCCTCTCTCTCGGGCTTTGTACGAGACACAAAATAGCCTCCTCTTAGGCTTTGTATAATGATTTTCCTAGCGGAAATTAGCCTCCTCTTAGGCTTTGTATAAGAAAACCACTAGTTGATCCAATCGACCTTTTAGCATCAAAGCTGTGCCTCGTTCACAGCATACAAACATCAACAACTCTTTCCTTCATCTAATCGCTGTAAGCGGCAAGCCTCTGGATCATCTATATCCATGCCACTGTCCCTCTTTTAGCATGAGAAATTCCTAAGGAAAGATGGCATTGCTCTACACTGAGTTAAAGTCTTCTCCTTCAGGTTAAAACCCTTTCTTCAGAAATTATGGCATTGCTCGGATCCGCGTATCCCAGTTAAAGTAATTCTCCTTCTCCCCTCTTTAGAGATGACAAATTATCTCTAAATTCGAGGTCTTTTAGCTTCACATCTTGGGCTTTGAACAAGATACAAATCACCTTTTCGCTTCACGTCTTGGGCTTTGAACAAGACACCAAAAACCAATTTCCTCCCATAGAATAGGAGGAACTACGAACGCTCTGATTTCCCTGTTTCGGTAAACGGGAATACGTAGGCATAAGATCGAAAGAAAAGATCTTAGCGAGTGCAATCAACAAAAAACCCAAATCCCATATCTCCATTAATTAAAAGCAGTAATTCAAACGCAACAGTCCTAACATCCTAATCCTTATTCCCCGCCAGAAACCCTTTGCCTAGAAAAAAAGAAAGAAAGAATCGTATTGGCGAAATACGAATAACCAGTACAAAGGCCCCCCCACATTGATAGCATCCGTAACCTAACAGACCGCTGTTTAAACTCAGTATGCAAGCAGGGTTAATTGGAGACATCTATTTCCCTTCCTTATTCAGCTCACAATAGGATAAAAAATGAATCGACCTGTAGTTTTAAGCTCAAACCGCAGAGAGCGACCAGCGCTTAAGAACCGCGTCAAAAATCGCTCGCTACAGAAAAGTGGCGCCCACCGTGGGACCGATTCCTTTCTTTCTACTTCTCTTGTGTGAAAAATTACACAAATGGCGACTCTGCTGGGGAGTCTCCTTTTCTGCCTTAGGGCATCATCCCCGTTTTCTACAGAAAATGGGAACTCTACCGAAGAGAAAGATTGACCTATGCTGGTCCATCTCTTAGGCAGGGAACCACAGATTGGGGCTTCCGCCGGGGAACCCATTTCTGTCAGGAACTTAAGATTCATAGCTTTATAAGTCTAGGATGTTTAGGACAAATATATATATACTGCTTTTCCTAATTGCTATACGTGTTTATTTTTCTGCTACTGGGAATGCGTGTGATGCCGTATGTGGTGAGATTGAGTATACACTTAAGAAAAGCTAACCTTTTTCGTAGTGCGGAGGCTATCAGAAATAGCTGTTACGCGATACTACCCTCATTTGAGGCTGGTGATCTATTCTCGGTGAATAACACTTACTCTAAGATTGCACACAACTCGTTGGCGATCCGCTTGTTGTTTTGCTTTCCTGGGAGGAGCTGGTGATAATGAGTACAGATACAAAAATCACCCTAGTATAAACCTTTGGGGATGGGTAGAGCCTTGACTTCATGACAACGACCCTTTGACCCCATGTATTTTCTATGTTTTTGTGTGCTGCATTCATGCATTCATTTAATAAAACATTAAAACATTCAAAAAACTTTCTCTTTTAGTCTCTCTGTTTTTCAAATTAAACTAAGACTGTGATTGCAAATATCAGAGAAAAAGATTGCATTAATGGATTTCGGTAGAAGGAGAACTCACCAGTATACCTTCAAGGTTCCAAAACTAGGGGATTTGAGAAAGTTAGCGAGGATGATCGTTAACCCAGAGGCTTTCAGAGCCAAGCACGGTGGTTTGCTACCACTGTTAAGAGTCCATGTGATTGAGGGAATCATGGACGCGCTCATTCAATTCTACGATCCGGTTTATCACTGTTTCACATTCCCGGATTACCAGCTATCACCAATGCTGGAGGAGTATTCTCATCTAACTGATTTACATATCACAGATCGAGCTCCATTTTCTGGACTGGAAGAAATTCCAAAGAATCAGACTATTGCAAGAGCAATTCATTTGGACGAGTCTGAGGTCAGGACTCACATGATTACTATGGGTGGCATCCAAAGTTTGCCAGCCCAGTTCCTAACCAAGAAAGCCCTGTACTTCGCTAGTATAGGGAACGTGACTGCTTTTGAAAGCATCTTTGTCTTGCTCACCTACGGGTTATTTTTGTTTCCCAACATCAATAACTTCGTCGATATCAACGCTATTAAGGTTTTTCTCATTGGAAACCCTGTGCCGACTTTGCTCGCAGATGCGTATCATTATGTACACTTAGGAAATTTGTACAGCGGAGGGGAGATCACATGCTGTGTACCTTTGCTTTACAAGTGGTTTATCTCTCACTTGCCCAAGTCTGCTGCTTTTTGGGATTGCAAGAGTATCTTACGTTGGTCGCAGAAGATCATGTCCCTCACCAACTCTGATATAGATTGGTGTAATAGGATTTATGAGGGAATCAGAATCATTGACCGTTGTGGAAACTTCCCTAGCGTACCCCTCATAGGAACTAAAGGAGGAATCAACTATCATCCGATATTAGTTCTTCGTCAATTTGGATACCCGATGAGGCACATCCCACTGGGTGTTCATCTGGAAGGTCTTTTCTTCAAAGAAGGAGAAAACGACAGAGCACTAAAGATGGAAATAGTGCAAGCTTGGAAACATGTTCATAAGAAAGGACGAGAGTCTCTGGGAAAACCGGACTGTGTCTTGGTGGAGCCTTATCTCCATTGGGTACAAACTAGAGCTCTCAAGCTAAAAATGCCTTATCCTTGTTACGGAATTCTTCCACCGAGGGAAATTGTCATGTACTTCATGACGGAAACTGAAAGGCTTCAGGTTACTCTCAACAAAGTTCAAAAGGAAAGAAGGTCTTGGAAGAACAAGTACCGCACCCTCGACGTAGAGTGTATCCAAATACATCAATTATTGAAAGAAAAAGATGCTCTGATTAAAATTTTGGAGCAGCATGCTGTAGAGAATCAAGATGACCAAAGGAATTTGCTCACTCCTTTCACCTGGCAAAGGAATGACAACCCGACAACGGCCCAAGCGCCCCGGTCAAAGAAAAGGAAGATACCAGAGTCAGCACCCGGTTTCTCCTCAGAGAGGACTCGGGACCCATTAGTTTAGGTTTCTGTTTCTGCACTTTGTAATCTACTGAATTTCCATTTCTGTAATCCTTTGGAATTTAATAAAAAGGGTTTTCCCCACTGTTTAATATTTGCAATCTAATTGTCAAAGTTTATTTTGATTAAACCAAAAAACAACAATTAATATAATCATTGCATTCATCATTCTCACATCGCGTATTCTTCTTCCCTACGAATCTCACGTTTGTGTCTCGATTCTAGAGTCAAACTGTCTCATTCGTACAATACTCGGGCCAATCGTCAGAAAAAGATGGATGATCTTGAGGAAGAAAACAGAGAGTTGAAAGAAGAGATCGACACTCTGAGAGAGGATATGAGAAAGCTTCGTAACGACATGCAAGCCATGACAGAAGCTCAGCTACAAAGAACTGTGATCTCAGAGATCACCTCAACGCCCATCATAGAAAAGTATGATCCTAGGTATCAGATACCGAAAGATCGTCCTTGGGGCATGCCTGTTAACTATATCCCGGAAGGATATGTTCCGCCGATCACTGAAGATCAGGGAATCGCAACAGAAGCCGCTGGGCCTGAAGGTTACAAACTTCGGGAAAGCGAAGATGCCAGGGGCATACTCAAGACTCCTGAAGGTTACAAACTTCGGGAGGCGCCAAGACTTACTGCCGTAGTCACGGTACCACCCCCTGTGGTGCACACTGTCCCGGAAAGACAGATTCCACAGACACCTTCTGGTAAGAAGGAAACTATGTTTGACAGAATGGAGGAATTCCAGGAACAGTTCTTGGAAATGCAGAAAGAGCTGCAAGCCATTCGCGGTCAGGATCTATTTGGAAAGGACGCCGCAGACCTCTGCTTGGTCCCAAATGTGAAAGTCCCGCACAAGTTCCAAGTGCCCGACTTTGAAAAATACAAGGGTAACTCTTGCCCTCAGAGCCATCTGGTGATGTACGCTCGGCGGATGTCAGCCCAGACGGGGAATCAGGACCTGCTGATTCACTACTTCCAGGATAGTTTGACCGGTGCCGCACTCAAATGGTACATGGGTTTAAACCGTGCCACGATCAGTACTTTCAGAGATCTTGGCACTGCCTTCGTCCAACAATACAAGTACAATTTGGACATGGCACCCGACAAAGATCAACTCAGATCAATGTCGCAAAAGGAAAAGGAAACCTTTAAGGAGTATGCTCAAAGGTGGCGTGAAATTGCCGCTCAAATTTGTCCACCTCTTGAGGAAAAAGAGATGACAAAGATCTTCTTAAAGACCTTAAGCTCATTTTACTATGATCGAATGGTTGCCAGTGCACCCAGTGATTTCACCGAAATGGTCGGCATGGGTGTACGTCTTGAGGAAGCCGTCTGAGAAGGACGTTTGGTAAAAGACACTGGATCGAAGAGTGGTACTAAAAAATACGGTAGTGCTCTCCCGAAGAAAAAAGAGCAAGATATTGGGAATATCTCTCTCGGAAAGCAAAGGCGTCGTTATCAGCCAGTCGCAGCTGTTACTCCTGCTATCGGCCCCGCGCCTGTTCCTATGTATCAACCTCAGGTTGCGCAGAGCCAGCCTGATCAACAAAGGACACAACAGCCTCTTCAGCAGGCTCGTCCTCCATACAACAACAACCTTACAACACGGCCACCAGGATTTGATCCTATACCTGTAACGTACGCATAACTGTTTCCGTTACTGCTGGCTAAGGGGCACATTCAGACTAAGTTTCCCTTTTCAGTTCCGGGAAATCCGCCTTTCTGGTTTAAGGTGGATCAAACATGCCCTTATCATCAAGGAGGTTCAGGGCATAACATTGAGACTTGCCTCAATTTCAAATCCGACGTGCAAAAGCTTGTTAGGAGCGGGCTCTTATCTTTCAAAGATATGAACCCCAATGTTCTCACGAACCCGCTGCCTTAACACGAGAAAGCTGCAGTCAATCTGATTGAGAAAGAGACTAACGATGTCTATCAAATTCACGATGTACTCTTATTGGGGACCAATCTGGTCAAGATGCATTGTAGACAGAGTGGATATGGCCATGTGCCACCTCATAATTATCACCAGTGTGATATCTGCTCTAAAGATAACCAAGGATGTTCTGTAGTGCAATCAGCTCTACAGGAACGGATGGATCTCGGATGGATCCAAGAGCACCGAGTTCATGGAGTTAACATGGTCTCTACAAATTCTAACGTTATTCAAAAACACGACATCCGTGTGATGAATATTAACTTGGTGGCGATGCACTCAAGGCAAAGCCAGTATCATAATCTGCCGCGGCACGATTACAGTTCCTGTCTGATTTGCTCGGTAAACAAACAGGGATGCTCTTTCATACAAGAGGCCCTCCAGCGTCAGATGGATCTTGGATGGATCCAAGACTACCATGATAGGAACTCCTATCAAATCAATATGGTTCAGGTCTTCGATATCCGCGTAATGAATACCAACCTGGTAGAGTTACATGCTGAGCAGGTCCGACTCAGATTCTTAATATCACACGATTATCAAAACTGTAAAGCAGGTTGCAAAAACGATCGAGGTTGTACCCTTGTCCAGAAGGCACTTCAGCACTTGTTAAATCACTGGTGGATGCCAATCTATATGGACGAAGATACTCAGTAGATTAGTATCAATCATAGGAATCCTACTCGTCGTCAAAGTCAGGATGTCCGATCAATGGAAGGTAACCTAGTGAGGTTACATTGTATTCAAAGTGGGCGTGGCCAGGTGCCACCACACAACTATGACAGTTGTAGCATCTGTTTGGAAAGTAACCAAGGGTGTTACCTTGTGAGAGCCGCTCTTCAGGGTCAGATCGATCATGGAGAAATTCATCCATATCCGGGTTCATGACCCATCATTTGGTCGCCGAACTACCTTGCCGATCAGGTTGAGGATGTTGTCACGATCTCTGGTCATCACCAGATCAGGGATGTTTTTGCCATCGTCCCTCTACTTGACGAATCTAGAGTTCCCAATCGGGAACAGATCGAGATTACTTATGACGGTCAGAAAAATCAGAAGGTTCCCATAGTCATCTATCTACCGGGGCCATTACCGTATGAATCAGCTAAGGCGATCCCTTACAAATATGGTGCAACAATAATCGAGAATGGAAAGGAGATTCCATTACCCTCCATCGTGAATATTGCAGACATCAGTCGTGTAACACGGAGCGGCCGAATCTTCAACCGAGGGGTTGGAGAATCCAACAAAGAAAAGGAACTTCAGGCAGAAATTCCTGATCCACCAGTCGGTCAATCTGGTAATCCCGACTTTTCAAAAGACAAAGATGAGATGCTAAAGCTCATCCAAAGGAGTGAATATAACATTGTTGATCAACTGTTACAGACTCCTTCAAAGATCTCAGTATTATCGCTGTTACTCAGTTCAGAAGCCCACAGAGAGGCTCTACAGAAAGTCTTGGAGCAAGCCTTTGTGGAACAGGATGTAACAATCAGACAATTTGATAGCATTGTCTCTAACATCACTTCCTGCAATAATTTGGGATTTAGTGATGAGGAATTACCTGAAGGGGGTCGTCGTCATAACATGGCGCTCAACATTACGGTTAACTGACAGGGCGATGCTTTGGTCAACGTACTGGTAGACACAGGGTCAGCCCTGAATGTTATGCCGAAGTCCACTTTGATGTAATTATCATTTAAGGGCCCTCCGACGAGAGTCAGCGAGGTCATCGTCAAAGCATTCGACGGATCCAGAAAAACAGTTATCGGCGAAGTTGATCTTCCCATAACTATTGGTCCCCACACTTTCCAAGTCACTTTCCAGGTCATGGACATCCGGGCAACATACAGTTGTTTATTAGGAAGACCTTGGATACATCAGGCTGGAGCGGTTACTTCAACCCTCCACCAAAAGCTAAAGTTCGTCCAGAACGACCAACTTGTCACGGTTTGTGGGGAACAAGCCTTGCTCGTGAGTAACTTATCATCATCTACTTGTGTGGAACCCGAGGAGGTTATTGGAACTCAGTTCCAAGCACTATCGGTGAGCAAGAACGATCAATCCGAAGAAGGAACTTCAATTTCTTCATACAAAGATGCTATCAAAGCGGTCGAGAGTACCGATACGACAGGATGGGGACGGCTTGTCATTCCTATTGACAATAAAACAAAGAAGGGTCTTGGTTTTTCTGCAACCTGTACCCAGACGGCCGCCAACGATGAAAGTCTTCATCCCCTTCAAAACTTCTTCCACAGTGGAGGTTTTCTCCACCTAGTGTCTCAGACAATTCATGCTATCAATGAGGAAGATCCCTCTGACACAGATGAAGAATGGAAGTCCTACCTTAACAAGGACGACTATATGTCTCAGGAAGAGGTGCCTATGCCTTTTTGCTTTCCTCCAGAAAGTCCGAGATTTATACCAAGATCAGATGTCGAAATGATCTACGGAGATTGTGATCCGGAAGGATGCCGTGCTCCGCCAAATTCATTAGAGGAAGACACTCTGATGAAAGAAAACTTTGATCGCAATTACTATGGCCCGATGGATGGTCTGCCAATGTGGCAGCCTTACCCAGGAAACTTGGGGCAAGAAAGTCAGCCGAGTAATGAAACTCAGCTGAACGTCATTGAACAGAATACCTGTGTCCCCACCATGTCATGGGATCAACACTCAGGTCATTCAGAGACTACTCAACATGAAGATGAATTCGCAACGTTCGCAGGACTTGAATTCATCAACTATGCTTTTCCTGAGGTCAACGTCATCGAAAGGGATGATTTCTCCAGTTCCAAAGAAGTTTGGGACACTTTGGGACAACCAAGTGGAAAATACGACTATATGGTCAAGTACACCGCTCCCGAAAGCTCTCGTATCAGGCTCGAAGATATCCAGTCAACTGGATGGGGAGATTCAGCCGAGAGCACAAATGCTATGCAAAATGCAACAGGGGAATCCTCCTACGACAATTCTGCCTGGGAGACAGATTCCAATGATCCTGCTCCACCAGAAATCAGCGTCATTTCTGAAGACAAATCAAGGAAGGTGCCAGACTTTGTGATTCACCGAGGAGTTCGCCTCCAATGGGTTGCTGTCGAGGTTCCGAAGGTCGTTCGTCAGTCAAAGTAATTGCCATCTTTAACCTTTCACCCTGCCCAGGTGAAACGGATGTTTTGATAGGGCTCGCTTTCTATAAATTTCCCTCTTTGCTTTGCCCGAAGCGAGTGAGTTTTGTTTTATAGGGCTGTAGTTTCAAGATTCAACTTGTTCATTAATAAAATAACGTCGTTCTGTAATTTCCGCATTAATTGCTGTTTTCTCTTTTTGCTTTTTCAGAAAATGGTAATCCTAAAAAACAATTCAATAATAAAAACAAGTAGTAAAATAAAAACACTGCACACACTTGCATTTTCTCTATCTCTTCTAAACACGAATCATCACGTCATGCAGATTGCTTGTTTTATACCCCGTTGAAATATACGATCCGATGCCTTCTCCCAACTTTGAGTTCCCGATATTCGAGGCTGAAGAAGAAAATGACAACGAAATTCCAGAAGAGATCTCCCGACTACTCAGACAAGAGGAAAGGTTCATTGAACCTCACAAAGAGCCGTTGGAAACGGTAAACTTGGGTTCAGAAAAAGAGAAAAAAGAAATCAGGATCGGAGCATTGCTCAATCCAACTGCCAGAGAGGGTTTGATAAAGCTTCTCAAAGAATTTCCCGATGTATTCGCTTGGTCCTATCAGGATATGCCAGGGTTGGATACCAGCATTGTGGAACATCATTTACCGTTGAGATCGGAATGTCCGCCAGTAAAGCAAAGGTTGAGACGCACTCACCCGGACATGGCCATCAAAATCAAGGAGGAGGTACAGAAACAGATCGACGCGGGTTTCCTCGCTACATCTGAATATCCTCAATGGTTAGCCAACATCGTACCTGTTCCTAAAAAGGACGAAAAGGTCAGAATGTGTGTTGATTACAGAGATCTAAACAAGGCAAGTCCAAAGGACGACTTTCCTTTACCACACATTGACATGCTGGTTGACAGCACAACAAAGTTCAAAGTATTCTCCTTCATGGATGGATTCTCGGGCTATAACCAGATCAAAATGGCGCCGAAAGACATGGAGAAAACTTCGTTCATTACCCCATGGGGTACCTTTTATTACAAGGTAATGCCGTTCGGTTTGAAGAATATCGGGGCAACCTATCAAAGGGCCATGACTACTCTGTTTCATGACATGATACACAAAGAAATCGAGGTATATGTCGATGATTTGATTGCAAAATCAAGAACAGAGGATGAGCACGTTGAACATCTGTCAAAATTGTTCGAACGTCTAAGAAAATTCAAGCTCCGCTTGAATCCCAACAAGTGCACCTTCGGTGTCCGTTCAGGGAAACTGCTAGGGTTCATCGTCAGCCAGAAAGGGATTGAGGTTGATCCTGACAAGGTCAAGGCCATTCAAGAAATGCCTTCTCCGAAAACTGAAAAACAAGTCAGAGGATTCCTGGGACGTTTGAACTACATCTCCAGATTCATATTCCTTATGACCGCCACTTGTGCGCCGATTTTCAAATTACTCAAAAAGAACCAGGATCGCGTTTGGTCAGAAGATTGCCAAACCGCCTTCGACAGTATTAAGGAATACCTGTTGAATCCTCCGATTCTATCACCTCCAGTGGAAGGAAGACCACTAATCATTTACCTCACAGTCCTAGAGGACTCAATGGGATGTGTACTTGGCCAACAAGACGAAACTAAAAGGAAAGAGTCTGCCATTTACTATCTAAGCAAGAAATTCACCGACTGCGAGACTCGGTACACAAGGCTTGAGAAAACTTGTTGCGCTTTGGCTTGGGCAGCCAAACATCTTCGCCAGTACATGATTCGTCATACTACTTGGTTGGTCTCCGAAATGGATCCAATCAAGTACGTTTTCGAAAAACCTGCTCTCACAGGAAGGATTGCCCATTGGCAGATGTTACTATCAGAATATGACATAGAGTACCACGCTCAGAAAGCCGTTAAAGGAAGTATTTTAGCCGATCATTTGGCTCATCAACCGATTGACAATCAAGAATCAATCGGGTTTGACTTCCCAAACGAAGATGTCATGTATCTAAAGATGAAAGATTGCGATGAACCGCTACCCAGTGAAGGGCCAGAACCAGGTTCCCAGTGGGGACTTATCTTTGACGGAGCAGTCAATCATTATGGTAACGGAATTGGGGCAATCATTGTTACCCCTCAGGGTTCCCACATTCCTTTCACTGCCAGACTTACGTTCAAATGTACGAACAACGAGGCCGAATACGAAGCATGTATCATGGGTCTCGAAGAAGCGATTGATTTAAGGATCAAGAATTTGGACGTATATGGCGATTCAGCCTTGGTTATTAATCAGATAAAAGGAGATTGGAACACATACCAATCAGGATTGATTCCGTACAAAGACTATGCAAGGAGGTTGTTACCCTTCTTCAACAGAGTCGACTTTCATCACATCCCTCGTGATGAGAATCACATGGCTGATACATTAGCCACTCTCTCTTCCATGATTAGTGTAGGTCGATGGAATGACGTACCTAAGATCGACATCATGCGCCTTGAAAGGCCCGCTTACATCTTCATGATTGAAGCAGTCATAGACGACAGACCTTGGTATCACGATATCAAATGCTTCCTTCAGAAACAAGAGTACCCATCTGGGGCACTCAGAAAAGACAGGAAAACCCTCAGAAGATTGGCTGGAAACTTCTTCCTGAGCGGTGACACTCTTTATAAGAGAAATTTTGACATGGTCTTGCTCCGATGCGTCGACAGACCAGAAGCAGACATGCTCATGAAAGAAATTCATGAAGGATCCTTTGGCACTCATGCCAACGGACACACAATGGCGAGGAAAATTCTCAGAGCAGGGTACTATTGGTTGACAATGGAATCCGACTGCTACAAGTACATGAGGAGGTGTCACAAGTGTCAGATATACTCCGACAAAATTTATGTACCGCCATCACATCTCAAAGTTCTTTCTTCCCCGTGGCCATTTTCCATACGGGGAATCGATATGATTGGTATGATTGAGCCCAAGGCTTCAAACGGACATCGGTTCATCCTGGTAGCCATTGACTATTTCACCAAGTGGGTCGAAGCAGCGTCATTCGCCAATGTAACCCGACAAGTGGTGGTCCGATTTATCAAAAACAATATCATCTGCTGTTATGGTGTTCCAAGCGAGATCATTACTGATAATGGATCTAACTTGAACAATAAGATGATGAAAGAGTTGTGTGCAGAGTTCAAGATTGAACACCATAACTCATCTCCCTACCGACCCAAGATGAACGGAGCGGTAGAAGCGGCTAACAAGAACATCAAGAAGATTGTTCAGAAGATGGTTGTAACCTACAAAGATTGGCACGAAATGCTACCCTTTACTCTTCACGGTTATCGAACATCTATCCGCACTTCAACAGGGGCTACCCCTTTCTCTCTAGTATATGGCATGGAGGCAGTGCTTCCCATAGAAGTAGAGATCCCGTCAATCAGAGTATTGATGGAAGCTCAGCTCACCGAAGCTGAATGGTGTCGAAGTCGACACGACGAACTGAACCTGATCGAAGAGAAGAGAATCACGGCACTATGCCACGACCAGTTATATCAACAGAGAATGAAGAGGGCGTTCGACAAAAAAGTCCGACCTTGTGTCTTCAGAAAAGGAGACCTCGTGCTCAAGAAGATACAATCATTTCTCACTGACTCTCGGGGCAAATGGACCCCGAATTATGATGGCCCCTATGTGGTCACGAAAGCTTTCTCAGGCGGCGCCTTGAGACTTGCAACCATGGACGGAGAGGAATTTGCCTACCCCACAAATGTTGATGTAGTCAAGAAATACTTCGCCTAAACTAAAAAAAAAAGTCTCGGTGGATTGAAAACCCGAAAGGGCGGTCCAGGCAAAAGTTAGAGACATGGAAAAAAAAGAATCATCCCGATGGATTGCAAATATCATAGTACAATCCAGGCAAAAATTAGGGATAATGGCAAGTAACTATGTTCAACAGAGGCAAGTCCCTTAGCAGCAGTTACATCATCCATCGGAGGAAAACTCCAGTCAAGGTCATCTTCGACAGAAGCTCAGGATGTCCCGAACTCAAAGTTGGTAGAAGGATAGTGGTCGTTATGTTTCAACGTAGCCCTTTTCCCTGTAAATTACCATTTTCTAACTTTGTATATACTCTTTGGAATCATGCGTTTGGCTGATCTCCATCTTATCAATAAAATTAGAGCCCCTGTGCTTTTGTTTATAATTCTTAACTTGTTTTAGCTTTATAGAACGACGTTGTTTAAACTTAATCAGCGATTCTTGAAATAAAACAAAAATGAATTTACTTGTTAAAACTTTTTCTGCTTTTAAATTAAAGATGGCATTTCTTTTGACTGTTGAACATCAGAAGAACATCGATTGCTTCTCCCGAAGTAAGCGAATTTCAAAGTGCAGAATCAAAGTACTCCTTCTAAGCCAGTATGCCTGAATGAAGGGATCAACTGTGTCAGAGACCTTGTTTCGTCTGACATCCTCGGCCGAGTTCCCATCTCTTAAGCCCGATCAACATAGCTCCCAACGGGACTATCTCTCCTAAGCAAGGTGGAATTGCTATCTTGAACCAGCGATATCTCTATACGCCCCGCGATGGCCGAGTATCCAATTGTGTTCATCTGTATGTCGCGTCTGTTTTGTCAGCATAAACATACATACTTCATGCATTTTATTTGCGTTCGCATTTCGTATTGCATCACTATCACTTGAGTCGGTCTTGTCCCCTAGTGATAAATAGTTTTCTCAATCGAGTTTGTCAGTTCTTTCCTCGTCAGGAAGTGTTGCGTCTGCACAATCTCGCCACCAGTGTATCTTTAGATCAGAGTCGGCACTTGGCCACTTTGATAACTTGAACCTCTGAAAAGCCAGAGAAAACTCTCAATAAACATCACTCTTCGCCATTGAAGATGATATCCTTGCTTTCTCGGATTAAGGAAAATCCACAGAGAAAGCCTCGTGATCAGAGATTCGGAAGCACGCTAGTTTTGCTCCGAAAAACCGCTGATGAAAAGGTCATCGACACCTCAAAATTGGATCCCATCATATGGCATTTCTCCGGGAAGATCCCGAGAAAAGTATGATGTAACCCAAAACAAAAATAGTCTCTCAAGAGACTCGCTTTCCCCAGTAGAAACAAATGGCGTCTCCAACAGAGAAGTTTGTACAACTCTACAACTCAGACGACTGGGTTCCCCAGCAAGTCTGACATCAAAACTTTTTCCACTCAAATGGCATCTCCCCAGGAAAATTTGGCGAGAAGTTTGAGGAAAGCCGCTATGAATAGCGTCCCTTATCAAGAAAGTTTATTGACAAAAGAAACTAAGACCAGTTCCTTGGTAAGAAACCAGGATCGAGGGGAAGTTTAAGTCAGAAACTAAGACCAGTTCCTTGGTAAGAAACCAGGATCGAGGGGAAGTTTAAATCAGAAACTGAGACCAGTTCCTTGGTAAGAAACCAGGAACGAGGGGAAGTTCATTTCAGAGACTGAGACCAGTTCCTTGGTAGGAAACCAAGAACGAGGGGAGGTTTATTTCAAAAGAAAACTGAGACCCGTTCCTTGGCTGAAAACCAGGATCGAGGGGAAGTTTACCTTTTCTAAGCATCATTGCTTAAGAAGATGAATGCGTAAGCTACCATTCATAACCACCATCAAAATTTCGGATATTCCGATATTTAATCCTCTTGCACCCCGAATGCTCGAATACTAACGTCATTCATACCTTCGGGTCCAAGAAGATTAAATAGGGGCATCTCTAATACCCCAAATTTTGATCACTTAGATTTCCCATCATTGTGAAAATCATCATCACAATATGGATGTACCTTTATGCTTCATCAGTCTCCCCAAAGATGGGTGAGCATCCAATACAATCAAAATTAGGGTTTCAAGCCCTCTCTGAGTGCTTAGACAAAGGATTAATCAAGAAATGACATGATCTTCAACTTTTCTAATCTCTCAAACATCCACAATGGATCAAAAAGGACTCCCACTTCAAGGATTAAGCACAAGGCTGCTCCCTTCTAGGTGGATCAAGTCTCAAGATCGACAGTGTCACCAAATTAGGGTTTTGGTCGACCAGGGCCTCCAGATGGAAAATTTTCATCTGGGCACAAGGCAATGAACCAAAACATGACCTAATATACTTCATGGAACCTCATGAACCCATGCATCAAGTCAATTTTGCCTCAGGGGATGCATTCATCAAAAATCAGGAATTAGGGTTTCTTGACCTAATTCACCCCTAAGTTGACTTTTGGGACAAACCATGAGCCAAGATCTCAAGACATGATTTGAGGTCTCTAATATACCATATTGATCCATTTGGAACAATGGATTGATCCAAGAAGCTTGAGCAACAAGTCTCAATTTCATCTGCACCACAATTAGGGTTTTAAGGGAAAAGTCAACTGTAACTTTGACTTTTGACCAAGACATGCTCCCAAACCTTAATACATGATTGAATATACCCTATGACACCCATGGAACATGTCCATCAAGTTTGATTTAGGTCAAGGACATGATTTCCTGAAGAATTGCACAGTTTGGAATTCATCTGATAAAAAGTCAATTGTGCACAAAAGTCAACTTTGACTTTTTGAGATTTTTCACCAAAATGGATTTTTAACCCTAAAATGATGTTAATGTATGATTTGAATCATCATTCATCAAGAAAAATCAAGAAAAGTGAGATAACTTGTAAAAGGGGTAACCATAAAACTTAGAAATTTTTCTAAGTTAAAAATAAAGTGGCAAAGGTACCAACTTTGGAGGACCATAACTCCTAAACCACAAGGCCATTTTTTCTCATCCAAAGATGGATTTGTAGCCCTCATTATCACCTACAAAAACTTCAACTACAAGTCATTCCAATTCATTAAGGATTTTGAGTTATGGAGTGATCAAAGTGGCTGAAAAGTGAAAAAGTCACTTTTTCCAACACTTAGTGAAATTTTCACTAAGTCAGAATTCTGCTTCACTTTTTGCCAAATGTAGGGGGTTTTTTCACTTGGAATCAAAAGAGATCAAAACCAAACTTGTTCAAACAGTTGTTGTATCATGTAAGAGCTTTCCAAAATGGCCAAGAACATTGCCAAATTCAACCTACATCATGAGATACAACATTGGCAAGTTGCCTTGCTGAAATCTGTCAAGGCAAGGCAGAATTTGCACTTTGGCTCGATTTACCAAAATCAGCCAATTTCAATTGCTCCAATCCACTTGGACACCTCAGAGGATTGAATCCAAAGGGGACAATCACTGAGCCAAGCCTCCAAGGTCCAAGGAACAAGGAATAGCATGTTGAACCTAGAATTGCCAAAATAGGGACAAGACTTCAAATTTGGAATGAGGCATTCAATGGAACCATCAAGGTGGCATGGACTGAGCCATTCTCAACTGAAATCAGTCAAGACTTATCCAAGACCAAGGAGACCAAAGCTCTGTGCCCTAACCTCTAGTCAATGGCTAGAGGAGACTTTCATTTCCATTGGCCAACATTGAGGAAACCTACTTACCAGCTGCCATGCACTATTCCTTGCAAAACAAACTTGCTCTACTATAAATAGAGCTCAATTGTGGTCAGTTTAAGTACACCAAAGTCATCTAACAGATGCTTTCCTCAAAATCTCTTTCTCTTGGCAAAAATGCCTTTCTTAGCAAGGTAGCTATCGGGTTTTGAGTTTGAGAGCAATTCTGCACAAACCAATCACTCACACACCTCACATACATCACATATGAGCTGATCAAACACTCACATAACTTCTGAAACATCAAAATCTCAAAATCACTTGCCATCCACACAAGTTTGAAGTGAAGTTGCAGCTGAGATGCCATAAACTGATCCAGTCCATTTCAATTCAATCCAAGTGTTCAAACACACTCCATATGGTGTAGGGAAGCTGTCCAGATCATCACAACTTGTCTGTAACACCTCCAACTCAAAATCACATCTGCTCTTGCTGTCACGACTTGGAGGTAAGCACATACTTGGTAATCTCTCAATCTATGCATATTTCCTTGCACAATAATTTGGCCATATGTTCATAATCATGCATGGAATGTTTTCCCTCAATTAATTGCATTGTTTGAATCGTGTATCAAAAATCCTAGCCTTCATGCAGAAATTAGGGTTCTTGAGGTCTCTTCGTGATTTCTTGTTGTATGTTTAATTTAAATGAAATTAAAGTACATAGACATAATCGTGAGGTTGAGACGAGCATAATGATATGTGGATTGCATGATATGATTACGTATTCATGGAGATTGGATAGAAAATGCAAATCTGGGCAAACTGAAAAACGCGCGTGTTCTTGGTGTTGTTCTTGGCGCCATTTTCACATATTTGAATATTTGAATTTTGTGATTTTGTTTAATTGATTCAAAAATTAATTTCTCTCTGAGTTTTAATGATTTTGAGTTGATTCTTTTTTTAATAATTCACAAAAATGTTAAAATATTTTATTTTATCAAAAAATCCAAAAAATATTATTTATTTCATATAATTGATATTTTTGTAAAGAATTAATATTTTGATTGTTTTTGGCATTTTAAATATTTTTTCTACATTGATTTTGCAACTTTTAATGCTTTCTAATTATTTTGTAGGTCAATACTTAATTTTTGAAGCATTAATCCAAGATCACAAATTGTTTTCCATGTGTTAAACAATTTTTGATCATTTTAATTGAATTTTTATTCAATTAAATACATTTTTGAAAACAAATTAGGGTTTTGGATTAATTCAACCCTCATAAATCATTTTCAAAACACTCTGGGCCTCTATTAGAGTGTAAGACCCAATCCTTTTTTTGACCAAATCATCTTTGGGCCTCACTTATTGTATAAGTCCCGATACCGTAAAAAAAAAACAAACGGCGCGATCGTCGCCTTTTCAAAAATCATCTGGGCCTACCCTCGAGTAGTAAGACCCATTTATTTTTATTTAAACACTTTGGGCCTCTATTAGAGTGTAAGACCCAATCCCCCTTTTAACCAAAACATTTTGGGCCTCACTTATTGTATAAGTCCCTCTGCGTTAAAAGAAAACCTCGGCGCGATCGCCATTTTAAACGAAAAAATCATTTGGGCCTACCCTTGTGTTATAAGCCCCACTCTTTTTCTTTAAACCTTTTTGGGCCTCTTGAGAGAGTGTAAGACCCATCCCTTTGTACAAAAAACCTTTTTGGGCCCCAGTCACTTGTATAAGTTCCTCTGTACAAATTCAACAGCGCACTCACTGATAAAACCCTGGGCCTCTCCTTGAGCTGTAAGCCCCAAATCTTTCTTTTTCAAAGCACTTTCTCCTTTGATTTTGAATATACTGTTGTTTTCAATCTTTCTTTGTTGAACAACTAACCAAACAGCATGGAAGCACTACAACCGAGTAAGTGGTTATCGCTTTCATTTACTGCTTTCATATTATAAACTGTATTGTGGGGCTGCTCACTGTAAGTCTCCTTTCATAAACTCATATCTACTGTGTAATAATAGTATAGATATTTTGAGTTTCCCCGGCAACTACGTCTAGAACTAAGTGACGCCGTTTCATTTATTCGTAGAAATAGACGCCTAGATCCCCAATAGGAGCACTAGATACAGTCTTCTCTTCGGCTGTCCTCCTTAGGAATTGTCAAGAAGCTCTACTCCCCAAGATGAATGTATTCTCCGTGAATGGCATCTTTGAGTTTCTTCCCAATTCTCAAACTTTCCTGACTTGATCTATTCCTTGTGGATAGCTTGCCTTGAATGTCTCGGGGTTTGGGTACCCACTACGGTCATAATCTTGGACCTTAACTAAGGAACCCTCTTTCAAAGCTAAAAGTCGCTGGATAGTAAACCTCGCACGTTTACCAGTGGTTTTCATCTTTAAAAGAGTTATCTCTCCTAATGGAAAGGAGATGATAGACCCACGGGCTTCTTAAAAGCATCGGCCTCCTCTTGGGCATTATTTAAGGACCCTACGGCTTCTTAGAAGTATTCACAGCCTCCTCTTAGGCTTCGTATAATGATCTCTTCCTCCGGGAATGATAACCTCCTCTTGGGCTTCGTACAAGGACCCGTCGGCTTCTTAAAAGATTCCAGCCTCCTCTTGGGCTTCGTACAAATTGTCCCGACGACCTCCTAGAGGTATAGGAACAGAACCTAGTCATCCTCATAGAACAGTCCTTTCATAGAGTCTACTACTGTTTCTCGAAGCATAGTACAAAAGATAAAACTCTAGACTTGGACAGTCTAACTTCCTTGAGTCTCAAAGACATTCTCAAGCACCCTTCGTTAAATAGGAAGGAAACCCGCAGACTCGGATAATCTCAATACCCTTTGGATTTCCCGTTTCCTCAAAGAAAAGGAAATATCCCTGATCCTCAAATTAAATCCCTGTGTACAGTGTTACTCATATAAGAACTGATTTTCTCTTTTAAATTAGTATATTGGATCTGTCACTCAACTGAAACAGTTACAATAGCCTCCATCTCGGGCTTCGTACGAGATACCAAAATTCTCCCCAGTGGAGTCAAAACAACCTTTTAGCCTCTCTCTCAGGCTTTGTATGAGAGACAAAAGATTCCCTCGTTGAGTTAATCACCCCTTTTTTGCCTCCATCTCGGGCCTCGTACGAGATATAAATCCCTTAAGCAAGAGTCGAACTCTTTGCTAGCCTCCTCTTAGGCTTTGTATAACGATATGCCCCACTGGGTCAAAAACCTTTAGCCTCTCTCTCGGGCTTTGTACGAGACACAAAATAGCCTCCTCTTAGGCTTTGTATAATGATTTTCCTAGTGGAAATTAGCCTCCTCTTAGGCTTTGTATAAGAAAACCACTGGTTGATCCAATCGACCTTTTAGCATCAAAGCTGTGCCTCGTTCACAACATACAAACATCAACAACTCTTTCCTTCATCTAATCGCTGTAAGCGGCAAGCCTCTGGATCATCTATATCCATGCCACTGTCCCTCTTTTAGCATGAGAAATTCCTAAGGAAAGATGGCATTGCTCTACACTGAGTTAAAGTCTTCTCCTTCAGGTTAAAACCCTTTCTTCGGAAATTATGGCATTGCTCGGATCCGCGTATCCCAGTTAAAGTAATTCTCCTTCTCCCCTCTTTAGAGAGGACAAATTCTCTCTAAAGTCGAGGTCTTTTAGCTTCACATCTTGGGCTTTGAACAAGATACAAATCACCTTTTCGCTTCACGTCTTGGGCTTTGAACAAGACACCAAAAACCAATTTCCTCCCATAGAATAGGAGGAACTACGAACGCTCTGATTTCCCTGTTTCGGTAAATGGGAATACGTAGGCATAAGATCGAAAGAAAAGATCTTAGCGAGCGCAATCAACAAAAAACCCAAATCCTATATCTCCATCAATTAAAAGCAGTAATTCAAAAGCAACATTCCTAACATCCTAATCCTTATTCCCCGCCAGAAACCCTTTGCCTAGAAAAAAAGAAAGAAAGAACCGTATTGGCGAAATACGAATAACCAGTACAAAGGCCCCCCCACATTGATAGCATCCGTAACCTAACAGACCGCTGTTTAAACTCAGTATGCAAGGAGGGTTAATTGGAGACATCTATTTCCCTTCCTTATTCAGATCATAATAGGATAAAAAATGAATCGACCTGTAGTTTTAAGCTCAAACCGCAGAGAGCGACCATCGCTTAAGAACCGCGTCCAAAATCGCTCGCTACACACAAGAACAACACACCTTAGCAAGATATTATCATAAAAGTTAACACATATCATACATTCAAAGATCATCTTGATAGTGTTCATACGATCAAAACCCAAAACCATCCCCTAATGTCACGCATTCTAACATGGATTCATAGTGGTATTCATGGCAACAACTATAACTATATCATGCTGTTAAGAAAAAGAGGTATGCAAACCTATAAAGTGGGCTCAACAGAGGCATAAGGTGTAAGAACATACATATATATGACGATCATTCAAAGATAAACAACAGCAAATGACAGTTATGAACCAAAGCCATAAACATGATAGTAAGGAGTTAAGAGATGCTTACCTGGTGTCCAAGTGAGCAAACAAGAACTCCTTTCTTCTGCAGCTAGCTCGTGAGCTTCTCAAAGTGTTTTTCAGAGTGGTTTTTGTGTTTGTTGTTGGTGATGTGTTTATGTAACCCAGAAGCTCAGTGGGTAACGACTCTATTTAAGAGAGAGAGAGAGATCCCTAAGTGCATGCTTCCATACTGCCTTCCTTGAGCCAAGTGAGGAGGTCAGTTGTTACTTGTTTCAATGTCTTAGGTCAGAGGGATAAAGTCATAAACCAACATGTTATGATGTAAACAAAAGTTTCACGATGGTACATAACTTTGCAGCATGGTGCTTCCTTGTATGTCAACTCTTCAAGTACAAAATAGTTGTACTTTGGAGGCTTCTTTCACGGGTTTTGGGGCAAGGTCACTTTGGAAACTGAGGGTGGAAAGATTCGTTGGTGTACATGCATTTAGTTCAAAGTCCAACTTGGTTTGTGTAATGAATTGTAGTAACATTCATTTGGTTACAACAAGGTTTTTTTATAAAGAGTAGAAAAGTGGGATGATGTGGCCATTTCGAATTCCTTATTGTAACGTGTGGGCCAATTGGTGAGGAACTCAAAATGCTTCTTTTCTTAATTTTGGATTAATAATAAGATTAATAATAACAATACTAAACTAATTAATATTCTAAATTAAATTAGTTAGAAAAATAAACTAAATGGATAATTAATCTAATTAATTAAAACTAATTATTAAACTTGAATAAAATTAAGATTAATTTAAATTAATAAAAATAAAACAACTTGGATATAAATGAAATAATAAAAAAAGGCCATATTGAATTTAAACTAAAATAAAACAAATAAAAAATTAAGATAATTATTAAATTAAAATATAGAGGAAAAATGATAAAACATCAACTAGCAAAAAAATGAGGGTAAAATTTGGGGTACAACAGTTGCCCCTATTTAAATATCTTCACCTGATGACATGAGAGATGAAGATCCTCATGTAATCAACAGTGAAAGATATTTAAATACAGATAACCGAAAATTTTTCCCTCAGATGCACACATATGCAATGCAACAAACATGATGCCAAGAAGATGCAAAAAGCAAACACAACGAGGCACCAAGGGACAGACAAGAAGCAAAAAGACCAAAGAGCTTCACTGGGGAAGGACGAAGGTTAGTATCCATGAGAAACACCTCACTAGGGATACAAGCTAACCAACGAAAGAGACTCACTGGGGAGACTCCAAAGAAACACTGGGGAAAAGACCACAGACAATCTCCACTGGGGAAAGAAAATCCGGGGAGATAGACTACTAGGAACAAAACAAACCCACACCCTTCTTGGGCCCGAAACCAGAAAGAAAACCTGATCACCAGGGATCAGCCTAAAAAGACAGACAACCAAACGAAGACTTCCTGGGGATTCCTAAACTGAAGAGTTCAAAATGGGATCTTCAAAAAAGCCAGGAAGACAGAAACAAACCCTGAGCGCCAGCTAAAAACACCTGAAATGAGTAATACAGGTTCAAGATAACCTGATGTAAGCAAACAGTTCATGATAACCGAAGATAAACATCTGGAGTTCAAATGGGAACAAAGTTAATGAGCCAAGAATATACTCTGGTACTCATAAGAGTTGGTTGAGATAACAAATAATCTGCTTCATGAAGAAAAACTGGTAGGAGTCAGAAAGAAACCTTATTGGAGAGAGAACCAAAAAAATGGGCTCCAATAAAGTATCTAGAATGATTGATCATCAAGTCTAACATGACTAAATGACATCCTAGAAAACACCTCTAAAGTGATGGAACAACAGGTTCAAGTATGACCAGTTGGCTCTTTAGAAGTAACCTCTAAAGTGATGAAACAACAGGTTCAAGTATGACCGGTTGGCTCTTTAGAAGTAACCTTATTAGAGAGAGAACCAAAAAAATGGCCTCCAATAAAGTATAGAATCTGATAGGTTAGTATCGGGGTTGCGTAACTGAAGATAAGGCTTCCTGGGGAATACCCAATTACGGTTGCGAAGAGGTTGAATAGTACCAGAGATAGATAAGCTGCTTATAAGAGACTGCCACGCTTCTTCAAGAGATTGCTGCTTCAAAGATATGTTGATATCACAATACTGTTGGAGAAATAATGTCTTCAATGAGGATCTGTGAAAGATTCTTCTTGCGAGAAACGGTGCAAAATAAATGCACGTTCAAAGATAGGTTAAAAACCACACCTGGCAGGGACCAAAGTTCAATCTAGGAACAAGCTAGAAAGAAACGGTCAATCAAGACTCAAATTGAGGAATGAACTCAAATGGGAACTTATCTTATCCATATGTGGAAAAGATAACTGAACCGACCATCATCCACGAGAATCAAACTCTGTGGGGAATTCAGAAAAGATGGGCACTTTATGCCTAGGACTGACTTTCTATTGGAGTGAATAGACAAACCCAGTCACTTGGGGAGATAACCACCAGAGTGAACAAAATAAGCAAACACCAGAAAAAGAAGCAGAAATGCAAAGATGATATGCATATGAGTGCTTATGCCATGCTTATGCTTATGCTGACAAAACAGGTAGAAAGCGAAACTGGAGATGAAACAAACGTTTCGGCAAAAGACACCCAGCCAAACTCAACAGGTTGGACCAATACTGGGGATGAAGAAGAATCAACAACTTCACTGGTGGAAAAAGTATTCTACTTGAGGTATAACATCATGAGTATTGCCATTATTAGCTTGATTTCTTTGTTGGTGGAGAATCCATAGAGAATTGTCAAGATTAGCTGAAGTGACAACTTATTGGGGAGCTAGTGAAGGATGTCATAAGAACAAAGTAACCCTGTATTCTGACTTGTATGACGATCATCTTCAAATCTTATCTACCCCAGTCCATATGGTCTATCAGAAGTCGATAACAAGAGGATTTTATAGAAGAATTGGCATGCAAGGTGTTTCAATATCTTCAAACTCTTTGAGAGATCTTGGCGTAACTGCCCTAGATTAAATGCATTTGCACAACAAAGCCTTTGGACTTGCTTCAGAATAGTTGTTGACAACTGGGGAAGAGATGCCCCAGACTGATTGGCCTTTTAGAGATTTACCGAATCTCGACTTAACTGCCTCTGATTAACTGATAGGTGATAGTAAGTCATCAAAAGGATTTTACAGAAGAATTGATATACCAGATGCTTCAATGTCTTCAAACTTTTGAAAAGAAATGGACTTAGACATGATTGCCCCAGTTCAACTGTATTCGTAATACTCAAACTGTAGTAGAAACGACTGGGGAACGGATCTGCCCCTGCTGATGGGTTACTGAAGACAAAACTAGTCATAAGATGATCTCAAGAATATTTGCCCCAATATTCTGAACTGCAGCGTTCTGCCCCTGATTCACCAACTCTTGGGATAATAGGTTTGGCAAACCTCACACTTGGTTGCCCCTGACTGAGTCAAATTTCTTTATCAAGTTCAATTCCTTGACTGACCGCATTTGTTGGATTCCTTGATATCGAATGGTATTGTAAACAAGTGTTGTTCATTAAAATTGGCAAAATTTAGTGCAAATTTTAATGCAAAGTTTGAAAACAAAGCTTTGATAAAAAACGCACGGTGAAATGATTAAATAGTCAAAAACAATGGTGGGTCTAATCATTAAGGAAGTGACCAACACACACGAGCAACAAAGATTATTAGGAGTCAGGTTACTCAACCTTGCTGTAGTATGCTTTTCAAAACAACCTTACCTCAATTAGGTCTTTTAGGGGTTGTAATGTGGTATGGTTCATGGCTTATGAAACAAAAGATAAAGGCTCAAATCCTACGCTCAGTTAACTCAAGATATACGTTCAAATCTCCAAAAATAGGAAGTCACTTAATTTGAAAGCTGACTGGCGCCTTATATGAAGTGCTCGTGTTTGAATGCATAACCGAGTTAAACTGAGAACTACCCTGCCCCCAAGGTTGAGACTTAAGGTTTTTTGTTTGTGTGTAAGGAAAGAAAACTCCTACTTCTAGGCTCGAAGGGGTTAACAAGGGATTGTCATCCTTCCTTCTCCAATGTTTAGGGATTGAAACAATGCCTCACATCCTCGGCGAGGTTAATTTGAAAGTATACCACAACAATTATGAACATGAGGTTTTCATCATCCTCCCCAATCTTTGTTTTTAACAATAGTTTGAAAAAGGAGTAAAGCAGGGTAAAGATATATTTGTTTTGTGAACACAAGAATAAATGAGTGAAACGAATGGACTTAACTTAAAGATGCATAAACATTTTACTAATCTTGCCAATTTGAAAGTACAATACTGCTTATAAGAAAAATAGATTCAAATATGCAAAGAAAATACAACAAAAATGCTGAAACAGTCTAAAGTTTTCCAGCCTCAGGGAACTGGGCTTTCCTTCTCGACTTGCCAAACTGAGACAGTCATCTTCAAAACTGATTGTCGAAATCCGTATGAGAATTATCTTCACATCCACTCTCGACAAAATTTTCCTCTTCGGGGTCTGATGAATCTTCTTAATTAGGTAAAGGATTGTTGATTTGAATTCCTTGAGGCGTGAATGAGATCATCTCAGAATCAAGCAGCGTCTGAACCTTGCTTCTGAGTACCTTACAGTCTTCGGTTGAATGCCCCTGTGCCCCAGCGTGGTAGTCACATCGGGCGTCGACATCAAAGCCTGGTGGGTATGGAGGGATCACTGGATCTATCCCTTTTGGCACTAACAATCCACTTTTGATTAAATCTGGTAGAAACTGACTGTATGGTATTGACAACGGAGTGAAATTCCTCTCTGGCTTCCTTGACCTTTGTCGTGCATGCTGGCGTGGCTGACGGCGGTAGGACCGTTGATACAGAGGAGGTCTTCGATTTGGAGCAGAATATTGCCCACGTGGAGAGATTGGTGTCTGATACAAAGACCCAAAAGGTTGCTGATGCTGAGCACTTGAGTTGCAGAAGTGCTGGGGTATTTGGGATTCCCATATAGAATTACTTTCCTTCTCCCATTCTCCTTGAGAATTGACAACTGATTTATTCTCACCGGATGGGATATTCGAGATGCCTCGGATCTTTCCTTTCTGGAGACCACTCTCAATGCGTTCTCCAGTTTTTACCAATTCAAAAAAGTTTGACGTCATAGTGCTAAACAACTTTTCTCGGTATATACCTTGCAAAGTGTCCACGAACCAGTCAACCAATTCCTTGTCCGAAAGTGGTGGTTGAACACGAGCAGCTACTTCTCTCCACCTCTGAGCATACTTTCTGAAGGACTCATTTTCTTCTTGAGATAGGTCTAGAAAATGTAGGCGGCTGGGAGCCAAATCAAGATTGTAGTTGTATTACTTCACAAAGGCACTGGCTAGGTCTGACCATGATTAGACATGACTACTTTCTAATTGCATATACCAATGCAGTGATGCTCCACTCAGACTGTTTTGGAAACAATGGATCATGAGTTTGTCATTGAGGACATGTGAAGTCATTCCTCTGCAAAACATCACCAAATGCTGCTTTGGACAACTATCCCCTTTATACTTCTCAAACTTTGGCGTTTTGAACTTGGGAGGAATCACGAGGTCGGGTACCAAACACATGTTCAGAGCATTCAGATCAGCAGTGTCACGACCTTCAATAGCATCAAGCTTCTTTTCTAAGGCACGACATTTTTCCATTAGCTCAATGTCTCGTGGATCCTGGGTTTTCTTCACAGGGACCACTACTTGGGAATCTGACTCGGAGAATGCAAAACTGCGATATTCCGTAGCATCAATAGAGGAAGAATGTCCATCTCGGACAATGGCGTGTTCTTGTATAAACCGGTTCTCAACAGGAATCTGCACAGGTTGAGCTTAGGCTACATTGTTCACAAACATACCCTGAATATTGGCATCTCTTTTTGCCAAGGCTGCCATAACCTGATCCAACTGGCTTCTTAACAAGTCGAAATCTGCTCTGGTCACAAACTGGTTCTGCTCTTCTGAATTCATGATCCCTTAAAAGCTTCTTCAAGTCCAATGCTGGCTCTAGAAAACTTAGCTGGGTTACAGACAAAGGACAGAGCTGACTCAAGATCGAGAAATGCAAATGCAATGCAAGTGCGAATGCAATGCTAATGCAAGCCAAGTGGTTTCAAGGAACTCGAAAGGCGGGTTGCAAACATTTTTGGGAAAACTGAAAAGTTTTGTTTTAAAATCTAAGATCCCGATTGATCTTTGCAAAGAAAAGAACGTCTGAGTTCATTGAAACCAAATGGTTATCATGAGATGTATGCAATACACAAAACACGGGCACACAAGCACACACAACAACACACAAGTCCTAGGTTTAGGGGCTACGAGCATGGAGTCAAAGGTCTACCCATCCCAAAGATATGTACTATGGGTTTTCATCTGCAGAACAGGGTTCTAAAAAGTTCCCAGAGTCGGCAACCCATCTTTCGGATTTTAAGGATTTCCCAGATGACTTGGTAATCAATAAAATTCTCAAGAGGATCTCGTCTGAGTGTAGTATCGCGTGACAACCAATTCAGAAATAGACTCCATCATGGTCTCCGCACTACATCCTAAAAGGCCAAGTGGGGTTTGGTAACTACGGTTCTCAATATCCCGGGCTCCTAGGTCGAGAGTAGCACGCTTTCACGAACGAATTCGTTCAACATAACTAGACTCTCGAGAGGGCCTCAACTGAGTGATGGTGTTATCAATTCAACCTTTCAGGATTCGACTCCCTCAAAGCCTCCTTGAATACCATCGTCCTATAATAAGTGTACGCTCAAATCCGGGTATAGGATTTATCTCACTCATGGATATCATGTCAACCCTCATTAAACAGAAAAAAATATCAAGCAAGAACAGATATACAGATATATAAGCAAATATGACATACATAAGCATATACAAGTAAATAAGCAAACATGAATAACAAAAAACAAGATAGGCTTAACCCTCTTAGGAAAGGACCAGCAATAGGTCTAACTGTCCCCAGTGAAGTCGACATTTCTGTTGCGGTGAAAATCGGATAACAAATTATTAATTAATTTGCATCATATTTCTTTTACAACCGACTTTGATTTATCCAAAGGAAAGGTTCAAGATCGTAGAAAAACCTAAAGGGGGGAGATCTAAGGTTCGGGGGTTGGTTATACTAAGGGAAGGTATTAGCACCCTAAGTATCTGTAGTACTCTACAGGAACCTCTTGTTTAGTGTTATCTTATGTTTGCTAAAGGTTCTATGCTAAAGGTTGAAACCCTAGGGGTTAGTATCTAAGTATACTCGATAAGGCATCGCACCTTACGCCTACGTATCCTCGGGAATAGAATCAGAGTATGCGTAGTTCTACTTTCTACTGAACTATTGACTGTGGTCAATATTCAGAGGGGAAATGAGTACAAGCTCATTGTAGAGTTTAAGAACTCTCTAAATCTAGTTAAAATGGACCTATGTTATGTTTTAGTTAGTAGGGGAGGTGATGATTCATATGATGAATATCACGTGGAGTTCACGATAACTCCAACCTACTGCCAGTTGTGATTTCATGGCTCTCGATTAAGCCAAGAAATGAAATTTCTCCTAAGAGGTTACTTAGGTTAAGGTGGGGGGCTATGACTTTAAGAGTCAACGTTAATCACCTTCCTTTGGAATGGGGGGATAACAATTATAGGATAATATAACAATAGATAAAGACATGATGAAAGATAAAACATTTATACAATATGAGATAAAAGCAACACAAGCATAAGGATGGCAAGATGCTTCATGATAGATGATAATAAGCAAGCATGAGATAATATCAAGGCATCAAGTAAACAACGATACATAAAAGATGTTGAATTTTGAGAAAGATAGTTCCATAAACAATCACAAAATCAAAGCAAGTTAGATATGAGATTAAAAAACAATAATCTAGATTAAATGACCATAAATTTAATCAACAATTATATGGTGAGATAAATCAAAATTTAAGCATGAGATTAACCAACTTCAATTATGAGGAAAATCATGAGCAAATATTCAACAATTTAATCAAATACACAAAGATATAAAACTCAAATTAATAATAAATTATCTTAAATAAACATTTAAGAAAATAAAATAAATAAAATATTTTGAGTTAAAGTAGAAGGTGAGTTTTTTGAAAATAAAATAAAAATGGAATGTTTTTTATAAGATTTTAAAAATAAGAAATAAATAAGTAAATGATAATTGTTAATTAAAAGAAAAAAAACGCTGGGGGGTGTATGAGTGATTCTGGATAGTTGGAAAATAAGAAGGATTGTGAAATGGGCCATAAACCGGGGGTGTGGGTAGCACACTGGCACAAGGCCCAGCGTCCAAAAAGGAAAAAGACAGGCGAAAATAGAAAATAAAACAAAAGGGTTGATCCAAGGATCGAACCCATGTCATATGAGTGAAAGGGGCAGGCAGTGCATGTGTGTGGCCGTTGGGACGACGTGTACATCCAACAATCATACGCCTCAAATAAAATATAAACCAAACGTTTCCATGAAAATATTAAATGAAATGAAAACGCGCACATGGCAGCTGGATGTATAGCAACATGAAATCAATTGGTCACGGTCATTTTAAAACACAACAAGACAAAAATAAAACCCATGGCCAATCAATGCGCACGCATGGCAACTGAAACATGCAGCACAACCAAACTATCGTGTTTTCAAATTTAAAACATCAAAACAAAGGTTAAACTTCAATCCAACATAAATAATTCAAATCACCACCAAACATCATGAAGTAAAATATCATTTTGAAGCACCCAAAACATAGAACACAATGGAGCCCTAAGTTGAACAAGTTAGTGACTATATCATGAGCAGAAAGCAAAGGAAAACCAGTGTTCAAAAATGAAAATCAGTTCAAGAAAAAGTGAGACACAAACTTCTGTTTCAAATCTTGAACCAACATATTTGTTTCAAAATTCAATCTACAAACATGTAATATGCCAAACCATAATTCCCGAACCTCATCCATACGGTGACATGAACAAAACTTTGATAGTTAAAACTCAAACATTTTGAAAATAACATCTAGCATATTGGTTATAGCATCATACAAGTTAGCTTGGTGTCCAAATGTAGATTACAGTCATGCATACATGAATATCATCCACAACAAACACATATATCTCAGCCAAATTTAATAATGCACAAGAACAAGACACCTTAGCAGCATATTATCATAAAAGTTAACACATATCATTCATTCAAAGATCATCTTGATAGTGTTCATACGATCAAAACCCAAAACCATCCCCTAATGTCACACATTCTAACATGGATTCATAGTGGTATTCATGGCAACAACTGTAACTATATCATGCTGTTAAGAAAAAGAGGTATGCAAACCTATAAAGTCGGCTCAACAGAGGCATAAGGTGTAAGAGCATACATATATATGATGATCATTCAAAGATAAACAACATCAAATGACAGTTATGAACCAAAGCCATAAACATGATAGTAAGGAGTTAAGAGATGCTTACCTGGTGTCCAAGTGAGCAAACAAGAACTCCTTCCTTCTGCAGCTAGCTCGTGAGCTTCTCAAAGTGTTTTTCAGCGTGGTTTTTGTGTTTGTTGTTGGTGATGTGTTTATGTAAGGGGTTGTGTATGGGGTGTGGATCCTCCTTGTCCCCCCTGAGAAGTAGTGTTCTACTTCTTTTTATAGTAGCAGCAACATGGAAGGCCCAGAAGCTCAGTGGGTAACGACTCTATTTAAGAGAGAGAGAGATCCCTAAGTGCATGCTTCCATACTGCCTTCCTTGAGCCAAGTGAGGAGGTCAGTTGTTACTTGTTTCAATGTCTTAGGTCAGAGGGATAAAGTCATAAACCAACATGTTATGGTGTAAACAAAAGTTACACGATGGTACATAACTTTGCAGCATGGTGCTTCCTTGTATGTCAACTCTTCAAGTACAAAATAGTTGTACTTTGGAGGCTTCTTTCACGGGTTTTGGGGCAAGGTCACTTTGGAAACTGAGGGTGGAAAGATCCGTTGGTGTACATGCATTTAGTTCAAAGTCCAACTTGGTTTGTGTAATGACTTGTAGTAACATTCATTTGGTTACAACAAGGTTTTTTATAAAGAGTAGAAAAGTGGGATGATGTGGCCATTTCGAATTCCTTATTGTAACGTGTGGGCCAATTGATGAGGAACTCAAAATGCTTCTTTTCTTAATTTTGGATTAATAATAAGATTAATAATAACAATACTAAACTAATTAATATTCTAAATTAAATTAGTTAGAAAAATAAACTAAATGGATAATTAATCTAATTAATTAAAACTAATTATTAAGCTTGAATAAAATTAAGATTAATTTAAATTAATAAAAATAAAACAACTTGGATATAAATGAAATAATAAAAAAAGGCCATATTGAATTTAAACTAAAATAAAACAAATAAAAAATTAAGATAATTATTAAATTAAAATATAGAGGAAAAATGATAAAACATCAACTAGCAGAAAAATGAGGGTAAAATTTGGGGTACAACACCATCCTTAGTGGTCATGTGAGTCCTGACTTCTGACTCGTCCAAATAAATTGCTCTGGCAATGGTTTGATCTTTTGGAATTTCTTCCACTCCAGAAAAGGGAGATTGGTCAGTAATAGGTAAATCAATCAGGTGAGATTACTCCTCCAGTGTTGGTGCTAGCTGATAATCCGGGAATGTGAAATAGCGATAGACCGGATCGTAGAACTGAATGAGTGTAGACAGGATTCCTTCAATTACATGGACCCTTAATAGAGACAGCAGTCCCCCATACTTAGCTTTGAAAGCATCAGGGTTGGTGATCATCCTCGCCAATCCTCTTAAATCCTCTAGTTTTAGAACCTTGAAGGTATACTTGTGAGTCCTTCTTCTACCGAAATCCATAACGCAATCTTTCTCTCTGATATTTGCAATCATTGTCTTAGTTTAATTTGAAAAAGAGAGTGTAGGAGAGAAAAGTTTCTTTGCTTTAAGTTTTTTAATGAAATGAATGCATGAATGCAGCATACAAAAACATAGAAAAACATGGGGTCAAAGGATCGGTGTCAGAAGTCAAGGCTCTACCCATCCCCAACGGTTTTACTGGTGATTTTTTGTAGCTGTCCGCAAAATCATTGACCCCTCTTGGTATAACAATAGAATGCTGGAATCACCCGAGCGAGCTGATGTATCTTAGAGTAATCTCAAATGAGGGTAGTATCGTGTGACAACTATTTTCGATAGCTTCCGCACTACAAAATAGTAACATGGTCTTAGTCTACTAAAATCCTCAGCTTCTCAGATAACCCAATCCAACAATCTGCTTTCAACAACTGAAGTCGTATAGGCATTGAATCCGTAAAGGGTATCTCCACTGATTCGATGGTCTACCTCTTACTTGGGATTCACTTCCAATAAGATTACCCGTCTCGTGCCATCACCTATATTAGTTTTATACTCAATCTTTCTAGATGCGGCATCACACGCATTCCCATTAGCAGAAAAATAAACACGGATGTCAATTAGGAAAAGCAGTATATATATATATATATATATATTTGTCCTAACATGCTAGACCTCTAGTCCTATGATCCTAACAGTCAATGACGTCCCCAGCAGAGTCGCCATTTTCCTGTAGCGAACGATTTTTGTCGGTGACGCGACCACCTTATCGCTGGAGTTTTCCTCACCGCAATGGTAGGAGGGGGTGCTACTTTCTGATTTCTTATTTATCCCATGAAGCTGGAAGGGAAAGGGAAGCTAACTAAAACTAACCTTGCACGCGAATGTTTAACTGAACAAACGCTTAAAGAGATTGGGGGGTCCGGGGTCAGGTTATACAATGGGTAGCTATCAATTACCCATCCTATATGTGGTTATCCACAGGATATTAGTAAATAGGTTTCGCTTTGTAATTGATGGTGTTTATCTGTTAATGGGTTGGGAATGTTTCTTGGGAAATATGAGAGACTGAGTGAGTTTTTGTTGATGTTTTTGGTAAGGTATTGGACCTAAGGATTGATTGATATGAAGGTACTGGACCTAGGGTTTTTTATTAGTAAGCTCGCTAATATTTTGCAATCTTATGCCTACGTATTCCCGTTTAAACGAAACAGGGAGATCAGAGCAATCGTAGTTCCTCCTATTCTAAGGGAGGAAAAGATGTTTTGGTGTCTCGTTCAAAGCCCAAGACAAAGGCTAAAAGGAGTATTTGTGTCTTGTTCAAAGCCCAAGATTGAAGCTAAAAGGTTGACTGAAAGATAATTTGTTATCTCTAAAAAGGAACTGTTGATTTTTCTGTGCCTTGATCAAAGCCCAAGGTTGAAGCTAAGAGGTTGATTGACTCCACTGGGGAAGTCTTTATACAAATCCTAAGAGGAAGCTGTATGGCCCAGCTAGGGATTTCTTTATACGAAGCCTAAGAGGAGGCTGCATGAGACCGACTCAACAAGATAGTGGATATATTGTTTTCTTGTACAAGGCCCAAGAAGGAGGCTAGAAGAGACTGACTCTTTAGGGATATCATTATATGAAGCCTAAGAGGAGGTTAAAAGTTTGAGTTTTCAGGGGAAAATAGTTCTTTCCGTCTTGTACAAAGCCCAAGATTGATGCTGAAAGGGATTATTGACTCCGCCGGGGAGTTTTGTATATGTCTTGTACAAAGCCCAAGATAGAGGCTGAAATGGGAAATTTAATCGACTCGAATGAGGATGTTTGAGTGTCTTGAACGAGGCTCAAGACGGTGGCTAAAAGGTTTAACTCTGCGGGAGAGTGTTACCTGTCTTGTACAAAGCCCAAGATTGAGGCTGAAAATAGTTTGACTTTGCTTGGGAAATCATTCTTCAAAGTCTAAAAGAAGGCTGGGAGGAAGTGACCTTGCTGGGGAAGATATTTGTCCCCAAGCTTAAGAGAATGTCTTGTACAAAGCCCAAGATTTGAGTCTAAAAGGGTGGACTCAACAAGAGAGTGTTTTTATGTGTCTTGTACAAAGCCCAAGACGGAGGCTAAAAGAGTTGACTCAACAAGAGAGTCTTTTATACTCAACAAGAGAGTGATTTTATACTCAACAAGAAAGTGTGGCAAAGGTGATTTGTCCCAAAAAGAGAGTCCTTTATACTCAATAAGAGAGTGGTTTTATATGCCTTGTACGAAGCCCAAGAAGGAGGCTAAAAAAGGAGATTGACCCAACAAGAGAGTCTTAAAAGTGACTGACTTAACGATAGAGTTTAAAAGAATGATTGACTCAACAAGAGAGTCTGAAAAGGTGATTGACTCTACATGAGAGCCTGAAAAGGTTAACTCTATTGGGGAGAATCATTGTACAAAGCCCAAGAGGAGGCTGATTGTGTTGAGGAAAGATCATTATACAAAGCCTAAGAGGAGGCTATCTTCTACTGGGATTTGTTGAAATCCTGAGGCAGGTCCAAGTGGGGAATTAACTCTTGCTGGGGAATACAGAAGAGTTAATAGATCAGATACCTTGAGGTTCTGATTTGAGATAGTGTTATCCTGATGATAAACTGACGCTGGTTGGGGGATTTTAGGAGAGAGACGAGATTTTAGAACCCACAAGTTTTATTTCTTGTTGGAGATTAATCTAGAATCCGGGGTTTCTTCCCAGGTTTTTAGGGTACTTGAGAATTTCTTTGAGACTCAAGGAGATTTAGACTGTCCAAGTCTATTAGTGTGGTCGATCTTTGTTTAATGCCCAAGAGGAGGCCGACTCGTTTAAGGGATGAGTATCAACCCTAAAATTAGTCAGAGGGCTTTTGTGACTCTTTTTAGAAGGGCAACTCTAGCAAAGGGTGACTAAGTTCTGTCCTATACCTTTAAGAGGTCTTGAGGGTCCTTGTATTAAGCCTAAGAGAAGGCATGAGAACTTTTAAGAAGCCGACGGGTCCTTGTACAAAGCCCAAGAGGAGGCGGGGATGCTTTTAGGAAGCCTGTGGGTCCCCAAACCAAGAGAAGTTCAAGAAATGCAATTCACTGAGAAGAGATCATTCCAAGAAAGTTCGAGTATTTGGAAGAAACTCAAGAGATGCTATTCACTGAGAATAGATAAACTCTGGGGAGTAGAATTTCTTTGACAATTTCTAGGGGTGATAGTCTGAGAAAAGGTTCACCGAGAATACTGCCTTTCTCTTTGTTCCATATTGATTAACCCCAAGAGAAGGGAAAACTGTATCTGGAAATCCTATGGGGATCTAGTTTTGTTTGTATTTAAGAGTGACCAATAGGGCTTTACCTAGTTGTAGACGTAGTTGCCGGGGAAAACTCTAAATAACTATACTAGTATATATACAGTTGATATATGACGAGTATTTAAAAGAGTATGAAAGAAGACTAACCATGCACAGCTTCCCACAATACAGTTCTGTATATGAAAGCGGATAAACACTTACCCGTTGTAGAGCTTCCATGCTGTTTTGTTAGTTGTTCAACAAAGAATTTAAATAAAGTTTTGATAGCAACTATACAATTGGGTTCAAAATAAAAGGAGAAAGTATTTTGAACAAAGATCGGGGCTTACCGTTCAGGGAAAGACCCAAAATTTAATAGTGATGGCACTGTTGTTTGTATTGGGACTTATACAACGACTGAGGCACAAAAGGTTTTCTGCACAGAGGTATGAGTCTTACAACTCAAGGAGAGGCCCAAAGATTTTTTGTATGAGTGATGGGGCTTACAACTCAAGGAGAGGCCCAAGAGGTTTGAAAATGAATAAAGATGGGTCTTATAGCTCAAGGAGAAACCCAAATGATTTTGTAAAAAAGGCGACGATCGCGCCGTTGTTTTGAAAATGTACAGAGGGACTTATACAATAAGTGAGGCCCAAAAATTGTTTATGTACAACAAGGGTTGGGTCTTACACTCTACTAGAGGCCCAAAGATGTTGTTGTAGAAGTGATGGGGCTTACAACTCAAGGAGAGGCCCAGATGATTATTTGTTTGAAAAATGGTGATCGCGTCGAGGTTTGAAAACACAATGGGTCTTATACGATGACCGAGGCCCAAATTATTTTGGCTTTCAAAAGGGGGTTGGGTCTTACACTCTATTAGAGGCCCATGAGTGTTTGAAAAAGATTTGTGAGGGTGAAAATCAAAGAAACCCTAATTTTATCATTTTTAAAAGTAAATTCTTAAAGAAAATCAATAAATAATGATAAAATACCAAATAAGCTTGAATAAACAACTTGTGACTTTTGGTTAAGATTTGAAAAATGATGTTTTAATCACAAGGTGAATTAAAACTCATTTGGTTTTGATTTTCAAGATAAAAATCCACTTTTAAAAGTGCTTAAAACAATTAAAAATGAATTTATTTACAAAAATACCAACTATATTAAATAATTAATATAAATATGCTTTTTTTATGGAATAAAATATTTCAACATTTTTGTGAATTTTTGCAAAAAGAACCAATAAAAAATAATTAAAATTGAGTGAGTTATTAATTTTCCAAATCATTTTAAAAATAATATGAAAAATAATAAAAAGTGGAAAAAGTGATAAAAAAAGAGGTCTGCGGCGAGGGGGATTCGAACCCCAGACCTCTCGCTTGCCAATACTCATAAACCAGCTGATCAACCATTGGGGCGCAATTCCAATTCATTAAACATATGGCAAATGAAAAATATATAGAGAACAAGTTCCATTTCTGAAGCATGGCGCCATGGCCATCTTCAACCTCAAGCTCAGATACGTGAAGGTCCATATCTCATTCATCTCTCGACCATTTCACACGATCAAAATATGAAAATCATGCGTTTTCAGATGAGGAACACAATGGCAATACCCAATTTTGTTGAAATTAATCGAATCAGAACATATCATGATAAAACCTGAAGAACCCTAAAATTGGCATGAACTCAATGAAATCCTATACACGAATTGTAAACAACAATTGATTGAGGGTAAATGATCTACAAGCATCCAAAAACACAATGGTAATCCCAAAATATGTTTATGATGCATGATTTAATGAGTTGGACAGTTTGAGGCTTACCTCTGCAGGTGAGAATCAAATTTGATGATGGAGGTGTTACATATGAGTTCCAATGGTTTGGATAGCTTCCTTATACCCTAATGGATGTGTTTGAATGCTTAGGTTGATTGGAAAACTGATGCGTGTTTTTTTCGCAAGTGTACGAACGCGTCAGAGTAATATAAAAGATTATCGTATCCACAGAGACCAAGTGTCAATCTATCGCTATCTATTGTTAAGGTGTGTATCTAAGGCGATTGAAAATAGTAGTTTTGAAGAGTGCACGGTAGTAAATAAAGTAATTAAAATTAATTGATAAAGACAGGTTCGAATGCAATTCACACAACCAATTGATAATCCAAGTACTTGCCAATAGAACTACTTACGGGCAATGTTTTCTACTTTGAAAAGAACTAATTTGACAGGAACTGTCGCTTTCGCGTATTCAGAACCGAGTTGTACCCCCTAATCAAACCCTCTTATTGTCACGGATAAAAAGGCGCGCATTGCGTTAGAGTAGTAAACCTATTTTTAAGAAATATAGTATCTTGACCAAGTTGAAAAGTATTTTAACCTGGATTTTCTAAAAAAAGGAGGTTCTTACGAACCAGACTTTAAACTTCTTAACGCGTCCGAAAATGGTTTTAAAATCTCTTTTCCTTTTAAATTAAAAACTCCTAATAAACTAGACAAAGCGCTTTCGCTGTTTTTTGAAATAGTTTAAAAACAATTAAGTTTAGATAGGCGTTGGACGGCTTTCGATCTTACCCAACGGATTTTAAGAACAGGAAAACTTATATTGAAAGTTAAAATAGCCCTTAAGTGTTTCTACTGACAATTGTACAGATTATCGGTTCAGTTATGATCTTCACATTCTAACCTTTATAAAATTAGCCAGACATGGTAAAGTAAAAGTTCATTTTTAGATTTTTCATAAAAAAGTATTTAAGTGCGAGTGCGGAAAGTAAATGAAAGTAGTGCGAGTGCGGAAAGTAAATGAAAGTAAAGCAGTGCGGAAAATAAATGAAATTAAAAGACAGTGCAAGAAATAAAGTTGACAAAAGGTAAAGTAATAAAAACCTGCTCCAATCGGAGTGGTTGAATAAAATGCGAACTGAAAGTAAAATGGCGGCAGGATTAACTTCCTTCCAGAGTGCTCCAAGACTCAATCTCACAGGCTCTTACAGACTCGATCTCTCGAATGTAGTAACACCTCGATGTGAAGCGATTACCACTATTACACTGATATATGCTTATGAACAACTAAGCTTGGATGAAGAAAAACGAAAATCTAAAGTCCTATTTATAGGCAAGGAAACATGTGGAAAAGACAAGGATGCCCCTAGCATTTGAATTTGAGAGGGAACTCGTTTTGTTCTTGTGGCGCCCGCCACAACACCATGGCGCCCGCCATGAGTGTAAACTTGCTTGGGCAGTTGGAGATCGTGGGGAAAAATAGTTGGGAGGAGTTTGAGACACGGCCACGTCATGGAAGACCCTGTGGCGGCCGCCATAGTGGATGCCATAAGTGTAAAATGCTGATTTTCTCTATTTTAGCTCATTTCGGCTCCTTTTTCGCTCCTTTTCTCGCTCGGGGCTCCAATTAGACTAAAAACCTGAAAACAAAGAAAAACATAATAATAACATAATAAAATGACATTAAAAGACTAAGAATGCATGCGAAATCGGAGTCAAAAATACGGTGAAATTCAGTGTCATCAAAAACCTCTGGATTGATCAACCTGATTCCTTCTACAGCAAGTCATGAGTTTTGTGCAATTGGATGACCATTTGGTGATTTTGATGTTACAGATGGGAGGTGAGTGTTCAGACACCTCCAATATGTTATATGTGACGTGTGTGAATCATTGGTTTGAGCTGCATTGGCTCCCAACTCAAAACCCGATAGTGCGTTCTCAAGAACAATGAAATTTGGAGTTTAAGAAGGAAATGAGGGAAAGTAATGTTGTAAGCTGCTTTGATGTGATTTGAATGATCAGTTAGGACCTCTATTTATAATGGATCAACTCTTGTCTTGGAGGAATAGTGAATAACTGCTGGATCAGATCACATTCAATGGCTTTGGCTTGGTGGCATTTCTTCTCATGCAAGGCAAACTAGCCTCTCCCAAGAGCAGGGCTATGTCTTGACCAAATCCACATTCTTCAGATGTTTTAATTTTTTTTTAAGTGAGCATCTTGACTGAGTATAGTGGCTTTGTTGAAAGTGCCCTATTTCACATAAATGCCTTTGAATTCAAGGCATATATGCCAAAAACTCATCAATTCTCGAGGATAAGCTCTTGGCATTTCAGTCCAAGTTTGTTGGTTGGATCAGATGCATTGTGATCAGATTGAATGCATGTGGCACAATGATCATTGTTTTTTTGGCTCAAAATCGTGTATGGCAAGAAATCTCACAAACTGATTTTTCATGACAGCCTTGCCATGGTGTCTTGTAGCAGCCATAATTCTTGGCTCAAGTTGACTTGTTTCATGCCAATAAGTGCTTTGGATTCTCAGCAACATTTGCAACAACATTGATGTTTACATCTTGAATTGATTCAGCTTGTAACTATGTGAAAAAACCTCACAAGTTTTGGTGTTTTCAACAAAATCTGTATTGGACAGAATTTTGTCTAAGTGTTGGAAAAGTGGTAAATTCCATGTTTTTGTCATTTTGATCCAATCATAACTCAGAATCCATGAAGAATTGGAATGAGATGTAGTTGAATCTTTTGTAGAGTGTAATGAAGGCTTCCCTCTGAGCTTTGAATGGGAGAGAAAGGCCTTAGGGTTTGAGAGATATGGCCTTGCAAAGTTGGTAACCTAGCCACTTTGTTCCATAACTTAGAAAAATTCTAAGTTTTTTATGGTTACCCCTTTTACAAGTTATCCCACTTTCTTTGGTTTTTCTTGATGAATGATGATTCCAATCACACATTAACATCATTTTAGGGTTAAGGAACCTTAATTGTGAAAAATCTCAAAAAGTCAAACTTTGACTTTTGTGCACAGTTGAATTTTTATCAGATGAATTCCAAACTGTGCGATCATCTATGAAATTAAGTCCTTGACTTAAATCAAACTTGATGGATATGTTCCATAGGTGTTATAGGGTGTATTGAATCATGTCCCAAGATTTGGGAGCATGTCTTGGTCAAAAGTCAAAGATACAGTTGACTTTTTCCTCCAAACCCTAATTGTAGTCCAGATGAAATTGAAACTTGTAGATCAAGCTTCTTGGATCAATCCATTATTGCAAATGGATAAATATGGTGTATTAGAGTCCCTCAAATTATGTCTTGAGGTCTTGGCCCCTGTTTTGTCCCAAAAGTCAACTTAGGGGTGAATTAGGTCAAGAAACCCTAATTCTCGATTTTGGATGAATGCATCCTCTGAGGCTAAATTGACTTGATGATTGGGTCCATGAAGTCCCATGGAGTATCTAGGGTTATGCTTTGAAGCATTGGCTCATGCCCAGAGGAAAATTTCCACTTGGAGGCCTTGGTCGACCAAAACCCTAATTTGGTGACACTGGCGATCTTGAGGCTTAATCCACCTGGAATGTTGCAACCTTGTGCTCGATTCCTTGATGTGGGAGTCCTCTTAATCCTTTATGGGGGTTTAAGAGGTTAGACAAGTTGAAGATCATGCCATTTTTTGATTAATCCTTTGTCTAAGGCTCAGAGAGGGCTTGAAACCCTAATTCCTGTTTGTGGTGAAGGCTCACCCATCTTTGGGGAGACTGATGAGGCATGATGGTACATCCATATTGTGATGATGATTTACACAATGATGGGAAGTCTTAGTGGTCAAAATTTGGGGTATGACAGATGCTCCTATTTAATCTTCTTGGACCTGAAGGTGGGAATGGCGAAAGTATTCGGGCATTCGAGGTGCAAGATGATTAAATATCAGAATGCACAAAATTTTGACGGCGGTCATGAATGGCAGTTTGCCAGTCCATCTTATTTTGCTATGTAATGATGCTTAGAAAAGGTAAAATTTCCCCTCGATCCTGGTCTTCAGCCAATGAACTGGTCTCAGTTTTCTTTTGAAATAAACTTTGCCTCGATCCTGGTTTCCTACCAAGGAACTGGTCTCAATTTCTGATATAAACTTCCCCTCGATCCTGGTTTCCTATCAAGGAACTGGTCTCAGTTTCTGATATAAACTTCCCCTCGATCCTGGTTTCCTACCAAGGAACTGGTCTCAGTTTCTGATATAAACTTCCCCTCGATCCTGGTTTCCTACCAAGGAGTTGGTCTCAGTTTCTTTTGTCAATAAACTTTCTTGACATGGGACGTTGTTCGTAGTGGTTTCCCTCAAACTTCTCGCCGAATTTTCCTGAGGAGATGCCATTTGATGGGAAAAATCTGGATGTCAGACTTGCACGGGAACCCATTCGCCTTAGTTATAGAGGTGTACAAACCTCTCTGTTGGAGATGCCATTTGTTGACTCTACTGGGGAAAACGAGCCTCTTGAGAGACTGATTTCCGCTTGGGGGATATTACATCATACTTTTCTTCGAGATCTTCTCGGAGAAATTCCATACAACGTACCCCAATTTTGAGGTGCTGATGACTTCATTAACATTGACTCTCTTGGAGAGAAAAATCAATGTGTTGCTGAGACCCTTTGGTTGTGAGGCTTTCTCTGGGGATTTTCCTTAATCTGAGAAAGCGAAGATGTCATCTTTAATGGCGAAGAGTGACATTTGTCGAACATTTTCTGGTCTTTCAGAGGTTCAAGTTATCAAAGTGGTCAAGGACCAACTTCATCCCAGAAATAAACTGGAGGAGAGAGATTGTTCAGACGCAACATTTCCTGCTGAGGAAAGAACTGATAACTCGATTTAGAGGACTTCTATCACTAGGGACAAGACCGACTAGAGTGATAGTGATACAATATGAATATGAATGTAAATCAATAATGCATGATGTATGTATGTTTATGCTGACAAAACTGACGCGTCATACAGATTAATAGATGAACACGACTAGATACTCTGCCAGTGCAGGGGATGGAAAGTATCATCTGGTCCAAAAATAGCAATTCTGCCTTGCTTAGGAGAAAGTAGTTCCTGCGGGGAACACGTTGGTCGGGCTTAGGAGGTAAGAACTCTGTCGGGGATATCAGATGGGAAAATCACATCTGATACAGTTGATCCTTCATTCAGGCGTACTGGTTTAGAATGAGTACTTTGATTCTGCACTTTGGGGTTCAAACACCTTTGGAGAAGCAATCGATGTTCTTTCGATGTTCAATAGTCAAAAGAATTGCCATCTTTATTTAAAAAGCAGAAAAAGTTTGACAAGTAAATTCATTTTTGTTTTATTTCAAGAATCGTTGATTATGTTAAAACGTCGTTCTGTAAAGCTAAAACAAATAAGAATTACAAACAATAGCACAAGGGCTCAAATTTTATTGATAGGATGGAAATTAGCCAAACGCGTGATTCCATAGAGTATTTACAAAGTTAGAAAATGGTAATTTAAGGGAAAAGGGCTACATTGAAACATAACGACCACTATCCTTCTACCAACTTTGAATTCAGGACATCCTGAGCTTCTGTCGAAGATGACCTTGACTGGAATTTTCTGATGGATGGCATGACTGCTACTGGGGAATTTTCCTCTGTTGGACATAGTTACTTGCCATTATCCCTAACTTTTTCCTGGATTGTACTTTGAGATTTCCAATCCACCGGGATGATTCTTTTGATTATGTCTCTAATTTTTTCCTGGACCGCCCTTTCGGGTTTTCAATCCACCAAGACGTTTTTTCAGTTTAGGCGAAGTATTTCTTGACTACATCAACATTCGTGGGGTAGGCAAATTCTTCTCCATCCATGGTCGCGAGTCTCAAGGCGCCGCCTAAGAAAGCTTTCTTGACCACATAGGGGCCGTCATAATTCAGAGTCCATTTACCCCGAGAGTCAGTGAGAAATGATTGTATCTTCTTGAGCACAAGGTCTCCTTTCCTGAAGACGCGAGGTCAGACCTTTTTGTCGAACACCTTCTTCATCCTTTGTTGATATAACTGACCATGACATAGTGCCATTTTTTGCTTTTCTTCGATCAGATTCAGCTCATCGTGTCGACTTTGACACCACTCAGCTTCTGTTAGCTTAGCTTCCATCAATACCCGGATTGATGGGATCTCTACTTCGATGGGGAGCACTACTTCCATGCCATATACTAGAGAGAAAGGGGTTGCCCCTGTTGAACTGCGGACAGATGTGCGATAACCGTGAAGAGCAAAGGGTAGCATCTCGTGCCAGTCTTTGTAGGTTACGACCATCTTTTGAACGATCTTCTTGATGTTCTTGTTAGCCGCTTCTAGCGCTCCATTCATCTTAAATCGGTAAGGAGATGAGTTATGGTGTTCAATCTTGAACTCAAAGCACAACTCTTTCATCATCTTATTGTTCAAGTTAGATCCATTATCAGTGATGATCTGGCTAAGAACACCATAACGGCAGATGATATTGTTTTTGATAAATCGGACCATCACTTGTCGGGTTACATTGGCGTATGATGCTGTTTCGACCCACTTGGTGAAGTAGTCAATGGCTACCAGGATGAACCAATGTCCATTTGAAGCTTTGGGTTCAATCATGCCAATCACGTCAATTCCCCATATGGAAAAAGGCCATGGGGAAGAAAGAACTTTGAGATATGTTGGCGGTACATGGATTTTGTCTGAGTATATCTGAAACTTGTGACACCTCCTCATGTACTTGTAGCAGTCGGATTCCATGGTCAACTAATAGTACCCTGCTCTCAGAATTTTTCTCGCCATTGTGTGTCCATTGGCATGAGTGCCAAAGGATCCTTCATGAATTTCTTTCATCAATGTGTCTGCTTCTGGTCTGTCTATGCATCAGAGCAAGACCATGTCGAAATTTCTCTTATAGAGTGTATCACCGCTCAGGAAGAAACTACCTGCCAGCCTTCTGAGGGTCTTTCTGTCTTTTCTGGATGCCCCAGGTGGGTACTCTTGTTTCTAAAGGAAGCATTTGATATCGTGATACCAAGGTTTGTCGTCTATGACTGCTTCAATCATGAAGATGTAAGCGGGATGTTCTAGGCGCATTATGTCAATTTTAGGTAGGTCGCTCCATTGACCTACACTAATCATGGAAGAGAGAGTGGCCAATGCATCAGCCATGTGATTCTCTTCACGAGGGATATGGTGAAACTCGATTCTATTGAAGAATGGTAACAACCTTCTTGCATAATCTTTGTAAGGAATCAGTCCAAATTGGTATCTGTTCCAATCTCCTTAGATATGATTGATAACCAGGGCTGAGTCGCCATATACATCCAAGTTCTTGATCCTTAAGTCGATCGCTTCTTCGAGACCCATGATACAAGCTTCGTATTCGGCCTCGTTGTTTGTACACTTGAATGTTAGTCGGGCGGTGAAAGGAATGTGGGTACCCTGAGGTGTTATGATGATTGCCCCAATTCCATTTCCATAATGATTTACCGCTCCGTCAAAGTTTAGTCCCCACTGGGAACCTAGTTCTGGCCCTTCACTGGGTAGCGGTTCATCGCAACCTTTCATTTTCAAATACATGGCATCTTCGTCTGGGAAGTCAAACCCGATTGATTCCTGATCGTCAATCGGTTGATGAGCCAAATAATCTGCTAAAATATTTCCTTTAACGACTTTCTGAGCATGGTACTCGATGTCATATTCCGATAACAACATCTGCCAATGGGCAATTCTTCTTGTGAGAGCAGGATTTTCAATGACATACTTAATTGGATCAATTTATGAGATTAACCAAGTAGTGTGACGAAACATATACTGACGAAGGCGTTTGGTTGCCCAAGCCAAAGCGCAACAAATTTTCTCAAGCATAGTGTATCGAGTCTCGCAGTCGGTGAATTTCTTACTCAGATAGTAGATGGCAGACTCTTTCCGTTTTGTTTCGTCTTGTTGGCCAAGTACATAACCCATTGAGTCTTCCAAGACTGTTAAGTAGATGATCAATGGTCTTCCTTCCACTGGAAGTGATAGAATCGGTGGGTTCAACAGGTATTCCTTAATAATGTCGAAGGCGGTTTGGAAATCTTCTGTCCAAACGCAGTCCTGATTCTTTTTGAGTAATTTGAAGATTGGCGCGTATGTCGCGGTCATTAGGAATATAAATATGGAAATGTAGTTCAAACGTCCCAGGAATCCCCTGACTTGTTTTTCAGTTTTCGGAGAAGGCATTTCTTGAATGCCCTTGACCTTGTCAGGATCAACCTCAATTCCTTTCTGGCTGACGATGAACCCTAAAAGTTTCCCTGAACGGACACCGAATGTGCACTTATTGGGATTCAAGCGGAGTTTGTACTTTCTCAACCGCTCGAATAGTTTTGACAGGTGGGTCACATGCTCCTCTTCTGTCTTAGATTTAGCAATCATATCATCGACATATACCTCGATTTCTTTGTGTATCATGTCATGAAACAGAGTAGTCATGGCCTTTTGATAGGTTGCCCCGATGTTCTTCAAACCGAACGACATTACCTTGTAACAAAAAGTACCCCATGGGGTGATGAATGAAGTTTTCTCCATGTCTTTCGGCGCCATTTTTATTTAATTATAGCCCGAGAATCCATCCATGAAGGATAATATTTTGAACTTTGATGTACTGTCTACCAGCATATCAATGTACGGTAAAGGGAAGTCATCCTTTGGACTGGCCTTGTTTAGATCTCTGTAATCCACAGACATTCTGAACTTTTCGTCCTTTTTTGGAACTGGTACTATGTTGGCTAACCATTGAGGATACTCCGACGTGGCGAGGAAACCCACGTTAATCTATTTATGTACTTCCTCTTTGATTTTGATGGCAATGTCTGGATGAGTCCATCTCAACCTTTGTTTTACTGGCGGACATTCCGATCTTAACGGTAGATGATGTTCCACGATGCTGGTATCTAACCCTGGCATATCCTGATAGGACCAAGCAAATACATCGGGGAATTCTTTGAGAAGCTTTGTCAAACTTTCTTTGACAGTTGGACTGAGCAGTGCCCCAATCTTAATTTCTTTTCTCTCTTCTTCTGAACCCAAGTTGACCGTTTCCAACGGCTCCTTGTGAGGTTCAATGGACCTTTCCACCTGTCTGTGTAATCAGGAGATCTCCTCTAGAATTTTGTTATCAACTTCTTCTTCAGCCTCAAATACCGGGAATTCAAAGTTGGGAGAAGGCATTGGATCGTATGTTTCAATGGGGTTTAAAACAAGCAATCTGCATGACATGATGATTTGTTTTTAGAAGAGATAAAGAGAATACAAGAGTGTGTGCAGTGTATTTTCTTTGAAAAACTGCTTGTTTTTTATTATTTGAGTTGTTTTTTAGGATTACCATTTTCTGAAAAAGCGAAAAGAGAAAACAAGAGTAAATGCAGAAATTACAGAACGACGTTATTTTCTTTATGATTCTGTCGATTCTTGAAACTACAACCCTATAAAACAAAACTCAGTCGCTTTGGGCAAAGCGAAGAGAGACATTTACAGAAAGTAAACCCTATCAAAACATCTGTTTCACCTGGACAGGGTGAAAGGTTAAGGCAAAGACGACAATTACTTAGACTTATGAACGACTTTCAGAATGTTGACATCAACCCATTGGCGGCGAACTCCTCGGTGAATCACAACGTATGGTACCTTCATTTTTTATTTATCTTCAGAAATAACGCTGATTTCTGGTGGAGCGGGATCGTTGGAGTCTGTTTCCCAGGCAGAGTTGTCGTAGACGAACTCTTCTGTTGTATTTTGCACAGTATTTGTACTCTCAGGTGAATCTCCCCATCCAGTTGGCTGGATGTCTTTGAGCCTGATACTAGAGCTTTCAGGAGCGGTGTACTTGACCAAGTAGTCGAACTTGCCACTTGGTTGTCCTAAGGTGTCCCACACTTCTTTGGAATTGGAGGAGTCATCTCTTTCGATGACGTTGACCTCAGGAAAAGCATAGTTGATGAATTCTAGTCCTGCAAGCTTTGCAAATTCATCGTTGCACTGGATATTTTCTGAATGCCCTGAGTGCTGATCCCATGACATGGTGGGGACACAAGTATTCTTTTCAATGATGCTCAGTTGATAAGCATTGTTGGGTTGACTCTGTTGCCCCAAGTCTCCTGGATACGGCTGCCAGATAGGCAGGCCATCCATTGGGCCATAATAGTCATGGTTAAAGTTATCTTTCATCTTCCTCTAATGAGTTTGGTGGAGCACGACATCCTTCCGGATCACAATCTCCGTATATCATTTTGACGCCTGACCTTGGTATAAATCTCGGACTCTGTGGGGGATAGAAAAATGGTGTAGGCACCTCTTCTTGATACATATAACCGTCCTAGTTAAGATATGACTTCCACTCTTCATCTGTATCAGAGGGGTCTCCATCGTTGATGGTATACACTTCCTGAGGCACTGGGTGAAGGAAACCTCCACTATGGAAGAAATCCTGAATGGGATGAAAACTTTCATCGTTATTAGCAGTCTGGGCACAGGTTGAGGAAAAACCAATACCCTTCTTTATTTTGATATCAGTAGGAATGACAAGTTGTCCCCATCCTTTTGTATTATTACTTTTGATCACTTCGAGAGCATCTTTATACTAGGAAATCGATGTTCCTTTTTCTGATTGATTCTCATTGCTCACTGACAGTGCTTGGAACTGTGTTCCAATAACCTCTTCTGGTTCTACAAAAGTAGACGATGATAAGTTACTCACGATCAAAGCTTGCTCTCCACAGACTGTGTCTAGTTGATCATTCTTGACGAACTTCAGCTTCTAGTGTAGTGTCGAAGTGACTGCCCCAGACTGGTGTATCCAAGGTCTTCCTAATAAACAGCTGTATGTTGCCCGGACATCCATGACATGGAAAGTGACTTGGAAAATGTGAGGACCGATAGTTATGGGAAGATCGATTTCGCCGATAACTGCTTTCCGGGATCCGTCAAATGCTTTGAAGATGACCTTACTGCCCCTCATCGGGGATCCTTTGAATGATAGTCGCATTAATATGGACTTTGGCATAACGTTCAAGGTCGATCCGGTATCTACCAGTACGCTGGCTAAAGCATTGTCCTGGCAGTTGACTGTAATATTGAGCGCCTGTTGTGACTTTTGCCTTCTTCTGGAAATTCCTCATCACTAAACCCCAAGTTGTTGCAGGAAGTAATGTTGGAGATGATGTTATCGAATTGTCTTGTCGTCACATCCTGTTCCACAAAGGCTTGCTCTAAGACTTTCTGTAGAGCCTCTCTGTGAGCTTCGGAATAGAGTAATAGAGATAACACAGAGATTTTTGAAGGATTTTGCAACAGTTGATCAGCAATGTTGTATTCACTCTTTTGGACGAGCTTTAGCATCTCATCGTTGTTTGTTGAAAGGTCGGGACCACTGGACTGACCGACTGGTTGATCGGGAACTTCCATTTGAGGTTCCCTTTCTTTGCTAGGTTCTCCAACTCCTCGATTGAAGATTCGACTGCTCCGTGTTACTCGACTGATGTCTGCAATATTCACGACGGAGGATAATGAAACTTCTTTTCCATTCTCAACTATTATTGCATCGTACTTGTAAGGGATCGCCTTATCGGATTTGTACGGTACTGGTCCCGGCAGATAGATAACTACTGGAGCCTTCTGATTTTTCTGACCATCATAGCTAGCCTCAATAGGTTTAAGATTGAGAACCTTTCCACCATCAAGAGGGACTCTTGATTCATGAAGTAAAGGGATTATGGCACACACATCCTTGGCCACTTCTCGCTTAGGGATCAAGACAACATCCCTGCTTTGATCAGGATGATAATTTGACATTGAATCAGAGCTTGACCATGGTTGAATTTCCTTATGGTCCAACTGACTCTGAAGGACTGCTCGCACGAGGTAGCATCCTTGATTATTCTCCAAGAGGACTCTACATCGCTCGTAATTGTGTGGTGGTACCCGGCCACGTCCGCTTTGAATGCAATGTAACCTCACTAGGTCTGTGTCCATTGATTGAACATCCTAAATTTGATGCCTAGTAGGGTTCCCATCAATCATAGTGACTTGCTGCGTGTCTTCATCTAGATAGATCAGAAGCCACCAGTGGTTTAACAAGTGTTGCAACGTTCTTTGAACGAGAGCACAACCTTGGTTACTCTCACGACACACTTTACAGTTTTCATACTCATGTGAAGTCAGAAAACCAAGCTGGACCTGCTTAGCGTGTAACTCCACTAAGCTGGTATTCATCAAGCGAATATCGAAGATTTGAATAGTGTTGACCTGATAGGGATTTCTATCACGGTAATCCTGGATCCATCCCAGATCCATCTGATGCTGGAGGGCCTCTTGTACAAAAGAGTATCCCTGATTATTTACCGAGCAAATCAGACAGGAATCATAATCGTGTTGAGGCAGATTATGATGTTGCCTTTGCCTTGAGTGCATTGCCACCAAGTTGACATTCATCGCATGAATGTCGTGGTTTTGAATGACATTGGAATTCGTATAAGTCATATTGATATTGACCCCACGAATTCGATGATCTTGGATCCAACCGAGATCCAACTGTTCCTGTAGAGCTGATTGCACCACAAAACATCCTTGATTGTCTTTAGTGAAGATATCACACTAGTGATAATTATGAGGTGGTACATGACCGTGCCCGCTCTGTCCGCGATGCATCCTGACTAAATTAGCCCTTAACAAGAGTACATCATGAATTTGATAGTTGTGGTTAGACTCTCCCTCTATCAAATTGACTGCAGCTTTCTTGTGTTGTGGCAACGGGTTCGTCTGAACATTCGGATTTGTATCCTTGAATGATAAGACCCTGCTCCTGACAAGCTTTTGCACATCGGATTTAAAACTAAGACAGTTTTCTATGTTGTGCCTCGGTCCTCCTTGATGGTAAGGACAAGTCTGATCTGCCTTGAACCAAAAAGGTGGATTTTCCGGTACTGGGAGAGGTGACCTGGTCTGGACGTGTCCCTTGACCAGTAGTAATGGAAACAGTTATGCATACAACATTGGAATAGGGTCGAACCCTGGTGGTCGCGTTGTACGACTGTTGTTGTATGGAGGACGAGCCTGATGAAGAGGCTGTTGTGTCCTTTGCTGATATTGTTGTTGATTCGATTGGCTCTGAGCAACCTGAGGTTGATACATAGGAATAGGCGCAGGGTTAATAGCAGGAGTTACAACTGCTACTGGATGATATCTTCACCTTTGCTTTTCGAGAGAGATATTATCAATATCTTGCTCTTTTTTCTTAGGGAAAGTACTATCGTATCTTTTGGTACTGCTTGATGGTCCAGCATCTTTAACTAAACGTCCTTCTCAGACAGCTTCCTCAAGACGAACTCCCATGCCCACCATCTCGGTGAAGTCACTGGGCGCACTGGCGACCATTCTGTCGTAATAAAACGAGCTTAAGGTTTTCAAGAAGATATTTGTCATCTCTTTTTCCTCAAGAGGTGGACAAATCTGAGCGGCAATTTCACGCCATCTCTGAGCATATTCCTTAATGGTTTCCTTATCATTCTGCGACATGGCTTTGAGTTGATCTCTGTCCGGTACCATGTCCAGATTATACTTATATTGTTGAACGAAGGCAGCGCCAAGATCTCTAAAAGTTACGATCTTAGTGCGGTTCAAACCCATGTACCATTTGAGTGCGGCACCGGTTAAACTATCCTGGAAATAGTGGATCAGTAGCAGTTGGTTCTCTATCTGAGTTGACATCCTTCGAGCGTACATCACCAAGGGACTTTGAGGGCAAGAGTTACCCTTGTATTTTTAAAATTCAGGCACCTTAAATTTGAGCGGAACTTTCACATTAGGGACCAAACAAAGGTATGCGGCGTCCTTTCCAAATAGATCCTGACCGCGAATGGCTTGCAATTCCTTCTGCATCTCCAGGAACTGTTCCTGGAATTCCTTCATTTTATCGTTCATACTTTCATTTCCACTAGAAGGTATCTGTGGAATTTATCCTTCCGGGACAGTGTGTACCACGGTTGGTGGTACAGTCATTACGAAAGTGACCCTTGGTGCTTCCCGAAGTTTGTAACCTTCAGGAATTGCTGTCATGCCCCTGGCATCTTCGTTTTCCCAAAGTTTGTAACCTTCAGGCCCAGCGGTTCCTGCTGCAGCTTCCGGATCTTCCATGATCGGCGGAATATATCCTTCCAGGATATAGTTGAGTGGCATGCCCCAGGGACGATCTTTTGGCATGGTATATCGAGGATCATACTTCTCCACTATGGGCATAGATGTGATCTCCGAGATCACAGTCCGTTGTTGTTGCATCTGAGCTGCTGCCAGAGCTTGCATGTCATTGTGAAGTTTCCTCAGATCTTCCTTTAGAGTGTCGATTTCTTCTCTCAACCCTCTGTTCTCTTCCTCGATATCATCCATTTTTTTTTGTCGATTGGCCAGAGTATTGTACGAATTAGACAGTTTGACTCTAGAATCGAGACATAAACGTGAGATTCGCAGGGAAGAAGAATGCGTTATGGGCGAATGATGAATGATATGCAATGATTAATTAATAAATTTTATTTATTTATTTAATCAAAAGAAACTTTGACAATTGGTTGCAAATATCAAATAGTGGGGGAAACCCCATTTTATTGAATTCAAAGCTTGCGGAAATGGAAATACAATAATTTACAAAGTGCTGTAAAAGGAAAAGTCTAAACTAATGGATCCTGAGTCCTCTCTGAGGAGAGCTCAGATGCTGGTTCTGGTATCTTCCTTTTCTTTGACCGGGGCTCTTGAGCCGTTATCGGGTTGTCATTCCTTTGCCAAGTGAAAGGAGCGAGCAAATTTCGTTGGTCTCCTTGATTTTCTACAGCATGTTGCTCTAAAATCTCGATCAGAGCATCTTTTTCTTTTAACAATTGCTGTATTTTGTTACACTCCACATTGAGAATGCGATATTTGTTCCTCCAAGACCTCTTTTCTTGTTGAACTTTGGCGAGAGTAACCGGAAGTTTTTCCGTATCAGACATAAAATAAAGGACAAATTCCTTTAATGGAAGAACTTCTTGACGAGGGCAAGGCATCCTTAGCTTGAGAGCTCTAGTTTGTACCCAGCGGAGATAAGACTCCACAGAGATACAGTCTGGTTTTCCTAGAGACTCTCTTCCTTTCCTGTGAACATGTTTCCAGGCATGCACTATTTTTGTCTTTAGTGCCCTGTCATTTTCTCCTTCCTTGAAGAAAAGACCTTCCAGATGAGCATTACGTGGGATATGCCTCACCGGGCATCCAAATTGACGACGAACTAAAACCGGATGATAATTGATTCCACCTTTAATTCCTATGAGGGGTACGTTAGGGAAGTTTCCACAACGGTCAATGATTTTGATCCTGTCATAGATTCGATTGTACCAATCGATTTCAGAGTTGGTAAGAGCCATGATTCTCTGCGACCAACGTAAAGTATTCTTTGGATCCCAAAAAGCAGCAGACTTGGGTAAATGGGAAGTGAACCATTTGTATAGCAAGGGTACACAACATGTGATCATTCCTCCGCTGTACAAATTCCTTAAGTGTACAGAATGATAAGCATCTGTGAGCAAGGTTGGTACGGGATTTCTAATCAGAAATATCTTAATGGCATTGATATCTACGAAGTTATCGATGCTGGAAACAAAAATAACCCGTAGGAGAGCAAAGCAAAGATGCTTTCGAAAGCAGATACATTCCCTATACTAGCAAAGTACAGGGCTTTCTTTATCAAAAACTGGGCTGGCAAACCCTGGATTCCACCCTTAGTGGTCATGTGAGTCCTGACTTCTGACTCGTCCAAATAAATTGCTCTGGCAATGGTTTGATCTTTTGGAATTTCTTCTAGTCCAGAAAATGGAGATTTGTCAGTAATAGGTAAATCAATCAGGTGAGAGTACTCCTCCAGTGTTGGTGCTAGCTGATAATCTAGGAATGTGAAACAATGATAGACCAGATCGTAGAACTGAATGAGTGTAGACAGGATTCCTTCAATTACATGGACCCTTAATAGAGACAGTAGTCCCCCATACTTAGCTCTGAAAGCATCAGGGTTGGTAATCATCCTCACCAATCCTCTTAAATCCTTTAGTTTTGGAACCTTGAAGGTATACTTGTGAGTCCTTCTTCTACCGAAATCCATAACGCAATCTTTCTCTCTGATATTTGCAATCATTGTCTTAGTTTAATTTGAAAAAGAGAGAGTAGGAGAGAAAATTTTCTTTGCTTTAAGTTTTTTAATGAAATGAATGCATGAATGCAGCACACAAAAACATAGAAAAACATGGGGTCAAAGGTTCGGTGTCATGAAGTCAAGGCTCTACCCATCCCCAAAGGTTTTACTGGTGATTTTTTGTACCTGTCCGCAAAATCATTAACCCCTCTTGGGATAACAACAGCAAGCTGGAATCACCCGAGCGAGCTGATGTATCTTAGAGTAATCTCAAATGAGGGTAGTATCGCGTGACAACTATTTCCGATAGCTTCCGCACTACAAAATAATAACATGGTCTTAGTCTACTAAAATCCTCAGCTTCTCAGATAACCCAATCGAACAATCTGCTTTCAACAACCGAAGTCGTATAGGAATTGAATCCGTAAAGGGTATCTCCACTGATTCGATGGTCTACCGGAACCTCTTACTTGGGATTCACTCCAATAAGATTACCCGTCTTGTGCCATCACCTATCTTAGGTGTATACTCAATCTTTCCAGATACGGCATCACGCGCATTCCCATTAGCAGAAAAATAAACACCGATATCAATTAGGAAAAGCAGTGTATATATATATATATATATATATATATATATATATTTGTCCTAACATCCTAGACCTCTAGTCCTATGATCCTAACAGTCAATGACGTCCCCAGAAGAGTCGCCATTTTCCTGTAGCGGGCGATTTTTGTCGGTGACGCGACCACCTTATCGCTGGAGTTTTCCTCACCGCAATTGTAGGAAGGGGTGCTACTTTCTGATTTCTTATTTATCCCATGAAGCTGGAAGGGAAAGGGAAGCTATCTAAAACTAACCTTGCACGCGAATGTTTAACTGAACAAAAGCTTAAAGAGATTAGGGGGTCCGGGTTCAGGTTATATAATGGGTAGCTGTCAATTACCCATCCTATATGTGGTTATTCATAGGATATTAGCAAATAGGTTTCGCTTTGTAATTGATGGTGTTTATCTGTTAATGGGTTGGGAAAGTTTCTTGGGAAATATGAGAGAGTGAGTGAGTTTTTGTTGATGTTTTTGGTAAGGTATTGGACCTAAGGATTGATTGATATGAAGGTACTAGACCTAGGGTTTTTGATTAGTATGCTCGCTAAGATTTCCCAATCTTATGCCTACGTATTCCCATTTAAACGAAATAGGGAAATCAGAGCAATCGTAGTTCCTCCTATTCTAAGGGAGGAAAAGATGTTTTGGTGTCTCGTTCAAAGCCCAAGACAGAGGCTAAAAGGAGTATTTGTGTCTTGTTCAAAACCCAAGATTGAAGCTAAAAGGTTGACTGAAAGAGAATTTGTTATCTCTAAAAAGGAACTGTTGATTTTTGTGTGCCTTGATCAAAGCCCAAGGTTGAAGCTAAGAGGTTGATTGACTCCACTGGGGAAGTCTTTATACAAAGCCTAAGAGGAAGCTATATGGCCCAGCTAGGGATTTCTTTATACGAAGCCTAAGAGGAGGCTGCATGAGACCGACTCAACAAGAGAGTGGATATATTGGTGTCTTGTACAAGGCCCAAGACGGAGGCTAGAAGAGACTGACTCTTTGGGGATATCATTATATGAAGCCTAAGAGGAGGCTAAGAGTTTGAGTTTTCAGGGGAAAATAGTTCTTTCAGTCTTGTACAAAGCCCAAGATTGAGGCTGAAAGGGATTATTGACTCCGCCGGGGAGTTTTGTATATGTCTTGTACAAAACCCAAGATAGAGGTTGAAATGGGAAATTTAATTGACTCGACTGAAGATGTTTGAGTGTCTTGAACGAGGCTCAAGACGGGGGCTAAAAGGTTTAACTCTGCGGGAGAGTGTTATCTGTCTTGTACAAAGCCCAAGATTGAGGCTGAAAAGAGTTTGACTTTGCTTGGGAAATCATTCCTCAAAGCCTAAAAGAAGACTGGGAGGAAGTGACATTGCTGGGGAAGATATTTGTCCCCAAGCTTAAGAGAAGGTTATGATGATTTATGTCTTGTACAAAGCCCAAGATTTGAGGCTAAAAGGGTGGACTCAACAAGAGAGTGTTTTTATGTGTCTTGTACAAAGCCCAAGACGGAGGCTAAAAGAGTTAACTCAACAAGAGAGTCTTTTATACTCAACAAGAGAGTGATTTTATACTCAACAAGAGAGTGCGGAAAAGGTGATTTGTCCCAACAAGAGAGTCTTTTGTACTCAACAAGAGAGTGGTTTTATATGCCTTGTACGAAGCCCAAGACGGAGGCTAAAAATGGAGATTGACCCAACAAGAGAGTCTTAAAAGTGACTGACTTAACAATAGAGTTTAAAAGAATGATTGACTCAATAAGAGAGTCTGAAAAGGTGATTGACTCAACAAGAGAGCCTAAAAAGGTTACCTCCGCTGGGGAGAATCATTGTACAAAGCCCAAGAGGAGGCTGAATGTGTTGAGGAAAGATCACTATACAGAGCCTAAGAGGAGGCTATCTTCTGCAGGGATTTATTGAAATCCTGAGGCAGGTCCAATTGGGGAATCAACTCTTGCAGGGGAATACAGAAGAGTTGATAGATCAGATACCTTGAGGTTCTGATTTGAGATAGTGTTATCCTGATGATAAACTGACCCTGGCTGGGGGATTTTAGGAGAGAGACGGGATTTTAGAACCCACAAGTTTTAATTCTTGCTGGAGATTAATCTAGAATCCGAGATTTCTTCCTAGGTTTGTAGGGTACTTGAGAATGTCTTTGAGACTCAAGGAGATTTATACTGACCAAGTCAATTAGTGTGGTCGATCTTTGTATAATGTCCAAGAGGAGGCCGACTCGTTTAAGGGATGAGTATCAACCCTAAAATTGGCAAGAGGGCTTTTGTGACTCTTTTTAGAAGGACAACTCTAGCAAAGGATGACTAAGTTCTGTCCTATACCTTTAGGAGGTCGTGAGGGTCCTTGTATTAAGCCCAAGAGAAGGCATGAGAACTTTTAAGAAGCCGACGGGTACTTGTACAAAGCCCAAGAGGAAGCGGGGATGCTTTTAGGAAGCCGGTGGGTCCCCAAATCAAGAGAAGTTCAAGAAATGCAATTCACTGAGAAGAGATCATTCCAGGAAAGTTCGAGTATTTGGAAGAAACTCAAGAGATGCTATTCACGGAGAATAGATCAACTCTGGGGAGTAGAATTTCTCTGACAATTTCTAGGGGTGACAGTCTGAGAAAAGGTTCACCGAGAATACTGCCTTTCTTTTTGTCCCATATTGATTAACCCCAAGAGAAGGGAAGACTGTATCTGGAAATCCTATGGGGATCTAGTTTTGTTTGTATTTAAGAGTGACCAACAGGGCTTTACCTAGTTCTAGACGTAGTTGCAGGGGAAAACTCTAAATAACTATACTAGTATATATATACAGTTGATATATGACGAGTATTTAAAAGAGTATGAAAGAAGACTAACCATGCGCAGCTTCCCACAATACAGTTATGTATATGAAAGCATATTAAAGAAAGCGGATAAACACTTACCCGTTGTAGAGCTTCCATGCTGTTTTGTTAGTTGTTCAACAAAGAATTTAAAGAAAGTTTTGATAGAAACTATACAATTGGGTTCAAAATAAAAGGAGAAATATTTTGAACAAAGATCGGGGCTTACAGTTCAGGGAAAAGCCCAAAATTTAACAGTAATGGCACTGTTGTTTGTATTGGGACTTATACAACGACTGAGGCCCAAAAGGTTTTGTGCAAAGAGGTATAGGTCTTACAACTCAAGGAGAGGCCCAAAGATTTTTTGTATGAGTGATGGGGCTTACAACTCAAGGAGAGGCCTAAGAGGTTTGAAAATGAATAAAGATGGGTCTTATAGCTCAAGGAGAAGCCCATATGATTTTGTAAAAAAGGCGACGATCGCGCCGTTGTTTTGAAAATGTACAGAGGGACTTATACAATAAGTGAGGCCCAAAAATGGTTTATGTACAACAAGGTTTGGGTCTTACACTCTACTAGAGGCCCAAAGATGTTTTTTGTACAAGTGATGGGGCTTACAACTCAAGGAGAGGCCCATATGATTATTTGTTTGAAAAATTGCGATCGCGCCGAGGTTTGAAAACACAATGGGTCTTATACGATGACCGAGGCCCAAATTATTTTGGCTTTCAAAAGGGGGTTGGGTCTTACACTCTATTAGAGGCCCATGAGTGTTTGAAAAAGATTTGTGAGGGTGAAAATCAAAGAAACCCTAAATTTATCATTTTTAAAAGTAAATTCTTAAAGAAAATCAATAAATAATGATAAAATACCAAATAAGCTTGAATAAACAACTTGTGACTTTTGGTTAAGATTTGAAAAATGATGTTTTAATCACAAGATGAATTAAAACTCATTTGGTTTTGATTTTCAAGATAAAAATCCACTTTTAAAAGTGTTTAAAACAATTAAAAATGAATTTATTTACAAAAATACCAACTATATTAAATAATTAATATAAATATGATTTTTTTGTGGAATAAAATATTTCAACATTTTTGTGATTTTTTTGCAAAAAGAACCAATAAAAAATAATTAAAATTGAGTGAGTTATTAATTTTCCAAATCATTTTAAAAATAATATGAAAAATAATAAAAAGTGGAAAAAGTGATAAAAAGAGGTCTGGGGCGAGGGGGATTCGAACCCCAGACCTCTCGCTTGCCAATACTCACAAACCAGCTGATCAACCACTGGGGCGCAATGCCAATTCATTAAACATATGGCAAATGAAAAATATATAGAGAACAAGTTCAATTTCTGAAGCATGGTGCCATGGCCATCTTCAACCTCAAGCTTAGACACGTGAAGGTCCATATATCATTCATCTCTCAACCATTTCACACGATCCAAATATGAAAATCATGCGTTTTCAGATGAGGAACACAATGTCAATACCCGATTTTATTGAAATTAATCGAATCAAAACATATCATGATAAAACCTGAAGAACCCTAAAATTGGCATGAACTCAATGAAATCCTATACACGAATTGTAAACAATAATTGATTGAGGGTAAATGATCTACAAGCATCCAGAAACACAATGGTAATCACAAAACATGTTTATGATGCATGATTCAATGAGTTGGACAGTTTGAGGCTTACCTCTGCAGGTGAGAATCGAATTTGATGATGGATATGTTATAGATGAGTTCCAATGGTTTGGATAGCTTCCTTATACCTTAATGGATGTCTTTGAATGCTTAGGTTGATTATAAAACCTTTGGATTGATCAAGCTGATTCCTTCTGTAGCAAGTCATGAGTTTTGTGCAATTGGATGGCCATTTGGTGATTTTGATGTTACAGATGGGAGGTGCGTGTTAAGACACCTCCAATATGTTATATGTGATGTGTGTGAATCATTGGAGTTTAAGAAGGAATTGAGAGAAAGCAATGTTGTAAGCCACTTTGATGTGATTTGAATGATCAGTTAGGACCTCTATTTATAGAGGATCAACTCTTATCTTGGAGGAATAGTGAATGGCTCCTGGATTAGATCACATTCAATGGCTTTGGCTTGGTGGCATTTCTTCTCATGCAAGGCAAACTAGCCTCTCCCAAGAGCAGGCATATGTCTTGACCAAATCCACATTCTTCAGATGTTTTAATTGTTTTTTAAGTGAGCATCTTGACTGAGTAGAGTGGCTTTGTTGAAAGTACCCTATTTCACATAAATGCCTTTGAATTCAAGGCATATATGCCAAAAACTAATCACTTCTCAAGGATAAGCTCTTGGCATTTCAGTCCAAGTTTGTTGGTTGGATCACATGCATTGTGATCAGATTGAGTGCATGTGGCACATAGATCATTGGTTTTTGGCTCAAAATCGTGTATGGCAAGAAATCTCACAAACTGAATTTTCATGACAGCCTTGCCATGGTGTCTTGTAGCAGCCATAATTCTTGGCTCAAGTTGACTTGTTTCATGCCAATAACTGCTTTGGATTCTCAGCAACATTTGCAACAACATTGATGTTTACATCTTGAATTGATTCAGCTTGCGACTATGTGAAAAAACCTCACAAGTTTTGGTATTTTCAACAAAATCTGTATTGGACAGAATTTTGTCTAAGTGTTGGAAATGCTGTAAATTCCATGTTTTTGTCATTTTGATCCAATCATAACTCAGAATCCATGAAGAATTGGAATGAGATGTAGTTGAAGCTTTTGTAGAGTGTAATGAAGGCTTCCCTCTGAGCTTTGAATGGGAGAGAAAGGCCTTAGGGTTTGAGAGATATGTCCTTGCAAAGTTGGTACCTTAACCACTTTGTTCCATAACTTAGAAAAATTCTAAGTTTTTTTATCGTTACCTCTTTTACAAGTTATACCACTTTCTTTGGTTTTTCTTGATGAATGATGATTCCAATCACACATTAACATCATTTTAGGTTTAAGGAACCATAATTGTGAAAAATCTCAAAAAGTCAACCTTTGACTTTTGTGCACAGTTGACTTTTTATCAGATGAATTCCAAACTGTGCGAGCCTCTATTAAATCAAGTCCTTGACTTAAATCAAACTTGATGGATATGTTCCATAGGTGTTATAGGGTTGTCCCAAGATTTGGGAGCATGTCTTGGTCAAAAGTCAAAGGTACAGTTGACTTTTTTCTCAAAACCCTAATTGTAGTCCAGATGAAATTGAAACTTGTAGATCAAGCTTCTTGGATCAATCCATTGTTGCAAATGGATTAATGTGATGTATTAGAGATCCTCAAATTATGTCTTGAGGTCTTGGCCCCTGTTTTGTCCCAAAAGTCAACTTAGGGGTGAATTAGGTTAAGAAACCCTAATTCCCGATTTTTGATGAATGCATCCCCTGAGGCTAAATTAACTTGATGATTGGGTCCATGAAGTCCCATGGAGTATCTAGGGTTGTGATTTGAAGCATTTGCTCATACCCATAGGAAAATTTCCACCTGGAGACCTTGGTCGACCAAAACCCTAATTTGGTGACACTGGCGATCTTGAGGCTTAATCCACCTGGAATGTTGCAACCTTGTGCTTGATTCTTGATGTGGGAGTCCTCTTGATCCTTTATGGGGGTTTGAGAGGTTAGACAAGTTGAATATCATGTCATTTCTTGATTGATCCTTTGTCTAAGGCTCAGAGAGGGCTTGAAACCCTAATTCCTGTTTGTGGTGAAGGCTCACCCATCTTTGGGGAGACTGATGAGGCATGATGGTTCATCCATATTGTGATGATGATTTACACAATGATGGGAAGTCTTAGTGGTCAAAATTTAGGGTATGACACATCAAACAAACCTTATGCGATTGTCGCAACTCGAAAAATAGTCGAGCGGAGGGAAAAAGGAAGAAACTGAGAGTCGCCATCGAACTTTATTTATCCCATGAGGGGAAGGGAAAACATCGAGAAAACCCCAAGAAGGAAGGATAAGATTGTCTCGCAACCAAACTATGAGTTCGAAAGCCGGTTATGCGGAGGGAAGGTATTAGCACCCTCCATATCCATCGTACTCGACAGGAACCATTCGCCTGTCTTATGTGGAAGGATGTTTGCTAAAGGATATTGCTTTCTGTTGCAGTGAGAATCAAATAACAAGCTATTAATTAACTTGTATCACATTTCTTTGAATTCACCACAGAGCATTGATTTATCCAAAGGAAAGGGTAAAGAACGAAAACCCTAATAAGAGAATCTAGGTTCGGGGGTTGGTTATACTAAGGGAAGATATTAGCACCCTAAGTATCTGTAGTACTCTACATGAACCTCTTGTTTATGTTTGTGTTATGTTATGTTATGCTTCTAAGGGTAAAGGTGAAGACCTAAGGGTATGTACACTAAGTTTGCTCGCCAAGACGTCGCATCTTGTGCCTAAGTATCTGAAAAAAAATTCAGAGCAACCGTAGTTCACCTAACTAAGGGTTTTGGAGGAACCATTGACGGTGGCCAAAGTTCCAAGGGGGATGAGTATAAACTCATATAGAGTTAAGGAAATCTCTAAGTCTACGTTGTAAAAGGGAACTGAATACTCATGATGATGAGAATCACATAGAGTTTAAGAACTCTATCCTAGTTCTAAGTTGTAAGATTGATTGGCTATGAGGTTACGGAGAAGGTGGCCATGACTATGAGGTCAAGGCTGGTATCATATGACTATGAGGTCAAAGAGGGAGGTGGCTATGACTATGAGGTCAAAGCTGGTAATGAGCTATCTATGACTTTTGCTGTCAATAGAGAGACTTTCCTTTGAAAGGAAGGGGAAACAACTTGAGAACAAGAGTTGAGTGAACAATATGAGTTCAAATGATTCAAAGACTGTAAACATTAACCAAACTGAAATTTCACAGATGAACATGGATAAAGCAAAGATGACATTTTCCAAGTTTTAAGATTAGAGGCATGGTGAGTTATGAAACTTAGCAACAGAGATTGAAGAACAATTTTCAAACAAACCCAGAATACTTAAGAGAATTCTTAAAAGTTTTTAAGAAAAAAAATGATAATTTTCACAAGAAAATCTAGGAATTAAACATAAGGTGATACATGTTTTTTGTTTTTTTGAATTTTTAGGAAGAAAATGGAGTAATTATGAGAGGTGAAACAAATAAAAAAAACTAAGTTAAGTGCTATACAATGTGGCACTCGCCACACTTATTTCCATGGCAGGCGCCATGTTTTTTTTATTTATTTTCATGGAAGCCACTGTTCCTATGCATGGCCAGCGCCATGTCTATGCCTTTTATTCATGGCCATCGCCACAAATGCCTCATGGCAGGCGCCATTAGTGGTGTGGCAGGAGCCGTTAGTGGTGTCTAAGCATGGCAGGTGCCATGTTCATGCTATTTTAAGCATGGTGAGTGCCATTAAAGTCTTTTCTTGTTCAGTTTTTCAAATACAATCACGAATCCAGTTCACGATACCTCAAACAAAAATACATGTTCATGATTTGCAACATTTAATCAGACATTAACCAGATAACAAATATGAAAACGGTATGAAACAAAATGGCCATGATATTCTGGAATGAAATAAGAAGAGTTAAAAAAAAACAAAGGAGGGAGTATTATCTAGTGGAGCCGGTCCACAACCTCTTCACGAATACGTACTCGAAAAAAAAAAGAACGAACTTCTTCTTCCTCAAAATGCCAGCTACTAAGGTGGAAACCTCGAACCGAAAAATTCTTGCAACAATATTCAAAATTATAGAAGAAACTGGGGGAGAAATATGAGGAGAGTATTCACTATTTTTTGGGTGAATCTGGTGTCTTTGATACTGAAAATGAACGTCCTATTTATAGGAGAAAATAAGGAGCTTGCAGCATGGCCAAGATAATACTTTTTCAAATCTTCGTGCAAGTTGGTTTGAAAAGTCTTCATTATAAGTAAATAGGCTAAGAGTAGGTTGGGCTGAAGAGACGTGAAACCATGCTTTTTCTGAAAAGCTTTTTTTTTTTCTATATCATGATTACCTGTATCCACTTGCAATGCCTTGTTTAATAATCCATTATTTTAATTGGAACAAAATACTGAAGTGTAGAAAACTATAAGGTGGCAAACGCCACATTTTTCTCTTTTTTCCATGGCAGGTGCCACACACTTAACATGACAGGCGCCATGGTTAAGGTGTGGTGGTGGTGGGCGCCACCACATCATTTTTCTTTTTTTTCTTCTTCTTTTTCTATTCTTTCTTTTCTTTTCTTTCTTTTCTTTTCTTTCTTTTTTTTCTTTCTTTTCTTTCTCTTTTTTTTTTCAAATAAAATAAAATTTACAAGTGTCGATTCCTCGTGTCCTCAGTCAATGGTCGATCACATTAAAACGAGACATGGCTTAGATACTTCATTTTGATCCAAAATCGTTAGAATCGGAGGCTCGATTTCCTCGGTTAAAACCCTAATTTCCTCCGGAATTCCAATGGATGATCTTTGAGGATCTTACTTTTTTCAATCTCTTCCAAGGCTCATAGATGGCCTCTAGGGATGTCCAATATCATGTGGAATCATGTCCCAAAGCTTGAAAACATGTCTTAATCAAAATCAAAGGCATTGGTTGACTGATGCTGATAAACCCTAGTTTTGAGTCACGATGAATCCAGTAGTTCAAGGCACTTGTAATAAGAACCAAACACACTTAATTTATTGTTGAATGAGATCTCTTGATGAACCCTCTAAGATACTACCTAATCACAACAAGGTTCTCCGATGATTCTTCAGGTTAAAGCCCTAATTCCACAACTCTTGACCAGGTGATTTCTTCTTGATATCTTTTGACCCAAACTCATTAAGATCATAGCACATGACTTGAGGACTTCATAATTAGCCTTCAAGATCAGATGGTTGCACTTTGAAGTCTCAGTTATCTTTCTTGAACAAACGGCTTCTCATAAGAATCTCACCCAAACTGGTGAACACTTGTGATGATTGTATGGAGCCAAGGAATGTCTTAGGAGACCTTTGAGTTACATGAGAGTTTGGCCTATTGCCTTTTGTTCTCTTTCTTGCGCCAACCTGGCTTCCACAAAAGAAACAAACTAGCAAGGTATGGTGGTTAGGTAACAAATGCACAGATGATTGATCCCTACATGTAAGTACAAAATGTTATGACATCTAAGGGCAATACCGGATGGCGCGAGGAATGGAAATCCTCGGGACATCAAGGTGAAAGGTATTTAAATATAGCAAACCAAAATTTTTTCCCATAGACAGAATGTAAATGCTAAGGACAGGCCACAGACATGCAAATGCTGACATGCCATAAACTTTTAGTATGATGATATGATGTCATGATAGTGCAAAGATGCAGACAAACAAGACATCAAAGATAAAGGTCGAACACCCACAGGTGAGCATCACTGGGGATGGATGAAGGTTTGTATCCATGAGGAAGACTCAATGGGGATATACGCTGACCAACAAAAGAGACTCATTGGGGGGACTCTGAGGCAAAACTGGGGGTAGAAAAACTAACGGGGAAAAATCCCACGGGTCCTCACTAGAGATAGGAGCCAGAGAGGTATTCTCCATTGGGAAAAGCTCCAGGGAGATGGACGACAGGTTCATAGGTGACCGAACGACACTGGGGAAATAAGACACATTATAACTGGGCATGAAACCAGAAAGAAGACATGATCTCCACTGGGGATCAACTTGAAATAAGAGGATAGACATCAACAAAGATTTTCTGGGGATTTCTTATATCGAAGAGTTCAAACGGGATCTTCAAGAAAAGCCAGAAAAGACAGAGACCAACGCAAGCCTTGCGTACGCCATATGATGAAGATCACAAAGGCTTATAAAGAGATAATGATAAAGACCAATCCTCTACTGGGGATAGAACTTAGGTGCCAACAATGATTGGACTTGGAAAATAATATGGTTTGGTTCAGATTGAGGTTCACAGTTGACCCGATGTTTTGGTTTATCGCTAACCAAAACAAGGAAATGCCAGAGATTCCTGGACTTTAGGTTCATAGATGACCAAATGTTTAGGTTCATAGCTGACCTGAAACAAGCAAATGCCAGAGATTCCTGGACTTTTAAGGTTCATATGTGACCTGAGGTTTTGGTTCATAGCTGACCAAGGTTCATAGTTGACCTGGGAATTAAGGCTCACAGTTGACCTGATATTTTGGTTCATGGTTGACCGAGGTTCTAGTTCATAGTTGACCAAGGTTCATAGTTGACCGAGGTTCATAGTTGACCTGGGAATAATGTTTAGGTTCACAACTGACCTAAAATAAACAATGCCAGCAATTGCTGGACTTAGGGTTCATAGGTGACCTGAGTTTCTAGTTCATAGCTGACCAAGGTTCATAGTTGACCAAGGTTCATAGTTGACCTGGGAATAATGTTTAGGTTCACAACTGACCTGAAACAAACAATGCCAGTAATTATTGGACTTAGGATTCATAGGTGACCTGAGGTTCTGGTTCATAGCTGACCAAGGTTCATAGTTGACCTGAAATATTATTTAGGTGCACAACTGACCTGTCTTCAAACTTCGGGTTCATATCTGACCTGAGGTTTAGGTTCATATCTGACCTGGTTTTAAACTTCGGGTTCATATCTGACCTGAGGTTTAGGTTCATATCTGACCTGGTTTCAAACTTCGGGTTCATATCTGACCTGAGGTTTAGGTTTATATCTGACCTGGTTTCAAACTTCGGGTTCATATCTGACTTGAGGTTTATGTTAATATCTGACCTGTTTTCAAACTTCGGGTTCATATCTGACCCGAGGTCTAGGTTCATATAGGTGACATGGTTTCAAACTTCGGGTTCATATCTGACCTGAGTTTTAGGTTCATATCTGACCTGTCTTCAAACTTCAGGTTCATATCTGACCTGAGGTTAGGTTCATATCTGACCTGTCTTCAAACTTCGGGTTCATATCTGACCCGAGGTTTAGGTTCATATCTGACCTATCTTCAAACTTCGGGTTCATATCTGACCTGAGGTTTAGGTTCATATCTGACCTGTCTTCAAACTTCGGGTTCATATCTGCCCTGAGGTTTAGGTTCATATCTGACCTGTCTTCAAACTTCGAGTTCATATCTGACCTGAGGTTTAGGTTCATATCTGACCTGTCTTCAAACTTCAGGTTCATATCTAACCTGAGGTTTAGGTTCATATCTGACCTGTCTTCAAACTTCGGGTTCATATCTAACCCGAGGTCTAGGTTCATATCTGACCTGGTTTCAAACTTCGGGTTCATATCTGAGCTAAGGTTTAGGTTCATATCTGACCTGGTTTCAAACTTCGGGTTCATATCTGACCTGAGGTTTAGGTTCATATCTGACCTAGTTTCAAACTTCGGGTTCATATCTGACCTGAGGTTTAGGTTCATATCTGACCTGGTTTCAAACTTCAGGTTCATATCTGACCTGAGGTTTAGGTTCATATCTGACCTGGTTTCAAACTCCGGGTTCATATCTGACCTAGTTTTCAAACTTCGGGTTCATATCTGACCTGAAGTTTAGGTTCATATCTGACCTGGTTTTCAATGCCAGAAATTACTGGACTTTAGGTATCCACATGAGGAGATTAAGTATCAGATAAGTCAGCACCGAGGTTGCACAAATGAAGAGTAGACTTACTGGGGAATACCAATTATGGTTGTAAAAAGGTTGAATAGTACTAGATATAGATAAGCTTCTCATAAGAGACTGCCACTTATCGCCATAGAAAAACAAGATTCTCCTGAGATTGCTACTTGTTATTGGTTATAAATTCCAAAGAGCTGTTGATATCACAACATTGTTGGGGAATGAATTTTGTCTTCAACGAGGATTTTCAAAAGATTCTTCTTACGAGACACCGTGCAAAATAAATGCACATGCAAAGATAGGTTCAACAACCCAACCTGCTAGAGGCCAATAATCGATCTAAGAACGAACTAGAAAGATACGGTCAAACAAGACTCCAACCATTGAGGAATGAGCTCAAATGGGGATTTATCTTATCCAAACAGGGGAAAGATAACTGAACCAACCATCATCCATGAGAACCAGTCTCTATGGGGAATTCAGAAGGATGGACACTTTATGCCTAGGGCTGACAACTCTATTGGAGAGAACAGACAAACCCAGTCACTTAGGGAGACAACGCCAAAGTGAATAAAGCAGGTAAACACCAGAACAGGGTAGCAGAGATGTTAAGATGCTATGCATATGAATGCTTATGGCATGCTTATGCTGACAAAACGGACAAGAAGCGAAACTGGAGATGAAATAAACATCTCGACAAGGGTACCCAGCTAAACTCGTCAGATTGGGCCATTACTGGGGATGAACTTGCAGGATCAGTGGTTCTACTTCAAGATTACAAACTTCTATGTGGAAAAAAGTGATCCACTTGGGGTATAACGTCATGACTTAACTAGGATTGCCATCATGAGCTTGATTTCTTCACTGGAGGGAAATCCATGGAGAATTGTGAAGATTAGCTGAAGTGACAACTTACTGGGGAGCTGGCAAAGGATATCACAAGAACAGAGTACATGGGCTATCAGAAGAAACTACCAAGAGAATTTTACAGAAGAATTGGTATACAAGAGGCTTCAATATCTTTAAACTCTTGAGAGATTCATGAATCTCGGCATAACTGCCCCAAATTAACTGCATTTACACAATAAGGTTCTTGGACTTATGCTTCAGACTGGTTGTTGACAACTGGGGGACAAACTTGCCCCTGTCAGCTTAGTGGATATGTGGAAGAGATGTCCCAGACTAGTTGACCTTTGAGAGATTTGTCGAATCTTGACCTGACTGCTTCTGATTGACAGGTCTGTGAGAATGGGTCATCAAAAGGATTTTACAGAAGAAATGGCATACCAGATGCTTCAATATCTTCAAACTTTTGAAGAGAAATAAACCTCGACATAACTGCCCTAACTCCACTATATTCGCAATACAAAGTCCTTTAGACTGTGGTAGAAACGACTGGGGAACAAACTTGCCCTTGCTGATGGGTTACTGGAGTCCAAACTTGAAACAAGCTTGTCATAAAATGACCTCAAGAAGACTTGCCCCAATATTCTGAACTTGAAGAATTCTGCCCCTGATTCGATAGCTCTTGGAATTGTGGATTGGAAAATCCTTCCGCTTGGTTGCCCCTGACTGAGCTTTCTTTATCAAATTGAATTCCCTAGCTGTATTTGTTGGAATTTCTTTGATATTGAATTATTTTGCAAACAAGTATTGTTCATTTTAAAATTGGCAATTTCAATGCAAAATTCATGCAAGCTTTTGGAATCAAGTTTATTGATGAAACACACATGGTGGAATGATTAAGTAATAAAAAACAAAGAGGATCTAGTCATTTACAAAATGACAGATGAAGTGATCAACACCCGCAATTAGCAAAGATCATTAGGAGTCGGGTTAATCAACCTTGTTGTAGTATGCTTTCAAAACAACCTTACCTTAATTAGGTCTTTTAAGGGTTGTAACGTGGTCTGGTTCATGGTTTATGAAACAAATAATAAAGGCTCAATGTTTATTTGTCCCACCCAATCTTCGTGATAAACTCTAATCCTACACTCAGTTAACTCAAGCTATACATTCACGTTTCCAAAGGCTAGGAAATGAATTGATGACAGTTGATGATGATTCAGACACCTTGAGCAGTCATTACTCCCTTGCGGCATTTGGTTATCCTTTATTGCTGAGGTTTTGCGACCTCTTCTTGTCTTCACTGAGGTTACGAGACCTCCTTTTGTCTTGTTTGAGGTTTTGAGACCTCTTTTGTCTTCATTGAGGTTATGAGACCTCTTCTTTTTTGTTGAGGTTATGAGACCTCTTCTTTTTTGTTGAGGTTAAGAGACCTCTTATTTTTTGTTGAGGTTATGAGACCTCTTCTTTTTTACTTGAGGTTATGAGACCTCTTCTTTTCTTGGTTGTACAAGTCCTTTTGCATAAGGCAAAGTTTTGGGCTTCCCATCTTTCTTGGCTTTTGCCTTGAAAGGGACTCCGCTCATTCTTCGATTAAGGATTTCTCAACGTTCCTTCCTTATTTGCCGTTTCGGGAACAACTTGTACAACATTCACTTGATTGGCGAGAGCTGACTGGTGTCTTGCATAAAGCGCTTGCATTCGAGTGCATAACCAAGTTAAACTGAGAACTACCCTGCCCCAAGGTTGAGATTTAAGGGTTTTTTGTGTAAGGAAAGAAAACTCCTACTTCTGGGCTCGAAGGATTAACAAGGGATTATCTTCCTTATTTCTCCAATGTTTGGGATTTGAAACAATGCCTTACATCCTCGGTGAGGTTTAATTGAAAGCATACCACAACAATTATGGATAATATTTTCATCATCCTCCCCAATCTTTGCTTAACAACAATTTGATAAGTGGAATGAAACAAAATAAAGATACGATTTTTGCTTTTATGAACATAAAAGTAAATGAGTGAAACTAATGGGCTAAATCAAAAGGTGCACAAACATTTCATTAATCTTGCCAATTTGAAAGTACAGTCAAAGCTTATAAGTAAAAACAAATTCAACACAAAGGAAATACAATTGAAAATGCTGAAATGAACAAACTACAGCCAGCTTTGGTGAATTGATTTAAGAATGTTAGTTCCTGGATTGGCTGGAATTTTGGTAAAACAAAGTATATTCAATGTTGATGTCAAGGTGCTGATGTTGCAACATTGAAGTCTTAACACTGGGTTGTGTTAAGTATTTAATTGCTGAAGTTGGATGTATGATGTCACACAGGTGATGTTGTAACATCAGATCTGCAGAATCAATAACATCAGGTTGTGATGCTTTTAGGGTTGCGTATTAGCTGGAATTGTGGAGAGCAAGCTGTCTCATTGGATGCGAATATCTTGGGATAGATATTTGCTGCTACATAGGAGATCTGCTGCAGATTTGTAGGAGATTTAAAAGGTTGAAGATTTAAAAAGATTTTAGGAGAAAATCTATTTTAATATTCAGTTTTAAATAACAAATCTGGGAGATATTGTAGCAAGTCCAAGACCAATTCAAGGAGCTATATAAAGCGTACAAGACCAAAGGAAAAAGTACAGAAAACATTCAGAAGATCAGGAGCTGGAGGCTTAGTATCTAGAGTTTGTTTAGAGTGCTTGTATTTACACTATTCTAGGGCTTGAATAGGTGTTGTGTTTCTGTCCTCTCTAGAAGCTGTGAAGCAATAGAGAGTGGTTGATTGATCGAAGCTGTGAAGTAAGATCAAGGTTACTCAAAGTGGGTTCTTTGAGTATTTGTAAGGGATTGAGTGGTGTTCTCATACCTAAGTGGTTTCTTAGGTAGGAAGTCATTAGTAGAGTATAAGTTTAGGAGATTGTCAACGGGTTGTTGAGTCTGTAAATTATATCTACAAGTAGTGAATTCCATCCCTGGCTTGGTAGCCCCCATAGTAGGTTGGTTGTAACCGAACTGGGTCAACAATTCTTGGTGTTATTTTACTGTTATTGCTGTCTATTGTGCAGAGTGTGTTGTTGTGACATCACACCTTAACATCACACGTCTGATACCAAAATTTCAATTGGTATCAGAGCAGGCATCCTGTCTGTCTCTGGGTGAGATCTAGGGAAGTTACTTTCTGGTGTAAAGATGGACAAAGAAGTTGGAGGATTCGTCAACATACCCCCTATTTTGGATGGATCAAATTATGATTATTGGAAGCCAAGGATGACCACCTTTATAAAATCCTTGGACAGCAGGGCTTGGAAGGCTGTTATTAAAGAATGGAAAGCACCTGTCATGTGTGAGAAAGATGATGCTGGCAAAGATAAAGAAGGCACCTCTAAGCCAAAGCCTGAAGAAGAATGGACCAAGGAGGAAGATGAGCTCGCCCTTGGAAATTCCAAAGCTCTAAATGCCATCTTCAATGGAGTGGATAAGAATATCTTCAGGTTAATCAATACCTGTGAAGTTGCTAAGGAATCATGGGATATTTTGCAGGCTACACATGAAGGAACATCTAGAGTTAAGATGTCAAGACTTCAGTTGTTAACATCAAAATTTGAAAGCCTGAAGATGAAGGAAGATGAGACTATTCATGACTTCCACATGAGTGTTCTTGAGTTGGCCAATGCTTCTAGTGCGCTTGGAGAGAAAATGTCTGAAGAAAAGCTTGTAAGGAAGATTCTTAGACCCCTTCCTAAGAGGTACAAGATGAAGGTGAGTGCCATAGAAGAAGCTCAAGACATCAGCAAGATGAGAGTAGATGAGCTAATTGGATCTCTTCAAACTTTTGAGCTTGGTTTGAATGAAGAAGAACCAGAAAAGAAGCCAAAGAGTATAGCCTTGGTGTCAAATGATGCAGAAGAAAAAGGAAAGAGTTCTGAATCGCAGGAGGATCTATCTCAGGCCATAGTGATGTTGGGAAGATAGTTCACCAAAGTATTCAAGAGAATGAATAACAACTCCAGGCCTAATGTCAAGAACATGACTTCTGACACCAGCAAGAAGGATGAAGAGAAAACTGCCCAAGATAAAGGAGTGCAGTGCTTTGAGTGTGAAGGGTATGGACATGTCAAGAAAGAATGTCCCACCTTCTTGAAAAAGCAGAAGAAGGGCATGACAGTTTCCTGGTCTGACTCAGATAGTGAAAGTGAAGGTGAGTCAGCAAAGCATGTTAGAGCCCTAACAGGAGCTGTTGTATCTGATGATGATTCTAGTGATGGAGAAGTAACTTATGAGGAGTTAGCATCTACTTATCAAGAGTTGTGTTTAAAAAGTGCTGAGATTTGTCAAGAAAACAAGTGCCACAAGCAACAGATTGCTCAGCTAGAGAATGAAAAGACTGATCTTGAAAATGAAGTGGTGCTAGTTAGAGCTCACCTTGATCAAATGACCAAGTCTGTTAGGATGCTGAGCTGTGGTACAGACACACTTGACAAAATCCTTCAGTCAGAAAAAGCTGCTGGAGACAAAGCTGGGATAGGTTATGTGGTTGAGGATAAGGGAACTTCAGAAGGAAGCACTTCAGGTTCAAAGAAGGAAGTGTCACAACTTTCATCTCAACATCAGCCAAAGAAGTAGGATCCTACCCCTAAGAAAGCTGATGTTTCCCAACCTAAGAAGATTGAGAAGAAGACTGGTCCTTATCAGAAGAGAAAGCAGCCACAAGGAGCTAGTCAGTATATGCCCCCACAATACCACGAGAGCATGCAAGCTGCTCAGTTCAAACAACACATGTCTCATCAGGTGTCTCAACATCAGGACAACTGGTATGGTTATGGATATGGATACACCAATGTTGTTCCTTATATATATGGAAGAAGAAAGCCACACCATCATGGGAGACAATCAAGGAAACAGCATTCTCAGCCATCCTATGGGAGAAGATACCAGCATAATAGATGGCAGGACAGTTATGGTAGGAGGAGACCACATTATGGATGGCAGCATAAGCAATCTCATCATGGCAGAAGATTCAGAGATGAAAGGGTGAGATGCTATTACTGTGGAAGGTTTGGACATATGCAGTACTCTTGCTACAAGCTGCATGGATACCCTCAACCTCAAAACAGATGGAGAGAGCATAGGCCCAAAGTTGTTAAACAATGGGTACCTAAGGAGAAGGTGAAGTGCTTATTGGCTCACATGGGTGATAGAGAGTTTAAAGAAGGAACATGGTATTTTGACAGTGGGTGTTCCAAACACATGTCTGGATGTAGATCCATGTTTGATGATCTTAGTCATTATACCTCTCATGAAGTTATATTCGGTAATGGAGAGAAAGGTGTTGTTGCAGGAGTTGGGAAAGTGCAAGGTGATGGTAGACCTGAACTTGACAATGTTCTATTTGTCAGTGGCTTAAGTGCAAATTTGATCAGCACAAGCCAGTTGTGTGATGAAGGTTACAAGGTAAACTACACTAAGCATGAGTGTGTGGTTTCTGATGAGCATAATCAGATTGTTATGAAGGGTGCCAGAACCAAAGACAACTGCTATCAGTGGATTTATCTTGAAGGAAATTCATCTAATGATGTTCAAGTTGATGTTATAACATCAGACTATGACATCAGGATGCTGAAAGGTCACTCAGAGTTAATGAGTCCTGATGTGAATTGTTTAAAAGGAAAGTCTGTATGGAGGGAGAAAATTAGTAATTGGTCTTTAAAGAGTATTCAAAATCAGGCGCCTTACTATATTGATACTACATCAAGACTTACCAAAGCATTCTCATCGCAACGCTTCATCTCCCCAAATCTCAACAGAATAGAAAGTTCTTCTCCAAACCTAGTCTGTCACAAAGGAACGATGTCTGTCCCTTCCAAGAATTCTGAGCAGGTACGAACTAGGGTTTCTTATGAAGAACTCATTTCTATTGCTCTTCCCGAGTCAGGTAACCCTAAACCCTCAACCACGGTAAACAAACCTGAAGCTAGGTCATCATCCTCTCAAGCTGTTGAGGAGAAGTTTGATGTAGACATGCATTTGGAACAGCTTGCCACCAAAATCCTTGAGAAGGGGATACGGGTGAAAGGGATTTCTGTCCCTCTAAGGCAAATGCCTGCTGAACAAGTCGACTCTCAAGGTGAGGACAATAATTTTCAAAGACAGGTCCTTAGTCAAGAAGCTGAAGGTGAAGATCCTGATGACACTGATGTCAGTCTTGATGTCAGAACATCGTCCCCTAGGAATGAAAGCCACAGGGGTAAAGGAAAGGAACAGGTTGAGGTTATAGAGATTGAGGACTCATCTGATGATGATAGAATTGGAAAAAGGAAGGATAAGAAAAGGACTTCAGTTACAGACTCTCCCAAGTCGTGGAGCAAAGGTGCCAGGTCTGGCAAGAAGAGGAGAATCAGGGAAGAGTCAGATTCTGAGTGTGATGCTCAAGACATCAACCCTGCTACAAATCAAGTGCCTGATAACATCTCATCTCACAGTGCCAGAAGTGCATCCTTGTGGAAGTGTGTGAGCCTAAGAAAGATAGCTCTGGAAAGAGAGGTAGTAGCAAAAGACTTAGAGTCTACTAAAATTATAGACCTAATTAAGCTTGCTGGTCTCATAAGGACTGTGTCAGGGTTGACTAATTGCTATGATAGACTGGTCAGAGAATTCATAGTTAATATACCTGAATCGATAAATGACAACAAGAGCCGAACTTTCAGAAGAATTACCATCAGGGGTCAGTGTGTCTGGTTCTCTCCTGAGATGATCAATGCCTACTTAGGGAGAAATGAGGAAGATTATGGGGAATTAGAAGCCTCCAATAATGTTATATGCAAAGAAATCACTGATGGTTATGAAGATGTTTGGCCCGTAGAAGGAAAGCTGTTAGCCAGTTTGTTGAGTGTCAAATATGCTTTTCTGCACAGAATAGGTATTGCCAACTGGGTTCCTACTAGTCACAAGACCTCAATTTCTGTTGAATTAGGAAAGATAATTTATGCAGTTGGGACAAAGCAAAGAATTGACTATGGCTCCTACATCTATGATCATACTATTAAACATGCTGCTACAAATGCTGTAAAGATGCCCATTGCTTTTCCCTCTCTCATTTATGGGATTGTCTTGTCTCAACATCCTGGAATCCTACAACATTCAGATGTTGCTTGCAAAAGGAAGCCTGCCTTGTCACTTCATCACAAGTTGAAACATGTTCCTTACAGTGTCAAGACATCTGCTTCAACATCACAACAGTCACCAGCCAAGACTGGGTTGATTACAGAACTAGAGGAGGCTTGCAAGGAGTTAGATGAAGTCATAAGAGTTAGTACTGAAAGGAAACAAAAATTTGAAAGACTTGTTATGTCTCTGAGATTGGCAACAAAGGAAGGTGAAGCTGTCAACACAAGGAAGGATGCTGTTGACGAAGACGATAATGATGATCTCAGCTCAGAAGATTCAAGCTTTTAATATTTGCCTTCTATTTTAGTAGGGTTAGCTTTATTTTTTGTCTTTGTTTTAGCACTTAATGTGCTTGGTTTTGTAATTTGAACATTGTGCTGTTTTATGCACTAGTTATGTTTTTAGTTTCCTTCTATGATTTGTTTTGCCTGTTTACTAACTGAGAGGCTAACAATGAGAGCTAGGGTATACTGACCATAGTTGATAGGGCTTCTAACTGAAGTTTGCCTAATTGTGGCTAAAAAAGGGGAGAAAATAGCCAAGATAGTCAAGAGTACTATTGCCATATGCTGCTAATGTGATGCAGATATTAAGGGGGAGATAAATTGATGCTGCTAAAAAGTGTTTAGTTGAAAAGTGGTAATGCAGTTATTGAGAGGAGTTATTGACAGTTGCTATGCTGGTGGGGGAGCAACATTGGTGAAAGCAACATTGTTGAAAGTTGAGTGCAGCCAAGCAGACATCAAGGGGGAGAAAAGTGCTGCACATTGTGAACTACAGCTGTGATACTGGTTCATGTTTTAGAGGGGGAGCACTAATTGGCTGTTGTAAATAATGAAGATGGTGCTGCAGCAGATCAAGTAATGAAGACTATGAAGATTGTCAAACTGCTGCTGATTGAGAGGTTCAAATTTCTGAAGATTATTCCGCTGCTGAAATCTCTGAAGGTGCAGAGTGCAGAAGTTGATTGCTGAGTGCAGAGATTGTTTTAGCCAAAATTAGCCAAAGGGGGAGATTGTTAGTTCCTGGATTGGCTGGAATTTTGGTAAAACAAAGTATATTCAATGTTGATGTCAAGGTGCTGATGTTGCAACATTGAAGTCTTAACACTGGGCTGTGTTAAGTATTTAATTGCTGAAGTTGGATGTCTGATGTCACACAGGTGATGTTGTAACATCAGATCTGCAGAATCAATAACATCAGGTTGTGATGTTTTTAGGGTTGCGTATTAGCTGGAATTGTGGAGAGCAAGCTGTCTCATTGGATGCGAATATCTTGGGATAGATATTTGCTGCTGCATAGGAGATCTGCTGCAGATTTGTAGGAGATTTAAAAGGTTGAAGATTTAAAACGATTTTAGGAGAAAATCTATTTTAATATTCAGTTTTAAATAACAAATCTAGGAGATATTGTAGCAAGTCCAAGACCAATTCAAGGAGCTATATAAAGCGCACAAGACCAAAGGAAAAAGTACAGAAAACATTCAGAAGATCAGGAGCTGGAGGCTTAGTATCTAGAGTTTGTTTAGAGTGCTTGTATTTACACTATTCTAGGGCTTGAATAGGTGTTGTGTTTCTGTCCTCTCTAGAAGCTGTGAAGCAATAGAGAGTGGTTGATTGATCGAAGCTGTGAAGTAAGATCAAGGTTACTCAAAGTGGGTTCTTTGAGTGTTTGTAAGGGATTGAGTGGTGTTCTCATACCTATGTGGTTTCTTAGGTAGGAAGTTATTAGTAGAGTATAAGTTTAGGAGATTGTCAACGGGTTGTTGAGTCTGTAAATTATATCTACAAGTAGTGAATTCCATCCCTGGCTTGGTAGCCCCCAGAGTAGGTTGGTTGTAACTGAACTGGGTCAACAATTCTTGGTGTTATTTTACTGTTATTGCTATCCATTGTGTAGAGTGTGTTGTTGTGACATCACACCTTAACATCACACGTCTGATACCAGAATTTCAAAGAAGATTTCAGTTTCTATGCCCAAGCGGGGGAACACCTTTGCCATTGATCACCAGTTCCTTGTGATACAGAACCTTGAGAGGCCTTGCAAGTCTTTTTCCTTTTGCTTCAGAAGTTGAGACATTGATATCTGACGTACCTTCTTGAGGTTTCAGTGTTTTCAGCAGGCTTAACAGTCTCACCTCGAACTCTTTGCATTCTTCAATGGGATGCCCCATTGTCCCAGTATAGAATTGGCATTCAAACTCTGGGTGATCTTCTTCAAGGATCAGTTCCTTGTCATAGATCAACCTTCACACAGTAGATTCTAAGGCTCGGCAACCGTCCAAGTCATGCCCTTCTGCTCCCTTATGGAATTCACAAGTCAGGTTTGGATTGTGCCAAGGTACTGGCATAGGGTTGAGAAGTCGAGGAGTTACCAACTTGTTCTGCATCGACAGTGGGAAGAGTTTGCTCAATGGTACCGGAATGGGCTGGTAGTTAACTTGGCCTCTTTCGACAGGGTATTTCTTCTTGTTTTAATTTTGGGAACCTCGAGGAGAAACAACCATTGGAGGCTGGAACACCCTATTGGTAGACACCTGATGACGATGATATTCTCGTGTAAGACCAAGATCAAATGCTGGTTGGTACGAATTTTCTCTAAATGCAGATTCTTGGTATGGGAGAACCACAGGAGATGGCAAAGGATTGTTGATTTGAATGCTTTGAGGTGTGAATGAGAACATCTCAGAATCTAACAGAGTCTGAACCTTACTCCTGAGCACCTTACGATCTTCAGTTGAATGTCCTTGTGTCCCAGCATGGTAGTCACATCGAGCATCGGCGTCAAAGCCTGACGGGTATGGAAAAGGCACTGGCTCTATCTACTTTGGCACTACCAATCCACCTTTGATGAAATCTGGTAAGATCTAACTGTATAACATTGGTAGCTGAGTGAAATTCCTCTCTGGTTTTCTTGGCCTTTGTCGTGCATGCTGACACGGCTGACGGCGGTCTGACCCTTGATACTGAGAAGGTCCTTGAGTTAGAGGAACCATAAGAGATGATGAACTGAAAACTTCTCTAAGAGTAACGGGGTGAGCGTGCTCCTCTTTTTTCATCAGAGCTTGCAAAGTTTTCAGAACCTAATTCATCTGGCATTTGAGGATTCTGACCATCTTCTTTCAAGTCTTCCTGGTTCTTCAGAATTTCATTCATTGTTGCCATTGTCCTGAATAGGTGCTATGTATCCATCAGACATAGAAGAAGAGACTCAATACTGAGAAATGCAAATGAGATGTGAATGCACATGGAATGCAAATGCAAGCCAAGTGGTTTCAAGGAACTCAAAGGCAAGTTGCAAAATTTTTTTTGAAAGCTGAAGAGTTTTGCTTTAAAAATCATGATCTTTATTGATTTCTGCAAAGGAAAGAACATCTGAGTTCTTTGAAACCAAAGGGATATCATGAAGGAATGGATGTATGCACAAACACACATATACAAATAATCACATACATACAAGAAAACAGAATGAGGGCCTAGGTTTGAAGATCACGAGCATGGAGCCATGATCTACCCATCCCAACTGGTATGTACTATGGGTTTGTCATCTGTAGAACAAGGTTCTAAAAGTTCCTAGAGTCGACAACCCATATTTCGGATATTATCAACTTCCCGAATCACTCGGTAATCCATAATATTCTCAAGAAAATCTCGTCTGACTGTAGTATCGCGTGGCAACCAATTCGGGAATAGACTCCCTCATAGTCCTCGTACTACATCCTAAAAAGCCAAGTGGGGTTTGGAGATAACTACGGTTCTCAATATCAAGGGCACCTATGTCGAGAGTAGCAACGTTTTCATGAATAGACTCGTTTAACATTGACTAAACTCTCAAAAGGGCCTCAAATGAGTGATGGTGTCTCAAGTCAACTTTTTCGGGAATCGACTCCCTCAAAGCCTCCTTGAATATACCATCGCCATATAATAAGTATGCTCAAGTCCGGGTTAGGACTTATCTCACCACTCAATAGTAACACCCTGCCAATCAGAAGATCCAAGCATAGACAGGTATATACATATATGTACAAATATAAAAGCAAAATATAAACACAAATATAAGCAAGGTGGGCTTAACCCTCAATTATTTTCTCCCAGTGAAGTCACCATTTCTGTTGCGGTGAGAATCGGATAACAAGCTATTAATTAACTTGTATCACATTTCTTTGAATTCACTACCGAGCTTTGATTTATCCAAAGGAAAGGGTAAAGAACGAAAACCCTAATAAGAGAATCTAGGTTCGGGGGTTGGTTATACTAAGGGAAGGTATTAGCACCCTAAGTATCTGTAGTACTCTACAGGAACCTCTTGTTTATGTTTGTGTTATGTTATGTTATGCTTGCTAAGGGTAAAGGTGAAGACCTAAGGGTATGTACACTAAGTTTGCTCGCCAAGACGTCGCATCTTGTGCCTACGTATCTGACTAAAGAATCTGAGCAACCATAGTTCACATAACTAAGGGTTTTGGAGGAACCATTGACGATGGCCAAAGTTCCATGGGGGATGAGTATAAACTCATATAGAGTTGAGGAACTCTCTAAGTCTACGTTGTAATAGGGAAGTGAATACTCATGATGATGAGAATCACATAGAGTTTAAGAACTCTATCCTAGTTCGAAGTTGTAAGATTGATTGGCTATGAGGTTACAGAGAAGGTGGCCATGACTATGAGGTCAAGGCTGGTATCCTATGACTATGAGGTCAAGGAGGGAGGTGGCTATGACTATGAGGTCAAAGCTGGTAATGCGCTATCTATGACTTTTGCTGTCAATAGAGAGACTTTCCTTTGGAAGGAAGGGGAAACAACTTGAGAACAAGAGTTGAGTGAACAATATGAGTTCAAATGATTCAAAGACAATAAACATTAACCAAACTGAAATTTCATAGATGCCATTAGTGGTGTCTAAGCATGGCAGGTGCCATGTTCATGCTATTTTTAGCATGGCGAGTGCCATTAAATTCTTTTCTTGTTCAGTTTTTCAAATACAATCATGAATCCAGTTCACGATACCTCAAACAAAAATACACGTTCATGATTTGCAGCATTTAATCAGACATTAACCAGATAACAAATATAAAAACAGTATAAAACAAAATGTCCATGATATTCTGGAATGAAATAAGAAGAGTTAAAAAAAACAAAGGAGGGAGTGTTACCTAGTGGAGCCGGTCCATTGCCTCTTCACGAATACGTACTCGAAAAAAAATGAACGAACTTCTTCTTCCTCAAAATGCCAGCTACTGATGGTGGAAAACTCGAACCGAAAAATTCTTGCAACAATATTCAAAATTATAGAAGTAACTGGGGGAGAAATATGAGGAGAGTATTCACTATTTTTTTGGGTGAATCTGGTGTCTTTAATACTGAAAATGAACGTCCTATTTATAGGAGAAAATAAGGAGCTTGCAGCATGGCCAAGATTATACTTTTTCAAATCTTCGTGCAAGTTGGTTTGAAAAGTCTTCATTATCAGAAAATAGGCTAAGAGTAGGTTGGGCTGAAGAGACGTGAAACCATGCTTTTTCTGAAAAGCTTTTTTTCTATATCATGATTACTTGTATCCATTTGCAATGCCTTGTTTAAAAATCCATTATTTTAATTGGAACAAAATTCTGAAGTGTAGAAAACTATAAGGTGGCAAACGCCACATTTTCCTCTTTTTTCCATGGCAGGTGCCACACCTTTTATGTGGCAAGTGCCACACACCTAACATGGCAGGCACCATGGTTAAGGTGTGGTGGTGGTGGTGGGCGCCACCACATCATTTTTCTTTCTTTTTTTTTTTCTTTTCTTTCTTTTCTTTTCTTTTTTTTTTCTTTTCTTTCTTTTTTTTTCTTTCTTTTCTTTCTCTTTTTATTTTCAAATAAAATAAAATTTACAAGTGTCGATTCCTCGTGTCCTCAGTTAACGGTCGATCACATTAAAACGAGACATGGCTCAGATACTTCATTTTGATCCAAAATCGTTAGAATCGAAGGCTCGATTTCCTCGGTCAAAACCCTAATTTCCTCCGAAATTCCAATGGATGATCTTTGAGGATCTTGCTTTTTTCAATCTCTTCCAAGGCTCATAGATGGCCTCTAGGGATGTCAAATATCATGTGGAATCATGTCCCAAAGCTTGAAAACATGTCTTGATCAAAATCAAAGGCATTGGTTGACTGATGCTGATAAACCCTAGTTTTGAGTCACGGTGAATCCAGTGGTTCAAGGCACTTGTAATAAGAACTAAACACACTTGATTTATTATTGAATGAGATCTCTTGATGAACCCTCTAAGATACTTCCTGATCACAACAAGGTTCTCCGATGATTCTTCAGGTTAAAGCCCTAATTCCTCAACTCTTGATCAGGTGATTTCTTCTTGATTTCTCTTGACCCAAACTCATTAAGATCATATCCCATGACTTGAAGACTTCATAATTGGCCTTCAAGATCAGATGGTTGCACTTTGGAGTCCTAATTATCTTTCTTGAACAAATGGCTTCTCATAAGAATCTCACCCAAACTGGTGAACACTTGTGATGATTGTATGGAGCCAAATAATGTCTTAGGAGACATTTGAATTACATGAGAGTTTGGCATATTGCCTTTTGTTCTCTTTCCTGCGCCAACTTGGCTTTCACAAAAGAAACAAACTAGCAAGGTATGGTGGTTAGGTAATAAATGCACAGATGATTGATTCCTACATGTAAGTACAAAATGTTATGACATCTAAGGGGTAAAATTTGGGGTACAACACTTTCTAAGAGTGTTTTAGGAGGGAGAGAGATGGGTAAGACACAAAGAATGAGAAAAGAAAAAATGATGAAGGAAAAAGGTGGGAGGAAGAAGAAGAAGAGGGTGGAAACAAAAAGGAGACTCGATAAGACTTCGCAGTTCTATGCTTACGTATTGCCTCGTGCAATGGAAAGTCAGAGTTAACGTAGTTTGGAGGACCACGGGTGAAGGAAGTGGAAGGGTGCTCACCAAGATCATCGTAATCTTGTGCCTACGTATCTTCACTTAAGAAATTTAAGAATTATAGCGTCAGTAGTTCGGTGACTACAGATGAGAAAATGGTAAGTTTGTGTGGACAATGCTAACGTGCGCATTCTAGCAGTTAGGTGTTTTGCGGCTCGCTCGTGGAGTCTTATGCGTTACCTGTTTGCGGTAGAACGGATGTAACATGTCCTTTTTTTGGGAAGAAAAATGAAAGAGGGATAGAAGGTGGCTCGCCAAGATCATCGTAATCTTGTGCCTACGTATCTTACATTCGGACAAGAATGAAGAATCAGAGCAATCGTAGTTCGACCTACGATTTGTTAGTGTTTTTTATGAGCGACGCTAAGTTCGCGTTTAGCAGTTAGGGTCGATGCCTGTTTGCGGTTGAACGGAAATAACGTGCCCTTTTTGAAAAGAAGAAGTTTTCTCCATCAAGGCAAGATGCCACATTTGATTTGTTGAAAGTTGGTTTTAGGGGTGAAATAAGTCCTCGGATAGCAACCCCTTGCGGGTAGTACCCAATTCTTTATCTCAAAAAGATTTATTTTGAAATGGTGTGGCGAATATAGTCACGTCTTCGTATTGAAAGGGGACCTTATTCTCTTATTAAAGAGGTGTTTTGATTTACATGGTAAGTGTTTTACGACAGTGAACCCTAAAGGTTATGTCAAGCACTTGGGATAGGAGAAGGCCTTCGCCTAACCACTCCACGACCATCTAAGTTTATTACGAAAAGAAGTTTTGAAAATGCACAGCAAGGTTTTTAGACTCAAGGAGACAAAAGAAAGAGAGAAAAGGTCTTGGAAATAATAGGTGGTGAATATATCAAGGTAGGTTGATGGCGATGCGCAAGGCAATCAACTTACAAGGGTGAAATACATACAAGGTTAGTGTGAGGGTTTAAATGGAAGAGATAAGATATGAGAATGAGAAGAGGGTTAGATGAACAAGATATGAACAATATGATAATAATATGAACAAGAATATGAGCAAGATAATATCACCAATAATATATGAACATAGTATATTGACAGAAAAGTTAAGCAAGAGTATATGAACTGAAATTAAAGTCAGTGGTTAATTGTTAATCAGATGAATCGGGTCCATTTTAGCGCTAAACCATCGTAGCACGATCTATGAAGAAGATCATGCTATAGGAGGCCGCGCAAGTATGATGTTTATGTTAAGACACGATGGAGAAACAATATTGTGAATCAGTCTCCAAGGAAATCGTGCCACACGAAAAGAAAAGGTGACGGTTTCGTCTTAATCACAAACTTCCGTCGATTAATCGCAGGTAACCTATCATAATCCCAAAGTATAGAAAATGACCTCAATGACCATCTTCTACAGATTTAAAATAATGAAGGTTAACAACTTCGATAATCAACATCTATGATTCCAAAGACTTCGTCTACCCAAAACCAAAATACAAATCGAAATGAAAATCAAGGTAAAAATGAAAAGATAGATCAAGAAATAAATATAAACAAAATGATAACCAAAAAATAATGAGAAAACACAAATGATGCTGCTGTGTGGACTTCGAAAACACCAATAATTCGGTTCACAACTGTTGAGATGCACCAAAGCAACCGAGTGAAACTACAATTCAGTATGCATCAGGACATTCCGGTGGATCCTACCAATTTGGGAAAGTGGCACCTGCGCAGAGTCGACACGCAGTGGAAGGATGGTGTGTGGACCAACTTTGCAGCAGCGTTGTGTCACCAGTGGGAGATGCGACACCAGCTCGTCTTAACATACCCCGTTGTACAACCTGCTCGGCCAACGGAACTATATATGAGCTGGTTTAGGTCTGTTACCACACCACAACCTTTCCTCTCTCAGCCGACGTATCTAGTTGACCCCTGCCAATGTGCGTCTTCCTCCCAGTAATATGCCCAACATCATTCACCAACCTCTCCACCACAACAACAAAACCCTTACTATAGCCCTGACGAGTCTTTCGAACCTACCGAAGCACACCAAATCCCCCCACAAATGAACCCCCCACAAATGATGACCCCATCTTTCTACCACTCAGAACCATAATCATCATACACCCAACAAACTCCCCCTCTTTTCAACTATCAAACCCCACATCAACCACTACATCAATACCAACACCCATCAATGCATCATTTTGGCCAACCATACCGTATGGAACCAACCCAACCCCCTCATACAAATTACATGAACATGGGCATGCAGCTGGATTATGGAAGTGCTGTCGGCGGCAACCCCCCCGGTTATTGGGGACAAATGCTGCAGAATTTGTCTCATGCTCCAGGGCCATCGTCTGATGCGTCGGGGCCATCTGAACAAACACAGAGACCAGCCACGCCTCAACAACCTCGTGGTGCTAGACAGAGACGTCAAACAAGAGCTCCTGATTGTGGGACCGGTGGTCGATTAAATAGGCACAATCATTGATTTTTTTTTGTATCCAACTATTGTACTAAATATTAAAAAAAAAATTAATGTTATTTTTTTTATTTTCCCTTCTTAAAATAAAATAAATTAAAAAAAAAAGATACACAACTAAGGCGCCATCTGGGATGGCGGCACCCTTAAAAAAATTTGAAAAAATTAGGGCATTGATTTTACACCTAAGGCGCCATATGAGATGGCTCCTGGCCTCTAACTGAGGCGCCATCCCATATGGCGCCACCCTTATGGGTCCCTTCCAAACCATGCCATTTTGGAAATTTTTTTGAAAAAATGGTTTTTTTTTGTATTTTTTTTGAAAAAACAAGTTATATTAAAAAAAATTCTAGCAATGGACAATGGACAAAGGGCCTTTAATCTCGTGGGCTTTTATTGTAAACTAAAGAAATAAAAATCATGGACTTTATTTGTTTTTTTTTTATGTCTTCTTTTTTTAGTAATGAAAGAGATGACTTGTAATGTGATATGGGCTTTGAAATGGGGAATTAGAATAAATTTGAATTTTAGTTTTGTTTTGGATTTTTGGATGGATAAAAGAATGAACAAATAGATAATGGTTTTGAAAAGTGGATTTGAAATGAGATTTGGATAAAAAATGAATAAATGGACAAAAATGGACTCTTGGTTGATATGGTTATTGAATGGATTTAAAAAATTATTCTAAATGGACTTAACAAATGAACTTTGGGTTAAACATGGAAATTAGATGGATAAAAGAATGAACAAATGGATAATGTTTTTGAAAAGATAATGACAAATGGATTCAAAATGATTAAAGGATGGATTGAATGGATTTGGAAATGATAAAATGGATATGGAAATGAATGGATAAAATAGAAATGTGAATGGTAAAAGAGAAACTTGGATTACAAAAGATAAGAATCTGGTATGAAAATGAATTTGAAGAAAAGAGAAATGGATAAGAGAAATGGGAATTGAACAAGAAAATGGGCTTAGTGGAAATGGATATTATTTGGATTAGAGAAGATGAACTAGCCCTCGAGAAGCCACAAACCAATCTTTGAATCTTGAATGGATTGGGCCACTGAATCAGAGTGAATCTTAAATTAGCTTTGAACTTAGAATAAACTAAGACCTTGAATCAGTGAATCCATTTGCACATAGCCACTTGAATATCAATAAACAAATCCATCGATGAAGCGCGTAACCTATCGCAGCCTGATAACCTGATCCATAGACACCTTAAGCTCTCAGAAGCTCTAACTGGGACTCTAGACATACACCACCCCAAATTATGCATATCCTGACTTTGATCATGAAACACAACTTGCCTGACCAAGATTAGGACATACATAACTGATCTTCAACCATCAGTGAGCCCCCCACTCTTGACTTGATTTCAAGCGAATCTGCATTGAATGAAACATGCCTATCTTGAGGGAAAAAGGGTAAGAAACCATAAACTTCATGCTTTGGGTGCACACTGATGAAGAAAACAACCCGAGATGTTGACAGCCAACAAAACCCTAGTTCTCCAGTCTCTACTAGAACCATGATGAAACTTTAATCGCTTGATGCCTCTTGAGAGACCTTGAACTTGATACTTGATGAATCTGGGCAAAGGAAAACCTTGTAGATGAATGAACTTGATACTTGACACTCACGATGTTGTGAGCTCAAACCTTTGCTTCAAACTTGCATGAAAGTATCTCAAAGCAGATAGGAAACTCTGATTCAAAAAACCTCTTGACCCCATGCCTTAGGAGCTCGATGAAATGCATGATTGATATGACCTAATGGAATGTATAGATGACGAAAATGATATGATATGCAAGGCTATGGTTAGGGTGAAAAAGAGGGTGTGACAGATGCCCCTATTTAATCTTCTTGGGCTTGAAGGTGAGAGTGGCAGAGGCTCTCTTACAGTTAAGGTACAAGGGGATTAAATATAAGAATACCCAGAATTTTCAGCCGGAAAAAATAGCGGAATGAAAGGTGATGAATCTGTGGGATGGCTTGAAAAGGCATCTGTCAGTGGGAAAAGATAGTTGGTTATGAGGGATATGATAATATGCTTGAGATGCAATGCAGAATGAACATGAGTGTTTTGCCAGTCTTGAAAGGGGAGACATCCCTGTAGCATCCTGGTGACATATAAAAGGTTGAGATATTCCTTCTACGAAAGGTAGATAGGACTCAAGAATAAAAGGATTGTGAGACATTCCTCATACGAAAGGTAAAGAGGACTCAAGAATAAAAGGCGATATTCCTCCTACGAAAGGTAGAGAAGACTCAAGAATAAAGGAATACGAGAGATATTCCTCCTACGAAAGGTAGAGAGGACTCAAGAATAAAGTGCAAGATATTCCTCCTACGAAAGGTAGAGAGGACTCAAGAATAAAGAGTTACGAGACAAAGTTCACAGGAATTCCCTACCCTCTATAGGAACTGGCTAAACAAGCGTGAAAATGATGCAGAAATGTATGCAAACATCCTTACACATAGACAACCGAATGATTCTCATCGTGTACGATGGATGTGTGGGGTGCTAATACCTTCCCCTCGCATAACCGACTTTCGAACCCGTTATTTGGTCGCGACACCGTCTTATCCTTTCCTTCTTGGAGTTTTCTCGATGTTTTCCCTTCCCCTCATGGGATAAATAAAGCTCGACGGCGACTCTCTGTTTCTTCCTCTTTCGCCTCCTCCAGTCGTCTATTTTTCGAGTAGCGACAGCTGGCGACTCTGCTGGGGATATGAGGATGTGAGAGTCTGGAGTGATGGTCGTGCCAAGGATGGTCGGCCTTTGGTTTAGGGATTGGATGGAATATATGCTGGGGAAAGGATATATGGAAGGTGTTCTGGACTGGACCAATGGCCAGGCATGACCCAATCCACTTCTGCTCCAGAACGGCCCAATTACCTAAGTCCAATCCACTAACGGGCAAAAGTTACCTTTCTGCCCCTCTCGCCGAGCAAGAACTGCATCGCTCCTCCCCGGAAAAGCTGCCCGTTACGCACAGCTTCTCCGCTCCTCGAACAGCTGAGGGCATGTGCCCGAAACTAGGCTTATGCCCGACATAACGACTAGTTTTGGGCCCCTTGCCAGACATAACGGCTAGTTTTGGGCAATTACCTATTCTTCGGGAAAATGGTTATTTCGCCCCCGAAAATAGGACCGTTGGCCACGCGCTGGGGGCACTATATAAACCCTCTCGCTTGAGAGCGTCAGGTATCCAATATTCACCCTACGAACTAATACTTTGTTCTTGCCCCTTTTCTCCGACTCTTTCTCACTTGAGCGTCGGAGTGCCTTGCAGGTACAGCCCCTCCTGCTCTCCATACGCCCAGCATCTCAGACGTTCTTGGTGGCCCACTTCAACAGGATCTGATCTAGCCTTCACGATCAGAAGGTGAAGGGTACTTGCTGACAGTAGCTTCAGAAGAGAACTGGTTTTAAAGGGGGTAGGCTACTAGACAGGAACTGGTGGCAAACGATTAAGTTGTCATACGAGAACTGACTTTATGGTTTGCCAGATGGGAACTGAACTTTGAAACGATGTTTACCAGACGAGAATTGGTTTTAAAAGTTGGCTAAAGAATAGGTGACCGGAAGGGAATTGGCTTAAAAGTTGTCTACTGTCATACCCCAAATTTTGACCACCCGATTGTCAAAACCCGATTGTGTTTTCACTTCGTGTCATCTGCATATCATATCATCTTTTTCTGTCATGCATATTGTTTGAATTTTCATTCGAAATATATACGTTGAAATTTGTGTCTTTTTTGGTTAATTATGCGAAAAATCGATGAACGGACGTGTTTTTCAATTAAATTTACAAATGTTCATTATTCATCTATCTTTCACACGATCTAATCGATTTCTCATTTTTATTTTATTTTTACATATATAAAATAAAAATGAAAATAAAAATAATAAAAAAAATAATATAATATAATAATAATAATATATATAAGTTTCCGTTATTTATATATATATATATATATATATATATATATATATATATATATATATATATATATATATATATATTTGTTTTTTTGTCTTTTTATTTTTTTATATATTTTTCATATTATATAAAAAAATAAAAAGACAAAAAAACAAATATATATATATATATATATATATATATATATATATATATATATATATATATATATATATATATATATATATATATATATATAAGGGTTTTGCTAGGATACACCCACCCATTTTTATGAAGGTGTGTTTTAGCAACATGCGCCTTAGGGTGTATTTAATAAATTTTTAGTTATTAATTACTAACACACTCCTTCTAAAAAATAAATAGGTGTATTATAAAAAATGCCTAAAGCAAATGCTAACTTACACCCACTTACTTTTTAGAATGTGTGTTTTAGTAACATGCACTTTAGGGTGCATTTAACAATTATTTAATTAAAGTATGCTAAAACACACCTTCATAAAAATAGGTGGGTGTGTCCTAACAAAACCCACACACATATATATATATATATATATATATATATATATATATATATATATATATATATATATATATATATATATATATATATATAAATTATTTTTAAAATTCATATATTTTGTTTTTTTATGTATATTTTGTATTTTATGAATATTTGTTTTTTATATATTTTGTTCTAAAAAACTTTTGTTTTTAATACAATTTTGTTTTTATATTATTCTATTATATAGATATTTAAGTTAGCTGAAAAATTAAGTTAGCTTAAAAACTAAGTTAGCTTAATTTTTAAGCTTGTTATGTTGTTCTCCAAGCAATTTTTTTCCTATAAATAGCATATACAGCTTCACATAATTCTCACACCAAAACAATTTCTTCACATTGTTTTCTCAATTCTCTCCCACATATATTTCTCTCTTTCATTATTTATTTTTAATTTTCTTATTTCTAGTTTTAATTAGGTTAATAAATATTTAAAAATGTAAAAAAATATTGTTTAATTATTAATTAATTTAGATATTTTTATTTAATATTGATTAATTAAATTATTAATTAATCTTACTAAATATTAATATTTAAATTAATTGATAATTCTTCTTGTGGCCCATTTTTTCTTTTTAATACAACTTTGTTTTTTTTAGTTTAGTTAATCTTGATTAAATATTCTAAAACATGTTAATAATTTCTAAGTTATTAAATTTGCTTTGATTAATTTGTAATTAATCATTTAATTGTTTAAATTGTTTTATTCAATTATTTGGTAATTCATTCTTAGGATTATTTTCAAGTAAAAATTCTGTAAATAATTAATTAAATGACTTGTTACTTGTATCGTTTATTCACTAAGCGATTCAATCCTAACCACTTGATAAGACTTAGGGAATTTCTCTATGATCTCTGGTTTTCTCTTCTTTGTCTTTTACCTGAAGCAGGAGTTCTTATATGATACTTTGGGGATCATTATCTCGCTTCTGGAAGCTTGAGAAGAGGCATTGGACCTTGCTCCAATAGGTAAGTTTTCTTGAACTCATTATCCATGTTTTTATTCACACGATGCTTTTCCGTGTATATTTTCAATTGCCATGATATCACAGTGTTCTTCCGTGTATATTTTGTCACATGATGTTTTTCCATGTATGTATATCTTTGATTCCACAATACTTTGCCGTGAAGTTTCTGTTTATTTTACACGATGTTTTGCCGTGTATATGCTTTTATCCGCCATGATGTTTTGCCGTGTATATTTTATCACATGATGTTTTTCCATGTATTCAGTTTCACACACGATGTTTTGCCGTGTATATACTTTTATTCTCCGGATGTTTTTATGTGTATATTATATCTGTTAGTTACCACGATGCTTTGCCGTGTATTCATTTATTCCGTGATGTTTTGCCACGTATGCATGTTCCCTTAGGATCTCTTAGTTCAAACTTAATTTTTTATTAGAGACAAACATTAGAATATTCAACCAAGCATGATAACTTTAGGTTAAATTTCCCCTCTCGTTGCTGTGCGATTTAAACTTTATTTTCTATAGTTCGTGCCCTGTAGGGGCGAACTACGACCGCTTTAATTTCTCAAGATCCCGTTTGAGAATACGTAGGCATAAGACTGCAAAGTATTAGCGAGCGACCTTTTCATTTTTATCTCTTTCAAATTCGACGTTTTCCCGGATATTTTCAACCTTTTCCTTTTTTTTTCATCGTCTCTTTACATCCGATGTTTTCCCGGATATTCATATCGTTTCTTTTCAAAACAACTTTCCTTGTGATTTAAATTCAAATACATATTTGTTATCAAAACTTTCTTTAATTTCTTTGTTGAACAACTAACAAAATAGTATGAAAGCTCTACAACGGGTAAGTGTTTATCCACTTTCTTTTATCTGCTTTCATATACATAACTATATTGTGGGGAGCTGTGCATGGTTAGTCTTCTTTCATACCTTTTTAATATACTTGTCATATATCAACTGTATATATACTAGTATAGTTATTTAGAGTTTTCCCCGGCAACTACGTCTAGAACAAGGTAAAGCCCTGTTGGTCACTCTTTAAATGCAAACAAGACTAGATCCCCATAGGATTTCCAGATACAGTCTTCCCTTCTCTTGGGGTTAATCAATATGGAACAAAAAGAAAGGCAGTATTCTCGGTGAACCTTTTCTCAGACTGTCAATCCTAGAAATTTTCAAAGAAATTCTACTCCCCAGAGTTGATCTATTCTCCGTGAATAGCATCTCTTGAGTTTCTTCCAAATGCTCGAACTTTCCTGGAATGATCTCTTCTCTGTGAATTGCATTTCTTGAACTTCTCTTGGTTTGGGGACCCACAGGCTTCCTAAAAGCATCCCTGCCTCCTCTTGAGCTTTGTACAAGGACCCTTCGGCTTCTTAGAAGTTCTCATGCCTTATCTTGGGCTTAGTACAAAGACCCGACGACCTCTTAAAGGTATAGGAACAGAACCTAGTCATCCTTTGGTAGAGCAGTCTTTCTAGAGTCAAAACATCAAACCAATTTAGGGTTGATTCTCGTCCCTCAATACATCAGCCTCCTCTTGGGCATCGTACAAAGATAAACCCAGTAGACTCGGACAGTCTCATTTCCTCTTGGATTTCAAAGAACCCTTTTTATCTCCTTAAATACAGTAAAAACCTTTTCCTCTTTATTTTAAACATCCGACGCTTTCCTAGATATTCCTTTTCTTTACATCTGACGCTTTCCCGGATATTTCTTCTATTTTCATGCGATGTTTTTCCCAGATATTCATATCTCAATCTTTAATCTCTTCACTCCTTTCAATCAATTCCCACAACACACCCTTTAGCTTCAATCTTGGGCTTTGAACAAGACACCAGACATCTTTTCCTCCCATAAAAATAGGAGGAACTAAGATTGCTCTGATTTCCATGTTTTCTTTAACGGGAATACGTAGGCATAAGATTGCGAAATATTAGCGAGCACACTACACAAAAACCTTAGGTCCAGTACCTTACCAAAAACATCAAAAGACCAGAAAACAACAAAAAAAAATATCTTTTCAGCATCTCTCAACCTTCCCAAAGGAGAAACTTTCCCATTTACGAAAAATAAACACCAGTAAGTAGAAAGCAGTAAGGAAAATTGCTAATAACCCATGGATAACCATGTATAGGATGGGTAGTTGACAAATCCCCATTGTATGACTTGACCCCGAACTCCCCAATCTCTTAGCATTTGTTAAAGAAAACATTTGCGTGCAAGGTTAGTTTGAGATATCTTCCCTTTCCTTTCCCGCTTCACAGGATAAATAAGAAATCAGAAAGTAGCAGCCAATCCCATCCGCAGGTGGATGTGGGCGGTCACAAAAACTGTGCTACAGAAAAATGGCGACTCTACTGGGGACGCAAACTAGGATTAGAATTCCTAAGAGATCTAGGTTGTTAGAAATTTTTCTATATACTATATATATATATATATATATTGCTTTTTCTACTTGATATCCGCATTTATTTTTCTACTATTGGGACTGCGAGTGATGCCGCATCTGGAAAGATTGAGTATACACCTAAGATAGGTGATGGCACTAGACGGGTAATCTTACGGGGAGTGAATCCCAGATAAGAGGTCCCGGTCGATGATCAAATTAATGGAGATGCCCTTTGCGATTCAATGCCTATACGACTTCGGTTGTTGAAAGCAGATTGTTCCATTGGGTATCTAAGAAGCTGAGGATTTTAGTAGACTGAAACCATTTTATAGTGCGGAAGCTATCGGGAATAGTTGTCACGCGATACTACCCTCATTTGAGATTACTCTAAAGATGAACCAACTCGCTTGGTGATCCGCTTGCCGCCGTCATCTAATGAGGGGTCAATGATTTTGAGAACAGGTACAAAAAAGCACCAGTACAACCTTTGGGGATGGGTAGAGCCTTGACTCCATGACACCGAATCTTTGACCCCATGTTTTTTCTATGTTTTTGTGTGCTGCATCCATGCATTGTATTTGCATCCCTTGTATATTTCATACATACGTCCGAGTCATCGTCAATTCATTCCAACCTTCTGTCTTTCAGTCATCTGTAAGTCGTCAAACTGATTCCTAATCACCGATACAGAATTGAAACTTCAATCAACTTCAGCTCAGTTACTTCCCAAAGACATGACAGCTCATCCTTGTGTTTGATTAGTCATTGACCTTGTTTCTGTCTATTTTGAATTTTCCTTGTTTGTATTATATTTGCTTTTAGCTTGTTTATTTTTAAATGTCAGTTTTAATGAAATGAGCATGTACAGTGTTTTGATTCAAATCATCTGTTTATTTGCATCTTTATGCTTTCTCCTTAAAAAAAATATAATACACCTCTTTTTCAAATTTTTGAGTATTCAAATATTTGTGGGAGGATGATAAAAACATAGTACCCATAATTGTTGTCGGTATGGTTTCGAATAAAAAACTTTGCTGACGATGTAAGGCATTTTTTTCAATTCCCAAACACTGGAGATATAAGGAAGATAATCCCTCGTTAACCCCTTTGAGCCTTGAAGTAGGAGGTTCTTTCTTTATAAAAAACCCATAATTTTAACCAGGGGCAGGGTAGTTCTCAGTTTAATTTGGGTTGTGTATTCAAGTTCAGAAAGTTTGCATACAACAAGCAGATGCTGAAAACGCTTTTCAAATAAAAAACCAGTGATGGTCCATCGTAATCAATAAATCTTGCAGTCATTTTCTTTCTAAGAAGAAATTAAAAAGAAAAAGCCCGCGAAGTAAAAAAACTTAGGCAAAAACTAGGGCGTCCCACTGACTATAAATTAAAAAAAAAAGGTTCAGGAAAAAGTTAGGGATAATACAGAGAAGAGGTCCATAAATCCTTAATCTTTAAAAAAGTCCACAAAGATGAAAAACAACTAAATGTTGTAAAGAGGCATTAGCTGCTGTCTCAAGGCTTCTGGACCATCGTCATCACTAACATCAGTACAATTCTGAAACCTTTTGGAACCTGAATGCACAATTTAAGTTTAACTGAGCATAGGACTGGAGAACATCACGAAGTTGGGGTGGGCACAAACAAACTTTGAGCCTTTATCTTTCTTTCATAAACCGTGAACTATGCCACGTTATAACCCTCAAAAGACCTAATTGAAGTAAGGTTATTTTGAGAGCATACTACAGCAAGGTGGCGTAAATTGACTCCAAAATCATTTTTTGCAAATCATTTGTTTTGGTATCATACCTCTGTTTTACTTTTCATTCAAAATGTTTTAAACCATTGTGTTTTTAACTAGTAATCCATATTACTGTATTTTTTCTGAAAACAATGATTTTGTTTTCAAAATTCTTACATGAACTTTACATTAAATTTGCCATGTTTAAATAAACATTTTTTATTGCAAACTAGCTTTCCTCTCAAGGAATTTTCAAAACAGTTTAGAAACTTGGTCAGTGATCCTATTAGGGGCAAGTTCTTTCCAGAGCCTGTTAAGAATCAGTGCAAGATTTGTTCAGTGCAAATCCTTCTCAAAATTGGTTTATTCAGAAAAACTTTCAAGACTCATTACTGGGGAAAACCCTCCTAGTATACAGTATACAATCATTATCATTCAAGCTGAAGCAATAATCGGTTCACTTACAACAGTCAGCAGGTCTGGGGCAATTTATTTGGAAAAATCCCCAAGGCAGCTATCCAACCTCCTTCCAAGGATTATAAACTTAATATAGTTTATCAGTATGACAAAGGGGTGTTTAACAAACAACATTTTCAGTCCCTAAGCAATGGCGGTGATCTCTGTGTTGAGGAATCCGTGTTGGTTGGCACTCCCCAAGAGAGTATAAACTTGTTGATTTTCACTCTTCAAAGAGTCTAAACTTGTTGTCAGCATTTTCATTTACATTACATATATTTAATCATACATCATAACATTTTCATATACTATGCATTCAAGAGTGTTTTAATCCTCATTTGCATTCATCACTGGTCGTGTTATTATCAACATCTTACCTATCTACAAAGTCCGACTTATCTGGCACCAATACTTTTATGTCTTAACTGATGTTCTTCCAGATATAACTTTCTTTCTTCATCCGATGTTCTTCCGGATATGTCTATCTGTTCTGATGCTTTTCCAGAATGTTTTTCTCCGTGTCTACCCGATGTTCTTTCGGATGTATCTTTTGGTTTTGAAGTTTTTCCAAAACCCGTTTTGATGTTTTTCCAGAACTTTCTTTGTTTCTATCCGATGCTCTTCCGGATATGTCTCTTTTATTCTGATGCTCTTCCAGAAACTCTTTACATGTCTATCTGATGCTCTCCCGGATATGACTTTTTCTCATCTGATGTTTTTCCAGATGTAACTTTTGTTCTGATGTGCTTATCTGATCTTTTTCTAGATATGTCCATCATTCATCCAGTCTTTTAAAAGTTTTTTCCCGTACATTTAACGCTTTTCTAAATGTTTCGGATTTACACTCAAAATTATTTTTAATACATTCAACGCTTTTCTGGATGTCATTAATATATCTTCAAGTTTGGTCAATAACTCGGTCCAATGCTTTTCTGGATGCCTTCGAGTTTGTTTCTTATTCATCCAATATTTTTCTGGATGTGCCTGATTTATTTTTCAGACTTCATTCGATGCCCTCCTGAATGTTTCTGATTGATTTCTTGATATCTCTAAATATTTGCACTTTTTCCAGAGTATGACATTTCTTTCGCATTTGATGCTTTTCCGGATGTCTGAATCTCTATTCCAGGGTTTATCCTTCTCTTTCCAAATACTACTGAATACCCTTTGTCACATCGGCAAATTTCCACCATATCTTATATCCCAAGAAAATTTGGTTGGTCTGTCTCCTGTGGCATCATTCTCCACAGTGTTCAAAAGTATTTCATTCATCACATATCATTTCATCTGCATTCATGGTCAAAATTTTAGGTACTATGATATTTAATCCTCTTATGCCTAGAATGTCTAAAACTCTTTGTTATTCATACCTTCAGGCCTAAGAAGAATAAATAGGGGCATCTGTCATACCCCAAATTTTGACCACCCGATTGTCAAAACCCGATTGTGTTTTCACTTCGTGTCATCTGTTTATCATATCATCTTTTTCTGTCATGCATATTGTTTGAATTTTTAGTCGAAATATATTCGTTGAAATTTGTGTCTGTCATACCCCAAATTTTGACCACTAAGACTTCCCATCATTGAGCAAATCAACAGCACAATATGGATGGACCACCATGCCTCATCAGTCTCCCCAAAGATGGGTGAGCATTCACTACTATAAAAAATTAGGGTTTCAAGCCGTCTCTGAGCCTTAGGCAAAGGATCAATCAGGAATTAACATGATCTTCAACTTGTCTAACATCTCAAACATCCACAAAGGATCAAGAGGACTCCCACTTCAAGGATTAAGCACAAGGCTGCTCCCTTCTAGGTGGATCAAGCCTCAAGATCGCCAGTGTCACCAACTTAGAGTTTTGGTCGACTAGGGCCTCCAGATGGAAATTTTCCTCTGGTCATGAGCCAATGCTTCAAAGCATATCCTAATATTCTCCATGGAACATCATAAACCCAATCATCAAGTCAATTTAGCCTCAGGGGATGCACTCACTAAAAATCAGGAATTAGGGTTTCTTGACCTAATTCACCCCTAAGTTGACTTTTGGGACAAATCATGAGCCAAGACCTCAAGAGAGGATTTGAGGGTATCTAATACATCACATTGATCCATTTGCAACAATGGATTGATCCAAGAAGCTTGAGCAACTAGTTTTAATTTCATCTAAACCACAGTTAGGGTTTCGCGAGAAAAGTCAACTATAGCTTTGACTTTTGACCAGGACATGCTCCCTAACCCTAGGACATGATTCAATACACCCTATAATACCTATGAAATCAGTCCATCAAGTTTGATTTAGGTCAAGGACTTGATTTCATAGAGGATCGCACAGTTTGGAATTCATCTGCTAAAAAGTCAACGGTGCACAAAAGTCAACTTTGACTTTTTGAGATTTTTCACAAAAATGGATTTTTAACCCTAAAATGATGTTAATGTATGATTTGAATCATCATTCATCAAGAAAAATCAAAGAAAGTGGGATAACTTGTACAAGGGGTAACCATAAAAACTTAGAAAATTTTCTAAGTTATGAACAAAGTGGCAAGGGTACCAACTTTGGAGGATCATAACTCCTAAACCACAAGGCCATTTTTCCCCATCCAAAGCTGGATTTGTAGCCCTCATGGCCCTCTACAAAAGTGTCAACTACACCTCACTCCAATTCATTATGGATTTTAAGTTATGGAATGATCAAAATCACAAAAAGTGAAAATGTCACTTTTTTCCAACACTTAGTGAAATTTTCACTAAGTCAGAATCTGCCTTCACTTTTTTCCAAATGTAGGGGGATTTTTCACTTGGATTCAAAAGGTATCAAAACCAAATATGATCAAACAGTTGTTGTATCATATGAGGGCTTTCCAAAATGACCGAGAACATCACCAAATTCCATTTGAGCCATGAGATATGACAATGGCAACATGACTTGCTGAAAACTGCCAAATCAAGGCAGATTTTGGAGTTTTGCTCGATTTTCCCAAATTTTGCAAAGGGCAAGCAACTCTATCCATCTGAACACCTCAAGGAGGGACCAAGGAGGAACCAACTCTGATCCCAAGCCTCCCAAGTCTTTGGAACAAAAAATAGCATGCCAAACCTAGAATTGCCTAAAAGAGGGACAAGACTCCAATTTTCGATTGAAGCATTTAATGCATACACCAAGGTGGCATGGACTGAGCCATTTCCAATTGAATTCAGTCAAGACTTATCCAAGACCAAAGGGACCATCAGCTTGTGCCCTAACCTCTAGTCGAGACTTGGATTCTCATTGAACAACATTGGCCAAACCTATGCAGCAGTTGCCATTCACTATTCCTTGCAAAACAAACTTGCTCTACTATAAATAGAGCTCAATTGTGTTCAGTTTGAGTACACCAAAGCTATCAAACATATGCTTTCCTCAAAATCCCTATCTTTAGGCCAAAATGCCTTCTTTAGCAAGGTAACTCTGAGTTTTTGAGTTAGAGAGCATTTCCATCACAGCTCATGATCCTAACACCTCATAAACATCATATGTAGGTGATCCAAACTCACACAAGTGACCTGTAATCCCTAAATCACAAAGTCACCTCTCAAAGCCTCAAAATAGGCCTTTTTTGTATTTTTCAAGCCATGTCTTGAATCAGTCACTTTCCAAACCAGATAAAACCTCAAACACACTCCAAATAACATCCTTGAACTATCCCAAATGATTCCTCCCATCTGGATCACCATTTGAGAGAGTTATTATATTGGCCATTTTAACCCCTTTTGCAAGAAAGGACCAGTTTGTGTTTTTGCAGGTTCCAACTGATTCTACTCATCCTAAAAGCTTCTAAGGGATCATTTGAGAGTGTCCAAAGCATCAAACCTTTTCTGGAACAAAGAACTTGACAGATTGGACAAAAACCCCAAAAGCTCAAAAGAGAGGTAAGCATCATGACTTGAACTTTCCACAATATGCATTGCTTTGAAGTCCACTGATCATGCACACCTCATACATGTTATATATGTTGTGTTTGAACCAATTCATCATGTAATTCATGTCTGTATCAAAGAGTAGCATAGAAAATGCAATTATAGGCCTATTTCAAAACCACTATCGGATTTTGACGAGGGAGTGTGATCTGAAAAAAATACCACCACCATTGGATTCCTTGTGAAATTCTAGGCTAGATGCATATAAATTTTGTCTCAAACCATGGAGAAATGAGAAAGTTATGACCTTCACATTTTTGACCCAAAACTTGCCTTGCCTTGCCTTGGGCCAGGCCAAGTACAAGGCAAGCCTTGTTTATTTGTGGTTTCACTTCAAGTAATGGATGTATCACCATCCCAGTGGTAAGGCGCGCACCCTACAACCTTGAGGTCGTGGGTTCAAACCCCACCCATGCCATTTTGTGTTTTTTTTTTTTCACATTTTTGCTATTTTTCCAATATTTTCATGTTTTGTTAATTAATTGGAAAATTAATAACTCCTTCAATTTTAATTATTTTTTATTGGTTCTTTTTGCAAAAAATCACAAAAATGTTGAAATATTATATTCCACAAAAAAATTAAATTTATATTTCTTATTTAATATAATTAGTATTTTTGTGAATAAATTCCTTTTTAATTGTTTAAAACATTTTAAAAATGAACATTTACTTTGAAAATCAAAACCAAATGAGTTTTAATATCTCTTGTGATTAAAACCTCATTTTACAAACCTTAAACAAAAATTACAAGTGGTTTATTCAAACCCTTTTGGTAATTTTATCATTTTTATTTGATTTTCTTTAAATATTTACTTTTAAAAGAAAACAAATTAGGGTTTTGTTGATTTTCACCTTATCAAATCATTTTCAAACACTCATGGGCCTCTATTAGAGTGTAAGACCCAATCCTTTGAAAACCAAAACTTTTTGGGGCCTCAGTCATTGTATAAGTCCCTCTGCGTTAAAAGAAAATCTCGGCGCGATTGCCAGTTCAAAAACAAAAATCATCTGAGCCTACCCTCGAGTTATAAGCCCCATTTCTTTTCTTTAAACACCTTTGGGCCTCTTGAGAGAGTGTAAGACCCATCCTTTTGTACAGAAAACATTTCTTTGGCCTCAGTCACTTGTATAAGTCCCTGTACAAAACAACAGTGCAATCACTGACAAAACCCTGGGCCTCTCCTTGAGCTGTAAGCCCCAATCTTTCTTTTCAAAGCACTTTCTCCTTTGATTTTGAATATAATATTGTTATCAAATCTTTCTTTGTTGAACAAACTAACAAAACAACATGGAAGCTCTACAACTGAGTAAGTGTTTACACGCTTTCATTTACCGCTTTCATATGTATATAATTGTACTGTGGGGATGTTTCACTGTAAGTCTTCTTTCAAAAACTCATATCAACTGTGTAATAATAGTATAGATATTTAGAGTTTTCCCGACAACTGCGTCTAGCACTAGGTGGAGGCTTGATGATCACTCTTAAAAATAGAAAAAACTAGATCCCCTATAGGAGCACCATATACAGTATTCTCTTCGGCTGTCACTCCTAGGAATTGTCAAGAAACTCTGACTCCCCAGAGATGATCTTTTCTCCATGAATGGCATCTCTTGAGTTTCTTCCAAATTCTCGAACTTTCCTGGCTTGATCTATTCTCTGTGAATAGCCTGTCTTGAATTTCTCGGAGTTTGGGGACCCACAGGCTTCTTAAAAGCATCCCCGCCTCCTCTTGGGCGTTGTACAAGGACCCGTCGGCTTCTTAGAAGTATTCACAACCTCCTCTTAGGCTTCGTATAATGATTCTTCCTCTGGGAAGATGGCCTCCTCTTGGGCTTCGTACAAATTATCCCGACGACCTCCTAGAGGTATAGGAACATAAATTAGTCATCTTAATAGAACAGTCTTTCAAAGAGTCTAGCTCCTATTACCGTTTCTTGAAGCATAGTACAAAAGATAAAACTTTAAACTCTAACAGTCTAATTTCCTTGAGTCTCAAAGAAATTCTCAAGCTCCTTCAAAAAATGGGAAGAAAACCCACAGACTCGGACAGTCCCAATACCCTTTGGATTTCCCTTTTCCTTAAAGAACATGAAATAACCCTGATCCACAGATCAAATCCCTGAGTACAACATTACTCATATAAGAATTGAATTTATCTTTGAACCAACTAGAACTGTCACTCAACTGAAACAGTAACCCCATAGCCTCCATCTCGGGCTTTATACGAGATACAAAAAAGACTCTCTTGTTGAGTCAAACACCTTTTAGCCGCCTTCTCGGGCTTCGTACGAGATACCAAATTACTCTCTTGTTGAGTATATAAAGACTCTCTTGTTGAGTCAATCTCCTTTTAGCCTCCATCTCGGGCTTCGTACGAGATACAAAAGACTCTCTTGTTGAGTCAAACATCTTCAGCCTCCATCTCAGGCTTTATACGAGATACAAAAAGACTCTCTTGTTGAGTCAGTCTCCTAACAACCTCCATCTCGAGGTTCGTACGAGATACAAAAGACTCTCTTGTTGAGTCAATCCCTTTTAGCCTCTCTCTCAGGCTTAGTACGAGACATATAAAAACTCCCTCTTGTTGGGCCAATAGCCTCCTCTTAGGCTTTGTATAAGGAAACCCCGGTTGAGCCAATCAACCTTTTAGCATCAAAGATGTGCCTCGTTCACAGTATACAAACATCAACAACTCCTTTCCCTTCATCTAATTGCTGTAAGCGGCAAGCCCCTGGATTATTTACATCCACGCCACTGTCCCTCTTTTAGCATGAGAAATTCCTAAGGAAAGATGACATTGCTCTACACTGAGTTAAAGTCTTCTCCTTCAGGTTAAAATCCCCTATAAAGGAAATAATGGCATTGCTAGATTCATATATCCTAGTTAAAGTAATCCTCCTTTATAACCAGTCACCCAACAGTTGTGACAGACAAACCCCTCTTTAGAGATGACAAATTCTCTCTAAAGACAAGACCTTTTAGCTTCACATATTGAGCTTTAAACAAGATACAAATAGACCCTTCAGCTTCACATCTTGGGCTTTGAACAAGATACAAACCCCCTTTTAACTTCACGTCTTGGGCTTTGAACAAGACACCAAAACACCATTTCCTCCCATAGAATAGGAGGAACTACGATCGCTCTGATTTCCCTGTTTCGGTAAACGGGAATACGTAGGCATAAGATTGAAAGAAAAATCTTAGCGAGCACACTAATCAAAAAGCCTAAAGTCCCCTACCTTCACCCGATCTAGTGCAGTATCCTAACAAATTCCCCATGAATAATCCCAGTGTTTTAGCCTTAACCAAGTAAGAAGAAAGAGGCCCCATTACCATATAGCATCTGTAACCTAACAGAACATTGTTTAAACTCAGTATGCAAGCAGGGTTAGTTGGAGACATCTATTTCTCTTCCTTCATCAGCTTCAATAGGATAAAAGATGGATCGACCTGTAGTACCCCCCAAAGAGCGACAGCGCCTAAGAAACGCATCCCAAATTTGCTCGCTACAGAAAAATGGCACCCACCGTGGGGCGCAGTTGACTTTCTTAAAATTTAAGGTGAAAACCTTGGACAAATCCTTCACTGGGGACTTCACTGGGGATGATACTTTTGTTGACTTCACTAGGATCTTAGGTCAAAACCTTTAAATTGGGAAGGTACCGCAGATTGGCGACTCCGCCGAGGAGCCATTTTCTGCCAGGAACATAGGATTCATAGCTTTTAAAAGTCTAGGACATTAGGACAAATATATATACTGCTTTTCCTAATTGATATATGTGTTTATTTTCCTGCTAATGGGAATGCGTGTGATGCCGCATGTGGAAAGATTGAGTATACACCTAGGAAAAACCCCTTTTAGTAGTGCAGAAGCTATCGGAAATAGTTGTCACGCGATACTACCCTCTTCTGATGATTCTTCAAAAAAAATTTCCTAGCACGGTTCCCGGCCCGCTGGTGTTTTCTTGACAAGAATTGATGATTTTGAGAGACAGGTACAAAAGTCACTAGTATAAACCTTTGGGATGGGTAGAGCCTTGACTCCATGACACCGACCCTTTGACCCCATGTTTTTTCTATGTTTTTGTGTGCTGCATTCATGCATTCATTTAAAAAACTTTTAAAAAAATCTTCTCTTCTAGTCTCTCTTTTTCAAATTAAACTAAGACAATGATTGCAAATGTCAGAGAAAAAGATTGTGCTCATGGATTTCGGTAGAAGGAGAACTCATAAGTATACCTTCAAGGTTCTAAAACTAGAGGATTTAAGAGGTTTGACGAGAATGATCACTAACCCTGAAGCTTTCAGAGCCAAGTACGGAGATCTACTATCTCTATTAAGGGTCCATGTGATTAAGGGAATCCTGGAGGCGCTCATTCAGTTTTATGATCCGGTTTATCACTGTTTTACATTCCCGGATTATCAACTAGCACCAACGCTGGAGGAGTATTCTCATCTGATTGATTTACATATCACTGATCGAGCTCCCTTTTCTGGACTGGAAGAAATTCCAAAGGATCAGACCATTGCAAGAGCAATTTATTTGGATGAGTCAGAAGTCAAGACTCACTTGACCACTAAGGGTGGAATACAAGGTTTGCCCTCCCAGTTTCTGACAAATAAGGCCATGTACTTCGCTAGTATAGGGAACGTGACTGCCTTTGAAAGCATCTTTGTTTTACTCACCTACGGGATATTTCTGTTTCCCAACATTGATAATTTCGCCGATATCAACTCCATAAAGGTTTTTCTCATTGGAAACCCTGTGCCGACTTTGCTCGCCGACGTGTATCACTCTGCACACTTAGGAAATTTGTACAGCGGGGGGGGGGGGGGGGGGGGAGATCACATGTTGTGTACCCCTACTATACAAATGGTTTATCTCCCATTTGCCTAAGTCTGCCACTTTTTGGGATCATAAGAGTGCCTTACGCTGGTCGCAGAAAATCATGTCTCTTACCAACTCTGACATAGATTGGGCCAATAGGATTTATGATGGAATCAGGATCATTGACCATTGTGGAAACTTCCCCAATGTACCCCTTATAGGAACTAAGGGAGGAATCAATTACCATCCAGTTCTTGTTCGTCGTCAATTTGGATACCCGATGAGGCATGTCCCGCGCAACGCTCATCTGGAAGGTCTTTTCTTTAAGGAAGGAGAAAATGACAGAGCACTAAAGTTGGAAATAGTGCATGCTTGGAAACACGTTCATAAGAAAGGACGGGAGTCTCTAGGAAAACCAGATTGTGTCTCGGTGGAGCCTTATCTCCACTGGGTACAAACTAGAGCTCTCAAGCTAAAGATGCCTTATCCTCGTCACGAAGTTCTTCCGCCAAGGGAATCTATCATGTACTTCATGACTGAGACAGAAAAACTTCAGGTTACTCTCAACAAAGTTCAACAGGAGAGGAGGTATTGGAAGAACAAGTACCGCATTCTCAATGTGGAGTGTACCAAGATACAACAACTACTGAAAGATAAGGATGCTCTGATTGAGATTTTGGAGCAGCATGCTGTGGAAAATCAGGATGACCAAAGGAATTTGCTCACTCCTTTCACCTGGAAAAGGAATGACAACCCAACAACGGCCAAAAGCCCCGGTCCAAGAAAAGGAAAGTTCCAGAATCAGCACCCGAGTTCTCCTCAGAGAGGACTCGAGACCCATTAGCTTAGGTTTCTGTTTCCGCACCTTGTAATTTACTGTATTTCTGTTTTCGCAACCCTTTGAATTCAATAAAACGGGGGTTTCCCCACTGTTTGATATTTACAATCTAATTGTCGCAGTTTATTTTGATTAAACCAAAAAACAATTAATATAATCATTGCATTCATCATTCTCACGTCATGTATTCTTCTTACCTACGAATCTCACGTTTGTGTCTCGGTTCTAGAGTCAAACTGTCTCATTCGTACAATACTCGGGCCAATCGTCAAAAAAAGATGGATGCTCTCGAGGAAGAGAACTAAGAGTTGAAAGAAGAGATCGACGCTTTGAGAGAGGATATGAGAAAGCTTCGTAACGACATGTAAGCCATGGAAAAAGCTCAACAACAAAGAACTGTGATCTCAGAGATCACCTCAACGCCCATAGTGGAGAAGTATGATCCTAGGTATCAAATGCCAAAAGATCGTCCCTGGGGCATGCCTGTTAATTATATCCCGGAAGGATATGTTCCGTCGATCACTGAAGATCAGAGAATCATAGCAGAAGCCGTTGGGCCTGAAGGTTACAAACTTCGGGAAAACGAAGATGCCAGAGGCATAATGAGGACTCCTGAAGGTTACAAACTTCGGGAAACGCCAAGATTCACCGCCGTAGTCATGGTACCACCCCCTGTGGTGCACACTGTCCCAGAAGGACAGATTCCACAGATACCTTCTAGTAGAAAGGAAACTATGTTTGACAGAATGGATGAATTCTAGGAGTAGTTCCTGGAAATGCATAAGGAACTGCAAGCCATTCGCGGTCAGGATTTATTTGGAAAGGACGCCGCAGACCTTTGTCTGGTCCCCAATGTGAAAGTTCCGCACAAGTTCCAAGTGCCCGACTTTGAAAAATACAAAGGTAAATCTTGCCCTCAGAGCCACCTGGTGATGTATGCTCGGTGAATGTCAGCTTAGACAGGGAATTAGGACCTACTAATTCACTACTTTCAGGATAGTTTAACCGGTGCCGCATTAAAATTGTACATGGGTTTAAACCGCGCTACGATCAGTACATTCAGAGATCTTGGCACTGCCTTCATCCAATAATACAAATACAATTTGGACATGGCACCGGACAGAGATCAGCTCAGATCAATGTCACAAAAGGACAAGGAAACCTTTAAGGAGTACGCTCAGAGATGGCGTGAAATTGCCGCTCAAATTTGTCCACCTCTTGAGGAAAAAGAGATGACAAAGATCTTCTTAAAGAGCTTAAGCTCAGTTTACTACGACAGAATGGTCGCCAGTGCGCCCAGTGATTTCAACGAAATGGTCGGTATGGGAGTTCGTCTTGAGGAAGCCGTCCGAGAAGGACGTTTGGTAAAAGACGCTGGATCATCAAGTAGTACAAAACGATACGGTAATGCTCTCCCTAAGAAAAAAAAGCAAGATATTAGGAATATCTCTCTCGGAAAGCAAAGGTGACGTTATCAACCAGTAGCAGTTGTGACTCCTGCTATCAATCCTGTGCCTGTTCCTACGTATCAGCCTCAGGTTGGGTAGAGCCAACCTAGTCAACAGCCTCTTCAGCAGGCTCGTCCTCAATACAACAACAACCGTACAATGCGGCCACCAGGATTTGATCCTATACCCATATCGTACGCAGAACTATTTCCGTTACTACTGGCCAAGGGGCACATCCAGACTAAGTCTCCTCTTACAGTACCGGAAAATTTGCCTTTTTGGTTTAAGGTGGATTAGACTTGCCCTTATCATCAAGGAGGACCAGGGCATAACATAGAGATTTGTCTTAATTTCAAATCCGACGTGCAAAAGCTTGTTAGGAGCGGGCTCTTATCTTTCAAATATACGAATCCCAATGTTCTCACGAACCCGCTGCCTCAACATGAGAAAGCTGCAGTCAACCTGATAGAGGGAGAGTCTAGCAATGTCTATCAAATTCACAATGTACTCTTGCTAAGGACCAATTTGGTCAAGATGCATTGTAGACAGAGTGGATACGGCCATGTTCCACCTCATAATTATCATCAATGTGATGTCTGCTCTAAAAGCAATTGAGGATGTTCTGTGGTGCAATCAGCTCTACAGGAATGGATGGATCTCAGATGGATCCAAGAGCACCGAGTTCGTGGAGTTAACATGGTCTATACGAATTCCAACGTCATTCAAAACCACGATATCCGTACAATGAATGTCAACTTGGTGGCAATGCACTCAAGGCAAAGCCAGTATCATAATCTGCCGCGGCACAATTACGGTTCTTGTCTGACTTGATCGGTAAACAAACAGGGATGCTCTTTCATACAAGAGGTCCTCCAGCGTCAGATGGATCTTGGATGGATCCAGGACTGCCATGATAGGAATCACTATTAGATCAACATGGTTCAGATCTTTGATATTCTCTTAATGAATACCAACCTGGTAGAGTTACATGCTGAACAGGTCCGGCTCGGGTTCCTGATATCACATGATTATCAAAGCTGTAAAGCGGGTTGCGAAAACGATCAAGGTTGTGCCCTTGTCCAGGAAACACTTCATCACTTATTGAACCACTGGTGGCTTCCAATCTATATGGATGAAGACACTCAGTAAATTAGTATCACTAGCAGGAACCCGACTCGGCGCAAAAGTCAAGATATCCGATCTGTGGAAACTAATCTAGTGAGGTTACATTGCATTCAAAGCGGGCGTGGCCAGGTGCCGCAACATAACTATGAACGTTGTAGAGTCTGTTTCGGAAAGTAACCAAGGATGCCACCTTGTGCGAGCAGCTCTCCAGGGTCAGGTGGATCGTAGAGAGATTCGCCCATATCCGGGTTCCAGACCAATCAATTGGACGCCAAACTACCTTGCTGATCAAATTAAGGATGTTGTCGTAATCTCTGATCATCAGAGGGCCAGGGATGTTTTTGCCATCATCCCTCTACTGGACGAATCAAGAGTTCCTAACCAGGAACGGATCGAGATTACTTACGATGGTTAAAAAAATCAGAAGGTTCCCATAGTCATCTATCTACCGGGACCACTACCGTATGAATCAACTAAGGCTATCCCTTACAAATACGGTGCAACAACGGTTGAAAATGGAAAGGAAATTTCGTTACCCTCCTTCTTGAATATTGCAGACATCAGTCGAGTAACACAGAGCGGTCGAATCTTCAACAGAGGAGTTGGAGAATCCAACAAAGCAAAGTAACTTCAGACGAAATTTCTCGATCCACCAGTCGGTCAATCCAGTAATCCCGACCTTTCAAAAAATGATGATGAGATGCTGAAGCTCATCCAGAAGAGTGAATACAACATTGTCGATCAACTGTTGCAAACTCCCTCAAGGATCTCGGTATTATCACTGTTACTCAGTTCAGAAGCGCACAGGGAGGCTCTACAGAAAGTCTTGGAGCAAGCCTTTGTGGAATAGGATGTAACAATCAGATAGTTCGATAGTATCGTCTCTAACATCACTTCCTGCAACAATTTGGGATTTAGTGATGAGGAATTACCTGAAGAGGGTCGCCGTCATAACATGGCGCTCAACATCACAGTCAACTGCTAGGACGATGCTTTAGCCAGCGTACTGGTAGACACAGGGTCAACCTTGAATGTTATGCCGAAGTCCACTTTGACACAATTATCATTCAAAGGACCCCCGATGAGAACCAGCGAGGTCATCGTTAAAGCATTTGATGGATCCAAAAAAATGGTTATCGGCGAAGTCGACCTTCCCATAACTATTGGTCCTCACACTTTCCAAGTCACCTTCCAGATCATGGACATCCGGGCAACGTATAATTGTTTATTGGGAAGACCTTGGATACATCAAGCTGGGGCGGTCACCTCGACCCTCCACCAAAAGTTAAAGTTCATCCAGAACGGTCAACTCATCACAGTCTGTGGGGAACAGGCTTTGCTCGTAAGCAATTTATCGTATCCACTTATGTGGAACCGGAAGGGATAATCAGAACCCAGTTCCAAACGCTTTCGCTAATCAAGGGCGATTAATCCGAAGGGCAAACTTCGATTTCCTCATACAAAGATGCTATCAAAGCGGTTGAAGGTGCCGATACAACAGGATGGGGACAACTTGTCATTCCCACTGACAATAAAACAAAGAAGGGTCTTGGTTTTTCTGCAACCTGTACCCAGACAGCGGCCAACGATGAAAGTCTTCATCCCATTCAGGACTTCTTCCACAGTGGAGGCTTCCTTCAACCAGTGACTCAAGAAGTGCATACCATTAACGAGGGAGATTCCTCTGACACAGATGAGGAATGGAAGTCCTATCTTAATGAGGACGGTTATATCTCTCAGGAAGAAGTGCCTACACCCTTTTGCTATCCCGCACAGAGTCCGAGATTTATACCCAGGTCGGACGTCGAAATGATATATGGAGATTGTGATCCGGAGGGATGCCGTGCTCCACCAAACTCATTAGAAGAAGACACTCCGATGAAGGACAACTTTGATCACAACTACTATGGCCCAATGGATGGTCTGCCAATGTCGCAGCCTTACCCAGGAGACTTGGGGCAAAGAAATCAGCCGAACAATGAAAATCAGCGGAGCATCATTGAACAGAATACCTGCGTCCCCACCATGTCATGGGATCAATACTCGAGTCATTCAGAAAATATCAAGCACGACGATGAATTCGCAATGTTTTCCGGACTATAATTCATCAACTACGCTTTTCCTGAGGTCAACGTCATCAAGAGAGATGATCCTCCAGTTCCAAAGAAGTATGGGACACCTTAGGACAACCGAGTGGAAAATTTAACTTTATGGTCAAGTACACCGCTCCTGAAAGCTCTCGTATCAGGCTGGAAAACATCCAGCCAACTGGATGGGGAGATTTACCTGAGAGCACAAATACTCTGCAAAATGCAACAGAGGAATCCTCCTACGACAACTCTGCCAGGGAGACAGATTCCAATGATCCTGCTCCACCAGAAATCAGCGTTATTTCTGAAGACAAATCAAGGAAGGTACCAGACTTTGTGATTCACCAAGGAGTTCGCCGCCAGTGGGTTACTGTCGATGTTCCGAAGATTGTTCATAAGTCAAAGTAATTGCCGTCTTTAACATTTCACCCTGCCCATGTGAAACGGATGTTTTGATAGGGCTCGCTTTCTATAAATTTTCCCTCTTCGCTTCGCCCAAAGCGACAGAGTTTTGTTTTATAGGGCTCTAGTTTCAAGAATCGACTTGTTCATTAATAAAATAACGTCGTTCTGTAATTTCCGCATTAATTATTGTTTTCCCTTTTCGTTTTTCAGAAAATGGTAATCCTAAAAAAACAATTCAAATAATAAAAACAAGCAGTAATAAAAAATACACTGTACACACTTGCATTCTCTCTATCTCTTCTAAACACAAATCATACCGTCATGCAAATTTCTTATTTTAAACCTAGTTGAAACATACGATCCGATGCCTTCTCCCGACTTTGAATTCCCGGTATTTGAGGCCGAAAGAAGAGGTTGACGACGAAATTCCAGAGGAGATCTCCTGACTACTCAGACAAGAGGAAATGTCCATTGAACCTCACAAAGAGCCATTGGAAACGATCAACGTGGGTTCAGAAAAAGAGAGAAAAGAAATCAGGATTGGGGCACTGCTCAGTCCAACTGCCAAAGAGAGTCTGACAATGCTTCTCAGAGAACTCCCCGATGTGTTTGCTTGGTCCTACTAGGACATGCCAGGGTTGGATACTAGCATCGTGGAGCATCATCTACCATTGAAATCGGAATGTCCGCCAGTAAAACAAAGGTTGAGATAAACTCACCCAGACATGGCCATCAAAATCAAAGAGGAGGTATAGAAACAAATCGACGCGGGTTTCCTCGCTACATCAGAATATCCTCAGTGGTTAGCTAACATTGTACCCGTTCCAAAAAAGGACGGAAAGGTCAGAATGTGTGTCGATTACAGAGATCTGAACAAGGCTAGTCCAAAGGAAGACTTTCCTTTACCGCACATTGACATGCTGGTTGACAGTACAATAAATTTCAAAGTCTTCTCCTTCATGGATGGATTCTCGAGCTATAACCAGATCAAAATGGCGCCGAAAGACATGGAGAAAACTTCATTCATTACCCCATGGGGTACCTTTTGTTACAAGGTAATGCCATTCGGTTTGAAGAACGCCGGGGCAACCTATCAAAGGGCCATGACTACCCTGTTTCATGACATGATACACAAGGAAATCGAGGTATATGTCGATGACATGATTGCAAAATCTAAAACAGAGGAGGAGCATGTGGCCCACCTGTCAAAACTATTCGAGCATTTGAGAAAGTACAAACTCCGTTTGAAACCCAACGAATGCACCTTCGGTGTCTGTTCAGGGAAACTCTTAGGGTTCATTGTCAGCCAGAAAGGAATTGAGGTTGATCCTGATAAGGTCAAGGCCATTCAAGAAATTCCTTCTCCGAAAACTGAAAAACAAGTCAGAGGATTCCTGTGGTGTTTGAACTACATCTCCAGATTCATATTCCTTATAACCGCGATGTGTGCGCCGATCTTCAAATTACTCAAAAAGAATCAAGACTGCGTTTGGTCAGAGAATTGCCAAACCGCCTTCGACAGTATTAAGGAATACCTGTTGAATCCACCGATTCTATCACCTCCAGTGGAAGGAAGACCACTAATCATATACCTCACAGTATTGGAGGACTCCATGGGCTGTGTACTTGGCCAACAAGACGAAACCAAACGGAAAGAGTCTTCCATCTACTATTTGAGCAAGAAATTCACCGACTGCGAGACTCGGTACACTATGCTTGGGAAAACTTGTTGTGCTCTGGCTTGGGCAGCCAAACGCCTTCGCCAGTACATGATTCGTCATACTACTTGGTTAGTCTCTGAAATGGATCCAATAAAAAAGCCTAAAGTCCCCTACCTTCACCCAATCTAGCGCAGTATCCTAACAAATTCCCCAAGAATAATCCCAGTGTTTCAGCCTTAAACAAGTAAGAAGAAAGAGGCCCCATTACCATATATCATCTGTAACCTAACAGACCGTTGTTTAAACTCTGTATGCAAGCAGGGTTTGTTGGAGACATCTATTTCCATTCCTTCATCAGCTTCAATAGGATAAAAAATGAATCGACCTATAGTACCCCCCAGAGAGCGACAACGCCTAAGAACCGCGTCCCAAATTCGCTCGCTACAGTGTCTTTTTTGGTTAATTATGCGAAAAATCGATGAACGGACGTGTTTTTCAATTAAATTTACAAATGTTCATTATTCATCTATCTTTCGTACGATTTAATCGATTTCTCATTTTTATTTTATTTTTACATATATAAAATAAAAATGAAAATAAAAATAATAAAATAATAATAATAATATAATATATATAATATATATATAAATTTTCGTTTATATATATATATATATATATATATATATATATATATATATATATATATATATATATATTGTCTTTTTATTTTTTATATATTTTTCATATTTTTTATATGTATATATATATATATATATATTGTCTTTTTATTTTTTATATATTTTTCATATTTTTTATATGTATATATATATATATATATATATATATATATATATATATATATATATATATATATATATATATATATATGTATAAATATATTTTTATATTATTTTTAAAATTCATATATTTTGTTTTTTTATATATATTTTGTTTTTTATGAATTTTTGTTTTTTTATATATTTTATTCTAAAAAAACTTTTTTTCTATATTATTCTATTATATAGATATTTAAGTTAGCTTAAAAACTAAGTTAACTTAATTTTTAAGCTTGTTATCTTGTTCTCTAAGCAATTTTTTTTCCTATAAATAGCATAGACATCTTCACATAATTCTCACACCAAAATAATTTCTTCACATTGTTTTCTCAATTCTCTCCCACATATATTTCTCTCTTTCATTATTTATTTTTAATTTTCTTATTTCTAGTTTTAATTAGGTTAATAAATATTTAAAAATGTAAAAAATATTGTTTAATTATTAATTAATTTAGATACTTTTATTTAATATTGATTAATTAAATTATTAATTAATATTATTAAATATTAATATTCAAATTAATTGGTAATTCTTCTTGTGGCCCATTTTTTCTTTTTAATACAACTTTGGTTTTTTTTTAGTTTAGTTAATCTTGATTAAATATTCTAAAACATGTTGATAATTTCTAAGTTATTAAATTTGCTTTAATTAATTTGTAATTAATCATTTAATTGTTTAAATTGTTTGATTCAATTATTTGGTAATTCATTCTTAGGATTATTTTCAGGTAAAATTTCTGTAAATAATTAATTAAATGACTTGTTACTTGTATCGTTTATTCACTAAGCGATTCAATCCTAACCACTTGATAAGACTTAGGGGATTTCTCTATGATCTTTGGTTTTCTCTGCTTTGTCTTTTATCTGACGCAGGAGTTCTTATATGATACTTTGGGGATCATTATCTCGCTTCTGGAAGCTTGAGAAGAGGCATTGGACCTTGCTCAAATAGGTAACTTTTCTTGAACTCATTATCCATGTTTTTATTCACACGACGCTTTTCCGTGTATATTTTCAATTGCCATGATATCACGATGTTCTTCCGTGTATATTTTATCACATGATGTTTTTCGATGTATGTATATCTCTGATTCCATGATGCTTTGCCGTGAAGTTTCTGTTTATTTTACACGATGTTTTGCCGTGTATATGCTTTTATCCGCCACGATATTTTGCCGTGTATATTTTATCACATGATGTTTTTTCATGTATTCAGTTTCACACACGATGTTTTGCCGTGTATATGCTTTTATTCTCCGGATGTTTTTCCGTGTATATTATATCTGTTAGTTACCACGATGCTTTGCCGTGTATTCATTTATTCCGTGATGTTTTGCCATGTATGCATGTTCCCATAGGATCTCTTAGTTCAAACTTAATTTTTTTTATTAGAGACAAACATTAGAATATTCAACCAAGCATGATAACTTTAGGTTAAATTTCCCCTCTCGCTGCCGTGCGATTTAAACTTTATTTTCTGTAGTTCGTTCCCCGTAGGGGCGAACTACGACCGCTCTGATTTCTCAAGATCCCGTTTGAGAATACGTAGGCATAAGACTGCAAAGTCTTAGCGAGCGACCTTTTTATTTTTATCTCTTTCAAATTCGACGTTTTCCCGGATATTTTCAACCTTTTCTTTTTTTTTCATCGTCTCTTTACATCCGATGTTTTCCCGGATATTCATATCGTTTCTTTTCAAAACAACTTTCCTTGTGATTTAAATTCAAATACATATTTGTTATCAAAACTTTCTTTAATTTCTTTGTTGAACAACTAACAAAACAGTATGAAAGCTCTACAACGGGTAAGTGTTTATCCGCTTTCTTTTATCTACTTTCATATACATAACTGTATTGTGGGAAGCTGCGCATGGTTAGTCTTCTTTCATACATTTTTAATATACTTGTCATATATCAACTATATATATACTAGTATAGTTATTTAGAGTTTTCCCCGACAACTACGTCTAAAACTAGGTAAAGCCCTGTTGGTCACTCTTTAAATACAAACAAGACTAGATCCCCATAGGATTTCCAGATACAGTCTTCCCTTCTCTTGGGGTTAATCAATATGGAACAAAGAGAAAGCCAGTATTCTCGGTGAACCTTTTCTCAAACTATCACTCCTAGAAATTGTCAAAGAAATTCTACTCCCCAGAGTTGATCTATTCTCCGTGAATAGCATCTCTTGAGTTTCTTCCAAATGCTCGAACTTTCTTGGAATGATCTCTTCTCTGTGAATTGCATTTCTTGAACTTCTCTTGGTTTGGGGACCCACAGGCTTCCTAAAAGCATCCCCACCTCCTCTTGGGCTTTGTACAAGGACCCTTCGGTTTCTTAGAAGTTCTCATGACTTCTCTTGGGCTTAGTACAAAGACCCGACGACCTCTTAAAGGTATAGGAACAGAACCTAGTCATCCTTTGCTAGAGCAGTCTTTCTAGAGTCAAAACATCAAACCAATTTAGGGTTGATTCTCGTCCCTTAATACATCAGCCTCTTCTTGGGCATTGTACAAAGATAAACCCAGTAGATTCGGACAGTCTCATTTCCTCTTGGATTTCAAAGAACCCTTTTTATCTCCTTAAATACAGGAAAAACTATTTTCCTATTTATTTTAAACATCCGACGTTTTCCCGAATATTCTTTTTCTTTACATCCGACGCTTTCCCAAATATTCCTTCTATTTTCATCCGATGTTTTTCTCAGATATTCATATCTCAATCTTTAATCTCTTCACTCCTTTCAATCAATTCCCACAAACACCCTTTAGCTTCAATCTTGGGCTTTGAACAAGACACCAAACATCTTTTCCTCCCATAAAAATAGGAGGAACTACGATTGCTCTGATTTTCCTATTTTCTTTAACGGGAATACGTAGGCATAAGATTGCGAAATCTTAGCGAGCACACTACACAAAAACTTTAGGTCCATTACCTTACCAAAAACATCAAAAAACCAGAAAACAACAAAACAATATCTTTTCAGCATCTCCCAACCTTCCCAAAGGAGAAACTTTCCCATTTATGACAAATAAACACCAGTAAGTAGAAAGCAGTAAGGAAAATTGCTAATAACCCATGGATAACCATGTATAGGATGAGTAGTTGACAACTCCCCGTTGTATAACCTGACCCTGAACTCCCCAATCTCTTAGCATTTGTTAAAGAAAACATTTGCGTGTAAGGTTAGTTTGAGATAGCTTCCCTTTCCTTTCCAGCTTCACAGGATAAATAAGAAATCAGAAAGTAGCACCCAATCCCATCCGCAGGCGAATTTGGGCGGTCACAAAAACTGCGCTACATCTACCAGATGAGAATTGGTATTTTGTTTTAGTTTTCCAGACGGGAATTGGTTTTATGGTTTGCCAGACAAGAACTGGACTTTAAAGTTGTGCAAGCAGAGTGAATTTTGTATTTGGTTAAGGGTGCCAAGAATGATTGGGCTTATGTTAGTGTGCCAAGTATGGTTGGGCTTAGGGTTGGTGTGCCAAGTATGGTTGGGCTTTGGGCTGGACGGGGAATGAGCTTAACTTCCCGACACTCAAAATATAAAGATGCTATGATCGGACGGCAGATGTGGAGGCTTATGGTGCTCCAATTTTAGTCCTTTGCAGAAGTTGCGCTTGCTCCTAAGAGAATCTCACTTCCAACTGAGATGCCATGATGGCTTTACAAACGAAAATATGAGCATAGTGACGTGACTAGTGCATATTGGTTACGATTCTTCTCTATTCCAAGGCTTTTGGACACTTTTTGTGAACTTAACATTCGCTAGTGTCCGACATGGTCTGCTTGACCAATCTTGAAAGTGTAGAGGAAAACTGCCCATTTGCAATTCATCTGCCCCAGTCTGTAGGGTTTTCGAATGAATCCTCCTCGAATGGAAGCTTTGGGGATGATTGTACTATGACATAGTTAGAGATAACTTACCCCAATGACTGAATCTGCAATGGTCCGCCTTTTCTTGAGCCTTTGAAGAACTTTCCCCAGAGTGAGCGTTGAAGCGACTTAACTTGTGCTAATTAAGCATTGGAGGGATTTTCCCTTAGTCACAAGAATCTCTGGGTGGCCTACCCTTGGCTGGCGGAGTCTTGAGATGATTCTTTGCTCAACTTACTATTGAATGCTCTGCCCCAGATTCACAAGGTTATGAGAAGGTCTTGATTTGAGTCAGCACCAACGAATGATCAAGTTTCTCTCTAATTGCACTTTGTTGGAATCTTTTTGATGTCAAGTACTTGCTTGCAGTTAAAATTGTTCACTTAGAAATGGTAGTTTTAATGCGTCATTCACGCAGGGTTTGAAAAAAATCACTTATTACTGGGATGATGTGATAGTGTGTGACGAGTGGACCATTAGTCCAAACATAATGCTAACTTACTGGTGTGTGAAAGATATAACAAAAAGAATGACACGAGTGCTGAAAATTAGCAAATCTGTAGGGAGTCAGTTTACGCAACCTTGTTGTAGTATGCTTTCAGAATAAACCCCGCCTTAATTAGGTCTTTCGAGGGTTGTAACATGGCCTGGTTCATGGTTATTTGAAACAAAGGATATTAGGCTCAAATTTTGATTTGTACCCACCCCTTCTCCGCGATGAACTTCACTCATACGTTCTGTTAATTCGACACACATTTATCTTCCAAAAGGGTTGACGGTGTAAGGGCGAAGATTCAAGGTTTGCTTATACTGGAAGTCACTTTATTTTACTCTTGATGGATGTCAGTGAACTTTTGATTTTTGACATAGTTATCACTAAATCTTATTTTACTTCGAGGATTTGAGGACCTCTTTTGCTTTATTTCGATCCCTAATTTTTTTCCAAGTCGCCTCTTTGGGTGTTCGACTTAGCAGGCTTTTTCTTTTTCTTTTTCTTTCTTTTGTTTGGAAGGCTTGTGACAGCCAAGTCTTTGGGTCATTGAAGAACAACCTCCATAACAGGATGTTTCATCTGGAAATTCAAATGTGTAATCAGGATAACTGAACACTACCCATGCCCCAGGTTAAGCGTAAGGGTTTGGAAATCCGAAGAAAACTCCTACTTCTAGGCTCGAAGTGGTTAACTAGGGACTAACTCCTTATCTCTCCATTGTTTAGGGGATTTGAAACAGCATGTACATCGTCAATCTCTTCATTATTTAGCAATTATGAGTATTTTGTTTTCATCATCCTCCCTCCAATCTTTGCTAAAACAACAATTGATAAATGGAGTGAAATGTGGAGGAAATTTTTTGTGATTTTTGTTTTCACGTCAATCTCTTCATTGTTTAGCAATTATGAGTATATTGTTTTCATCATCCTCCCTCCAATCTTTGCTAAAACAAAATTTGATAAAGGGTGTGAAATGTGGAGAATTTTTTTTGTGATTTTTGTAATATATGAGAAAAGATGAGTGGATACGAATGGACTTGTTCAAAAAAATGCATGTTCATCACATTAACAATACCATTAGTAAGCAACAATGTCTAAAAACAAGTAGCACTTAACCAGAAAGAAACTACAAATGCACTGATAAAAGTTGATCCAGCGACTGCCAGTTCTTAGGATGTCTTCTGTCTGAACCACTGGCTTTAGGAGATGACCTTTGAAGTCTTCAAACTCAATCAGACGAGAGGTTGACATGCACAACCAGGATTCCTTCTGGAAAAGATATGTAACCTTTGTCAATCAGTTGTTTCACTTTGGCTTGGTAGGCTTTACAGTCTTCAGTCGAATGCCCCATTGATCCAACATGATATCCACAATGCTCATTGGGATTGTACCCAAGAGAGTATGGTTCTGGCAATGACTTAAGAGTCTTGGGAGCCACCAATGAGCTTTGAATCAGATGCGGCAAGAGTTTACTGTAGGACATAGGAATTGAATGAAGAGGAGCATTCCTTCTTTCCAAGTTGTTGCAAGGCCTATGTTGATTCTGACGCTGATTCTTATATCCTCGGCCACGGGCTTGTTGATTTACATGAGGAGCAATCCATGGTTTCTGGGACGAAGTTCTAGGCATTGTTGGTTGTCCATAAGGATAATACTTTGTTGAAAATGGCGACCACTGAGAAGATGAGAGACCGTAAGGTTTTATTGGTACACCATGAGAATACTCAACATTTACTATGACTGCATTGATTTCATCCTCTTCTTCCTCTTGGGAGTTGTTGAGGGATTCAGTCTCACCGACTTGGTTACTTGAGGCGTCTTGGATTTGCCCATTCTTGAGGTATCTTTCGATGCGTTCTCCTACTATCACAAGGTTAGAGATGCTTGATGGCGTACTGCCAGCCATTCTTTCAAGATAATAGCCATGTATACTGTTTATAAACATGTCAATCAATTCCATGTCCAAGAGTGGTGGTTGCACTCTGGCTACTAATTCTCTCCACCGCTGTGCATATTCCTTAAAGGATTCATCGCCATTCTGAGATAGGCTTTGCAATTGCGTGCGACTAGGAGCCACGTCCAGATTGTACTGGTAATGTTTTAGAAAAGTGCTGGCTAAGTCCCTCCATGATTGGATACGACTTTTTTCTAAGTCCATGTACCAACTCAAATATGCCGCACTCAAATTGTCTTGAAAACAGTGAATCATCAACTTATCATCATGAGTGTAGGAGGTCATTTTTCGATAGAACATAACCAAATGAAGCTTCGGGCAACTAAGGCTTGTGTACTTCTCGAAGTTGGGTACCTTGAATTTCTGAGGGATTACCAAATCTGGCACTAGGCACATATCAGCAGCATCGAGCCTAGGCGTATCATGCACTTTCATAGCTTGCAATTTCTCCTCAATGGCACAAAGTTTTTCTTTCATAGGATCAGTTAATAGCCTCCTATGGGGTCGAGTAGGAACATTAATTTGTGGAGGATCTGTAGCGAGAGAATCTGGGACGCAATTCTTAAGCGATGTCGCTCTTTGGGGTTTATTACAGGTCGATTCATTTTTTATCCTATTGAAGCTGATGAAGGAAGGGAAATAGATGTCTCCAATTAACCCTGCTTGCATACTGAGTTTAAAAAACGGTCTGTTAGGTTACAGATGCTATATGGTAATGAGGCCTTTTTCTACTTATTTAATGGTGAAATGACAAGACTATGCTATTGGTAGGATGTTAGGACTGATGCTTTTCGATTGATGTATGAAGGTACAGGATTTTGGGTGTTTTATTAGTGTGCTCGCTAAGATTTTTCTTTTAATCGTATGCCTACGTATTCCCGTTTACCGAAACAGGGAAATCAGAGCGATCGTAGTTCCTCCTATTCTATGGGAGGAAATGGTGTTTTGGTGTCTTGTTCAAAGCCCAAGACGTAAAGCTAAAGGTGGTTTGTATCTTGTTCAAAGCCCACGATGTGAAGCTGAAGGGTCTATTTGTATCTTGTTTAAAGCCCAAGATGTGAAGCTAAAGTTGGTTGGTATCTTTTTCAAAGCCCGAGATATGAAACTGAAGGTCTCGACTTTAGAGAGAATTTGTCATCTCTAAAGGGGATATTTGGTATGTTTGTCACAACTGTTGGGGTGACTGATTATAAAGGAGGATTACTTTAACTGGACATGTGAGTCCAACAATGCCATAATTTCCTTTATAGGGGATTTTAACCTGAAGGAGAAGACTTTAACTCAGTGTAGAGCAATGCCATCTTTCCTTAGGAATTTCTCATGCTAAAAGAGGGAAAGTGGCATGGATGTAAATAATCCAGAGGCTTGCCACTTACAGCAGTTAGATGAAGGAGTTGTTGATGTTTGTATATTGTGAACGAGGCACAACTTTGATGCTAAAAGGTTGATTGGCTCAATCGGGGTTTCCTTATACAAAGCCTAAGAGGAGGCTAGTGGCCCAACAAGAGGGTGTTTTTGTGTGTCCCGTACGAAGCCCGAGAGAGAGGCTAAAAGTTGTCTGACTCAATAAGAGAGTCTTTTTGTATCTCATACAAAGCCCGAGATGGAGGCTAAAGATGTTTGACTCAACAAGAGAGTATTTTGTATCTCGTATAAAGCCCGAGATAGAGGCTGAAGATGTTTGACTCAACAAGAGAGTCATTTTTGTATCTCGTACGAAGCCCGAGATGGAGGCTAAAAATGTTTGACCCAACAAGAGAGTCATTTTTGTATCTCGTACGAAGCCCGAGATGGAGGCTGAAAGTGTTTGACTCAACAAGAGAGTCATTTTTGTATCTCGTACGAAGCCCGAGATGGAGGATAAAAGATGTGGCTCAACAAGAGAGTCTTTTATGTATCTCGTACAAAGCCCGAGGTGGAGGTTATGGTTACTGTTTCAATTGAGTGACAGGTCCAGTATGTTGGTTCAAAGAGAAAATCAGTTTTTATATGAGTAATGTTGTACTCATGGATTTGGTCTGAGGATCGGGATTATTTCCTGTTCTTTAAGGAAATGGGAAATCCAAAGGGTATTGGGACTGTCCGAGTCTGCGGGTTTCATCTTTTGTACTATACTTAAGAAATAGTAGCAGTAGGATCTAGACTCTCTGAAAGACTGCTCTATTAAGATAACTAGTTTCTGTTCCTATGCCTCTAGGAGGTCGTCGGGACAATTTGTGCGAAGCCCAAGAGGAGGCTGGAAACTTTTAAGAAGCCTAAGGACAATTTGTACTAAGCCCAAGAGGAGGCTATCTTCCCGGAGAAAGAATCATTATACGAAGCCTAAGAGGAGGCTGTGAATACTTCTAAGAAGCAGACAGGTCCTTGTACAATGCCCAAGAGGAGGATGAGATGCTTTTAGGAAGCCTTTGGGTCCTTGCACTAAGCCCAAGAGGAGGCTGATGAACAGTTCTAGAAGGGGTTTCACATGGAACAATGGCCTTCTGTATATGAACTGTTCAAAAGGGGGAAATTTCTTAGATCTAGTTATCTAGAGTTGATGTGAGGTTCTGTCTTGTTCTAGACATATTTGCCGGGGAAACTCTAAATATCTATACTATTATTACACAGTCGATATGAGTTTATGAAAGAAGACTTACAGTGAAACAGCCCTACAATACAGTTATATACATATGAAAACGGTAAATGAAAGCGGGTAAACACTTACTCGGTTGTAGAGCTTCCATGCTGTTTTGTTAGTTTGTTCAATAAAGAAAACTTTGATAACAATATTATATTCAAAATCAAAGGAGAAAGTGCTTTGAAAAGAAAGATTGAGACTTACAGCTCAAGGAGAGGCCCAAGGTTTTGTAAGTGATCGCACTATTGTACAAAGATTTATACAAGTGACTGAGGTCCGAGAAAGGTTTTCTGTACAAAGGGATGGGTCTTACACTCTATTAGAGGCCCAAAGAGTTTTTAAAGAAAAAGAATGGGGTTTATAACACGAGGGTAGGCCCAGATGATTTTCTGTTTGAAATGGCGATCACGCCGAGATTTTGAAAACGCAGTGGGTCTTATACAATGACTGAGGCCCAAAAAATAATTTGGTCTTCAAAGGGGTTGGGTCTTACACTCTAATAGAGACCCAAAAAGTTTTGAATGGGTCTTATAGCTCGAAGAGAGGCCTAGAAGGCTCATTTTAAACGGGCGATGATCGCGCCAAACTTTTGAAATATAACGGGACTTATACAATAAGTGAGGCCCACAAATAGTTGGTATTTACAAAGGATTGGGTCTTACACTCTAATAGAGGCCCATGAGTGTTTGAAAATGATTTATGAGGGTTGAATTAATCAAAAACTCTAAGTTGTTTTCAAAATATATTTTAATTGAATAAAAATTTTAATTAAAATGATCAAAATTGTTAAACATATGGAAAACAAATTGTGATCTTGGATTAATGTTTCAAAAATCAAGTTTTGACCTACAAAATGATTCAAAGTCATTAAAATTTGCAAAATCAAGAAGGAAAAAATATTTTAAATGTCAAAAACAATTAAAATATTAATTCTTTACAAAAATATCAATTATATAAAATAAATAATATATTTGGGATTTTTTGGGAAAATAAAATATTTTAACATTTTTGTGAATTATTAAAAAAAGAATCAACTCAAAATCATTAAAACTCAGAGAGAAATTAATTTTTGAATCAATTAAATAAAATCACAAAATTCAAATATTTGAATTTTCAAAAAAGGGCGCCAAGAACACCCAAGAACACGCGTGTGTTCTGAGTTTTGCCCAAATTTGCATTTTCTCTCCAATCTCACTGAATACTTGATGGAATCATGCAAAGCACATATCAATCTGCTCGTTTCAACCTCACGATCATGTCTATGGTCTTTAATTTCATTTATTTTTAACATGGAATAAGAAATCAAGACAAAACCTCAAGAACCCTAAAATTTGCATAAAGGCTGAGAATTTTGATACACGATTCAAACAAAGCAATTAATTGAGGGGAAACATTCTATGCATGATTATGAACATTTGGCAAAAGTATTGTGTGAGGAAATATGCATAGATTAAGAGATGACCAAGTTTAGGCTTACTTGAAGATCGTGACAGCAAGAGCAATGTGATTTTTGAGTTGGAGGTGTTACAGATGAGTTGTGATGATCTGAACAGCTTCCCTACACCCTATGGATTGTGTTTGAATGCTTAGACTTGATTGGAAATGGCTGGATCACTTCATGGCATCTCTGCTGCAACTTGGTTAAAACCTTGAGCAACTGGCTGGTGATTCTGAGAAATCAGTGTTCCAGATGTTGTTTAAGTATTTGGATCACTTCTATATGATGTTTATGAGGTGTGTGTGATTGGTTTGATTGGAATTGCTCTCAAACTCAAAACCCGATAGTGACTTGCTTTGGAAGGCAAATTTGGAGTGAAAGAAGAGATTTTGAGGAAATAATCTGTTTGATGGCTTTGGTGTACTCAAACTGATCACAATTGAGCTCTATTTATATTAGAGTAAGTTTGTTTTGCAAGGAATAGTGAATGGCAACTGCTGCATAGGGTTGGCCAATGTTTAGCAATGAGAATCCAAGTCTCCTCTAGCCATTGACTAGAGGTTAAGGCACAAGCTGCTAGTCCCCTTGGTCTTGGATAAGTCTTGACTGAATTCAGTTAGAAATGGCTCAGTCCATGCCACCTTGGTGCATCCATTAAATGCTTCAATCCAAAATTCGAGTCTTGTCCCTCTTTTAGGCAATTCTAGGTTTGGCATGCTACTTCTTATTTCAAAGACTTTGGAGGCTTGGCTCAGTGATTGTCCCCTTTAGATTTGATCCTCAGAGGTGTCCAAAGTGATGACATGGCTTGGAATTATCTGATTTTGCCAAATCGAGCAAAAATGCAAAATTCTGCCTAGCCTTGGCAGTTTTCAGCAAGGCATGTTGCATTGGCATATCTCATGGCTCAAGTTGAGTTTGGTAATGTTCTTGGTCATTTTGGAAAGCCCTCATATGATACAACAACTGTTTGATCATATTTAGTTTTGATACTTTTTGGATCCAAGTGAAAAATGTCCCTACATTTGGAAAAAAGTAAGGCAGATTCTGACTTAGTGAAAATTTCACTAAGTGTTGGAAAAAAAGTGACATTTTCACTTTTTGTGATTTTGATCATTCCATAACTCAAAATCTATGATGAATTTGGAATGAGGTCAGTTTTAAGCTTTTGTAGAGGGTCATGCGATCTATAAATCAAGCTTTGGATGAGGAAAAATGGCTTTGTGGTTTAGGAGTTATGACCCTCCAAAGTTGGTACCCTTGCCACTTTGTTCATAACTTAGAAAATTTTCTAAGTTTTTATGGTTACCCCTTTTACAAGTTATCCCACTTTCTTTGATTTTTCTTGATGAATGATGATTCAAATCATACATTAACATCATTTTAGGGTTAAAAATCCATTTTTGTGAAAAATCTCAAAAAGTCAAGGTTGACTTTTGTGCACAGTTGACTTTTTGTCAGATGAATTCCAAACTGTGCAATCCTCTATGAAATCAAGTCCTTGACCTAAATCAAACTTGATGGATTGATTTCATAGGTGATATAGGGTGTATTGAATCATGTCTTAGAGTTTGGGAGCATGTCCTGGTCAAAAGTCAAAGTTACAGTTGACTTTTTCCTCAAAACCCTAACTGTGGTTCAGATGAAATTGAAACTTGTTGATCAAGCTTCTTGGATTAATCCATTATTGAAAATGGATCAATGTAGTATGTTAGAGACCCTCAAATTCTCTATTGAGGTCTTGGCTCATGATTTGTCCCAAAAGTCAACTTAGGGGTGAATTAGGTCAAGAAACCCTAATTCCTGATTTTTTATGAATGTATCCCCTGAGGTTAAATTGACTTGATGATTAGGTTCATGATGTACCATGGAGTATCTTAGGATATGCTTTGAAGCAATGCCTCATTCCCAGAGGAAAATTTCCATCTGGAGGCCCTGGTCGACCAAAACCCTAATTTGGTGACACTGGCGATCTTGAGGCTTGATCCACCTAGAAGGGAGCAGCGTTGTGCTTAATCCTTGAAGTGGGGAGTCATTTTAATCCATTGTGGATGTTTGAGAGACTAGACAAGTTGAAGATCATGTCATTCCTTGATTGATCCTTTGTCTAAGAGCTCTGAGAGGGCCTGAAACCCTAATTTTGATTGTAGTGAATGCTCACCCACCTTTGGGGAGACTAGTGAGGCATGATGGTTCCTCCATATTGTGATGATGATTTGCACAATGATGGGAAATCTTAGTGGTCAAAATTTGGGGTATGACAGATGCCCCTATTTAATCTTCTTGGACCTGAAGGTGTGAATGGCGAAGGTATTCGGACATTCGGGGTGCAAGAGGATTAAATATCGAAATACCCGAAATTTTGATGGTGGTTATGAATGGAAGCTTATGCATTCATCTTATTTTTCTAGGCAATGATGCTTAGAAAAGGTAAAAACTTCCCCTCGATCCTGGTCTTCAGCAAAGGAACTGGTCTCAGTTTTCTTTTGAAATAAACTTCCCCTCGATCCTGGTTTCCTACCAAGGAACTGGTCTAAGTTTCTGAAATAAACTTCCCCTAGATCCTGGTTTCCTACCAAGGAACTGGTCTCAGTTTCTGATATAAACTTCCCCTCGATCCTGGTTTCTAACTAAGGAACTGGTCTCAGTTTCTGATGTAAACTTCCCCTCGATCCTGGTTTCCAACCAAGGAACGGGTATCAGTTTCTGATGTAAACTTCCCCTTGATCCTGGTTTCCAACCAAGGAACTGGTCTTAGTTTCTTTTGTCAATAAACTTATTGACAAGGGACGCTATTCGTAGCGGTTTTCCTTGTTAGACGATGGCTATGGATCTAGAAGGGGGTTGAATAGATCCCTTGAGTTTTACACGCAAATGGTTTACAAAATTTGTTTTTAAAAATTGTTTAAATGGAAGCTACCACTGGATAGAACGTCTACAACGAACCTTCTACCAAAAGGATCGGATATGCACGAATATATCATGGATGAGTATGGAAGAGAAAAATTCAGTTTTGAATACTACACTTAATAACACAGTCAACAAAATATCAGTTGCTTGATGTTTATTCCAATCCAATGAGGCATAGTGATAAGAAATTAAAGGCAACAAGTTCGAATTTTGCTTTGAAACAAATTATCAAACACCTAGTGTGCGTAAACACACTAAGTGCATAATTTCTATGGAGGGTAATGTAAAGCTGCTCCAAAATACAATTCAAGAAATTGTATCAGTTTAACAAAACAGTTTATCAGCTTACAATTACTCTACGACAGAAATTTCGATGACTTGCGACTTCAAAAATTTGAACGAACTGAATTGTAAAAGAGTTAAGGAGAGAGAGAACAAATGCAGTTTGATTAGGCAGTTCCCCAATCGTCCTCGCTTTGGGTACGTCTGCCCCCAACTCCATAAACGGAATTGAGATATATATATATATATATATATATATATATATATATATAGTTGTTACAAATTGTTTATTACAAGAGAAAACTATGAACATCCAAACCCTCGAACGTCTTCGATCATTGATGCATAATTTTCTCTTCCCTTGATTCGAGATGAATCAAGTCCTTCGAATATGGTTGATCCAATTACCGTCCCACGCTACTAAACCCAAAGAAACCACTGTTCTTCAGTTACCTTCACTCGATCAATTGCGATCTACCAAGACTTCGAACCCAAACCTCCTTTCTATGATCCTCTGATTACAGCTACTAAACCGAACAATTGCGCCAATTTCCGGTTACCTTCGCCCAGCCGAATCCCTGTAGAAAGAACAGTTTGTGCAAAAAAAACCCCAAAATGTATTCGATTCTTGGAGGACAAAACCAACCTGTTTGATTCAAGAAACACCTGCCAAACTCTCAACCCAGAAGATGAAGATCACACTTCCTAAATTCTGAATGTTATCACTTCGATCAATGGGCGACACAAACAAAGATGATTATGTGTGATTGTTTGTTTACACAATGAAGAAGATGAAGATGAAGAGAGAAATGACATATATCTTTCACGTTTCTTGTTATTCAAATAAAAGGATGACCAAAACTATTTATATGAAAATAAAATGACCCACAAAAAATAATAACAGAAATAACAGAAAAGAAATTAAGTGAAAAATGCAGTATTTTGAGGTCATGCGTCGACCTCCACACTCTATGTGTCGACGCATAAAGGAATATTTCTGTGTCCATTGAATTGTGCGCTTTCCCGTAGGTTTTGGAGGTTAGCGCATGAATTTGGAGGTTAGCGCATGAACTGGGAGGGTCAGCGCATGAAGTGCATTTTTTCAGGAAATTTAATTTTCTGAGTATTTTCACCAAACCAAGATCAGAGACACATACTAGACACAACTAAAAAGATATTGGATATTTATTTTTGGGAAAGACAAGATCCTATGCTTCTAGACACATGAACGATAATGGTTAGACACAATATGCCCGACACGTGTAGTGATACCGCTCAAATTACAATCTAATTTTTTACATGTTTGTTGACATCATTAAAACAAGGTAAATAGAAGAATATCCCTCACATACTCCCCCTTTTTGATGATGGCAACACTTTCTTAGCTGTCATGAGATTTGTAATTTGAGAGTGAGCAACATGTGCAAAACTCCCCCTGTCTTTGACATTAGCTTAGTAAAATTTCTGGATTTTTTGTTATTCTTCTCCCCCTTTGACAACATCAAAAAGAAGAAAAGGCGGTGGTCAAAATAAAACACTATAATACATAAAGTATTATCACAAATTTGCAACACACAGACATTAACAAACACTTAAATAAGGGAAACACTTAAATGCAATACATTCAATCCGATAAAATTCAAACAAACGGAAGCAACATTCAAAGTTCAACAGCAGAGAGGAAAAACAAAACAAAAATGCAACCACAAATGATATGTCATACCTTAAACTCTATGGCCTTCTCCCCCTAAATGGATGACCTATTCCCCTATAGTATTGGCTTGGTGGTGGAAGGTCCTCTAGATGTAGGTTGAGTTCAAGCAACATGATGTTTAGGTTTCCAAGACTATTTGCCAGGTTTTGGTTTTGTTGAGTCAAGTTGGCGTCCATCTGATTGAAACGATTCATAGCGGCGTTGGAAAAAGTGTTGAAGTTGATAATGTGAGATGAAACTTGATCAGACAAATTGGTGAACCGTTCTTGCTGAGCAGAGTAACGAGTATCTTGCAGAGCTTGAAATTCTTGATGCTGAAGAGTCAATTCGTTCAATCTAGCCAGAATTTCTTCAGAAGCCTGCGGATCATGCTGAGGCGGTGGAGTTGGAGGAGCAGAGTTATCAGGTTGTTACCATTCATAGTTCTCACCATAGGTTGGGGGCACATAGGCGCTTCCAGACACAGTCCAGCAATTTTGTTGCCACTGACCCCAGCCTTGATTTTCAGAAGTTTCTTCAGGTTGATAGCCCATCCATTCCTCATTGTCCTCTTCTTGCATAGCCACATTTTCTTGCATAACCAAATCTTCTTGCATGACCACATCTTCATCATTAACAGCTTGATTTGCATTTCTTGGAATGCCCTCATCATCACTTCCTTCAAGGTGAATCGGTTCATCATGTTCAGGATGGGTGGATCTTGGTCGATAAATGAACTTGTTCTCACGTGAATGCCAAAAGTAACCCATCATGGAAAGGGTTTTGGCAAGAAATTATTGTTCAGCGGTAATATGAATGTGACAAATCTGCGGAACAGGAATATCAAAGTGATTCAAAATGTTTGCAACAGCAGATGCATAACCAAGTGCCGAAAATTTACTGGAGCTGCGAGTAATGAACATCCTATAAGAAAAATAATAAGGACAGTTAATTTTGATCTTATTCTTGAGGATATAGATGAGATGAACCTCTGTCTGCTCAACTCTTGAGTACCCTCTTTTTTTAGTCCTCAAGATGCGAGCAACAATCCACTGAAGAATACGGTCTTTAAATTTTAAATGACCGGTAGTGACACTTTTAGGAAATAATCCACTTGCCACAAAATCATCTGAATACGGTTCCCGCAACATTGAATTCAGAGCAGTTCATAGTCCTTAACAAAGTGCCGTACCTCGAAAATTCATCGATTCATCGAAGACACGACCCTCGCGCGAAAGGCGCGGAAAACGGTTCGACAGAGTCGCCACCGAACTTTATTTATCCCAAAAAGAGGGAAAGGAAAATATCGAGAAAACCTTTAAGGAGAAAGATAAGAACATGGTCGTCGCAACCATATTCTGGGTTCGGGAGTCGGTTACATGAGAGGAAGGTACGCGCACCCCCTCGCGTCCGTTGTACTCAACAGGAACCTCTTAGTTCGAATTGTGAGGAATATTATCTAAGCTTGTTTGTTTTCTTCTCAATGGTATATGTGAAAAGGTAGAGTAAAAGGTTTCGCTTACTAATGGAAATGGGGTGGTTTTAGGATAGGGTGCTCGGCAAGATCGTCGCGACCTCGGGCCTACGTATGCTCATTCGGACGAGAATGAGAAATCAGAGCAATCATAGTTCGACTACGGGGTTTGACGGAAAAAGATGGTAGTGTGCTCGCCAAGATCATCGCAATCTTGTGCCTACGTATCTCTATTCGGACGAGAATAAAGAATCAGAGCAGTCGTAGTTTGTGGTACGCCCACAAAAAGAATGGGGTTGGTTGATTTTTAGGAGGCGAAAGATTGAATGACATACAACCCAAGGGGCGTGCCTCGAGAGCATTCACTCAAGAATCCAAGGAATGCTAGACTCCAAGAATTCAGTTCTTTCGTGAGTTGATTGAGAAAATGTTTGATAAAGATTAAGTGTTTTAAGACGAAAGGGTGAATGAATAACAACCCAAGGGCGTGCCTCAAGAGCCATTCATTCGAAGATCCAAGGAATGCTAGATTCCAAGAATCTCCTCCTTTCGTTAATTGATTAAGAAAACGGTTTGAAAAAGATCGAATTGGATAGGTTACCAAAAGGGGTGAGGATCGATACTAGTCCCTAGGGGTGCTCCTAGTAACGAAACTTATGAAGTGTGCGAGTGTGCATTTGACGACGAGGCAAAAGACACTCGACTTACGAGAATGTTTTGAAGAGGTGGCTCGACGACGAGTCGAGGATTGGTTTGAAAATGATTCGGTTTGTTAAATGTTTTAGAAAGAATGACAATTATTCGATAAACGAGACGTCGGCCTCGCAACCAATTGATCGGGGCATTACTAGGATCACTCAAGAACCCAAGTGGTGCTAGACCTCAAGAATTCAATTCTTTCGCGATTTGATTAAAAAAATGATTTGAATATGCGTGTTAAGTATTTTAATCGGGAATTAAGCATTTGAACAAATAAAAAATAATTAGATAAATATGAATGTGAATGTGATGTGGATATGAATAAAATATAAACAATAATATAATCGAAATAAAATGGACAAGAGATAGTATTGACATAAAGTAAAAATGGTCTCGTCTTAATCGGATTTAATCGGTAAATTGATAATCCACGATCTTTGACTTTCATTGACCCAAAATTGAATAAGAATATGTGAAATAGAAATTATAAATTAAATCGGAAATATGAATAAAGGCATAAAGGTCTCACCTTTATCGAGATTTAATCGAGAATTCGATAAATCGATTGATATTTGGTTTTCATCGACCTAAAATAAATGCAAATAATAGAAAAATAAAGGAAATGAAATTAAAATCGAAATAAATTGAAAAAAGAGCAAAGGTCTCACCTTTATCGAGATTTAATCGAGGAATCGATAAATCGATCGATATTTGGTTTTCATTGACCCTAAATGAATATAAATGACACAAAAATGATAAAAATAAAATAAAATGGAAAATGACATGAAAAACTAGTAAAGGTCTCACTTTATCGAGATAAGTCGAGAAATCGACAAATCAATCGACATTTTAGTTTTCATTGACCTAATAAATAACATTATGAACAAAAAATAAATTGTAAATGCATTGTAAATAAATAAATAAGTAGGTAGGCCTCAAATAAATCGAGATTTAATTGGTTTTATTAAATCATGAATATTTTTATGTTATTGGCCCCTAAAAATTGAAATCGAAAATTGAAATAGAATAGCTCAAGTGAGATTCCAAGAGGTTAATATTAAAATATTCAATATTTTATAAAAAACAAACTAAATTAGAAAAACAACAAAATTATTAAGGAAAGGGGGAGGCGCTTGAGATTTGGATGGTGTACCAGTAATGGATTTAAATGGGCTCAAAAACCCATCTCATAGGATCCAAGAGAAGTCCTACGCACACAACCGCCCATGGGAAATAAAATAAAAAAGCATCCAATAAAAACATCATCAGGTTTTTTTTTTAAAATAAAAAATAAAAAATAAAATACAAAACCAAATAATCTATTAAAGGATGAAATGGGAAAAAAGAAAAGGGTTAGCGTATCAACACTGAACAACAACGATAGTAAAAAATGAAACCGGTTCCCCTCGCCATTCTCTCGATTCCTCACCCTTCTTCTTTTTCTATTTCGATTCGGTTTTTTCGTCAAACAGGTTTGTGCGAGTGACTTCGTATTTGTCGTTTCATTTTCACTTAACCTTTCTACTTCATCTCATCTGATTTCTGAGTTGGTTTGCCTTCTGATTTGATTTCGGTTCATGATTGGTGGTTGAATGCGGATTGCGAGTTGGTTTGAGTGGGTATGGCGATTGTTGTGCGATTTGGAGCGAAGGTGAGAATATTGTTGTTATTGGGTGTGGTTTGAGTTGGGTTGTATTTGAAGTTGAATGGGGTTCACAGCTTTAATGTGTTATTGTTTGAAACGGGTTTTCTGAGAATATTTTGAAGGTTGGAGGGGGTTTGCGATTTGTGGTTGTTGAGAAGAAAGAGGTTTGTGAAGGGTGAAGGTTCGATTGGGTGAGGTTCCCCAAAATCCATCTTCATTTGAGGTGAGGAACCTTGTTATTTATAGAGTGGATGGGAAGAGATTTAAGGGAGAAGGGCGCGCTGGAAAATTATAGAGAGAGAGTTGATGTTATTGAGGGTAAAATGGGAATAATCGATGAGCTGGTATTTGTGTACGAATTGGTTATGATTTGTTTTGCTGTACGAGGAATTTGCGGGTGTATTGTGAAATGAATCATGAGAAACTCGCTTTCCTTTTGCTGGACCGTGGAGTTGTGGTTTTGGCAAGGTGGGTCCTCATTTGTTACTGCTTAGAAAATCTGGTGCTGACTTGGTCATGAAAACTTGTGGGGACCGGTTTTGCTATTATGGTGGAGTTGTTTGTATTTTGTAAAAATGTGAGTTATTTTGTGCAGGTTGTGCATTTTTTGTGTTATTTTTCCAAGGCTGGTGGTGGTACGATAACAGGGTGGATGAAACTTGTGGTGTGGTTGCTGCGTCTTGAAAGTTGGTGATTGGTGGTGGACCTTCAACGGGCCTGTTTCTCATGCTGAAAATCAATTGATTTTTTATATGGGCTTTTTGTGACTTGGGCCTTTATTGTGAAATATGAGTTTATTCTAATCTTGTGAGCATTTTTGTGATGACATGGATAATGAAATTTTGTATAATTATCTATTGGTAATGATTGGGCCTAAAAATAAAAATGATATGGATTATGGTCTTTGAAATGAGTTTGTGAATTGGATGAATAAAAGTGGTTTTTTGAGAAAAACGGAAATGGATTTAAGAAGAAAATGGGTTTAAGAAAATGATATTGGATATGTATTTAGAAAAGTGGTTTATGGACTATGTTTTATAAAAATGAAAATGGACAATGGATATGGATATTGAAATGGGTTTTTTTATAGAAAAAAAGAGTTTAAAAAAATGGATGAAAAATGAGGTCAACGCCTGCTATTACCGACGAAGTAATAGGGCACACACGCACACAGACCCTTCCGCCAAAAGGATGGTAAATGAGGGCAACGCCTGCTATTACCGACGAAGTAATAGGGCACACACGCACACAGACCCTTCCACCAAAAGGATGGAAAATGAGGTCAACGCCCGCTATTACCGATGAAGTAATAGGGCACGCAACATAGCCTGCTATTACCAAAAGGATAATAGTGCACACACGCACACAGACCCTTCCACCAAAAGGATGGAAATAAGGTCAACGCCTGCTATTACCGACGAAGTAAAAGGGCACACACGCACACAGACCCTTCCACTAAAAGAATGGAAAATGAGGTCAACGCCCGCTATTACCGAAGAAGTAATAGGGCACGCAACATAGCCTGCTATTACCAAAAGGATAATAGGGCATACACGCACACAGACCCTTCCACCAAAAGGATGGAAATGAGGTCAACGCCTGCTATTACCGACGAAGTAATAGGGCACGTAACACAGCCTGCTATTACCAAAAGGATAATAGGGCACACACGCACACAGACCCTTCCACCAAAAGGATGAAAATGAGGTCAACGCCTGCTATTACCGACGAAGTAATAGGGCACACACACACACACAGACCCTTCCACTAAAAGGATGAAAATGAGGTCAAAGCCTGCTATTACCGACGAAGTAATAGGGTACACACACACACAGACCCTTCCACCAAAAGGATGAAAATGAGGTCAAAGCCTGCTATAACCGACGAAGTAATAGGGCGCACACACAGACCCTTCCATCAAAAGGATGAAAATGAGGTCAAAGCCTGCTATTACCGACGAAGTAATAGGGCACACACACACACAGACCCTTCCACCAAAAGGATGAAAATGAGGTCAAAGCCTACTATTACCGACGAAGTAATAGGGCACACAACACAGCCTGCTATTACCGACGAAGTAATAAGGCACACAACACAGCCTGCTATTACCAAAAGGATAATAGGGCACACAACACAGCCTGCTATTACCAAAAGGATAATAGGGCACACATGCACACAAACCCTTCCACCAAAAGGATGAAAATGAGGTCAACGCCTGCTATTACCGACGAAGTAATAGGGCACACAACACAGCCTGCTATTACCAAAAGGATAATAGGGCACACACACAGACCCTTCCACCAAAAGGATGGAAAATGAGGTCAAAGCCTGCTATTACCGATGAGATAATAGGGCACACTCGCACAGCCTGCTATTACCGATGAGATAATAGGGCACACACGCACACAGACCCTTCCACCAAAAGGATCGAAAAGAGGTCAAAACCTGCTATTACCGACGAGATAATAGGGCACTCACACACACAGACCCTTCCACCAAAAGGATGGAAATGAGGTCAAAGCCTGCTATGACCGACGAGATAATAGGGCACACACACACAGCCTGCTATTACCGATGAGATAATAGGGCACACGCACACAGCCTGCTATTACCGACGAGATAATAAGGCACACACACACAGCCTGCTATTACCGACGAGATAATAGGGCACACAACATAGCCTGCTATTTCCGACTAAGTAATAGGGCAAACACAACATAGCCTGCTATTACCGACGAAGTAATATGGCCAACACAACACAACCTGCTATTACTGACGAGATAATAGGGCACACAACACAGCCTGCTATTATTAAAAGGATAATAGGGAAACACACACACAACCTGCTACTACCAAAAGGATAGTATGGCACACAACACAGCCTGCTACTACCAAAAGGATAGTATGGCACACACACACACACAGCCTACTATTACCAAAAGGATAATAGGGCACACACACAGCCTGCTACTACCAAAAGGATAATAGGGCAAACACACGCACACAGACCCTTCCACAAAAAGGCTGAAAATGAGGTCAACGCCTGCTATTACCGACGAAGTAATAGGGCACACACACACACAGACCCTTCCACCAAAAGGATGAAAATGAGGTCAAAGCCTGCTATTACCGACGAAGTAATAGGGCACACACACACAGACCCTTCCACCAAAAGGATGAAAATGAGGTCAAAGCCTGCTATTACCGATGAAGTAATAGGGCACACACACAGTCTGCTATTATCAAAAGGATAATAGGGCAAACACACGCACACAGACCCTTCCACCAAAAGGATGAAAATGAGGTCAAAGCCTGCTATTACCGACGAGATAATAGGGCACACAACACAACCTGCTATTACTGACGAAGTAATAGGGCACACACGCACACATACCCTTCCACCAAAAGAATGAAAATGAGGTCAAAGCCTGCTATTACCGACGAAGTAATAGGGTACACACACGCACACAAACCCTTCCACCAAAAGGATGAAAATGAGGTCAAAACCTGCTATTACCGACGAGATAATAGGGCACACACACAGCCTACTATTACCAAAAGGATAATAGGGCACACACACACAACCTGCTATTACCGACAAAGTAATAGGGCACACAACACAGCCTGCTATTACCGACGAAGTAATAGGGCACACAACACAGCCTGCTATTACCAAAAGGATAATAAGGCACACAACAAAGGCTGTCTTTCACCAAAAGGATGACACACAGACCAAAGGCTTACGGATCGGCGACACCAAAAGGATGACGGATCAAAACAAGCTACTACCACCAAAAGGATGATAGGAACTTCTTATTTGCGAAGACCAACACCAAAAGGATGAAGGTTAAATTGACAAAACGAACGGCTACCACCAAAAGGATGGTAGGAAACCTCTGGTTTGAGGGGTACCAACACCAAAAGGATGTAGGTTGAATTGAACTGACAGGAATGGCTACCACCAAAAGGATGATAAATTTTTTTTATTTAAGGGTTACCAACACCAAAAGGATGCAGGTTGAATTGACTTGATTGGGTTTAGCTATCACCAAAAGGATGATAGTAAGGAAATTGACAGAAGGTCAAGTTTACTGGGGATGTGATGAGATTTATTTGGAGACATCAACGAAAGGTCGAAGTAAAGAATTCAATGAGGAAAGCCCACGAAAGGAAAGGACAATAGTGAAAAATAGAGAAGGTAAACAGCGAAAAAAAGGAAAAGGTAACCCGCCAAGATCTACGCAATCTTGTTCCTACATATCTTTACTCGGACGAGAATAAAGAATCAGGGCAGTCGTAGTTCGACTTGAAGAAAAGATTCAATGAGGAACGCCCACTGAATTGGAGGAAGGTTTATTGGTTGAGACGAGGACGACGACCTCAGCAACAAAAAGTTGAAGAACACAATTCAATGAGGAACGCCCATTGACTTGCTTAGATATCACAGTATCATCAACAAAAGGTTGAAATAACTTCATGAGGAACGTCCATGAACTTGAAGAAAGTGCCCCTGACTGGGCTGAGGATTGCTTGCAGTATTGTCTTGAGCTTGATCAACAAAAGGTTGAACAACTTCGTGAGGAACGCCCACGGATTTGATGAAAATGCCCCTGCCTGGGCTGAAGATCATCCAGAAATAACTCTGTGAAGAATGTCCAAAGACTTGATGAAAATGCCCCTGCCTGGGCTGAAAATCATCTTGTAATCTTAAGATTGATCCTGGATCTTGACATGCATATGTACGAATGCTTAGTTTTATAATGATGTGCAATGCAAATGCTGACGCGCGGAGATGCGAGTGCTGGGGGAAGTATGATTGGTTTTTTTGGGTATGCATATGATGCAAATGATATTGAATGCGATGTGTATGATGTCGAATGCGATGCATATGATCACAAACAGGAGATTGGATAAATTTGGAGAAGGTCCCGCCATCGTGGTGGACTTTGGTAGTTGCCAATGAGGATTGGACTTTCGGGCGGTGGGAGGGATTTGATTTCCTCGACACTTAGCTTGTTGAAGACACCATGATTGAAGCAGATGAAGATGCTCTTGATGCCCCAAGTTGGATGACTTGTTGATGAATTGTGAGTTCACTCCTGAGAGAACCACAACTTTGCTTGATGGTCAGGGTGACTTGCTACAACGGGTCTTGCCCCAGTCTGAACACAGTAATGGTCTGCCCCCGATTAACCAGTTCTGGAAGTTGATCCTTGAATGTTGAGTTTTGATGTGCTTTGATATGGCTTGCCCCTGATTGAGCTGTTGACATATTTGCCCCAGCCTGTGGGTTTTGAGAGAGTCTTGCTTCGGGTCGGCACCACTGAAAGTTCAAGTTCCTCTTTGATTGCCCCTTGTTGGAATGTCTTTGAAGTCTGGCACTGATTTGCAGTTAAAATTGCACATTCACAAATGGTAATCTTAATACAATGCCCATGTAAGTTTTGAAAAAGAGTCGTTTATTGGAGTGTCGTGATAGTGAGACGAATGGACCGTTAGCCCAAACGTGTGCTGATTTTGATGGTGTGAAAGATATAGCAAGGAACACGACACCAGTGCTGAAGATTAGCAAATATGGGGAGTCAGGTTGCGCAACCTTGCAATAGTATGCTTTCAGAATAAATCTCGCCTCAATTAGGTCTTTCGAGGGTTGTAACGTGGTCTGGTTCGCGGTTTTGAAACAAAGGATATCAGGCTCAAAGTTTGATTTGTACCCACCCCTTCTTCGTGATGATCTCCAATCCTACGTTTAGTTAAATCTGACATGTTTGTCTTCCAAAAGGGTTGACGATGTAAAGGTATGCTTGAAATGGCAGTCACCTCTATTTTGTTTTTGATGGGTGCCAGTGACCCTTTGGTTTTGATTTGGTGGTCACTGCGACTTATTTTGTTTTTGTCGAGGATTCGGGGGCCTCTTTTGATTTTGTTTTTGATCCCTATCTTTTGCATGGACTGATTTTGCTTTTCGAGTCCATCAGGGTAGCCTTGATTTTTTCCTAAATCTCCTTTGAGGTGTTTGACTTAGCAGGCTTTTGATTTTTTTTGTTTTTTTTGTTTTTGTTGGATGATTGTGACTGCCAAGTCATGGGTATTGATGAATAACCGACGTGTCTTTTGGAATTTTCTTTGTGGTTTCGGTGTGTAGTTAGATTAACTGAACACTACCCTGCCCCAGGTTGAGTGTAAGGGTTTATAGATCCGAAGGAAACTGCTACTTCTTGGCTCGAAGTGGTTAGCTAGGGATTAACTCCTTGTCTCTCCAGTGTTTGGGGAATTGAAGCAATGCTTGTACATCCTTGGCGAATTTTTACCCGAAAGCATACGGTTTGCAATTATGGGTATTTCGTTTTCATCATCCTCCCTCCAATCATTGCTAAGCGACAGTATGATAAAGAGAGTGTGAAGTGGAGATATATGTGTCGGTGATTTGCGATAAATGAAAGAAATGAGTGCATACGACATAACTGATTCAAAACATGTATAGTCACTACATTAAGAAAACCAAATACAAATGACAATGTTTGAAGCAAACAATACTTGAACAAACAAAGACAAAATACAAGGATGCGAAGTGATGGGATGGCCTGACGAATGCCTTCTTCGAGGAATTGAACTTCCTGTCTTGACTTGATTGGTGCTTGAACTGGCTTGTTCAGAGTTGGAGACTGTTCTGCTTGTCTTTGGCAACCCCTTCAATGACTAATGATCCTGCCTGTACATGTGGCAGCATGGTCTTGTTGGATATGATTAATCATTCGTCTGCTTTTGGCTCGAGTAACGCATCCGTGTCGAGGAATCGGCTTGATTTGGTGGAGAAGGAAGGAAGTTGAAGTGAGATTTCGAGGTCGAAAATGCAATGCAAGACGTATAACTGATGCAATGCAATGCAATGACATGTATGCAATGCAAGATGCAAGATCCAGGATCGCAGATCACAGGTTCAAACATTTCTGAGGCTGGTCATGACAATGGGTAAATGACCAAAGTCTCTGATCAATGAAACCCTATAGGTAGGCTCTATGAGGAAAGTTCTAGATTCTCTACCCATAAACCCACTCACGGGATAGTTTCTATGTTGATGGATAAGGTTCCCAGGATTAAGGACACAAATCGCATCAATGTCATGCAACAAGCTAGCTGCATTACGACGATAATGACGACAAGGTCTCCCCTGAGCGGGGTCTTCATGCTAGGCGCACAAGGAGCGAGTCCTTGGAGACTAACACTACACGACCACCAATATAGAACTTGGTTCTAAGAGTGGTTCATAGAGTCACGGGCCCTTCATGAATCAAGTCGTGCAACAAGCTAGCTGCGTTACAACAAGATCTACGAAAAGGTCTACTCTAGGGGAGCTTTCATGCTAGGCACGCAAGGAGCGGGTCCTTGGGGACTAACACTACTCGACATCCAATTCTAAACTATGTGTTCTCTCTGCTTTTACCAAAGCTCGGGTGTAGAACTTTACTCATGCTATCATCCCAAGATCCAATAGATAAGAACAATAAGAGAAAGCAATAAGAGAACAAATACGTAAAGGATAAAAAACATGCAAATAACGATAACGCTCCTCACGAATCTCTCTAAGATAGGCTTGACTCTCTCTTGCATGGAGAAAATTTCCCCAGCAGAGTCGCCAGCTGCCGCACCTCGAAAATTCATCGATTCATCGAAGACACGACCCTCGCGCGAAAGGCGCGGTAAACGGTTCGACAGAGTCGCCACCGAACTTTATTTATCCCAAAAAGAGGGAAAGGAAAATATCGAGAAAACCTTTAAGGAGAAAGATAAGAACATGGTCGTCGCAACCATATTCTGGGTTCGGGAGTCGGTTACGTGAGAGGAAGGTACGCGCACCCCCTCGCGTCCGTTGTACTCAACGGGAACCTCTTAGTTCGAATTGTGAGGAATGTTATCTAAGCTTGTTTGTTTTCTTCTCAATGGTATATGTGAAAAGGTAGAGTAAAAGGTTTCTCTTACTAATGGAAATGGGGTGGTTTTAGGATAGGGTGCTCGGCAAGATCGTCGCGACCTCGGGCCTACGTATGCTCATTCGGACGAGAATGAGAAATCAGAGCAATCGTAGTTCGACTACGGGGTTTGAAGGAAAAAGATGGTAGTGTGCTCGCCAAGATCATCGCAATCTTGTGCCTACGTATCTTTATTCAGATGAGAATAAAGAATCAGAGCAGTCGTAGTTCGTGGTACGCCCACGAAAAGAATGGGGTTGGTTGATTTTTAGGAGGTGAAAGATTGAATGACATACAACCCAAGGGGCGTGCCTCGAGAGCATTCACTCAAGAATCCAAGGAATGCTAGACTCCAAGAATTCAATTCTTTTGTGAGTTGATTGCGAAAATGTTTGATAAAGATTAAGTGTTTTAAGACGAAAGGGTGAATGAATAACAACCCAAGGGCGTGCCTCAAGAGCCATTCATTCGAAGATCCAAGGAATGCTAGATTCCAAGAATCTCCTCCTTTCGTTAATTGATTAAGAAAACGGTTTGAAAAAGATCGAATTGGATAGGTTACGAAAAGAGGTGAGGATCGATACTAGTCCCTAGGGGTGCTCCTAGTAACGAAACTTATGAAGTGTGCGAGTGTGCATTTGACGACGAGGCAAAAGACACTCGACTTACGAGAATGTTTTGAAGAGGTGGCTCAACGACGAGTCGAGGATTGGTTTGAAAATGATTCGGTTTGTTAAATGTTTTAGAAAGAATGACAATTATTCGATAAACGAGACGTCGGCCTCACAACCAATTGATCGGGGCATTACTAGGATGCTAGATCCTAACGACGCCTTTTTCATTCGATCGTTTTATGAAATATCGTTTGATGAACAATGAAAGTACCACGTGGAATGCTAGATTCCAATGGCATTCTTTTGTCCAAATAGTTTAGACGAGTGTTTTAGGAGCGAAAAGGTCGAGTGATCGCCACCTAAGGCGTGCGCCTCATTAGCGATCACTCAAGAACCCAAGTGGTGCTAGACCTCAAGAATTCAATTCTTTCGCGATTTGATTAAAAAAATGATTTGAATATGCGTGTTAAGTATTTTTATCGGGAATTAAGCATTTGAACAAATAAAAAATAATTAGATAAATATGAATGTGAATGTGATGTGGATATGAATAAAATGTAAACAATAATATAATCGAAATAAAATGGACAAGAGATAGTATTGACATAAAGTAAAAATGGTCTCGTCTTAATCGGATTTAATCGGTAAATTGATAATCGACGATCTTTGACTTTCATTGACCCAAAATTGAATAAGAATATGTGAAATAGAAATTAGAAATTAAATCGGAAATATGAATAAAGGCATAAAGGTCTCACCTTTATCGAGATTTAATCGAGAATTCGATAAATCGATCGATATTTGGTTTTCATCGACCTAAAATAAATACAAATAATAGGAAAATAAAGGAAATGAAATTAAAATCGAAATAAATTGAAAAAAGAGCAAAGGTCTCACCTTTATCGAGATTTAATCAAGGAATCGATAAATCGATCGATATTTGGTTTTCATTGACCCAAAATGAATATAAATGACACAAAAATGATAAAAATAAAATAAAATGGAAAATGACATGAAAAACTAGTAAAGGTCTCACCTTTATAGAGATAAGTCGAGAAATCGACAAATCAATCGACATTTTAGTTTTCATTGACCTAATAAATAACATTATGAACAAAAAATAAATTGTAAATGCATTGTAAATAAATAAATAAGTAGGTAGGCCTCAAATAAATCGAGATTTAATCAGTTTGATTAAATCATGAATATTTTTATGTCATTGGTGTAGCGAGCGATTTTGGACGCGGTTCTTAAGCGCGGGTCGTTCTCTGCGGTTGAGCTTAAAACTACAGGTCGATTCATTTTTTATACTATTAAAGCTGATGAAGGAAGGGAAATAGATGTCTCCAATTAACCCTGCTTTGCATACTGAGTTTAAACAGCGGTCTGTTAAGTTACGAATGCTATCAATGTGGGGGGCCTTTGTACTGGTTATTTGTATTTTCGCCAATACGGTTTCTTCTTCTAGACAGAGGGTTTCTGGCGGGGAACAAGGATTAAGATGTTAGGACTGATGCTTTTTGATTTACTGCTTTTGATATGGGATCTGGGATTTGGGTTTTTTGTTGATTGTGCTCGCTAAGATCTTTTCTTTCGATCTTATGCCTACGTATTCCCGTTTACCGAAACAGGGAAATCAGAGCGTTCGTAGTTCCTCCTATTCTATGGGAGGAAATGGTTGTTTTGGTGTCTTGTTCAAAGCCCAAGACGTGAAGCGAAAGGTAGTTTGTATCTTGTTCGAAGCCCAAGATGTGAAGCTGAAGAGTCTATTTGTATCTTGTTCAAAGCCCAAGATATGAAGCTAAAAGGTTTTGACTTTAGAGAGAATTTGTCATCTCTAAAGAGGGGGTTGTATGTCATAACTGTTTATAAAGGAGAATTACTTTAACCGGGATTTGTGAATCCGGCAATGCCATAATTTCCTTTATAGGGGGTTTTAATCTGAAGGAGAAGACTTTAACTCAGTGTAGAGCAATGCTATCTTTCCTTAGGAATTTCTCATGCTAAAAGAGGGACAGTGGCATGGATGTAGATGATCCAGAGGCTTGCCGCTTACAGCGATTAGATGAAGAGGAAGGAGTTGTTGATGTTTGTGTACTGTGAACGAGGCACAGTTTTGGTGCTAAAAGGTTAATTGGATTAACCAGTGGTTTTCTTATACAAAGCCTAAGAGGAGGCTAATATGTGTCTCGTACAAAGCCCGAGAGAGAGGCTAAAAGGTTTTGACTCAACGATGGAATCTTTTGGTATCTCGTATAAAGCCCGAGATGGAGGCTATTTGACTCAACAAGAGAGTTTTGTATCTCGTACAAAACCTGAGATGGAGGCTGTTTTATGTTTAGTTAAGTGACAGGTCCAGTATATTGATTTTGAAAGAGAAAATCAGTTCTTATATGAGTAATGTTGTACTCATGGATTTGATTCAAGGATCCGGGTTATTCCCGTTCTTTAAGGAAGTGGGAAATCCAAAGGGTATTGAGACTGTCCAAGTCTGCGGGTTTCCTTCCTATTTAACGAAGGGGTCACTTGAGAATGTCTTTGAGACTCAAGGAAGTTAGACTGTCCGTGTCTAGAGTGTCATCTTTTGTACTATGCTTTGAGAAACAGTAGTAGACTCTATGAAAGGACTGTTCTATGAGGATGACTAAGTTCTGTTCCTATACCTTTAGGAGGTCGTCGGGACAATTTGTACAAAGCCCAAGAGGAGGCTGGAATCTTTTAAGAAGCCGACGGGTCCTTGTACTAAGCCCAAGAGGAGGCTATCATTCCCAGAGGAAGAGATCATTATACGAAGCCTAAGAGGAGGCTGTGGATACTTCTAAGAAGCCGTAGGGTCCTTGTACTAAGCCCAAGAGGAGGCAGGGTTGCTTTTAGGAAGACTGTGGGTCCTTGTACGATGCCCAAGAGGAGGCCGATGCTTTTAAGAAGCCCGTGGGTCCCCAAACCCCGAGAAATTCAAGGCAATGCTATTCACCGAGAATAGATCAAAGTCAGGAAAGTTCGAGAATTTGGAAGAAACTCAAAGATGCCATTCACGGAGAATACATTCATCTTGGGGAGTAGAGTTTCTTGACAATTCCTAATGACGACAGCCGAAGAGAATACTGTATCTGGTGATGCTATTGGGGATCTAGTTGTCTATTTCTACGAATAAACGAAACGGCGTCACCTAGTTCTAGACCTAGTTGCCGGGGAAACTCGAAATATCTATACTATTATTACACAGTTGATATGAGTTATGAAAGAAGACTTACAGTGAAACAGCCCCACAGTACAGTTATATGTATATGAAAGCGGTAAATGAAAGCGGATAAACACTTACTTGGTTGTAGAGCTTCCACGCTGTTTGGTTAGTTGTTCAACAAAGAAAGATTAAAAACAACAGTATATTCAAAATCAAAGGAGAAAGTGCTTTGAAAAGGAGAGATTTGGGGCTTACAGCTCAAGGAGAGGCCCAGGGTTTTATCAGTGAGTGCACAGTTCGAATTTGTACAGAGGGACTTATACAAGTGACTGGGCCCCAAAAAAGGTTTTCTGTACAAAAGGGGTTGGGTCTTACACTCTAATAGAGGCCCAAAGGGTTTAAAGAAAAAGAGTGGGGCTTATAACACGAGGGTAGGCCCAAATGACTTTTCGTTTAAAAATGGCGATCGCGCCAAGATTTTCTTTTAACGCAGAGGGACTTATACAATAAGTGAGGCCCACAATGGTTTTGGTTAAAAGGGGATTGGGTCTTACACTCTATTAGAGGCCCAAAGTGTTTTTGAATGGGTCTTATAGCTCAAGGAGAGGCCCAAGGTTATTTTTCAAAAGGGCGATGATCGTGTCGTTTATTTGAAAATGTTCAGAGGGACTTATACAATGAATGAGGCCCAAAATATTTTTGTACAAGTGGGTTGGGTCTTACACTCTCTCAAGAGGCCCAAAGTGTTTTGAAAATGATTTATGAGGGTTGAATTAATCCAAAAACCCTAATTTGTTTTCAAAATGTATTTTAATTGAATAAAAATTCAATTAAAATGATCAAAATTGTTTAACATATGGAAAACAAATTGTGATCTTGGATTAATGCTTCAAAAATTAAGTATTTACCTACAAAATAATTAGAAGGCATTAAAAGTTGCAAAATTAACGTGGAAAAAATATTCAAAATGTCAAAAACAATTAAAATATTAATTCTTTGCAAAAATATCAATTATATGAAATAAATAATATTTTTGGGATTTTTTGGGAAAATAAAATATTTTAACATTTTTGTGAATTATTAAAAAAAGAATCAACTCAAAATCATTAAAACTCAGAGAGAAATTAATTTTTGAATCAATTAAATAAAAACCACAAAATTCAAATATTTGAATTTATGAAAAAGGCGCCAAGAACACAAGCAAGAACACGCGCGTTTTTCTGGGTTTGGCTGATTTGCGTTTTCCATCCAATCTCACTGAATACGTAATCATATAATGCAATCCACATATCATTATGCTCGTCTCAACCTCACGATCATGTCTATAACACTTAATTTCATTTAAATTAAACATAAAACATGAAATCACGAAGAAACCTCAAGAACCCTAATTTCTGCATGAAGGCTAGGATTTTTGATACACGATTCAAACAATGCAATTAATTGAGGGAAAACATTCCATGCATGATTATGAACATATGGCCAAATTATTGTGCGAGGAAATATGCATAGATTGAGAGATGACCAAGTTTATGCTTACCTCTAGGCCGTGACAGCAAGTGCAATGTGATTTTTGATTTGGAGGTGTTACAGATGAGTTGTGTTGATCTGAACAGCTTCCCTACACCCTATGGAGTGTGTTTGAATGCTTGGACTTGATTGAAATTGGCTGGAACGATTTGTGGTACCCCAGCTGCAACTTGATTGAAAGTTTGAGCAACCAGCTGGTGATTTTGTAAAATCAGTGTTCCAGATGTTATGTGAGTGTTTGGATCACTTCTATATGATGTATGTGAGGTGTGTGAGTGATTTGTTTGATTGGAAAAGCTCTCAAACTCAAAACCCGATAGCTACCTTGCTAAGAAAGGCATTTTTGCCAAGAGAAAGAGATTTTGAGGAAAGCATCTGTTAGATGGCTTTGGTGTACTCAAACTGATCACAATTGAGCTCTATTTATAGTAGAGCAAGTTTGTTTTGCAAGGAATAGTGAATGGGAACTGGTAAGTAGGTTTGGCCAATGTTGTCCAATGGAAATCCAAGTCTCCTCTAGCCATTGACTAGAGGTTAGGGCACAGAGCTTTGGTTCCCTTGGTCTTGGATAAGTCTTGACTGATTTCAGATGAGAATGGCTCAGTCCATGCCACCTTGATGCTTCCATTGAATGCTTCAATCGAAATTTGGAGTCTTGTCCCTATTTTGGCCATTCTAGGTTCAACATGCTATTTCTTGTTCCATGGACTTTGGAGGCTTGGCTCAGTGATTGTCCCCTTTAGATTCAATCCTCAGATGTGTCCAAGTGGATAGGAGCATTTGAATTTGGCTGATTTTGGCAAATCGAGCAAAGTTTCAAATTCTGCCTTGCCTTGACAGATTTCAGCAAGGCAACTTTCCAATGTCATATCTCATGACTCAAATGGAATTTGGCAATGTTCTTGGCCATTTTGGAAATCCCTTACATGATATAACAACTGTTTGAACATATTTGGTTTTTATCTCTTTTGGATCCAAGTGAAAAATCCCTCTACATTTGGCAAAAAGTGAAGACAGATTTGGACTTAGTGAAAATTTCACTAAGTGTTGGAAAAAGTGACATTTTCACTTTTCAGCCATTTTGATCACTCCATAACTCCAAATCCTTAATGAATTGGACTTAGGTCTAGTTGAAGTTTTTGTAGAGGGTAATGAGGGCTACAAATCCATCTTTGGATGAGAAAAAATGGCTTTGTGGTTTAGGAGTTATGATCCTTCAAAGTTGGTACCCTTGTCACTTTATTTTTACCTTAGAAAATTTTCTAAGTTTTTATGGTTACCCCTTTTACAAGTTATCCAACTTTTCTTGATTTTCCTTGATGAATGATGATTCAAATCATACATTAACATCATTTTAGGGTTAAAAAACCATTTTGGTGAAAAATCTCAAAAAGTCAAAGTTGACTTTTGTGCACAATTGACTTTTATCAGATGAATTCCAAACTGTGCAATTCTTCAGGAAATCATGTCCTTGACCTAAATAAAACTTGATGGACATGTTCCATGGGTGTCATAGGGTATATTGGGGCATGTCCTAGGGTTTGGGAGCATGTCCTGGTCAACAGTCAAAGTTACAGTTGACTTTTCCATTAAAACCCTAATTGTTGTGCAGATGAAATTGAGACTTGTTGCTCAAGCTTCTTGGATTAATCCATTGTTCCAAATGGATCAATATAGTTCATTAGAGACCCTCAAACCCTCTCTTGAGGTCTTGGCTCATGATTTGTTCCAAAAGTCAACTTAGGGGTGAATTAGGTCAAGAAACCCTAATTCCTGATTTTTGATGTATGCATCCCCTGAGGCAAAATTGACTTGATGAATGGGTCCATGAAGTTCCATGGAGTACATTAGCTTGTGTTTTGGATCATTGGCTTGTGCCCAGATGAAATTTTTCATCTGGAGGCTCTGGTCGACCAAAACCCTAATTTGGTGATACTGGCGATCTTGAGACTTGATCCACCTAGAAGGGAGCAACCTTGTGCTTAATCCTTGAAGTGGGAGTCCTTTTGATCCATTTTGGATATTTGAGAGGTTAGACAAGTTGAAGATCATGTCATTCCTTGATTGATCCTTTGTCTAAGGCTCTGAGAGGGCTTGAAACCCTAATTTTGATTGTAGTGGATGCTCACCCATCTTTGGGGAGACTGATGAAGTATGATGGTTCATCCACATTGTGATGATGATTTGCACAATGATGGGAAATCTTAGTGGTCAAAATTTGGGGTATGACAGATGCCCCTATTTAATCTTCTTGGACTCGAAGGTGTGAATGACGAAGGTATTCGGGCATTCGAGGTGCAAGAGGATTAAATATCAGAATACCCGAAATTTTGACGGTGGTTATGAATGGCGAATCGCATCCATCTTCTTTTGCTGAGCAATGATGCTTAAAAAAGGTAAACTTCCCCTCGATCCTGGTCTTCAGCCAAGGAACTGGTCTCAGTTGCTGATTTAAACTTCCCCTCGATCCTGGTTTCCTACCAAGGAACTGGTCTTAGTTTCTGATTTAAACTTCCCCTCGATCCTGGTTTCCTACCAAGGAACCAGTCTTAGTCGCTGAAATAAACTTCCCCTCGATCCTGGTTTCTTACCAAGGAACTGGTCTTAGTTTCCGATTTAAACTTCCCCTCGATCCTGGTTTCCTTTGTCAATAAACTTTATCGACAAGGGACGCTATTTGTAGCGGTTTTCCTTCAAACTTCTCGCCGAATTTTCCTGGGGAGATGCCATTTGATGGAAAAAGCTTTGATGTCAAACTTGTTGGAGAACCCAGTCGTCTGAGTTGTAGAGTTACACAAACTTCTCTGTTGGAGACGCCATTTGTCGATTCTACTGGGGGAAAGCGAGTCTCTTGAGAGACTGTTTCCACTTGGGGATCTTACATCATACTTTTCTCGGGATCTTCCGGAGAAATGTCATATGATGGGGTCCAATTTTGAGGTGCCGATGACCTTTTCATCAGCGATCTTTTCGAAGCGAAACTGGCATGCTGCCGAATCTCTGATTAAGAGGCTTTCTCTGGGGATTTTCCTTAATCCGGGAAAGCAAGGATATCATCTTCAATGGCGAAGAGTGATATTTGTTGAAAGTTTTCTCTGGCTTTTCAGAGGTTTAAGTCATCGAAGTGGTCAAGGACCGTCTCTAATCCAGAGATAAACAGGAGAGAGATTACTTAGATAATTCACTTCCTGACAAGGAAAGGTCTGACAATTCGATTGAGAGAACTTTTATCACTAGGGGACAAGACCGACTAGAGTGATGGTGATGCAATGTGAAATGTATATGCAAATCAATAATGCATGTATGTCTATGCTGACAAAACTGACGCGACACACAAACTAAAAGATAAACATGACTGGATACTCGGCCATCGCGGGGCGTGTAGAGATATCGCTGGTTCAAGATAGCAATTCCACCTTGTTTAGGAGAGATAGTCCCTGCGGGGAATACCGTTGATCGGGATTAGGAGATAAAAACTCGGCCGAGGATGTCAGATAGAATAGATGCATCCGACACTGTTGATCCTTCATTCAGGCGCACTGGCGTAGAAGGAGTACTTTGATTCTGCACTTTGAAGTTTGCTTACTTATGGAGAAGCGGTCGATGTTCTTCTGATGTTCAATAGTCAAAAGAAATTTTCGTCTTTATTTGAAAAGCAGAAAATTTTTTAACAAGTAAATTCATTTTTGTTTTATTTCAAGAATCGTTAATCATGTTAACAACGTCGTTCTGTAAAGCTAAAACAAATAAGAATTACAAACAAAAGCACAAGGGCTCAAATTTTATTGATGAGATGGAGATCAGCCAAACGCGTGATTCCAAGGAGTATATACAAAGTTTGAAAATGGTAATTTACAGGGAAAAGGGCTACGTTGAAACATAACGACCACTATCCTTCTACCAACTTTGAATTCTGGGCATCCTGAGCTTCTGTCGAAGATGACCTTGACCGGAGTTTTCCTCCGATGGATGATGTAACTGCTGCTACTGAGGGACTTGCCTCTGTTGAACATAGTTACTTGCCATTATCCCTAACTTTTTCCTGGATTGTAATTTAATGTTTCCAATCCACCGGGATGATTTTTTTTCATGTCTCTAACTTTTGCCTGGACCGCCCTTTCGGGTTTTCAATCCACCGAGACGTTTTTTTTTTAGTTTAGGCGAAGTATTTCTTGACTACATCAACATTCGTGGGGTAGGAAAATTCCTCTCCGTCCATGGTTGCAAGTCTCAAGACACCGCCTGAGAAAGCTTTCGTGACCACATAGGGGCCATCATAATTCGGCGTCCACTTGCCTCGCGGATCAGTGAGAAATGATTGTATCTTCTTGAGCACGAGGTCTCCTTTCCTGAAGACGCGAGGTCGGACCTTTTTGTCGAACGCCCTCTTCATTCTTTGCTGATACAACTGACCGTGGCATAGTGCCGTGATTTGCTTTTCTTCGATCAGATTCAGTTCGTCGTGTCGACTTTGACACCATTCAGCTTCGGTGAGCTTCGCTTCCATCAATACTCGGATTGACGGGATCTCTACTTCTACGGGGAGAACTGCCTACATGCCATATACTAGAGAGAAATGGGTTGCCCCCGTTGAAGTGCAGACAGATGTGCGATAACCGTGAAGAGCAAAGGGTAGCATCTCGTGCCAATCTTTGTAGGTTACAACCATCTTTTGAACGATCTTCTTGATGTTCTTATTAGCCGCTTCTACCGCTCTGTTCATCTTGGGTCGGTAGGGAGATGAGTTATGGTGTTCGATCTTGAACTCTACACACAACTCTTTAATCATCTTATTGTTCAAGTTAGATCCATTATCAGTAATGATCTCGCTTGGAACACCATAACGGCAGATGATATTGTTTTTGATAAATCGGACCACCACTTGTCGGGTTACATTGGCGAATGACGCTGCTTCGACCCACTTGGTGAAATAGTCAATGGCTACTAGGATGAACCGATGTCCGTTTGAAGCCTTAGGTTCAATCATGCCAATCATGTTGATTCCCCATATCGAGAATGGCCACGGGGAAGAAAGAACTTTGAGATGTGATGGCGGTACATGAATTTTGTCGGAGTATATCTGACACTTGTGACACCTCCTCATGTACTTGTAGCAGTCGGATTCCATGGTTAACCAGTAGTACCCTGCTCTCAAAATTTTTCTCGCCATTGTGTGTCTGTTGGCATGAGTGCCAAAGGATCCTTCATGAATTTCTTTCATAAGCATGCCTGCTTCTGGTCTGTCTACGCATCGGAGCAAGACCATGTCAAAATTTCTCTTATAGAGAGTGTCACTGCTCAGGAAGAAGTTTCCAGCCAGTCTTCTGAGGGTTTTTCTGTCTTTTCTGAGTGCCCCAGGTGGGTACTCCTGTTTCTGAAGGAAGCATTTGATATCGTGATACCAAGGTCTGTCGTCTATGACTGCTTCAATTGCGAAGACGTAAGCGGGCCATTCAAGGCGCATTATGTCAATCTTAGGTATGTCATTCCATTGACCTACACTAATCATGGAAGAGAGAGTGGCTAATGCATCAGCCATGTGATTCTCATCACGAGGGATGTGATGAAACTCAACTCTGTTGAAGAAAGGTAACAACCTTCTTGCATAGTCTTTGTAAGGAATCAATCCTGATTGGTATGTGTTCCAATCTCCTTTTATCTGGTTAATAACCAGGGTGAGTAGCCATATACGTCCAAGTTTTTGATCCTTAAATCAACTGCTTCCTCGAGACCCATCATACAAGCTTCGTATTCGGCCTCGTTGTTCGTACACTTGAACGTAAGTCGAGCGGTGAAAGGAATGTGGGTACCCTGAGGGGTAACAATGATTGCCCCAATTCCATTTCCATAATAATTAACTGCTCCATCAAAGATAAGTCCCCACTGGGAACCTGGTTCTGGCCCTTCACTGGGTAACGGTTCATCGCAATCTTTCATTTTTAGATACATGACATCTTCGTCTGGAAAGTCAAACCCGGTTGATTCTTGATCGTCAATCAGTTTATGAGCCAAATGATCGGCTAAAATACTTCCCTTAACAACTTTCTGAGCGTGGTACTCTATGTCATATTCTGATAACAGCATCTGCCAACGGGCAATTCTTCCCGTAAGAGCAGGCTTTTCGAAAACGTACTTGATTGGATCCATTTCGGAGACCAACCAAGTAGTATGACGAATCATGTACTGGTGAAGACATTTGGCTGCCCAAGCCAAAGCGCAACAAGTTTTCTTGAGCATCGTGTATCGAGTCTCGCAGTCGGTGAATTTCTTGCTTAGATAGTAAATGGCAGACTCTTTCCTTTTAGTTTCGTCTTGTTGGCCAAGTACACATCCCATTGAGTCCTCTAAGACTATGAGGTAAATGATCAGTGGTCTTCCTTCCACTGGAGGTGATAGAATCGGAGGATTCAACAGATATTCCTTGATACTGTCGAAGGCGGTTTGACAATCTTCTGTCCAAACGCAATCCCGGTTCTTTTTGAGTAATTTGAAAATCGACGCACACGTCGTGGTCATAAGGAATATGAATCTGGAGATGTAGTTTAAACGTCCCAGGAATCCTCTGACTTGTTTTTCAGTTTTCGGCGAAGGCATTTCTTGAATGGCCTCGACCTTGTCAGGATCAACCTCAATTCCTTTCTGGCTGACGATGAACCCTAAGAGTTTCCCTGAACGGACACCGAAGGTGCACTTGGGATTTAAGCGGAGTTTGAGCTTTCTTAGACGTTCGAACAATTTTGACAGATGTTCAACGTGCTCACTCTCTGTTTTCGATTTTACAATCATATCATCGACATATACCTCGATTTCCTTATGTATCATGTCATGAAATAGAGTAGTCATGGCCCTTTGATAGGTTGCCCCGGCGTTCTTCAAATCGAACGACATTACCTTGTAACAAAAGGTGCCCCATGGGGTAATGAACGAAGTTTTCTCCATGTCTTTCGGCACCATTTTGATCTGATTATAGCCCGAGAATCCATCCATGAAGGAGAAGACTTTGAACTTTGCTGTACTGTCTACCAGCATGTCAATGTGTGGTAAAGGAAAGTCGTCCTTTGGACTTGCCTTGTTCAGATCCCTATAATCAACACACATTCTGGCCCTTCCGTCCTTTTGGGAACGGGTACGATGTTGGCTAACAATTGAGGATATTCAGACGTAGCGAGGAAACCCGTGTCAATCTGTTTATGTACCTCCTCTTTGATTTTGATGGCCATGTCCGGGTAAGTCTGTCTCAACCTCTGTTTTACTGGCGGACATTCCGATCTTAACGGTAAGTGATGTTCCACGATGCTGGTATCCAACCCTGGCATATCCTGATAGGACCAAGCGAATACATTGGGAAATTCTTTGAGAAGCTTTATCAAACCCTCTCTGGCAATTGGACTGAGCAGTGCCCCAATCCTGATATCTTTTCTCTCTTTTTCTGAACCCAAGTTTACCGTTTCCAACGGCTCTTTGTGAGGTTCAATCGACCTTTCCACTTGTCTGAGTAGTCGAGAGATCTCTTCTGGAATTTTTTCGTCATTTTCTTCTTCAGCCTCAAATACTGGGAACTCAAAGTTGGGAGAAGGCATTGGATCGTATGTTTCAACGGGGTTTAAAACAAGCAATCTGCATGACGTGAGAATTCGTGTTTAGAAGAGATAGAGAAAATGCAAGTGTGTGCGGTGTATTTATTTTACTGCTTGTTTTTATTTTTAATTGTTTTTTAAGATTACCATTTTCTGAAAAAGCGAAAAGAGAAAACATCAACTAATGCGGAAATTACAGAACGACGTTATTTTATTAATGAACAAGTCGATCCTTGAAACTACAGCCCTATAAAACAAAACTCTGTCGCTTCGGGCAAAGCGAAGAGGGAAATTTACAGAAAGCGAGCCCTATCAAAACATCCATTTCACCTGGGCAGGGTGAAAGGTTAAAGATGGCAATTACTTTGACTGATGAACAATCTTCGGAACCTCTACAACAACCCATTGGCGGCGAACTCCTCGGTGAATCACAAAGTCTGGCACCTTCCTTGATTTGTCTTCAGAAATAACGCTGATTTCTGGTGGAGCGGGATCATTGGAATCTATCTCCCAGGCAGAATTGTCGTAGGAGAATTCCTCTGTTGCATTTTACATAGCATTTGTGCTCTCAGCTGTACCTCCCCATCCAGTTGGCTGGATATCTTCGAGCCTGATACGAGAGCTTTCGGGAGCGGTGTACTTGACCATATAGTCGAATTTTCCACTTGGTTGTCCCAAGGTGTCCCACACTTCTTTCGAACTGGAGGAGTCATCCCTCTCGATGACGTTGACCTCAGGAAAAGCATAGTTGATGAATTCAAGTCCTGCGAACGTTGCGAATTCATCTTCATGTTGAGTAGTTTCTGAATGACCTGAGTGTTGATCCCATGATATGGTGGGGACACAGGTATTCTGTTCAGTGATGGTCAGCAGATTTTCATTATTCGGCTGACTTTCTTGCCCCAAGTTTCCTGGGTAAGGCTACCACATTGGCAGACCATCCATTGGGCCATAGTAATTGTAGTCAAAGTTGTCTTTCATCAGGGTGTCCTCCTCTAATGAATTTGGCGGAGCACGACATCCTTCCGGATCACAATCTCCGTATATCATTTCGACATCTGACCGTGGTATAAATCTCGAACTCTCTGTAGGAAAGCAAAAAGGCGTGGGCACCTCTTCCTGAGACATATAACCGTCCTCGTTAAGGTAGGACTTCCATTCTTCATCTGTGTCAGAGGGATCTTCCTCATTGATAGCATGTACTGCCTAAGACACTGGGTGAAGGAAACCTCCACTGTGGAAGAAGTTTTGAAGGGGATGAAGACTTTCATCGTTGGCAGCTGTCCGGGTACAGGTTGCAGAAAAACCAAGACCCTTCTTTGTTGTATTGCCAGTAGGAATGACAAGCTGTCCCCATCCTATTGTGTCGGTACTCTCGACCGCTTTGATAGCATCTTTGTATGAGGAAATCGAGGTTCCTCCTTTGAAATGATTGTCCTTGCTCACCGACAATGCTTGGAACTGAGTCCCAATAACCTCCTCGGGTTCTATACCAGTAGATGATGACAAGTTACTCACGAGCAAGGCTTGTTCCCCACAAACCGTGACAAGTTGATCGTTCTTGACGAACTTTAGCTTTTGGTGGAGGGTCGAAGTGACCGCTCCAGCCTGATGTATCCAAGGTCTTCCTAATAAACAACTGTATGTTGCCTGGATGTCCTTGACCTGGAAAGTGACTTGGAAAGTGTGAGGACCGATAGTTATGGGAAGATCAACTTCGCCGATAACCATTTTTCTGGATCCGTCGAACACTTTGACGACGACCTCGCTGATTCTCATCGGAGGGCCCTTGAATGATAATTGCATCTAAGTGGACTTCGACATAACATTCAGGGTTGACCCTGTGTCTACCAGTACGCTGGCTAAAGCATCATCCTGGCAGTTAACTGTGATATTGAGCGCCATGTTATAACGGCGACCCTCTTCAGGTAATTCCTCATCGCTAAATCCCAAATTATTGCAGGAAGTGATGTTAGAGACAATACTATCGAACTGTCTGATTGTTACATCCTGTTCCACAAAGGCTTGCTCTAAGACTTTCTGTAGAGCCTCCCTATGCGCTTCTGAACTGAGTAACAGTGATAACACAGAGATCTTTGAAGGAGTTTGTAACAGTTGATCGACAATGTTGTATTCACTCCTTTGGATGAGCTTCAGCATCTCATCATTGTTTTTTGAAAGGTCGGGATTACTGGATTGACCGACTGATAGATCGGGAGCTTCTGTCTGAAGTTCCTTTTCCTTGTTAACTTCCCCAACCCCTCGGTTGAAGATTCTACCACTCCGTGTTACACGACTGATGTCTGCAATATTCACGACGGAGGGTAATGGAATTTCCTTTCCATTTTCAATTATTGTTGCACCGTATTTGTAAGGGATCACCTTAGCTGATTCATACGGTAGTGGTCCTGGTAGATAGATGACTACAGGAGCCTTCTGATTTTTCTGACCATCGTAAGCAATCTCAATTCGTTCCCGGTTGGGAACTTTAGACTCGTCAAGTAGAGGGATGATGGCAAAAACATCCCTGGTCCTGTGATGACCAGAGATTGGGACAACATCCTCTACTTGATCGGCAAGGTAATTCGGCGTCCAGTTGATGGGTCCAGAACCCGGATATGGACGAATTTCTCCACGGTCCACTTGCCCCTGAAAAGCTGCTCTCACACGGTAACACCCTTGGTTACTTTTTGAACAGACGCTACAACTGTCATAGTTGTTTGGTGGCACCTGGCCACGCCCACTTTGAATACAATGTAACCTCACTAGGTTAGCTTCCACTGATCGGGCATCCTGACTTTGACGTCGAGTAGGATTCCTGTTATTGATACTAATCTGCTGAGTATCATCATCCATATAAATTGGCATCCACCAATGATTTAACAAGTGCTGAAGTGCCTCCTGGACGAGGGTACAACCTCGATCGTTTTCGCAACCCGCTTTACAGCTTTGATAGTCATGTGATATTAAGAATCCGAGTCGGACCTGCTCAGCATGTAACTCTACCAGGTTGGTATTCATCACGCGGATATCGAAGATCTGAACCATGTTGATCTGATAAGGGTTCCTATCATGGTAGTCTTGGATCCATCCAAGATCCATCTGACGCTGGAGAGCCTCTTGTATGAAAGAGCATCCCTGTTTGTTTACCGAACAAGTCAGACAGGAACCGTAATCGTGCCGCTGCAGATTATGATACTGGCTTTGCCTTGAATGCATCGCCACCAAGGTGGCATTCATCGCACGGATGTCGTGGTTTTGAATGACGTTGGAATTCGTATAGACCATGTTAACTCCACGAACTTGGTGCTCTTGGATCCATCCGAGATCCATCTGTTCCTGTAGAGCTGCTTGCACCACAGAACATCCTTGGTTGTCTTTAGAGCAGATATCACACTGGTGATAGTTATGAGGTGGCACATGGTCATATCCGCTCTGTCTACAATGCATCTTGACCAGATTGGTCTTCAACAAGAGTACATCGTGAATTTGATAGACATCGTTAGATTCTCTCTCAATCAGATTGACTGCAGCTTTCTCGTGTTGAGGCATCGAGTTCGTGAGAACATTGGGATTCGTATCTTTGAAAGATAGGACCCCGCTCCTAACAAGCTTTTGCACGTCGGACTTGAAATTGAGGCAAGTCTCTATGTTATGCCCTGAACCTCCTTGATGATAAGGGCATGTTTGATCCACCTTAAACCAAAAAGGCAGATTTTCCGGTACTTTAAGAGGAGATTTAGTCTGAATGTGCCCCTTAGCCAGTAGTAATGGAAATAGCTCTGTGTACATTACGGGTATAGGATCAAATCCTGGTGGTCGTGTTGTACGGTTGTTGTTATATGGAGGACGACCCTGCTGAAGAGGCTGTTGTGTCCTTTGTTGATCAGGTTGGCTCTGCGCAACCTGAGGTTGATACGTAGGAATAGGCGCAGGGCTGATAACAGGAGTCACAGCTGCTACCTGTTGATAACGTCGCCTTTGCTTTCCGAGAGAGATATTCCCAATATCTTGCTCTTTTTTCTTAGGGAGAGTACTACCATATTTTTTAGTACCGCTCGTCGATCCAGTGTCTTTTATCAAACGTCCTTCTCGGACGGCTTCCTCAAGATGTACGCCCATGCCCACCATCTCGGTGAAATCACTGGGTGTACTCGCAACCATTCGGTCATAGTAAAATGAGCTTAAGGTCTTTAAGAAGATCTTTGTCATCTCTTTTTCCTCGGGAGGTGGACAAATTTGAGCGGAAATTTCACGCCACCTTTGAGCATACTCCTTAAAGGTTTCCTTGTCCTTTTGCGACATTGATCTGAGTTGATCTCTGTCGGGTGCCATGTCCAAATTGTATTTGTATTGTTGGACGAAGGCAGTACCAAGATCTCTGAAAGTGCTGATCGTGGCACGGTTTAAACCCATGTACCATTTTAATGCGGCACCGGTTAAACTATCCTGGAAGTAGTGCATCAGTAGGTCCTGATTCTCCGTCTGAGCTGACATTCGCCGAGCGTACATCACCAGATGGCTTTGAGGGCAAGAGTTACCCTTGTACTTTTCAAAGTCGGGCACTTGAAATTTGTGCGGGACTTTCACATTTGGGACCAAGCAGAGATCTGCGGCGTCTTTTCCGAATAGATCCTGACTGCGAATGGCTTGCAGTTCCTTCTGCATTTCCAAGAACTGTTCCTGGAATTCATCCATTCTATCGAACATAGTTTCCTTCTTACCAGAAGGTGTTGGCGGAATCTGTCCTTCCGGGACAGTGTACACCACAGGGGGTGGCACCGTGACTACGGCAGTGAGTCTTGGCGTTTCCTGAATTTTGTAACCTTCAGGAGTCTTCAGTATGCCCCTGGCATCTTCGCTTTCCCGAAGTTTGTAACCTTCAGGCCCAGCGGCTTCTGTTGTGATTCCCTGATCTTCAGTGATCGGCAGAACATATCCTTCCGGGATATAGTTAACAGGCATGCCCCAAGGACGATCTTTCGGCATCTGATACCTAGGATCATACTTCTCCACTATGGGCGTTGAGGTGATCTCTGAGATCACAGTTCTTTGTAGCTGAGCTTCTGCCATGGCTTGCATGTTGTTGCGAAGCTTTCTCATATCCTCTCTCAGAGCGTCGATCTCTTCTTTCAAATCTCTGTTTTCTTCCTCAAGATCATCCATGTTTTTCTGACGATTGGCCCGAGTATTATACGAATGAGACAGTTTGACTCTAGAACCGAGACACAAACGTAAGATTCGTAGGGAAGAAGAATACGCGATGTGAGAATGATGAATTCAATGATTATATTAATTGTTCTTTTGGTTTAATCAAAATAAACTTCGACAATTAGATTGCAAATATCAAACAGTGGGGAAACCCCTTTTTATTGAATTCAAAGGATTACAGAAATGGAAATACAGTAGATTACAAGGTGCAGAAATAGAAACCTAAGCTAATGGGTCCCGAGTTCTCTCTGAAGAGAAATCGGGTGCTGATTCTGATGTCTTCCTTTTCTTTGACCGGGGCTCTTGGGCCGTTGTCGGGTTGTCATTCCTTTGCCAGGTGAAAGGAGCGAGCAAATTCCTTTGGTCATCTTTGATAGTTCCTGGATTGGCTGAAATTTTGGTAAAACAAAGGTTATTCAATGTTGATGTCAAGTTGCTGATGTTGTAACATTGAAGTCTTAACACTGGGCTGTGTTAAGTAGTTAAGTGCTGTAGTTGGATGTCTGATGTCACACAGGTGATGTTGTAACATCAGACCTGCAGAATTAATAACAGCAGGATATGTTATTAGGGCACGCGTATTAGCCGGAATTGTGGAGAGTGGTTGACTCATTGGATGAGAATATCTTAGGATAAATATTTTCTGTTACATGGGAGATTTGATTGCAGATCTGTTGGAGAATTAAAAGGTTGAAGATTTAAAAAGATTTTGGGGATAAAATCTGTTTTGAAGATTCAGTTTTAATTAACAAATCTGATCAAATATTGTGACAAGTCCAAGCCCAATTCAGGAGCTATATAAAGCGCACTAGACCAAAGGAAAAAGTACAGATTGAAGATCAAGAGCAGAGGCTGAGTGTCTTAGATATTTGTACGAATCATGAGTAAACCATTCAAGGGTGAATTGGTGATCTGTCCTCTCTAAAGCTGTGAAGCAAAGAGAGTTGTTTGAATTGATCGAAACTGTGAAGTAAGATCAAGGGTACTCAAAGTGGGTTCTTTGAGTGTTTGTAAGGGATTGAGTGATGTTCTCATACCTAAGTGGTTTCTTAGGTAGGAAGTCATTAGTAGAGTATAAGTTTAGGAGATTGTCAACGGGTTGTTGAGTCTGTAAATTATATCTACAAGTAGTGAATTCCATCCCTGGGTTGGTAGCCCCCAGAGTAGGTTGGTTGTAACCGAACTGGGTCAACAATTCTTGGTGTTATTTTACTGTTATTGTTGTCCATTGTGCAGAGTGTGTTGTTGTGACATCACACCTTAACATCACACGTCTGATACCAGAATTTCAATTGGTATCAGAGCAGGCATCCTGTCTATCTCTGGGTGAGATCTAGGGAAGTTACTTTCTGGTGATAAGATGGACAAAGAAGTTGGAGGATTCGTCAACAGACCCCCTGTTTTGGATGGTTCCAATTATGACTATTGGAAGCCAAGGATGACCACCTTCTTAAAATCCTTGGACAGTAGGGCTTGGAAGGCTGTTATTAAAGAGTGGAAAGCACCTGTCATATGTGAGAAGGATGATGCTGGCAAAGATAAAGAAGGCACCTCTAAGCTAAAGCCTGAAGAAGAGTGGACCAAGGAGGAAGATGAGCTTGCCCTTGGAAATTCCAAAGCTCTGAATGCTATCTTCAATGGAGTGGATAAGAACATCTTCAGGTTAATCAATACCTGTGAAGTTGCTAAAGAAGCATGGGATATCTTGCAGGCTACTCATGAAGGAACATCTAGAGTCAAGATGTCAAGACTTTAGATTTTAACATCTAAATTTGAAAGCCTGAAGATGAAGGAAGATGAGACTATTCATGAATTCCACATGAGTGTTCTTGAGCTGGCCAATGCATCTAGTGCTCTTGGAGAGAAGATGTCAGATGAAAAGCTTGTGAGGAAGATCCTTAGGTCCCTACCTAAGAAGTATAAGATGAAGGTTACTGCCATTGAAGAATCACAAGACATCAGCAAGATGAGAGTTGATGAGCTCATTGGATCTCTTCAAACCTTTGAGCTTGGGTTGAATGAGGAAGAACCAGAAAAAAGCCAAAGAGTATAGCCCTGGTGACAAATGGTGAAGAGGAGAAAGGGAAGAAATCTGAATCCTAAGAGGATCTATCTCAGGCCATAGTGATTTTGGGAAGACAGTTCACCAAAGTGTTCAAGAGAATGAATAATAACTCCAGGCCTAATGTCAAGAACATGACTTCTGACACCAGCAAGAAGGATGAAGAGAAAACTGCCCAAGATAAAGGAGTGCAGTGCTTTGAGTGTGAAGGGTATGGACATGTCAAGAAAGAATGTCCCACCTTCTTGAAAAAGCAAAAGAAGGGCATGACAGTTTCCTGGTCTGACTCTGATAGTGAAAGTGAAGGCGAGTCAGCAAAGCATGTGAGAGCTTTAACAGGAGCTGTGGTTTCTGATGATGATTCTAGTGATGGAGAAGTAACGTATGAGGAGTTGGCCTCCACCTATCAAGAGCTGTGTTTAAAGAGTGCTGAGATTTGTCAAGAAAACAAGTGCCACAAGCAACAGATTGCTCAGCTAGAGAATGAAAAGACTGATCTTGAAAATGAAGTGGTGCTAGTTAGAGCTCACCTTGATCAAATGACCAAGTCTGTTAGGATGGTGAGCTGTGGTACAGACACACTCGACAAGATCCTTCAGTCAGAAAAAGCTGTTGGAGACAAAGCTGGGATAGGTTATGTGGCTGAGGACAAGGGAACTACAGAAGGAAGCACTTCAGGTTCAAAGAAGGAAGTGTCACAACCTTCATCTCAACATCAGCTAAAGAAGCAGGATCCTACCCCTAAGAAAGCTGATGTTTCACAACATAAGAAGATTAAGAAGAAGACTGGTCCCTATCAGAAGCGAAAGCAGCCACAGGGAGCTAGTCAGTATATGCCCCCACAATACCATGAGAGCATGCAAGCTGCTCAGATCAAACAGCACATGTCTCATCAGATGTCACAACATCAGGACAACTGGTATGGTTATGGGTATGGATAAACCAATGATGTTCCTTATGTATATGGAAGAAGAAAGCCACACCATCATGGGAGACAATCAAGGAAACTGCATTCTCAGCCGTCCTATGGGAGAAGATATCAACAGAATAGATGGCAGGGCAGTTATGGTAGGAGGAGACCACATCATGGATGGCAGCATAGGCAATCTCATCATGACAGAAGATTCAAAGATGGAAGGGTGAGATGCTATTATTGTGGAAGATTTGGACATATGCAGTACTCTTGCTACAAGCTGCATGGATACCCTCAGCCTCAAAACAGATGGAGAGAGCACAGGCCCAAAGTTGTTAAACAATGGGTACCTAAGGAGAAGGTGAAGTGCTTATTGGCTCACTTGGATGACAAAGAGGCTAAAGAAGGAACATGGTATTTTGACAGTGGGTGTTCCAAGCACATGTCTGGATGTAGATCCATGTTTGATGATCTTAGACCTTGTCCCTCTCATGAAGTCATATTTGGCAATGGAGGAAAAGGTGTTGTTGCAGGAGTTGGGAAAGTGCAAGGTGATGGTAGACCTGAACTTGACAATGTTATGTTTGTCAATGGCTTAAGTGCAAATTTGATCAGCATAAGCCAGTTGTGTGATGAAGGTTACAGGGTAAACTACACTAATGATGGGTGTGTGGTTTCTGATGAACATAATCAGGTTATTATGAAGGGTACCAGAACAAAAGATAACTGTTATTAGTGGATCTCTCTTGAAGGAGATTCAACTAATGATGTTGATGTCATAACATCAGACTATGACATCAGGATGCTGAAAGGACACTCAGAGTTAATGAGTCCTGATGAAAAAGGAAAGTCCTTATGGAGGGAGAAAATTAGTAATTGGTCTTTAAAGAGTATTCAAAATCAGGCGCCTTACCATATTGATACTACATCAAGACTTACCAAAGCATTCTCATCGCAACGTTTCATCTCCCCAAATCTCAATAGAATAGAAGGTTCTTCTCAAAACCTAGTCTGTCACAAAGGAACGATGTCTGTCCCTTCCAAGAACTCTGAGCAGGTACGAACTGGGGTTTCTTCCGAAGAACTCATTTCCAGTGCTCTTCCCAAGTCAGGTAACCCTAAACCCTCGACAACGGTGAATAAACCTGAAGCTAGGTCATCATCCTCTCAAGCTGTTGAGGAGAAGTTTGATGTAGACGAGCACTTGGAACAGCTTGCCACCAAAATCCTTGAGAAGGGGATACGGGTGAAAGGGATTTCCGTCCCTCTAAGGCAAATGCCTGCTGAACAAGTCGACTCTCAAGGAGAGGACAAAAATCTTCAAAGCCATGCCCTTAGTCAAGAAGCGGAAGGTGACGATCCTGATGACACTGATGTCAGTCTTGATGTCAAAACATCATCCCCTAGGAATGAAAGCCACAGGGGTAAAGGAAAGGAGCAGGTTGAGGTTATAGAGATTGAGGACTCATCTGATGATGATAGAATTGGAAGAGAGAAGGATAAGAAAAGGACTTCATCTACAGACTGTCCCAAGTCATGGAGCAAAAGTGCCAGGTCTGGCAAGAAGAGGAGAATCAGGGAGGAGGAAGATTCTGAGAGTGATGCTCAAGACATCAACCCTGCTACAAATCAAGTGCCTGATAACACCTCATCTCATAGTGCCAGAAGTGCCTCCTTGTGGAAGTGTGTGATCCTAAGAAAGGTAGCTCTGGAAAGAGAGGTTGTAGCAAAGGACTTAGAATCTACTAAAATTATTGACCTAATTAAGCTTGCTGGTCTCATAAGGACTGTGTCAGGGTTGGCTGATTGCTATGAAATACTGGTCAGGGAGTTCATAGTGAATATACCTGAAGCCATAAATGACAGTAAGAGCCGAACTTTCAGAAGAGTTACCCTCAGGGGTAAGTGTGTCTGGTTTTCTCCTGAGATGATCAATGCCTACTTAGGAAGAAATGAGGAAGATTATGGGGAATTTGAAGCCTCCAACAATGTTATATGCAGAGAAATCACTGCTGGTCGAGTAGATTTTTGGCCCGTAGAAGGAAAGCTGTTAGCCAGTTTGTTGAGTGTCAAATATGCTTTTCTGCACAGAATAGGTATTGCCAACTGGGTTCCTACTAGTCACAAGACCACAATTTCTGTTGAATTGGGGAAGATAATCTATGCAGTTGGGATAAAGCAAAGAATTGACTATGGCTCCTACATCTATGATCTTACTATTAAGCATGCTGCTACAAATGCTGTGAAGATGCACATTGCTTTTCCCTTTCTCATTTGTGGGATTATCGTGTCTCAACATCCTGGAATTCTACAGCATTCAGATGTAGTATGCAAAAGGAAGCCTGCCTTGTTACTTCATGTTCCTAACAATGTCAAGACATCTACTTCAACATCACAACAGTTACCAGCCAAGACTGGGGTGATTGCAGAACTAGAGGAGGCTTGCAAGGAGTTAGATGAAGTCATAAGAGTTAGTACTGAAAGGAAACAAAAATTTGAAACACTTGTCATGACTCTGAGATTGGCAATAAAGGGAGGTGAAGCTGTCAAAACAAGGAAGGATGTTGTTGATGAAGACGATAATGATGATCTCAGCTCAGAAGATTCAAGCTTTTAATGATTGCCTTCTATTTCAGTAGGGTTAGCTTTATTTGTTTTAGCACTTATAGTGCTTGGTTTTGTAACTTGAATATTGTGCTGTTTTATGCACTGTTTATGTTTTTAGTTTCCTTCTATGATTTGTTTTGCCTGTTTACTAACTGAGAGGCTAACAATGAGAGCTAGGGTATACTGACTATAGTTAATAGGGCTTCTTATAGAAGCTTGCCTAATTATGGGTAAAAAGGGGGAGAAGATAGCCAAGATAGCCAAGAGTGTCATTGCCAAATGCTGCCAGTGTGGTGCAGAGATTAAGGGGGAGATAGATTGATGCTGCTAAAAGGTGTTTAGTTGAAAAGTGGTAATGCAGTTATTGAGGGGGAGTCTTGAAGATATCATGACATGTGAAGAGTGCAGCCAAGCAGACATCTAGGGGGAGTAAATTGCTGCACATTATGAGCTACTGAATAGCTGTGATGCTGGTTCATATTTTTAGAGGGGGAGCACCAATTAGATGTTGTCAATAATGAAGATGGTGTTGCAGCAGATCAAGTGATGAAGACTTTGAAGAGTGTCAAACTGGTGCTAATGAGTTTCAAAATTCTGAAGATTATTCCGCTGCTGAAATCTCTGAAGGTGCAGAGTGCAGAAGTTGATTGCAGAGTGCAGAGATTGTTTTAGCCAAAATTAGCCAAAGGGGGAGATTGATAGTTCCTGGATTGGCTGAAATTTTGGTAAAACAAAGGTTATTCAATGTTGATGTCAAGTTGCTGATGTTGTAACATTGAAGTCTTAACACTGGGCTGTGTTAAGTAGTTAAGTGCTGTAGTTGGATGTCTGATGTCACACAGGTGATGTTGTAACATCAGACCTGCAGAATTAATAACAGCAGGATATGTTATTAGGGCACGCGTATTAGCTGGAATTGTGGAGAGTGGTTGACTCATTGGATGAGAATATCTTGGGATAGATATTTTCTGTTACATGGGAGATTTGATTGCAGATCTGTTGGAGAATTAAAAGGTTGAAGATTTAAAAAGATTTTGGGGATAAAATCTGTTTTGAAGATTCAGTTTTAATTAACAAATCTGATCAAATATTGTGACAAGTCCAAGCCCAATTCAGGAGCTATATAAAGCGCATTAGACCAAAGGAAAAAGTACAGATTGAAGATCAAGAGCAGAGGCTGAGTGTCTTAGATATTTGTACGAATCGTGAGTAAACCATTCAAGGGTGAATTGGTGATTTGTCCTCTCTAAAGCTGTGAAGCAAAGAGAGTTGTTTGAATTGATCAAAACTGTGAAGTAAGATCAAGGGTACTCAAAGTGGGTTCTTTGAGTGTTTGTAAGGGATTGAGTGGTGTTCTCATACCTAAGTGGTTTCTTAGGTAGGAAGTCATTAGTAGAGTATAAGTTTAGGAGATTGTCAACGGGTTGTTGAGTCTGTAAATCATATCTACAAGTAGTGAATTCCATTCTTGGCTTGGTAGCCCCCAGAGTAGGTTGGTTATAACCGAACTAGGTCAACAATTCTTGGTGTTATTTTACTGTTATTGCTGTCCATTGTGCAGAGTGTGTTGTTGTGACATCACACCTTAACATCACACGTCTGATACCAGAATTTCAATCTTGATTCTCTACAGCATGTTGCTCCAAAATTTCAATCAGAGCATCTTTCTCTTTCAGTAATTTCTGTATTTTGATGCACTCGACGTCGAGGTTGCGGTACTTGTTCTTCCAAGACCTTCTCTCATTTTGAACTTTGTTGAGAGTAACCTGAAGCTTTTCAGTTTCCGTCATGAAGTACATGACAGATTCCCTCTGCGGAAGAATTCCGTAATGAGGATAAGGCATTTTTAGCTTGAGAGCTCTAGTTTGTACCCAATGGAGATAAGACTCCACCGAGACACAGTCCGGTTTTCCCAAAGACTCTCGTCCTTTCTTATGAACGTGTTTCTAAGCGTGCACTATTTCCATCTTTAGTGCTCTGTCACTTTCTCCTTCCTTGAAGAAAAGACCTTCCAGATGAACACCCAGTGGGATGTGTCTCATCGGGTATCCAAATTGACGATGAACCAATACCGGATGGTAGTTAATTCCTCCTTTAGTTCCTATAAGGGGTACGTTGGGGAAGTTTCCACAACGATCAATGATCCTGATTCCCTCATAAATCCTATTACACCAATCTATATCAGAGTTGGTAAGAGACATGATCTTTTGCGACCAATGTAAGACACTCTTGCAATCCCAAAAAGCAGCCGACTTGGGCAAGTGGGAAATAAACCATTTATAAAGCAGAGGTACATAGCATGTGATCTCCCCTCCGCTGTACAAATTTCCCAAGTGTACAGAATGATACGCATCTGTGAGCAAAGTCGCCACAGGGTTTCCAATGAGAAAAACCTTTATGGAGTTAATATCGACGAAGTTATTGATGTTGGGAAACAAAAATAACCCGTAGGTGAGCAAGACAAAGATACTTTCAAAAGCAGTCACGTTTCCTATACTGGCAAAATACAGGGCCTTCTTTGTCAGGAACTGGGCTGGCAATCCTTGGATGCCACCCTTAGTGATTAGGTGAGTCCTGACCTCAGACTCGTCCAAATGAATTGCTCTTGCAATGGTCTGATTCTTTGGAATTTCTTCCAGTCTAGAAAATGGAGCTCGATCTGTAATGTGTAAATCGATTAGGTGAGAATACTCCTCCAGCGTTGGTGCTAGCTGGTAATTCGGGAATATGAAACAGTGATAAACTGGATCGTAAAACTGAATGAGCGCATCCATGATTCCCTCAATCTCATGGACTCTTAATAGTGGTAACAGACCTCCGTACTTGGCTCTGAAAGCCTCAGGGTTAGTGATCATCCTTGCTAACCTTCTCAGATCCTCTAGTTTTGGAACCTTGAAGGTGTACGTATGAGTTATCCTTCTACCAAAATCCATTAGCGTAATCCTCTTCTCTGATATTTGCAATCACAGTCTTAGTTTAATTTGAAAAACAAAGAGACTAGAAGAGAAGATTTTTGAATGTTTTAATGTTTTATTAAATGAATGCATGAATGCAGCACACAAAAACATAGAAAAAACATGGGGTTAAAGGGTCGTTGTCATGAAGTCAAGGCTCTACCCATCCCCAAAGGTTTATACTAAGGTGATTTTTGTACCTGTACTCATTATCATCAGCTCCTCCCAAGAAAGCAAAACAACAAGCGGATCGCCAACGAGTCGTAGAGCAATCTTAGAGTAAGTGCCATTCACCGAGAATAGATCACCAGCCTCAAATGAGGGTAGTATCGCGTAACAACTATTTCCGATAGTTTCCGCACTACGAAAGGGTTTGGCTCCTTAGCTTCTCAGACTTAACAACCGGCCCATTGTCTAGGTGAGAGAATGGGTTGCGTTGGTCAGCCTCCACTGAGGTTGATGGTCGACCCCGTTGCCATCACTTATCTTAAGTGTATACTCAATCTTTCCACATACGGCATCACCTGCATTCCCATTAGCAGAAAAATAAACATGTATAACAATTAGGAAAAGCGGTATATATATTTGTCCTAAACATCCTAGACCTTTAAAGCTATGAATCCTAAGTTCCTGACAGAAAATGGGTTCCCCGACGGAAGCCCCAATCTGTGGTATCACACAAGAGATAAAAAGGAAGAAAAAAAACAGAGAAGCAGCCCCACGGTGGGCGCCATTTTTTCAGTAGCGAGCGATTTTGGACGCGGTTCTTAAGCGCTGGTCGCTCTCTGCGGTTGAGCTTAAAACTACAGGTCGATTCATTTTTTTATCCTATTAAAGCTGATGAAGGAAAGGAAATAGATGTCTCCAATTAACCCTGCTTTGCATACTGAGTTTAAACAGCGGTCTGTTAAGTTACAAATGCTATCAATGTGGGGGGCCTTTGTACTGGTTTTTTGTATTTTCGCCAATACGGTTTCTTCTTCTAGACAGAGGGTTTCTGGCGGGGAACAAGGATTAGGATGTTAGGACTGATGCTTTTTGATTTACTGCTTTTGATATGGGATCTGGGATTTGGGTTTTTTGTTGATTGTGCTCGCTAAGATCTTTTCTTTCGATCTTATGCCTACGTATTCCCGTTTACCGAAACAGGGAAATCAGAGCGTTCGTAGTTCCTCCTATTCTATGGGAGGAAATGGTTGTTTTGGTGTCTTGTTCAAAGCCCAAGACGTGAAGCGAAAGGTAGTTTGTATCTTGTTCGAAGCCCAAGATGTGAAGCTGAAGAGTCTATTTGTATCTTGTTCAAAGCCCAAGATATGAAGCTAAAAGGTTTTGACTTTAGAGAGAATTTGTCATCTCTAAAGAGGGGGTTGTATGTCATAACTGTTTATAAAGGAGAATTACTTTAACCGGGATTTGTGAATCCGACAATGCCATAATTTCCTTTATAGGGGGTTTTAATCTGAAGGAGAAGACTTTAACTCAGTGTAGAGCAATGCTATCTTTCCTTAGGAATTTCTCATGCTAAAAGAGGGACAGTGGCATGGATGTAGATGATCCAGAGGCTTGCCGCTTACAGCGATTAGATGAAGAGGAAGGAGTTGTTGATGTTTGTGTACTGTGAACGAGGCACAGTTTTGGTGCTAAAAGGTTAATTGGATTAACCAGTGGTTTTCTTATACAAAGCCTAAGAGGAGGCTAATATGTGTCTCGTACAAAGCCCGAGAGAGAGGCTAAAAGGTTTTGACTCAACGATGGAATCTTTTGGTATCTCGTATAAAGCCCGAGATGAAGGCTATTTGACTCAACAAGAGAGTTTTGTATCTCATAAAAAGCCTGAGATGGAGGTTGTTGTTTGTTTAGTTAAGTGACAGGTCCAGTATACTGATTTTGAAAGAGAAAATTAGTTCTTATATGAGTAATGCTGTACTCATGGATTTGATTCAAGGATCCGGGTTATTCCCGTTCTTTAAGGAAGTGGGAAATCCAAAGGGTATTGACACTGTTCGAGTCTGCGGGTTTCCTTCCTATTTAACGAAGGGGTCACTTGAGAATGTCTTTGAGACTCAAGGAAGTTAGACTGTCCGTGTCTAGAGTGTCATCTTTTGTACTATGCTTTGAGAAACAGTAGTAGACTCTATGAAAGGACTGTTCTATGAGGATGACTAATTTCTGTTCCTATACCTTTAGGAGGTCGTCGGGACAATTTGTACGAAGCCCAAGAGGAGGCTGGAATCTTTTAAGAAGCCGACGGGTCTTTGTACTAAGCCCAAGAGGAGGCTATCATTCCCAGAGGAAGAGATCATTATACGAAGCCTAAGAGGAGGTTGTGGATACTTCTAAGAAGCCGTAGGGTCCTTGTACTAAGTCCAAGAGGAGGCGGGGTTGCTTTTAGGAAGCCTGTGGGTCCTTGTACGATGCCCAAGAGGAGGCCGATGCTTTTAAGAAGCCCGTGGGTCCCCAAACCCCAAGAAATTCAAGGCAATGCTATTCACCGAGAATAGATCAAAGTCAGGAAAGTTCGAGAATTTGGAAGAAACTCAAAGATGTCATTCACGGAGAATACATTCATCTTGGGGAGTAGAGTTTCTTGACAATTCCTAATGAGGACAGCCGAAGAGAAGACTGTATCTGGTGATCCTATTGGGGATCTAGTTGTCTATTTCTACGAATAAACGAAACGGCGTCACCTAGTTCTAGACATAGTTCTAAACACTTACTCGGTTGTAGAGCTTCCACGCTGTTTGGTTAGTCGTTCAACAAAGAAAGATTGAAAACAACAGTATATTCAAAATCAAAGGAGAAAGTGCTTTGAAAAGGAGAGATTTGGGGCTTACAACTCAAGGAGAGGCCCAGGGTTTTATCAGTGAGCGCACTGTTCGAATTTGTACAGAGGGACTTATACAAGTGACTGGGGCCCAAAAAAGGTTTTCTGTACAAAAGGGGTTGGGTCTTACACTCTAATAGAGGCCCAAAGGGTTTAAAGAAAAAGAGTGGGGCTTATAACACGAGGGTAGGCCCAGATGACTTTTCGTTTAAAAATGGCGATCGCGCCGAGATTTTCTTTTAACGCAGAGGGACTTATACAATAAGTGAGGCCCATAATGGTTTTGGTTAAAAGGGGATTGGGTCTTACACTCTATTAGAGGCCCAAAGTGTTTTTGAATGGGTCTTATAGCTCAAGGAGAGGCCCAAGGTTATTTTTCAAAAGGGCGATGATCGTGCTGTTTATTTGAAAATGTACAGAGGGACTTATACAATGAATGACGCCCAAAATATTTCTGTACAAGTGGGTTGGGTCTTACGCTCTCTCAAGAGGCCCAAAGTGTTTTGAAAATGATTTATGAGGGTTGAATTAATCCAAAAACCCTAATCTGTTTTCAAAATGTATTTTAATTGAATAAAAATTCAATTAAAATGATCAAAATTGTTTAACATATGGAAAAAAAATTGTGATCTTGGATTAATGCTTCAAAAATTAAGTATTTACCTACAAAATAATTAGAAGGCATTAAAAGTTGCAAAATTAAGGTGGAAAAAATATTTAAAATGTCAAAAACAATTAAAATATTAATTCTTTGCAAAAATATCAATTATATGAAATAAATAATATTTTTGGGATTTTTTGGGAAAATAAAATATTTTAACATTTTTGTGAATTATTAAAAAAAGAATCAACTCAAAATCATTAAAACTCAGAGAGAAATTAATTTTTGAATCAATTAAATAAAAACCACAAAATTCAAATATTTGAATTTATGAAAAAGGCGCCAAGAACACAAGCAAGAACACGCGCGTTTTTCTGGGTTTGGCTGATTTGCGTTTTCCATCCAATCTCACTGAATACGTAATCATATCATGCAATCCACATATCATTATGCTCGTCTCAACCTCACGATCATGTCTATAACACTTAATTTCATTTAAATTAAACATAAAACATGAAATCACGAAGAAACCTCAAGAACCCTAATTTCTGCATGAAGGCTAGGATTTTTGATACACGATTCAAACAATGCAATTAATTGAGGGAAAACATTCCATGCATGATTATGAACATATGGCCAAATTATTGTGCGAGGAAATATGCATAGATTGAGAGATGACCAAGTTTATGCTTACCTCTAGGCCGTGACAGCAAGTGCAATGTTATTTTTTATTTGGAGGTGTTACAGATGAGTTGTGTTGATCTGAACAGCTTCCCTACACCCTATGGAGTGTGTTTGAATGCTTGGACTTGATTGAAATTGGCTGGAACGATTTGTGGTACCCCAGCTGCAACTTGATTGAAAGTTTGAGCAACCAGCTGGTGATTTTGTAAAATCAGTGTTCCAGATGTTATGTGAGTGTTTGGATCACTTCTATATGATGTATGTGAGGTGTGTGAGTGATTGGTTTGATTGGAAAAGCTCTCAAACTCAAAACCCGATAGCTACCTTGCTAAGAAAGGCATTTTTGCCAAGAGAAAGAGATTTTGAGGAAAGCATCTGTTAGATGGCTTTGGTGTACTCAAACTGATCACAATTGAGCTCTATTTATAGTAGAGCAAGTTTGTTTTGCAAGGAATAGTGAATGGCAACTGGTAAGTAGGTTTGGCCAATGTTGTCCAATGGAAATCCAAGTCTCCTCTAGCCATTGACTAGAGGTTAGGGCACAGAGCTTTGGTTCCATTGGTATTGGATAAGTCTTGTCTGATTTCAGATGAAAATGGCTCAGTCCATTCCACCTTGATGCTTCCATTGAATGCTTCAATCCAAATTTGGAGTCTTGTCCCTATTTTGGCCATTCTAGGTTCAACATGCTATTTCTTGTTCCATGGACTTTGGAGGCTTGGCTCAGTGATTGTCCCCTTTAGATTTAATCCTCAGATGTGTCCAAGTGGTTAGGAGCATTTGAATTTGGCTAATTTTGGCAAATCGAGCAAAGTTGCAAATTCTGCCTTGCCTTGACAGATTTCAGCAAGGCAACTTTCCAATGTGATATCTCATGACTCAAATGGAATTTGGCAATGTTCTTGGCCATTTTGGAAAGCCCTTACATGATATAAAAACTGTTTGAACATATTTGGTTTTGATCTCTTTTGGATCCAAGTGAAAAATCCCTCTACATTTGGCAAAAAGTGAAGACAGATTTGGACTTAGTGAAAATTTCACTAAGTGTTGGAAAAAGTGACATTTTCACTTTTCAGCCATTTTGATCACTCCATAACTCCAAATCCTTAATGAATTGGACTTAGGTCTAGTTGAAGTTTTTGTAGAGGGTAATGAGGGATACAAATACATCTTTGGATGAGAAAAAATGGCTTTGTGGTTTAGGAGTTATGATCCTTCAAAGTTGGTACCCTTGTCACTGTATTTTTAACTTAGAATATTTTCTAAGTTTTTATGGTTACCCCTTTTACAAGTTATCCAACTTTTCTTGACTTTTCTTGATTAATAATGATTCAAATCATACATTAACATCATTTTAGGGTTAAAAAACCATTTTGGTGAAAAATCTCAAAAAGTCAAAGTTGACTTTTGTGCACAGTTGACTTTTTATCAGATGAATTCCAAACTGTGCAATTCTTCAGGAAATCATGTCATTGACCTAAATCAAACTTGATGGACATGTTCCATGGGTGTCATAGGGTATATTGGGGCATGTCCTAGGGTTTGGGAGCATGTCCTGGTCAAAAGTCAAAGTTACAGTTGACTTTTCCATTAAAACCCTAATTGTTGTGCAGATGAAATTGAGACTTGTTGCTCAAGCTTCTTGGATTAATCCATTGTTCCAAATGGATCAATATAGTTAATTAGAGACCCTCAAACCCTCTCTTGAGGTCTTGGCTCATGATTTGTTCCAAAAGTCAACTTAGGGGTGAATTAGGTCAAGAAACCCTAATTCCTGATTTTTGATGTATGCATCCCCTGAGGCAAAATTGACTTGATGAATGGGTCCATGAAGTTCCATGGAGTACATTAGGTTGTGTTTTGGATCATTGGCTTGTGCCCAGATGAAATTTTTCATCTGGAGGCCCTGGTCGACCAAAACCCTAATTTGGTGATACTGGCGATCTTGAGACTTGATCCACCTAGAAGGGAGCAACCTTGTGCTTAATCATTGAAGTGGGAGTCCTTTTAATCCATTATGGATATTTGAGAGGTTAGACAAGTTGAAGATCATGTCATTCCTTGATTGATCCTTTGTCTAAGGCTCTGAGAGGGCTTGAAACCCTAATTTTGATTGTAGTGGATGCTCACCCATCTTTGGGGAGATTGATGAAGTATGATGGTTCATCCACATTGTGATTATGATTTGCACAATGATGGGAAATCTTAGTGGTCAAAATTTGGGGTATGACAATTGGCCCCTAAAAATTGAAATCGAAAATTGAAATAGAATAGCTCAAGTGAGATTCCAAGAGGTTAATATTAAAATATTCAATATTTTATAAAAAACAAACTAAATTAGAAAAACAACAAAATTATTAAGGAAAAGGGGAGGCGCTTGAGATTTGGATGGTGTACCAGTAATGGATTTAAATGGGCTCAAAATCCCATCTCATAGGATCCAAGAGAAGTCCTACGCACACAACCGCCCATGGGAAATAAATAAAAAAGCATCCAATAAAAGCATCATCAGTTTTTTTTTTAAAATAAAAAATAAAAAATAAAATACAAAACCAAATAATCTATTAAAGGATGAAATGGGAAAAAAGAAAAGGGTTAGCATATCAACACTGAACAACAACGATAGTCAAAAATGAAACTGGTTCCCCTCGCCATTCTCTCGATTCCTCACCCTTCTTCTTTTTCCGTTTCGATTCGGTTTTTTCGTCAAACAGGTTTGTGCGAGTGACTTCGTATTTGTCATTTCATTTTCACTTAACCTTTCCACTTCATCTCATCTGATTTCTGAGTAGGTTTGCCTTCTGATTTGATTTCGGTTCATGATTGGTGGTTGAATGCGGATTGCGAGTGGGTTTGAGTGGGTATGGCGATTGTTGTGTGATTTGGAGCGAAGGTGAGAATATGGTTGTTATTGGGTGTGGTTTGAGTTGGGTTGTATTTGAAGTTGAATGGGGTTCATGGCTTTAATGTGTTATTGTTTGAAACGGGTTTTCTGAGAATATTTTGAAGGTTGGAGGGGGTTTGCGATTTGTGGTTGTTGAGAAGAAGGAGGTTTGTGAAGGGTGAAGGTTCGATTGGGTGAGGTTCCCCAAAATCCAACTTCATTTGAGGTGAGGAACCTTGTTATTTATAGAGTGGATGGGAAGAGATTTAAGGGAGAAGGACGAGCTGGAAAATTATAGAGAGAGTTGATATTATTGAGGGTAAAATGGGAATAATCGATGAGCTGGTATTTGTGTACGAATTGGTTATGATTTGTTTTGCTGTACGAGGAATTTGCGGGTGTATTGTGAAATGAATCATGAGAAACTCGCTTTCCTTTTGCTGGACCGTGGAGTTGTGGTTTTGGCAAGGTGGGTCCTCATTTGTTACTGCTTAGAAAATCTGGTGCTGGCTTGGTCATGAAAACTTGTGGGGACCGGTTTTGCTATTATGGTGGAGTTGTTTGTATTTTGTAAAAATGTGAGTTATTTTGTGCAGGTTGTGCATTTTTTGTGTTATTTTTCCAAGGCTGGTGGTGGTGCGATAACAGGGTGGATGGAACTTGTGGTGTGGTTGCTGCGTCTTGAAGGTTGGTGATTGGTGGTGGACCTTCAACGGGCCTGTTTCTCATGCTGAAAATCAATTGATTTTTTATATGGCCTTTTTGTGACTTGGGCCTTTATTGTGAAATATGAGTTTATTCTAATCTTGTGAGCATTTTTGTGATGACATGGATAATGAAATTTTTTATAATTATCTATTGGTAATGATTGGGCCTAAAAATAAAAATGATATGGATTATGGTCTTTGAAATGAGTTTGTGAATTGGATGAATAAAAGTGGTTTTTTGAGAAAAAAGGAAATGGATTTAAGAAGAAAATGGGTTTAAGAAAATGATATTGGATATGTATTTAGAAAAGTGGTTTATGGACTATGTTTTATAAAAATGAAAATGGACAATGGATATGGATATTGAAATGGGTTTATTTTTTAGAAAAAATGAGTTTAAAAAAATGGAAATGGTTTATGGAGGAAATGGATAACCAATGGGTTTAATGGATAAAAAAAAGTGGTTTTTAAAATGAATATTAAAAGTGGATATGGTTTAATTGATGGAAATTGGTGAGAGATAGAAAATGGAGACGAATATGGACATTGAATGGATTTGGAAAGTGGAAATGGCTAAAGTTGAAGACAACATATTTTTTGGATTTTTTTCTGAATAATTGTAAGTGGATGAATGTACAGATGAAAATATACAGGTAGGACAAATTTGGGGTATGACACAAAGGTTTTATCTGTAATCTTTGGGAGAGTGTCATCAATGTCCAATACAAACAATGTAGACCATACATTATTTGTCACTTCAAATTCGGCATTATTTATAGAGAATTTAAATTCAGCCCCATGAAATTTGCCCTTGATCCCACAGTAGGACAACCGAGTCAAATCTTCACTATACTTATCATCACATTCTACAAATTTACCAAGGTTTTGAAAATTTATAAGTTCAGAAATCTCAAGAATGTGAAAATCTGGACCCATCAGAGGATAAAAGCCATGTTGTCTTATAACCGCACGATTACAAAATAGTTCCTCAAAAGGAATAGTTAGCCTTTCAGAAATTAAAGACTTAAAGGTTACCCGTTGTGAAGATGATGTTCTGGTTGGTGCTGATTGTGAGGATGAGCCTCTTGTTCCCCTTCTACTAGGATTTCTTCTTGAAGCCATGGTTTAAGAAGAGTTGGAAGAAGATGATGACACTTGATTTTCGCAGAGAGTGAAGAGGAGATATGTGCAGCCCTTAGAAAACCTTGTAGCAGTAATATAGAAGATTTTCTCTTGGTGGGTTTTTGATTTTTAGGGTTTTGATGAGGATTTAGTGGAGAATAATGGTTATTGATGAGGTTTAATGGACGAAGATAAGGAGAGATTGACCACAAAGTCTAAAGAGATGACATGCAATAACCATAAATCAATATGCAGTGAGAATATATAGGGAAAATAGACAATGCTAGGTCGGCGCACGCGTCCCAGTAAAGTAGGAAGTCTGGACGTTTGATTTATGCGTCGACCTATGAATCTGTGCGTCGGCACATGATTCATGAATTTTCAAAAAAAGTTGAACATATGGTTATGCGCTATCCCGAACATTTTTACTAGGTCAGCGCACGAATCTATGCGTCGACGCATGAACATACAGAAGTGAAATTTTTCAATTTTTAAGTTCCAACCAGATAAATAGACATATGCACATACATAACAAAACATTCACGTGAACGATAAGTGCTCAAAATGCATTAAACATCAAGATTAGAGTGATTAATATGGCAAAAAATATTGATAAACATCTATAAATCGGAACGATATTACCTTGATCATCATGACGATAAGATCCCTCACATATAGCTAAATATCTCTTTGCATTATTAGTTAAAAGAATAAGCAAGCATGTATATATGTGAAGATCACTACTTTTAAAAGATTATTAAGCACGATCCGAGATATCGAGAATGCCAAGTTCCCTACGGATGTGAAAGAAAGGCTCTGTAGCTAAAGGTTTTGTGAAAATATCAGCAAGTTGATTCTTAGTGTCAACATGCTCAAAAATAACATCACCTTTCTCTACATGATCCTTAGGAAAATAATGGTGTATTTCGATATGCTTGGTGCGTGAATGTAATACGGGGTTCTTAGTTAGATTAATCGCACTAGTGTTATCGCACAAAATTGGAATACGTTCAAGTTTTAAGTTGAAATCAAGCAACTGTTGTTTAAGCCATAAGACTTGAGCACAACAACTACCGGCGGCAATGTATTCTGCCTCGGCTGTTGACAAATCAACGAAAACCTGTTTCTTGCTATGCCAACTCACCAAGGAATTTGCAAAAAAGTGACACGTGCCACTAGTACTTTTCCTATCCAACTTGCACCCGGCAAAGTCAGAATAGGAGTAGCCAACTAAGGAACAAACACTACCTTTGGAATACCACAGCCCATACTTTGGAGTACCAGAGAGGTATCGAAGTATGCGCTTAACTGCCTTTAGGTGGGATTCCTTGGGATGTGCCTGATACCTCCCACACATGCATACACAAAACATTATATCGGGACGTGATGCGGTAAGATAAAGAAGAGACCCTATCATACCTCGATACTTCTTTACCTCAACATCCTTACCCTTTTCGTCACGATCAAGATTAGCACTTGTAGGCATAGGAGTGTCTATTGCTTTGTAGTCCAGCATATCAAAATGTTTTAGTAACTCAAGACAATATTTCGTTTGACTCACGAATGTGCCCTCTTCAAGTTGTTTGATTTGCAATCTGAGGAAATAGTTGAGCTCCCCCATCATGCTCATTTCAAACTCCCCCTGCATCAAACCAGAAAACTCCTTAACCAAGGTCATATTAGTAGACCCAAATATGATATTGTCAACATAAATTTGTACCAAAATTAAGTGTTTTCCTTGACATTTAATAAAGAGGGTTGTGTCAACCTTTCCTCTTGAATACCCTTGATCTAGAAGAAATTTGCTTAGACGTTCATACCAATCCCTAGGGGCTTGTTTAAGTCCGTACAGAGCTCGTTTAAGTTTATAGACATGATCAGGATATTCGTGGGATTCAAAACTCGGAGGTTGGGCTACATAAACCTCTTCATTTATGTATCCGTTAAGGAACGCACTTTTAACATCCATTTGGAATAATTTAAAGTTCTTTGTGCAAGCATAGGCAAGTAGAAGCGTATGGCCTCGAGTCGGGCAACCGACGCATAAGTTTCCTCATAGTCGATTCCTTCCTCTTGGTTATAGCCTTGCGCTACAAGCCTAGCTTTGTTACGCGTTATTACTCCATTTTCATCAAGTTTATTCCTAAACACCCATCGGGTGCCGATTACTCGATGATCTCGCGGATGGGGGACAAGATCCCAAACCTCATTTCTCCAGAATTGATTTAGTTCATCTTACATTGATAGAAACCAATGCTCATCGAGTAACGCCTCCTTAGCGTTTTTAGGTTCAACTTGGGAAACAAAAGTAGAGTAATAACAAAAGTTACTAAGTTTAGAGCGAGTAGTTACTCCCTTAGAGATATAACCGAGAATGTTATCAATTGGATGGTCTTTTGAAGACTTCCAAGCTGGAGGAAGTTCATCTTTATCAGCATGATGATCATCCTCACTTTTCACTGGTTGGTGATCCTTTTCCTCCTCAATACGCACTGCTTCAGGTTGATCAATTCCCTTATCAGTGTCCTTGAGTATGTCTTCAGTAGGTACACTTGCACCATGAAAAGAACTACCTTCTCCGACATTTCTTGGATAAGACTCGTCAAAAGTAACATGAACTGACTCTTCAACTATGTGTAACCTCTTATTATAAATTCTATATGCTTTACTTGACTGAGAGTATCCAAGAAAAATACCCTCGTCAGCCTTGGCATCAAATTTACCAAGAGTCTCTTTCACATTGTTTAACACAAAGAATTTGCAACCAAATACATGAAGGTGAGATATGTTTGGCTTACGCCCTTTTAAAAGCTCATACAGTGTCTTGTTTAGAATAGGTCGGATGAGCACCCTATTCAAAACATAACAAGCCGTACTTATGGCGTCGGCCCAAAAGTATTTTGGTAATCCACCATCATTGATCATAGTCCTTCCAAGTTCTTCCAAAACTCTATTTTTACGTTCCACTACCCCATTTTGTTGAGGGGTACGTGGTGCGGAAAAATTATGATCAATTCCGTTGGACTCACAAAATGCTTCAAATAAATGATTTTCAAACTCACCCCCATGGTCACTTCTAATTGACCAAATGTTTGTGTTTAACTTGTTCTGAGATAACTTAGCAAATCGTTCAAAGGCCGAAAAGGTATCACTCTTATTTGCTAAGAAAATTGTCCAGCAAAACCTAGAAAAATCATCGACTATAACAAACCCATAATAGTTACCACCTAGACTTTTTAACCCTAGATGGTCCAAAGAGGTCCATATGGAGGAGCTCAAGGGGTCTCATAGTTGAAACAATGTTTTTAGATTTGAATGAGATCCTTGTTTGCTTCCACATTTGACACGCATCACAAAGGTGATCCTTTGTGAATTTAATTTTAGGCAAACCGATGACTAGGTCTTTAGAGACAATTTTGTTAAGCAAATCAAAATTGATGTGAGCCAACCGTCTATGCCACAACCATGAATCTTCATTCATAGCGACTAGACACTTGTCTCCATTCAATGATACCTCATTTAAGTCTAGCATGTAGACCTTGTTCACCCTCAAGCCCTTAAACACATTCTTTTTGTCGCTATCTTCAACTATGCAACAATCCTTTGAAAAAGATACTTTATAATTCTTGTCACATAGTTGACTAATGCTTAAAAGATTGTGTCTAAGGCCTTCCACAAGCAGCACATCAGAGATAGTAGTAGATGAGGGGTTACCTACACTACCTTTGCCTAGAATCTGTCCCTTATTGTTATCTCCGTAGATAACAAACCCCTTTTTCTTCGCCATAAAGTCGATGAAAAGAGATATGTCGCCAGTCATATGTCTCGAGCAACCACTATCCAGAACCCATCTTCTTTCGGTGGTCTCAAGACTTTGTACCTACAAAAACAATCAAGGGGGAGTAGGTACCCAATTCTCATTGGGTCCTCTAAGGTGAGTGAAACCAAGACCGCACTTGGGCAACCATTGGTAGATGCCTTTCGGAACAAGAAACCTTCTGAAGCGGCATTTCGCAATAGTATGACCAGGCTTACAACAGTAAAGACAATTGCGGTTCATTTGGAATTTACTTTTGCTATCACTATCTCGAATCACATAGGTATACTTTTGATATGGATTATTCATGCTCTCATGAAAATGTGATCGATCAATAGTAAATGTAACTTTTGGCTTAAGAGCCTTGTCCAATTTGGCCTTGAGGGTTCTCACCTCTCGTTGCCAAATATGACAAGTGTCACAGCCCCAATTGAACCAAGAGGTAGGATCCTCTTCAACCTTGGCTTTTGATGTGTCCACTATAGAGTTTTTGAGAGCTTCCAATTCCTTTTCAGAATCGGAAACCTTCTTCTTCAAATACGTGAAAATCCTTTTATTTGAGGCTAAACGTTGAAATGCTTCCTTAGCCTCATAGTGTAACATGTCAAAAGCCTTTCGTAACTCTAAATGCGACATAGTATTAACATGATCATATTTAGAATGCTTTACCTCTTTTGCTTTGTTGTGGTGTGCCATAAGACAAAAGTTAACGGATTCACTTTCGTCACTTGAGGAATCATCTTTCTCCGACTCACCATCGCTTTCCAAAGCGATGTATGCTCGTCGATACTTGTTGGACTTTTTGTTTGAGCGAGTCTTGTCATTATCCTTATCTTTGTCTTTCTTTAGAGATGGACAATTTGGCTTGTAGTGCCCGAATTTTCCACAGTTGTAGCACGTACCTTTTACCTTGCCATTTTTATTTCCTTCGCTTCTAGATTTCTTCCTAAACTTGACTAGATTTCTATCCGGGTGTTGAATATCGTTCTTACGAACATATCTATTGTATCTCTTCACAAATAAGCCCATATCATCACCGGATTCTTCATCTTTGTCATTATTGGTTTCATCATCACTTAGCTCTTGATGTGTGGACTTTGAACAAGAAGCCTTAAGAGCTATCGAATTCTTCTCCGTATCTTTTGCCTTCTCTTTCTTGATACTCTTTTCATGTTTATCCAAGCTAATGAGCACTTGCTCATGCTCATCGAGTTTACCAAAGAGTGTTGTGAGGTCTAGTGTAGCAAGATCATTGGCCTCCTTGATATCGGTGACCTTCGGTTGCCATTCCCTGTTAAGACACCTAAGAATTTTGTTACTAGAAACCTCATTTGGAATTGGTTTACTAAGAACATGCAATTTGTTGATAATGTGAGTAAATCGTTTTTGCATATCCGCAATGGTTTCCCCTTGCTTCATGTAAAACAAATCAAACTCTTGCGTTAGTGTATTAATACGAGTCATCTTAACATCATTAGTGCCTTCATGGGCTACTTGTAAAGCATCCCACATGGCTTTGGCCGTTTCACAATGGGAGACTCGATAATACTCATCAACTCCCAAGGAGGAGATGATCATATTACGAGCCTTCCAATCATAGCTGTACTTTTTCTTGTCCTCCTCAGTCCATTGAGCTTCGGGTTTAGGAACGACAACGCCTTCCGCGTAAGTCATAGTAATTTCCATGGGACCATTTAAAATAACGTTCCAAACCTTCTGATCTATGGAATTAATATGGACGCGCATACAATCCTTCCAGTAGCTGTAGTTTTCACCTGTAAAAACTGGAGCTCTATTATAAGCCCCTTTAGGTTCGTTCGCCATGATCCAAGAAGTTTTACCGAAGCACCAAAATTAACCAGAGCTCGTGATACCACTTGTTAGACAATGGCTATGGATCTAGAAGGGGGGTTGAATAGATCCCTTGAGTTTTACGCGCAAATGGTTTACAAAATTTGTTTTTAAAAATTGTTTAAACGGAAGCTACCACTGGATAGAACGTCTACAACGAACCTTCTACCAAAAGGATCGGATATGCGCGAATATATCACAGATGAGTATGGAAGAGAAAAATTCAGTTTTGAATACTACACTTAATAACGCAGTCAATAAAATATCAGTTGCTTGATGTTTATTCCAATCCAATGAGGCAAAGTGATAAGCAATTAAAGGTAACAAGTTCGAATTTTGCTTTGAAACAAATTATCAAACACCTAGTGTGCGTAAAGACACTAAGTGCAGAATTTCTATGGAGGGTAATGTAAAGCTGCTCCAAAATACAATTCAAGGAATTGTATCAGTTTAACAAAACAGTTTATCAGTTTACAATTACTCTACGACAGAAATTTCGATGACTTGCGACTTCATAAATTTGAACGAACTGAATTGTAAAAGAGTTAAGGAGAGAGAGAACAAACGCGGTTTGATTAGGCAGTTCCCCAACCATCCTCGCTTTGGGTACGTCTGCCCCCAACTCCACAAAAGGAATTGATATATATATATATATATATATATATATATATATATATATATATATATATATATAGTTGTTGCAAATTGTTTATTACAAGAGAAAACTATGAACATCCAAACCGTCGAACGTCTTCGATCTTTGATGCCGAATTTTCTCTTCCCTTGATTCGAGATGAATCAAGTCCTTCGAATATGGTTGATCCAATTACCGTCCCACGCTACTAAACCGAAAGAAACCACCGTTCTTCAGTTACCTTCACTCGGTCAATTGCGATCTACCAAGACTTCGAACCCAAACCTCCTTTCTACGATCCTCTTATTACAGCTACTAAACCGAACAATTGCGCCAATTTCCGGTTACCTTCGCCTAGCCAAATCCCTGTAGAAAGAACAGTTTGTGCAAAAAAAACCCCAAAATATATCCGATTCATGGAGGACAAAACCAACTGGTTTGATTCAAGAAACACCTGCCAAACTCTCAACCCAGAAGATGAAGATCACACTTCCTAAATTCTGAAAGTTATCACTTCGATCAATGGGCGACACAAACAAAGATGATTATGTGTGATTGTTTGTTTACACAATGAAGAAGATGAAGATGAAGAGAGAAATGAGATATATCTTTCACGTTTCTTGTTATTCAAATAAAAGGATGACCAAAACTATTTATATGAAAATAAAATGACCCACAAAAAATAATAACAGAAATAACAGAAAAGAAATTAAGTGAAAAATGCAGTATTTTGAGGTCATGCGTCGACCTCCACACTCTATGCGTCGACGCATAAAGGAATATTTCTGTGTCCATTGAATTGTGCGTTTTCCCGCAGGTTTTGGAGGTTAGTGCATGAATTTGGAGGTTAGCGCATGAACTGGGAGGTCAGCGCATGAAGTGCATTTATTCAGGAAATTTAATTTTCTGAGTATTTTCACCAAACCAAGATCAGAGACACATACTAGACACAACTAAAACGATAGTGGATATTTATTTTTGGGAAAGACAAGATCCTATGTTTCTAGACACATGAACGATAATGGTTAGACACAATATGCCCGACACGTGTAGTGATACCGCTAAAATTACAATCTAATTTCTTACATGTTTGTTGACATCATTAAAACAAGGTAAATAGAAGAATATCCCTCACATTCCTCAAACTTCTCGCCGAATTTTCCTGGGGAGATGCCATTTGACGGAAAAAGTTTTGATGTCAGACTTGCTGGGGAACCCCATCGTCTGAGTTGTAAAGTTACACAAACTTCTCTATTGGAGACGCCATTTGTTTCTACTGGGGAAGTGGGTTTCTTGAGAGACTGCTTCCGCTTAGGGATATATCATCATACTTTTCTCAGGATCTTCCCGGAGAAATGCCATATGATGGGATCCAATTTTGAGGTGCCGATGACCTTTTCATCAGTGGTTTTTCGGAGAAAAGCTGTTGTATTGCCGATTCTCTGCTTAAGAGGCTTTCTCTGGGGATTTTCCTTATTCCGAGAAAGCAAGGATATCATCTTCAATGGCGAAGAGTGATGTTTGTTGAACAATTTTTGGTCTTTCAGAGGTTCAAGTTATCGAAGTGGTCAAGAGACCAACTTTAATCCAGAGATAAACTGGAGGAGAGAGATTGTTCAGACGCAACATTTCCTGATGAGGAAAGGGCTGACAACTCGATTGAGAGGTCTGTTATCACTAGGGGACAAGACCGATTAGAGCGATAGTGATGCAATATGACTATGAATGTAAATTAACAATGCATGATGTATGTATGTATATGCTGGCAAAACTGACGTGACATACAAAATGATGGATGAACACGGCTAGATACTTGGCCATCGCGGGGCGAAGAAGTACCGCTGGTTCAAAATAGCAATTCTGCCTTGCTTAGGAGAAATAGTCCCTGTTGGGAGCTATGTTGGTCGGGCTTAGGAGATAAGAACTCGGCCGAAGATGTTGGATGGAGTATTCGCATCTGACATAATTAATCCTTCATTCAGGCGTGCTGGTTTTAGAAGGAGTAATTTGATTCTGCACTTTGACGCCCGCTTACTTTTGGAGAAGCGATTGATGTTCTTTCGATGTTCAACAGTCAAAAGAAATGTCATGTTTATTTTAAAAGCAGAAAAAGTTTTAACAAGTAAATTCATTTTGTTTTATTTCAAGAATCGTTAATCATGTTAACAACGTCATTCAGTAAGGCTAAAACAAATGAGAATTACAAACAAAAGCACAAGGGCTCAAATTTTATTGATAGGACGGAGATCAGCTAAACGCGTGATTCCATAGAGTATATACAAAGTTAGAAAATGGTAATTTAAGGGGAAAGGGCTACGTTGAAACATAACAACCGTTATCCTTCTACCAACTTTGAATTCTGGACATCCTGAGCTTCTGTCGAAGATGACCTTGACTGGAGATTTCCTAACGGATGATGTAACTGCTGCTGAGGGATTTTCCTCTGTTAAACATAGTTACTTGCCATTATCCCTAATTTTTACCTGGATTGTACTTTGAGATTTCCAATCCACTGGGATGATTTTTGATCATGTCTCTAATTTTTTCCTGGACCGCCCTTTCGGGTTTTCAATCCATCGAGATGTTTTTTTTAGTTTAGGCGAAGCATTTCTTGACTACATCAGCATTCGTGGGGTAGGAAAATTCTTCTCCGTCCATGGTTGCGAGTCTCAAGGCACCGCCTGAGAAAGCTTTCTTGACCACGTAGGGGCCTTCATAATTCGGAGTCCATTTGTCCTGAGAGTCAGTGAGAAATGATTGCATCTTCTTGAGCACGAGGTATCCTTTCCTGAAGACGCGAGGTCGGACATTTTTGTCAAACGCCTTCTTCATTCTTTGTTGATACAACTGACCATGGCATAGAGCCGTGATTCATTTCTCTTCGATTAGATTCAGTTCATCGTGTCGACTTTGATACCATTCAGCTTCTGTAAGCTTAGCTTCCATCAATACACATATTGATGGCATCTCTACTTCTATGGGGAGCACTGCTTCCATGCCATATACTAGAGAAAAAGGGGTTGCCCCTGTTGAAGTGCGGACAGATGTGCGATAACCGTGAAGAGCAAAGGGTAGCATCTCGTGCCAGTCTTTGTAGGTTACGACCATCTTCTGAACAATCTTCTTGATGTTCTTGTTAGCCGCTTCTACCGCTCCGTTCATCTTGGGTTGGTAGGGAGATGAGTTATGGTGTTCGATCTTGAACTCTGGGCACAACTCTTTCATCATCTTATTATTCAAGTTAGATCCATTATCAGTAATGATCTGGCTCGGAACACCGTAACGGCAAATGATATTGTTTTTGATAAATCGGACCACCACTTGTCGGGTTACATTAGCGTACAACGCTGCTTCGATCCACTTGGTGAAATAGTCAATGGCTACCAGGATGAACCGATGTTCGTTCGAAGCCTTGGGCTCAATCATGCCAATCATGTCGATTCCCCGTATGGAAAAAGTCCATGGGAAAGAAAGAACTTTAAGATGCGATGGCGGTACATGGATTTTGTCGGAGTATATCTGACACTTGTGACACTTCCGCATGTATTTGTAGCAGTCGAATTCCATGGTCAACCAGTAGTACCCTGCTCTTAGAATTTTTCTCTCCATCGTGTGTCCGTTGGCATGAGTGCCAAAGGACCCTTCATGAATTTCTTTTATCAACATGTCTGCCTCTGGTTTGTCAACACATCGAAGCAAGACCATGTCAAAGTTTCTCTAATAGAGTGTATCACCGCTCAGGAAGAAGCTGCCAGCCAGTCTTCTGAGGGTCTTTCTGTCTTTTCTGGATGCCCCAGGTGGGTACTCTTGTTTCTGAAGGAAGTATTTGATATCGTGATACCAAGGTTTGTCGTCTATGATTGCTTCAATCGCGAAGATGTAAGCGGGCCGTTCAAGGCGCATTATGTCGATCTTAGGTAGGTTATTCCATTGACCTACACTAATCATGGAAGAGAGTGTGGCTAATGCATCAGCCATGTGATTCTCGTCACGAGGGATGTGATGAAACTCGATTCTGTTGAAGAAGGGTAGCAACCTCCTTGCATAATCTTTGTAAGGAATAAGTCCTGATTGGTATGTGTTCTAATCTTCTTTGATCTGATTGATAACCATGGCTGAGTCGCCATATACGTTCAAGTTCTTGATCCCTAAGTCAATCGCTTCTTCGAGACCCATAATACAAGCTTCGTATTCGGCCTCGTTGTTTGTGCACTTGAACGTAAGTCTAGCGGTGAAAGGAATGTGGGTACCCTAATGGGTAACAATAATTTCCCCAACTCCATTTTCGTAATAATTGACTGCTCCGTCAAAGATTAATCCCCATTGGTAATCTGGTTATGGCCTTTCACTGGGTAGCGGTTCATCACAGTCTTTCATTTTTAGATACATGACATCTTCGTCTGGGAAGTTAAACCCGATTGATTCTTGATCGTCAATCGGTTGATGAGCCAAATGATCGGCTAAAATACTTTCTTTAACAGCTTTCTGAGCGTGGTACTCTATATCATATTTTGATAGCAACATCTGCCAATGGGCAATCCTTCCCGTGAGAGCAGGCTTTTCAAAGACATACTTGATTGGATCCATCTCGGAGATCAACCAAGTAGTGTGACGAATCATGTATTGGCGAAGACGTTTGGCTGCCCAAGCCAGAGCACAACAAGTTTTCTCGAGAGTAGTGTACCGAGTCTCACAGTCGGTGAATTTCTTGCTCAGATAGTAGATGGCAGACTCTTTCCTTTTGGTTTCGTCTTGTTGGCCAAGTACACATCCCATCGAGTCCTCTAGGACTATGAGGTAGATGATCAGTGGTCTTCCTTCCACTGGAGGTGATAGAATCGGTGGATTTAACATATATTCCTTGATACTTTCAAAGGCGGTTTGGCAATCCTCTGTCTAAACGCAGTCCTGGTTCTTATTTAGTAATTTAAAAATCGGCGCACACGTCGCGGTCATGAGGAATATGAATCTGGATATGTAGTTCAAACGTCCCAGGAATCTCCTGACTTGTTTTTCAATTTTCGGAGAACGCATTTCTTGAATGTCCTTGACCTTGTCGGGATCAACCTCAATTCCTTTCTGGCTGACGATGAACCCTAAGAGTTTCCCTGAACGGACACCGAAGATGCACTTATTGGGATTCAAACGGAGTTTGTACTTTCTCAACCGCTCGAATAGTTTTGAAAGGTGGGTCACATGTTCCTCTTCTGTCTTAGATTTTGCAATCATATCATCGACATATACCTCGATTTCCTTGTGTATCATGTCATGAAACAGAGTAGTCATGGCCCTTTGATAGGTTGCCCCGGCGTTCTTCAAACCGAATGGCATTACCTTGTAACAAAAGGTACCCCATGGGGTAATGAACGAAGTTTTCTCCAAGTCTTTCGATGCCATTTTGATCTGGTTATTGCCCGAGAATCCATCCATGAAGGAGAAAACTTTGAACTTTGCTGTACTGTCCACCAACATGTCAATGTGTGGTAAAGGAAAGCCGTCCTTTGGACTAGCCTTGTTTAGATCTCTGTAATCCACACACATTCTGACCTTTCCGTCCTTTTTTGGAACAAGTACGATGTTGGCTAACCATTGAGGATGTTCTGACGTGGGGAGGAAACTCACGTCAATCTGTTTTTGTACCTCCTCTTTGATTTTGATGGCCATGTCCGGGTGAGTCCGTCTCAACAATGGTAGATGATGTTCCACGATGCTGGTATCCAACCCTGGCATGTCCTGGTAGGACCAAGCAAACACATCGGGAAATTCTCGGAGAAGCCTCGTTAAACTCTCTTTGGCAGTTGGATTGAGCAGTGCCCCAAACCCTGATTTCTTTTCTCTTTTTTTCGGAACCCACGTTGATCATTTCCAATGGCTATTTGTGAGGTTCAATGGACCTTTCCTCTTGTCGGAGTAATCAGGAGATCTCTTCTGGAATTTCTTCGTCAACTTCTTCTTCAGCCCCAAATACCGGGAACTCAAAGTCGGGAGAAGGCATCGGATCGTATGTTTCAAAGGGGTTTAAAACAAGCAATCTGCATGACGTGATGATTTGTGTTTAGAAGAGATAGAGAGAATGCAAGTGTGTGCAGTGTATATTCTTTTTACTGCTTATTTTTATTATTTGAATTGTTTCTTTTTTAGGATTACCATTTTCTGAAAAACAAAAAGAGAAAATAACAATTAATGCGGAAATTACAGAACAAAGTTATTTTATTAATGAACAAGCTGATTCTTGAAACTAAAGCCCTATAAAACAAAACTGAGTCGCTTTGGGCAAAGCGAAGAGAGAAATTTACAGAAAGTGAGGCCTATCAAACAATCCGTTTCACCTGGGCAGGGTGAAAGGTTAAAGACGACAATTACTTTGACTCATGAACGGTCTTCGGAACATCGACAGCCACCCATTGGCGGCGAACTCCTCGGTGAATCACAAAGTCTGGTACCTTCCTTGATTTTTCTTCAGATATAACGCTGATTTCTGGTGGAGCAGGATCATTGGAATCTGCCTCCCAGGCAGAGTTGTCGTAGGAGGATTCCTCTGTTGCATTTTGCGGAGTATTTGTGCTCTCAGGTAAATCTCCCCATCCAGTTGGCTGGATGTTTTCGAGCCTGATACGAGAGCTTTCAGGAGCGGTGTACTTGACCATGAAGTTGAATTTTCCACTCGGTTGTCCTAAGGTGTCCCACACTTCTTTGGAACTGGAGGAGTCATCTCTCTCGATGACGTTGACCTCGGGAAAAGCTTAGTTAATGAATTCTAGTTCTGCAAACGTTGCAAATTCATTGTCGTGCTGAGTATTTTCAGGATAACCTGTGTGTTGATTCCATGACATGGTGGGAACACAGGTATTCTGCTCAGTGATGCTCAACTGATTTTCAGTGTTCGGATGACTTTCTTGCCCTAAGTCTCCTGGATACGGCTGCCACATTGGCAGGCCATCCATCGGGCCATAGTAGTTGTGGCCAAAGTTGTCTTTCATCAGAGTGTCTTCTTCTAATGAGTTTGGTGGAGCACGACATCCTTCCAGATCACAATCTCCATATATCATTTCGACGTCTGACCTGGGTATATACCTCGGACTTTGTGTAGGAAAGCAAAAAGGAATCTGCGTTTCGTCCTGAGACATATAATCGTCCTCGTTGAGATAGGACTTCCATTCTTCCTCCGTATCGGATGAATCATCTTTATTGATGGTATGCACTTCTTGAGTCACTGGTTGAAGGAAGCCTCCACTGTGGAAGAAGTTTTAAATGGGATGAAAACTTTCATAGCTGGTAGCAGTCTGAGTACAGGTTGCAGAAAAACCAAGACCCTTTCTTTGTTTTATTGTCAGTAGGAATGACAAGCTGCCCCCATCCTATTGTATTGGAACTTTCGACCGCTTTGATAGCATCTTTGTATGAGGAGATCGAAGTTCCCCCTTCGGATTGATCGCCATGGTGTAGCGAAAGCGTTTGGAACTGGGTTCCGATTATCCCTTCCGGTTCCACATAAGTGGATGACAATAAATTGCTTACGAGCAAAGCCTGTTCCCCACAGACTGTGACGAGTTGGCCGTTCTGGATGAACTTTAGTTTTTGGTGGAGGGTCGAGGTGACTGCCCCAGCTTGATGTATCCAAGGTCTTCCTAATAAACAACTATACGTTGCCCAGATGTCCATGACCTGGAAAGTGACTTGGAAAGTGTGAGGACCGATAGTTATGGGAAGGTCGACTTTGCCGATAACCGTTTTTCTAGATCCTTCAAATGCTTTGATGACAACCTCGCTGATTCTCATCGGAGGGCCTTTGAATGATAGTTGCATCAAAGTGGACTTCGGCATAACATTCAGGGCTGACCCTGTGTCTACTAGTACGCTGGCCAAAGCATCGTCCTGATAGTTGATTGTAATATTGAGCGCCATGTTATGATGGCGACCTTCTTCAGGTAATTCCTCATCACTAAATCCCAAGTTATTGCAGGAAGTGATGTTAGAGACAATGCTATCGAACTGTCTGATTGTTACATCCTGTCCCACAAAGGCTTGCTCCAAGACTTTCTGTAGAGCCTCCCTGTGCGCTTCTGAACTAAGTAATAGTGATAATATCGAGATCTTCGAAGGAGTCTGTAACAGTTGATCAACAATGTTATATTCACTCCTTTGGATGAGCTTCAGCATCTCATCATCGTTTTTTGAAAGGTCGGGATTACTGGATTGACCGACTGGTGGATCGAGAACTTCTGTCTGAGGTTCCTTTTCTTTGATGAGTTCTCCAACTCCTCTGTTAAAGATTCGACCTCTCCGTGTTACACGACTGACGTCTGCAATATTTACGACAAAGGGTAATGGAATCTCCTTTTCATTCTCGACTATTATTGCACTGTATCTGTAAGGGATAGCCTTAGTTGATTCATACAGTAGTGGTCCAGGTAGATAGATGACTATGGGAGCCTTCTGATTTTTCTAACCATCGTAAGTAATCTCGATCCGTTCCTAGTTAGGAACTCTTGATTCGTCAAGTAAAGGGATGATGGCGAAAACATCCCTAGCCCTCTGATGATCAGAGATTACGACAACGTCCTCGATTTGATTAGCGAGGTAGTTCCGCGTCCAGTTGATTGGTCCGGAACCTGGGCATGGGCGAATCTCTCTACGATCTACCTGACCCTGAAGAGCTGCTCGCACAAGGTAGCATCCTTGGTTACTTTCCGAACAGACTCTACAACGTTCATAATTGTGTGGTGGCACCTGGCCACGCCCGCTTTGAATGCAATGCAACCTCACTAGGTCAGTTTCCACATATGGACATCCTGACTTTGATGCCGAGTCGGGTTCCTTTTATTGATACTAATTTGCTGAGTGTCTTCATCCATATAGATTGGAAGCCACCAGTGATTTAACAAGTGCTGAAGTGCTTCCTGGACAAGGGCACAACCTTGATCGTTTTCGCAACCCGCTTTACAACTCTGATAATCATGTGATATCAGGAACCCGAGCCGGACTTGCTCAATATGTAAATCTACCAGGTTGGTATTCATTAAGCGAATATCAAAGATCTGAACCATGTTGATCTGATAGTGGTTCCTATCATGGTAGTCTTGGATCCATCCAAGATCCATCTGACGCTGGAGGGCCTCCTGTATAAAAGAGCATCCTTGTTTGTTTACCGAGCAAGTCAAACAAGAACTGTAATCGTGCCGCGGCAGATTATGATACTGGCTTTGCCTTGAGTGCATTGCCACCAAGTTGACATTCATTGCACGGATGTCGTGGTTTTGAATGACGTTGGAATTCGTATAAACCATGCTAACTCCATGAACTCGGTGCTCTTGGATCCATCCGAGATCCATCTGTCCCTGTAGAGCTGATTGCACCACAGAACACCCTCGATTGCTTTTAGAGCAAACATCACATTGATGATAATTATGAGGTGGCACATGGCCATATCCATTCTGTTTATAATGCATCTTAACCAAATTGGTCCTCAACAAGAGTACATCGTGAATTTGATAGACATTGTTAGACTCTCCCTCTATCAGGTTGACTGCAACTTTCTCATGTTAAGGCAGCGGGTTCTTGAGAACATTCGGATTCGTATCTTTGAAAGGTAAGAGCCCGCTCCTAACAAGCTTTTGCACGTCGGACTTGAAATTGAGGCAATTCTCTATGTTATATCCTGGTCCTCCTTGATGATAAGGGCAAGTCTGATCCACCTTAAACCAAAAAGGCGGATTTTCTGGTACTGCAAGAGGAGACTTAGTCTGGACATGCCCCTTGGCCAGTAGTAACGGAAATAGTTCTGCGTACGATACGGGTATAGGATCAAATCCTTGTGGCCGTGTTGGACGGTTCTTGTTGTATTGAGGACGAGCCTGCTGAAGACGTTGTTGACTAGGTTGGCTCTGCGCAACCTGAGGCTGATACGTAGGAGTAGGCGCGGGGTTGATAGCAGGAGTCACAACTGCTACTGGTTGATAACGTCACATTTGCTTTCCGAGAGAGATATTCCCAATATCTTGCTCTTTTTTCTTAGGGAGAGCACTACCGTATAGTTTTGTACTACTTGATGATCCAGCGTCTTTTACTAAACGTCCTTCTCGGACGGCTTCCTCAAGACGAACTCCCATACCGACCATTTTGGTGAAATCACTGGGCGCACTGGCAACCATTTTGTCATAGTAAAATGAGCTTAAGGTCTTTAAGAAGATCTTTGTCATCTCTTTTTCCTCAAGAGGTGGACAAATTTGGGCGGCGATCTCACGCCATCTTTGAGTGTACTCCTTAAAGGTTTCCTTGTCCTTTTGTGACATTGATCGGAGTTGATCTATGTCTGGTGCCATGTCCAAATTGTACTTGTATTGTTGGACGAAGGCAGTGCCAAGATCTCTGAACGTGCTGATCGTAGCGCGGTTTAAACACATGTACCATTTTAATGCGGCACCGGTTAAACTATCCTGAAAGTAGTGAATCAGTAGCCCCTGATTCTCTGTCTGAGCTGACATTCGCCCAGCGTACATCACCAGATGGCTCTGAGGGCAAGAGTTACCCTTGTATTTTTCAAAGTCGGGCACTTGGAACTTGTGCAGAACTTTCACATTGGGGACCAGACAAAGGTTTGCGGCATCCTTTCCAAATAAATTCTAACCACGAATGGCTTGCAGTTCCTTCTGCATTTCCAGGAACTGCTCCTGGAATTCATTCATTCTGTCAAACATAGTTTCCTTTCTACCAGAAGGTGTCTGTGGAATCTGTCCTTTCGAGACAGTGTGCAACATAGGGGGTGGTATCTTGACTACAGCGGTGAACCTTGGTGTTTCCCGAAGTTTATAACCTTCAGGAGTCCTCATTATGCCTCTGGCATCCTCGCTTTCCCAAAGTTTGTAACCTTCAGGCCCAGCGGCTTCTGCTATGATTCCCTGATCTTCGGCGATCAGTGGAACATATCCTTCTGGGATATAGTTAACAGGCATGCCCCAGGGACGATCTTTCGGGATTTGATACCTAGGATCACACTTCTCCACTATGGGCATTGAGGTGATCTCTGAGATCACAGTTCTTTGTTGTTAAGCTTCTGCCATGGCTTGCATGTCTTTACGAAGCTTTCTCATATCCTCTCTCAGAGCGTCGATCTCTTCTTTCAACTCTCTATTCTCTTCCTCGAGATCATCCATCTTTTTCTGATGATTGGCCCGAGTATTGTACGAATGAGACAGTTTGACTCTAGAACCGAGACACAAACGTGAGATTTCGTAGGTAAGAAGAATGTGTGATGGGAGAATGATGAATGCAATGATTATATTAATTGTTTTTTGGTTTAATCAAAATAAACTTCGACAATTAGATTGCAAATATCAAACAGTGGGGAAACCCCGTTTTATTGAATTTAACGGATTACGGAAACGGAAATACTGTAAATTACAAGGTGCGGAAACAGAAACCTAAGCTAAGGGGTCCCGAGTCCTCTTTGAGGAGAACTCAGGTGCTGATTCTGGCACTTTCCTTTTCTTGGACCGGGGCTCTTGGGTCGTTGTTGGGTTGTCATTCCTTTGCCAGGTGAAAGGAGTGAGCAAATTCCTTTGGTCATCCTGGTTTTCAACAGCATGTTGCTCCAAAATCTCAATCAGAGCATCCTTATCTTTCAGTAGTTGCTGTATTTTGATACATTCCCCATTGAGAATGTGGTACTTATTCTTTCAAGACCTCCTCTCCTCTTGAACTTTGTTGAGAGTAACCTGGAGTTTTTCCGTCTCAGTCATGAAGTACATGACAGATTCCCTTGGCAGAAGAACTTCGTGACGAGGATAAGGCATCTTTAGCTTGAGAGCTCTAGTTTGTACCCAATGGAGATAAGGCTCCACCGAGACACAGTCCGTGTTTCCAAGCGTGCACTATTTCCATCTTTAGGTCTATGTCATTTTCTCCTTCCTTGAAGAAAATACCTTCCAGATGAGCATTACGCGGGACATGCCTCATCAAGTACCCAAATTGACGGCGAACAAGAACTGGATGGTAATTGATTCCTCCCTTAGTTCCTATGAGGGGTACGTTGGGGAAGTTTCCACAATGGTCAATGATCCTGATCCCATCATAAATCCTATTACACCAATCTATGTCAGAGTTGGTAAGAGACATGATTATCTGCGTCCAACGTAAGGCACTCTTGTGATCCCAAAAAGCGGCAGATTTAGGCAAATGGGAGATAAACCATTTGTATAGCAGGGGTACACAACATGTGACCTCCCCCCCCCCCCCTCCCCCCCCCCCCCCCCCCCCCCCCGCCGCTGTACAAATTCCCTTAGTGTACAGAATGATACGTGTCTGTGAGCAAGGTTGGTACAGGGTTTCTAATGAGAAAAACCTTAATGGCGTTGATATCGACGAAGTTATTGATGTTGGGAAACAAAGATAACTCGTAGGTGAGTAAGACAAAGATGCTTTCAAAAGCAGTCACGTTCCCTATACTAGCGAAGTACAGGGCCTTCTTTGTCAGAAACTGGACTGGCAAGCCTTGTATGCCACCCTTAGTGGTCATGTGAGCCCTGACTTCTGACTCGTCCAAATAAATTTCTCTTGCAATGGTCTGATCCTTTGGAATTTCTTCCAGTCCAAAAAAAGGAGCTCGATCAGTGATATGTAAATCAATCAGATGAGAATACTCCTCCAGCTTTGGTGCTAGTTGATAATTTGGGAATGTAAAACAGTGATAAACCAGATTGTAAAACTGAATGAGTGCCTCCAGGATTCCCTCAATCACATGGACCCTTAATAGAGATAGTAGACCTCCGTACTTGGCTCTGAAAGCCTCATGGTTTGTGATCATTCTCGCCAAACCCAACAAATCCTCTAGTTTTGGAACCCTGAAGGTATACTTATGAGTTCTCCTTCTACCGAAATCCATGAGCGCAATCTTTTTCTCTGACATTTGCAATCATTGTCTTAGTTTAGTTTGAAAGAGAGAGACTAGAAGAGAAAAAAAATTTTGTTTTAATGTTTTTTTAAATGAATGCATGAATGCAGCACACAAAAACATAGAAAAAACATGGGGTCAAAGGGTCGGTGTCATGGAGTCAAGGCTCTACCAATCCCAAAGGTTTATACTAGTGATTTTTGTACCTGTCTCTCAACATCATCAATTCTTGTCGAGAAAACACCAGCGGGCCGGGAACCGTGCTAGGTGGTGTTTTTCGAAGAATCATCAGAAGAGGGTAGTATGGCATGACAACTATTTCCGATAGCTTCCACACTACTAAAAGAGGTTTTTCCTAGGTGTATACTCAATCTTTCCACATGCGGCATCACACGCATTCCCATTAGCAGAAAAATAAACACATATATCAATTAGGAAAAGCAGTATATATATTTGTCCTAATGTCCTAGACTTTTAAAAGCTATGAATCCTATGTTCCTGACAGAAAATGGCTCCTCGGCGGAGTCGCCATTCTGTGGTACCTTCCCAATTTAAAGGTTTTGACCTAAGAGCCTAGTGAAGGTCGATTCTAGCAATAATGACGTCCCCCTATGGAACCGTCATGAAAATAACCTGTCCAAGGTTTTTACCTTAAATAACCAAAGAAAGGCCCCACGGTGGGCGCCACTTTTCTGTAGCGAGCGAATCTGGGACGCGGTTCTTAGGCGCTGTCGTTCTTTGGGGTTTACTACAGGTCGATTCATTTTTCATCCTATTGAAGCTGATGAAGGAAGGGAAATAGATGTCTCCAATTAACCCTGATTGCATACTGAGTTTAAACAGCGGTCTGTTAGGTTACGGATGCTATATGGTAATGAGGCCTTTTTCTACTTATTTGAGGTTGAAATGACAGTACTATGCTATTGGTAGGATGTTAGGACTGATGCTTTTCGATTGATGTATGAAGGTACGGGATTTTGGGTGTTTTATTAGTGTGCTCGCTAAGATTTTTCTTTCAATCTTATGCCTACGTATTCCCGTTTACCGAAACAGAGAAATCACAGCGATCATAGTTCCTCCTATTCTATGGGAGGAAATGGTGTTTTGGTGTCTTGTTCAAAGCCCAAGACGTGAAGCTAAAGGTGGTTTGTATCTTGTTCAAAGCCCAAGATGTGAAGCTGAAGGGTCTATTTGTATCTTTTTTAAAGCCCAAGATGTGAAGCTAAAGTTGGTTGGTATCTTGTTCAAAGCCCAAGATATGAAGCTGAAGGTTTCAACTTTAGATAGAATTTGTCATCTCTAAAGGGGATATTTGGTCTGTTTGTCACAACTGTTGGGGTGACTGATTATAAAGGAGGATTACTTTAACTGGACATGTGAGTCCAGCAATGCCATAATTTCCTTTATAGGGGATTTTAACCTGAAGGAGAAGACTTTAACTCAGTGTAGAGCAATGCCATCTTTCCTTAGGAATTTCTCATGCTAAAAGAGGGACAGTGGCATGGATGTAAATAATCCAGAGGCTTGCCGCTTACAGCAGTTAGATAAAGGAGTTGTTGATGTTTGTATACTGTGAACGAGGTACATCTTTGATGCTAAAAGGTTGATTGGCTCAACTGGGGTTTCCTTATACAAAGCATAAGAGGAGGCTAGTGGCCCAACAAGAGGGTGTTTTTGTGTGTCTAGTACGAAGCCCGAGAGAGAGGCTAAAAGTTATCTGACTCAACAAGAGAGTCTTTTTGTATCTCGTACAAAGCCCGAGATGGAGGCTATAGATGTTTGACTTAACAAGAGAGTCTTTTGTATCTCGTATAAAGCTCGAGATAGAGGCTGAAGATGTTTGACTCAACAAGAGAGTCATTTTTGTATCTCGTACGGGCCTGAGATGGAGGCTAAAAATGTTTGACTCAACAAGAGAGTCATTTTTGTATCTCGTACGAAGCCCGAGATGGAGGCTGAAAGTCTTTGACTCAACAAGAGAGTCATTCTTGTATCTCGTACGAAGCCCGAGATGGAGGCTAAAAGATGTGACTCAACAAGAGAGTCTTTTATGTATCTCGTACAAAGCCCGAGGTGGAGGCTATGGTTACTGTTTCAGTTGAGTGACAGGTCCAGTATGTTGGTTCAAAGAGAAAATTAGTTTTTATATGAGTAATGTTGTACTCATGGATTTAGTTTGAGGATCGGGACTATTTCTTGTTCTTTAAGGAAATGGAAAATCCAAAGGGTATTGGGACTGTCCGAGTCTACGGGTTTCATCTTTTGTACTATACTTAAGAAACAGTAGCAGTATGATCTAGACTCTCTGAAAAATTGTTCTATTAAGATGACTAATTTCTGTTCCTATACCTCTAGGAGGTCTTCTGGACAATTTTTTCGAAGCCTAAGAGGAGGCTGGAAACTTTTAAGAAGCCGAGGGACAATTTGTACTAAGCCCAAGAGGAGGCTGGAAACTTTTAAGAAGCCGAGGGACAATTTGTACTAAGCCCAAGAGGAGGTTATCTTCCCGGAGAAAGAATCATTATACGAAACCTAAGTGGAGGCTGTGAATACTTCTAAGAAGCCGACGGGTCCTTGTACAACGCCCAAGAGGAGGCGGGGATGCTTTTAGGAAGCCTTTGGGTCCTTGCACTAAGCCCAAGAGGAGGCTGATGAATAGTTCCAGAAGGGATTTCACATGGAACAATGGCCTTCTGTATATGAACCGTTCAAAAGGGGGAAATTTCTTAGATCTAGTTATCTAGAGTTGATGTGAGGTTCTGTCTTGTTCTAGACGTATTTGTCGGGGAAACTCTAAATATCTATACTATTATTACACAGTCGATATGAGTTTATGAAAGAAGACTTACAGCGAAACAGCCCCACAGTACAGTTATATACATATGAAAGCGGTAAATGAAAGCGGGTAAACACTTACTCGGTTGTAGAGCTTCCATACTGTTTTGTTAGTTTGTTCAACAAAGAAAACTTTGATAACAATACTATATTCAAAATCAAAGGAGAAAGTGCTTTGAAAAGAAAGATTGGGACTTACAGCTCAAGGAGAGGCCCAAGGTTTTGTCAGTGATCGCACTGTTGTACAGGGATTTATACAAGTGACTGAGGTCCGAGAAAGGTTTTCTGTACAAAGGGATGGGTCTTACACTTTATTAGAGGCTCAAAGAGTTTTAAAAGAAAAAGAATGGGGCTTATAACACGAGGGTAGGCCCAAATGATTTTCTGTTTGAAATGGCGATCGCGCCGAGATTTTGAAAACGCAGTGGGTCTTATACAATGACTGAGGCCCAAAAAATAATTTGGTCTTCAAAGGGGATGGGTCTTACACTCTAATAGAGGCCCAAAAAGTTTTGAATGGGTCTTATAGCTCGAAGAGAGGCCCAGATGGCTCATTTTAAACCGGCGATGATCGCGCCGAACTTTTGAAATACAACGGGACTTATACAATAAGTGAGGCCCACAAATAGTTGGTATTTACAAAGGATTGGGTCTTACACTCTAATATAGGCCCATGAGTGTTTGAAAATGATTTGCGAGGGTTGAATTAATCAAAAACCCTAATTTGTTTTCAAAGTATATTTTAATTGAATAAAAAATTCAATTAAAATGATCAAAATTGTTAAACATATGGAAAACAAATTGTGATCTTGGATTAATGTTTCAAAAATCAAGTTTTGACCTACAAAATGATTATAAGTCATTAAAATTTGCAAAATCAAGAAGGAAAAAATATTTTAAATGACAAAAACAATTAAAATATTAATTCTTTACAAAAATATCAATTATATAAAATAAATAATATTTTTGGGATTTTTTGGGAAAATAAAATATTTTAACATTTTTGTGAATTATTAAAAAAAAAATCAACTCAAAATCATTAAAACTCAGAGAGAAATTAATTTTTGAATCAATTAAATAAAATCACAAAATTCAAATATTTGAATTTTCAAAAAAGGGCGCCAAGAACACCCAAGAACACGCGCGTGTTTTGAGTTTTGCCCAGATTTTCATTTTCTCTCCAATCTCACTGAATACTTGATGGAATCATGCAAACCACATATCAATCTGCTTGTTTCAACCTCACGATCATGTCTATGGTCTTTAATTTCATTTATTTTTAACATGGAATAAGAAATCAAGACAAAACCTCAAGAACCCTAAAATTTGCATGAAGGCTGAGAATTTTGATACACGATTCAAACAAAGCAATTAATTGAGGGGAAACATTCTATGCATGATTATGAACATTTGGCAAAAGTATTGTGCGAGGAAATATGCATAGATTAAGATATGACCAAGTTTAGGCTTACTTGAAGGTCGTGACAGCAAGAGCAAGGTGATTTTTGAGTTGGAGGTGTTACAGATGAGTTGTGATGATCTGAACAGCTTCCCTACACCCTGTGGAGTGTGTTTGAATGCTTGGACTTGATTGGAAATGGCTGGATCACTTCATGGCATCTCAGCTGCAACTTAGTTAAAACCTTGAGCAACTAGCTGGTGATTCTGAGAAATCAGTGTTCCAGATGTTGTTTAAGTGTTTGGATCACTTCTATATGATGTTTATGAGGTGTGTGTGTGATTGGTTTGATTGGAATTGCTCTCAAACTCAAAACCCAATAGTGACTTGCTTTGGAAGGCAAATTTAGAGTGAAAGAAGAGATTTTGAGGAAAGCATCTATTTGATGGTTTTGGTGTACTCAAACTGATCATAATTGAGCTCTATTTATAGTAGAGCAAGTTTGTTTTGCAAGGAATAGTGAATGCCAACTGCTGCATAGGGTTGACCAATGTTGAGCAATGAGAATCCAAGTCTCCTCTAGCCATTGACTAGAGGTTAGGGCACAGGTTGCTGGTCCCCTTGGTCTTGGATAAGTCTTGACTGAATTCAGTTAGAAATGGCTCAGTCCATGCCACCTTGGTGCATCCATTAAATGCTTCAATCCAAAATTGGAGTCTTGTCCCTCTTTTAGGAAATTCTAGGTTTGGCATGCCACTTCTTGTTCCAAAGACTTTGGAGGCTTGGCTCAGTGATTATCCCCTTTAGATTTGATCCTCAGAGGTGTCCAAAGTGATGACAAGGCTTGGAATTATCTGATTTTTCCAAATCGAGCAAAAATGCAAAATTCTGCCTAGCCTTGGCAGTTTTCAGCAAGGCATGTTGCCATTGTCATATCTCATGGCTCAAGTTGAGTTTGGTGATGTTCTTGGTCATTTTGGAAAGCCCTCATATGATACAACAACTGTTTGATCATATTTGGTTTTGATACTTTTTGGATCCAAGTGAAAAATGTCCCTACATTTGGAAAAAAGTAAGGCAGATTCTGACTTAGTGAAAATTTCACTAAGTGTTGGAAAAAAGTGACATTTTCACTTTTTGTGATTTTGATCATTCCATAACTCAAAATCCATGATGAATTTGGAAGGAGGCCAGTTTTAAGCTTTTGTAGAGGGCCATGAGATCTAATAATCAAGCTTTGGATGAGGAAAAATGGCTTTGTGGTTTAGGAGTTATGACCCTCCAAAGTTGGTACCCTTGCCACTTTGTTCATAACTTAGAAACTTTTCTAAGTTTTTATGGTTACCCCTTTTACAAGTTATCCCACTTTCTTTGATTTTTCTTGATGAATGATGATTCAAATCATACATTAACATCATTTTAGGGTTAAAAATCCATTTTTGTGAAAAATCTCAAAAAGTCAAAGTTGACTTTTGTGCACAGTTGACTTTTTGTCAGATGAATTCCAAACTATGCAATCCTCTATGAAATCAAGTCCTTGACCTAAATAAAACTTGATGGATTGATTTCATAGGTGATATAGGCTGTATTGAATCATGTCTTAGAGTTTGGGAGCATGTCCTGGTCAAAAGTCAAAGTTACAATTGACTTTTTCCCCAAAACCCTAACTGTGGTTCAGATGAAATTGAAACTTATTGATCAAGCTTCTTGGATTAATCCATTGTTGAAAATGGATCAATGTAGTATGTTAGAGACCCTCAAATCCTCTCTTGAGGTCTTGGCTCATGATTTGTCCCAAAAGTCAACTTAGGGGTGAATTAGGTCAAGAAACCCTAATTCCTGATTTTTTATGAATGTATCCCCTGAGGTTAAATTGACTTGATGATTAGGTTCATGATGTCCCATGGAGTATCTTAGAATATACTTTGAAGAATTGGCTCATTCCCAGAGGAAAATTTCCATCTGGAGGCCCTGGTCGACCAAAACCCTAATTTGGTGACACTGGCGATCTTGAGGCTTGATCCACCTAGAAGGGGCCAGCCTTGTGCTTAATCCTTGAAGTGGGGAGTCCTTTTAATCCATTGTGGATGTTTGAGAGGCTAGACAAGTTGAAGATCATGTCATTCCTTGATTGATCCTTTGTCTAAGAGCTCTGAGAGGGCCTGAAACCCTAATTTTGATTGTAGTGAATGCTCAACCACCTTTGTGGAGACTAGTGAGGCATGATGGTTCCTCCATATTGTGATGATGATTTTCACAATGATGGGAAATCTTAGTGGTCAAAATTTGGGATATGACAGGATCATCATTAGGAAGAAGATTATACAGTGGATTACTTGTCACAGTAAACCCTGGTGAGGGATCAACATTCTGACAGTTGCTCTCTGACATAGCTACCTCAGCGATCACCTTAGATAAGCATAGTTGAAGTAAGATTTGATAATCATACATCTCCCTGTGGGATCGATTATTTTTACTACTTGACACAACCGTGCACTTGTGGTTCATACATGATCAGGTACATAGATCCTTTGATACCATTTGTAAAAACTGAACATATGATAATCACCAAAGGCAAGTTTTTGGTGATTGGGTGAAAATTTATTTACAAATGCATCATCAAGAAAATGAATCTAGTAGGGTTATGTGTGGTGGAATTAATGATATGCCTAAAAGTTAAATTTAACATCAGCGCAAATAAGATCTTCGGGCTTAAGACGGACTTGGAGACATCATACTTACTCTTTACAGCTTTAATGAGAAAGCATTAATCTTTTAAATAGATCATATCCTGATAGTGATATCCAAGGGACCAATGGATCAAGATGTTGTTAGCCACTTCAAGTACAAAAGTGGGTGAATTATGATGAAAAGTATTTTCAAAAACCTCAAGAAATTTGATTTATTTTAAGATTGATTTGAAGAAAGGACTAGAAATGGAGAATTAGAGCGAAAAAGTAAATAGTAGTAAAGTAAAATGTAAGTGAAATGAATGAATACATAAGATATTATACTACTTTGTCCTAAAACAACGAGGTCTACTCCATTCCCAAATGATCGCACCTTGAGATTTTCATTAGCACAAAGATTTGAACACATTCTTAGCCGGCAACCTTCTTACACCAAGATTTAATCTTAGGTTTAGATTCCAACCTTTATAACTTATAATAATTCAAGAGAATATACCTTTCTTGTATTAAAGATACATATCAAAATGATAAAGCAGTGGTTGCACAAGAAAAATTCTACTAAGTATTTGTTGTTTCAACACTAAAATAAAATTTCTAGTGTATAAGAAATCAATTGATCAAAGAAAGAGTAGAGGTAAAGTTAATATTCAAAATTCTTGTGTGTTTTAAAATAAACACAAGTGCTCCTTTTATAGCAAATTCTACTAAGTATTTGCTATTTCAACACTAAAATAAAATTTCTAGTGTATAAGAAATCAATTGATTAAAGAAAGAGTAGAGGTAAAGTTAATATTCAAAATTCTTGTGTGTTTTAAAATGAACACAAGTGCTCCTTTTATAGTAAAACATTTACCTAAATAAGGAAACTTTGGAAGGCCCTAATTCTCTTCTTAATCGATTATGTTCCGGCCATAATCAATTATGACCTAACAAAAATGGAAAGTTTTATTGGATTAAAAATATAATCGAATTTGACACTTCTATAATTGATTACTAAGCAAATTTCTCCTCATAGTTAAGCAGACAAGTGCCATAATCGATTATAGGCCTAGTTTTGCTACATGTTGGCTTAATCCAAAGTGTTTGTGTGTGTGTGTGTGTGTGTGTGTGTGTGTGTGTGTAACTTTAGCACTTTAAGAGTGGTCACCCTTAATATTACAACTTTGATCCAGGAAAAAAACAGCAAAACACATGATCATATGCGAGGTTTTAACATATCAAACTTTCTTATTTATTCGATGATGATTATGATATTTTGCTTTGAAATCCTTTGTTATCATCCAAACCTATTTTACCTATTAAGCACATAGAACCACATTTTTCCTTTTCTTATTATGATAATGTGTCTCTTAAAGAGGTGGTTCAATATAAGTTATGATGAAGATAAAGTTTGGAGTATTAACTCCACCTAACAGATATAAAAAGTATATCCCCCCGAAGAGTATACTTCTCCCCCTTTGGCATTATTAAGAAGCATTGAAATAATTAATCATAAATGAAGCACATGAAATGAAGGTTTAAGAAACACAATAAAGGGGGAGGGGGGTTGAATTGGGTTTCATATATGACAACTTTTTGCAAACCAATGATGAGAACAACAATGATAGAAATACACATAATTTTTATACTAGTTCCCTATTATCTAAGTTAATCTAGTCCACTCGTCAGAGTGATTTTTCCTTCTCATAAGGACTTAATCCACTAATCAAACAGATTATAAACTCAAAGACCAATTGTCAACGACTTCTAAAGGCTACAGACTAAACTTAGTCCCTTGAGGAATTTAACCAAGTTAAAATACAAAGAATGCTTCTAAACATGCTGATACACAAGATGAATTTCAGAGTTTACACTTCAGAAAATATAGAAGAAATAGCTTTAAGTATAATGTGTTTTTTAATTTTTGTTTCTCTCATTTTACTCTTTTTGTCCTCATTTGTATTCTTCAAATATCCTTGTCCTCTTTAAATAGATGATGAATAGTACAGATGAAGGATGGAATCAGAAACTTCTTCAATTTCACAACGGTAATATTGGTACGAGGTTGATCTGTGAAATGCAGAGATCTGTTGGTAGTACATTCCTTAAGAATTCCAGAATATTTGCCCTTTTAAGGAAACATTTAATTTTGCCACTTGAAAGTAATATTTCCAAGAATATTCTTTCAGAATTATTCTCTAAATCACTGGCTTCATATTTGAGATGATTTGAAGCTTGATCAGATTTCAAATCCTTGAGTATTAGACTTCAAAGTTTAGTGAAAACGAGGCTTGGGTTAACAGAGTATATCTGGATTGTTTGTTCTAGAAGTGTTGACTTGGATATCTAGATGGTTGACTAACAGTTAAACACTTCTTCGTGTTTCAACCTGGTTTTTGAATCTATTGAACTCCAGAGTCCAGAGTCTAGAATCGAGACTCTGCTTTGTCTAGAGTCTGCTCTATCCAGAGTCTGCTCTATCCAGTGTCAACTTTATCTGCTTTGTCCAGAGTCCAGAATATGCTTTCTTTATCATTAAGATTCTGCGCACTTAATGAAACTATTAGTGTATAAAATTGTTCTTTATACTTTGTTATCATCAAAACTTAAGGATTATGGATATATAACTAAACTTGTTCCAAAAATCTCCCTCTTTTTGATGATGAGAAATGCTAGTATTTTGATGAACAATTTTTACTTAATAAATAATCGACTAAAAATCATAGTTAGGTTTGTAAGCTCCCCTTGAGTTTTATACCTTCAAAATATATTTAGCTTAAGTACACAGAGTGAGGTTTGCAAGCCTTCCCCTGAGTTTAAGACTTTGGAAAAAATTTTATCTCGCAAAAAATTCATTAAGCACAATAATCTCATAAATTAACCATCAAAATTGTTAAATGTTTGAGTTTTATCATTGGATAAAAATGAATCAAAATCATATACGGTTATTTGTTTCTCCCCCATTGTCATCAATAAAAAATATAGATAAGACTTGAAGAATAATAACATTGATTAAGAAGGAAAGATATACTCCATTAATCAACCAAAATTACAAGATGTGTATTGAAGAGGATAAAAATACATCAGAAAATATAATTTATATGAGAGATTGGTGGTGACAAGAAGGGAAAAATACTAATCAGCAGAGAGTCCAACTCTAGAGGCATTCTTTCTAGACTTCTACCTTTGACCATCAGCGCTTTCAGAGCCATCAAGCTTCACGCCCAATAGGTCACAAGAGCATCACTAAAGCCAACTTTAACACCTTTTTAACTATTCAATCCTAAGTGAAAAGTTCTTAGAGAACTTGTCCATAAGGAATGAAGAAAGATATTTCCTCGCATGAGGTCATGATCTTTGACTTCAAGAAGGTGAAGATGGTGAGAGGTAGGCTAAATTTAACCATTGTTAGGAGGAAGTACATGAGATGCTTGTCATCAAAAGTGAGCAAGTCCATATCATTTTCTCTTTACAGGAAATTTGTCATCAACAATTGATGCCAGATTTTTTCCATGGGAGTGAGAGTAGAGGAACTTGCTGGCTTTTCATGGTTGGAATAAATACGTTGAAGAATGAGGGAGATGAAAAGGTTGCTTCTTTTGAACTTATCACCGCAAAATCCATTATCTTCATAATTTATTCCTTTAGAAATAAGTGGTGGAGCAATTATGATTGGGAACCCAAAGACATCAGACTGGATTTCAAAAGCGTCTTGACTGATTTGCTTAATGGATGCATTCAACTAGAATTATTTGATGAGAACAGGGTATATAGGTCCATAGAGCATGTCAAAGTAGCTGTCCCACCGTTGAAAAGAGACGGTTCTTTGAATATCAAACCCTTGTTCCTTCAGTTCTTCAAAGAAAAACAACTTTTCATTTAGGGTGAACAAGAGGTTTTCATCACCAACGAAAGTTCTGGAAGCCATCTCTATGGTTTAGAGTTGGCTAAATTGAAATAGAAATTAAGAATTTTTAGAAAAGGTTTGAAAAGAAAAGAAAAGAGAGGTTATAAGGAGTGAGTAGTGAATAGGATTTTTAAATAGAGTGGGAAACAAAAGTGTAAAATATTTTGAACGAATCAAGGTTCAAAATTGAGACGAATGAGAACTTAACTGTCACTTCGAAAACCCACATTAAAAATTTCCACAACAAAACACGTTAATTGGTACACTTGATACAAGAAATCATTATCATTTTAGAAAGGGGAAATAATTATTGATATAGAGGGCACCAAAACATGATTTTATTTTACCCAAAAAAATAACTCCCAAAGCTCATTCAAGTGTTTTTGATAGCTGAAAAGAATAGTTTGACAACCCTCTCACTTCTTAGACACAACAACATCGCTTGATTTTAACCATTAATATAGCTCAGAGTCCAGAAGACAGAAAGTCCCAGAGGGAATCTGACTTAGGATCTTCTGACCCAGAGAAACTTTTAACTTCATAGGGCTAACTGGTTTAGAGTCACGTTTCCCAAAATCACATTTTAACAATCCATAGGTTACACATATTGAGATTTATCATTTAATTTGGACAATTTTCCATTTTTAAATTCCTCAAAATAAAAAAAAAATCTATCTTCAACAAGGGGTTTGGTAAAGATATCAACCCATTGATGGTCTGTATCAATAAATTTTAAGTCTAAAATTCCCTTCTAAACATAGTCTCTGATAAAGTGATGTCTTATCTCAATGTGCTTAGCCCCAGAGTGTAAAATAGGATTCCTAGAAAAATATATATATCAGAAGTATTATCACGGAAGATATGAATGTTACTCTCCTTTAATTGATAATCTTCCAGTTGATTCCTCATCCAGAGAATCTGTATGCTACAACCAGCTGCTGCAATGTACAAAACTTTTGTTGTTGATAATGCAATGGTTGATTGTCTTTTGCTGGGCCACGAGGTTAGATTTTCACCCAGAAACTGACAACTTCCACGAGTGCTTTTTCTTTCAAGTCTATCTCCAGCATAATCAGCATCACAATAACCCATTAACTTGTAATCTTCTAATTTCTTATACAATAAACCAAGGTTAGTAGTACCTTCCAAATATCTAAAGATCCTCTTAACATCTATTAAGTGGGAATCTCTAGGATCTGATTAGAATCTAACACACAAACAAACACTAAACTCGATATTAAGTCTAGAAGTAGTTAACTATATGAGAGAACCAATCATATCCCTGTATATCTTTTGTTCTACCTTTTCACTTTCCTCATCTTTTCCTAGATTGCAAGATGGATGCATTGAAGTCTTAGATGGTTTGCTATCATCCATATCAAACTTCTTCAAAAGTTCTTTAGTATACTTGCTCTAGTGAATATAGATTCCTTCTGGACCTTGATTGATTTGTATTACCATAAAGAAATTTAATTCTCCCATGATGCTCATTTCAAATTCAGACGGCATAGACTTAGAGAAATCTTAGAAAAAAATTAGCATTAGTAGAACCAAATAAAATTTTATCAACATAAATTTGGACTATTAAAATATCATTTTTGTATGATTTACATAACCGAGTTGTGCCAACCTTTCGTTTGGTATAGTAATTTTTCAAGAGAAAGTTGGTAAGTCTTTCATACCAAGCTCTGGGAGCTTTTTTCAAACCATACAATGATTTCTTAAGTTTGTAAACAAAATCATGATTTTTATGACTTTCAAATCCAGGAGGTTGATGAACATACACTTTTTCTGTTATGTATCCATTCAGGAATGCTTTTTTAAAATCCATTTGATACAAAACAATATTATAGTTTACTACAAAGGATATTAAGAGACAAATGGATTCTAACATGGCCACTGGTTCAAAGGTTTTAGTATAGTCAATCCCTTTTTGTTGATTATAGCCTTGTGAAACCAGTATGGCTTTGTTTCTTACCACATCTAGTTGTTCATTTAATTTGTTTTTGAAAATCCACTTGGTTCCAGTGTCATGTTTTCTTTGGGTCTTGGCACTAGATCCCACACATCATTTCTAGTGAACTGATTTAGTTATTCTTGCATAGCCAATATTCATTATGTGTCTAACAGATCTTCATCAATGGGTGTTGGTTCTATGATAAACGCCAAACCAAGAAGCATTTCTTCATATTGTCTAAATGAAGATATGGTTCTTATAGGTTCTGTCTTGTCACCCATAATCAGTTCTTCAGGATGAGAGGATCTTTGCTTGTTCTTTCTCTTAGGTGTTGGTGTGTCAGCAACTTCTGGTGGTGATTGTTCAGTTTCATGTTGAGCACTTCTAGAGTCTTTATCCTCAGAGTCCTTGTATTTAGAGTTTGAATAGATAATTTACAAATCTACAAGCTTTTCAACTTGCTTTGACTTTTCAAAGTCAATCTTATCATCAAACTTAGCATTAATTGATTCCTCAATAATTTCGGTTTCAATGCTATATACTCTATAGCCTTTTGAGCGTTAAGAGTATCCTAACATGATACACTTTTGAGCATTAGAATCAAACTTGTTTAAGTTGTCTTTAGTATTAAGCATAAAGCAAATACATCCAAATAAATGAAAGTAAGAAATGTTAGGTTTTATGTTCTTCCGCAATTCATAAGGAGTCTAATCTAGAATAGGTCTTATAGTGATTCTATTCTCAATGTAACCTGAAGTATTTACTGCTTCTACCCATAAGTACTTTGCAACATTTGTCTCATTGATCATGGTTCTGGTCATTTATTGCAAAGTGTTGCGGTGAGAATCGGATAACAAGCTATTAATTAACTTGAATCACAAAACTTTGAAATTCACCACCGAGCTTTGATTTATCCAAAGGAAAGGGTAAAGAACAAAAACCCTAATAAGAGAATCTAGGTTCGGGGGTTGGTTATACTAAGGGAAGGTATTAGCACCCCAAGTATCTATAGTACTCTATAGGAGCCTCTTGTTTGTATGTGTGCTAAGTTATGTTTGCTTGCTAAGGAAATCTGCTAAGGTTAAGGTAAAGACCTAAAATGCTAAAGGTAAAGACCTAGGGGGTATATACTAAGTTTGCTCGCCAAGACATCACATCTTGTGCCTACGTATCCTGACTAAAGAATCAGAGCAGCCATAGTTCACCTTACTAAGGGTGGATTGAGGAGCCATAGTAAAGTTCCAAGAGGAATGAGTATGAGCTCATATAGAGTTTAAGAAACTCTCTAAGTCTAAGTTGTAAGGGTAAGTGAATACTCATGATGATGAGAATCACATAGAGTTGAAGAACTCTAACTTAGTTCTAAGTTTGAAGGTAAATGGCTCTAAGGAGGCCAAACGGGAAGGAACATCATGATGATGATGCTCACATAGAGCTGAGGAACTCTGGGTGAAACCTAAGTCATGAGGTAAGTGGCTCTAAGGAGGCCAAAGAGAAAAGTGAGCAACTATGAGGATAGTGCTCACAAGAGGGGAACCTAATGAGGTTAAAAGGAGAAGAGGCTCTAAGAAGGCCAAGGGTGGAGAATACTATAATGATAGCATCCAAGTAGAGTTGAAGAACTCCAAGGAAAGATGGTTCTAAGGAGACCAAAGGTTAATCCTAATAAGGATGGGGAGTGGCTCTAAAGAGGCTAAGAGTGGATAATGGCTCTAAGGAGGCCAAGAAGGTATATGAGCTATCTATGACTTAAAAGTCAATAGAGAGTCTTTCCTTTGGAAGGAGGGGAATAACAACTTCTTAAGAATAAGAAAGTTACAAGGGATTGAAATTACATGAATAAAATGAGTGTAAGAACTCAGAGGGATGTACAACAATTTAAGCATGAGTAAATGGTTAAACAACCAAGACAAAATCCAAAGGCAAAGCCTACTTTAATTTATAACATTTTAAGAATGTGTGTGAAGTGTCATGCAAGTGTGGCAAGGATAGTCCTCTCAAAATTGAAATTTCAAGGTGAGTAACAAAAGTTTTAGGTCTAAGAATCGAGGGTCGAATGATGAGCCACAAACCTAAGAAAAAGACTTCATTCAAGGTCACAATTTGGTCCTCAAACATCCCTCTAATGTGTCCTAAGACACCTTGGAAAATTAACTTAAGAAGGCAAAGAGCAAAGGGTTTGTGCAAAAGAAGTTTCAAAACTAGGTCCAAATTACTTCCAATTTTATAAAATAAAAAATAATTATTAAAATTAAATAAAAGTGAAAGTAAAAATTTTAGAAAATTAAATTAAGCCTTGAAGTGCTAACATGAATTTTTTGGGAGTTTTTAATTATCAAAAACTATTTTTAATAAAACAGTTTTGATAAAAAATAAAATAAAAACAATTACCATAAAATACAAACAGGGGGTGTATTAGTAGAGTTAAGACTGAACTAAACTCAGTTGCTGCACACATGGGCCTTTGGCAGGGAGGGTGTGAGTAGCGAAAATGGCAAGCCCGGGCCCAAAAGAGTTGAAAACAAAAAGGAAAATAAAAGCCAAAAGGGTGTCTGGGGCGAGGGGGATTCGAACCCCAGACCCCTTGGTTTCACACGCGTTACTCCTACCACTGGGGTGGCTATACATCCATTGTATAAGCCACCCACACAAATATATATTCCAAAAACGAATTAAAAATGGCCAGATGAAAAACACACACGTGAAATGCACCCAATGTTACGTGAACCTCATCTCAACCGGTCACAAATCCTTTAAGTGGTAAAACGACGAAACCAAGGCCCAGCCACTCACACACGGCCACGCACCCTCCTCCTTCATGCAACGTGAGAAAATCTGGCCAAAACCATCGTGAAAACGCCATGGCCAACCTCTCTCTTTCCCAACCTCATTCAATCTCATTTCTTCATCTTTTTTCACAAACTAAAAGCCTAAATTAATCATCAAAGATCAAGGATTTCAACCATGCCATCTGTTTGCCTTAAAAATAAACATACAAAACACACGACAACAAAAACCAGTGCAGCCACAACAAAGTTCATAATTTTAAAGCTTCAAATACACAGGCCATAACAATGATGCAATGGTTCACATAACTTAAATACAACAACATACATATGCCAGCATCAAAGAACAAACCATATCATAACATGCTTATGAGTTTCAAAGTTTTGAAGGATTACCTCTTGGAGAAAGTCTAAATCTTCTTCTATAACACTTGTGAATGATGAAAACCACCCTCTAGAACTCTGTTGGTCCTTGGAGAGAAGGTGCAGATGATTAGAAACCTTGGAATATGCCTGGATGATGCAACCCGATTCCTTGTGCAAGTTGGAGCTCAAGAATGGCAGAGGTAAATGGAGGTGTTACAGTTAGGGTTTAGGTATTTAAAGCTTCTCTATATAGTGTTTAGAGAAGGTTTGTGGAGCTTGGAGAGTGAATGCGCGGATGGAAAAAGTGTTTGGAGTGTTCTTACAAATTTGCTAGAACTTGTGAATGAGAGGATAGAGTGAGCAATCAGCCTCTTTGTAGGGTGATTCTGGTGTGTTTTGGAGAGTAGATTGAGTATTTATTTATAGGAAATGTTGAAGACAAGAGGTATGGTCTGAAATCAGATTTTACCAACTTTGCCCTTCTTGGAAGATTTCTTCGTGTGAGTTGGCTTTGGTCCAAAAGTCTTCAAGAGTTCTGATAGATGATCAGGCTAGGGTTTGGTTTGAATTTGGTGGACTGATGGGATTGGTATAGATTCCAAGTTTCAAGGAAAATAGGAGTAACACGGCTTTTGTTGAAATGTTTCTCTTTCCACTTGATCCACTTGCCTTGCCTTTGCATAAACTATGTTATTTAATCTACAACTTGATAAAATCGTGGCAGATGTCCTAAACCAAGCTAATCTAGTCTCTAATCATCAGAAGAGTGAAAGTCTTGGTTATTAGAAGTGTAATGCATCATTGTGCATAAGTTGGTGACTTGAAAATCAAGAAATGGACCTCAAACTTCTTTCAATCGAATCTCTCAGCTCAATCAATGGATTGAGGAGTTCTTGTACTTTTTGAAAAGCCCCAAATTTCCTCTAAAACTTTCATGTTCAACCCAAGTTTTGAATCACAAGGGATCTTAGTGAAAAGTGGAGGTGAAGTCAGCTGGTTTTTTAGGCAAAAGGTAGAAAAATTTCACTAAGTCCTTAAGTGTTTTGAACTTCCAAGCCTTGTAACTTAAAAAACAAGCCTTATCTTGAGAAGGGTCCTCTAATATGTTTTGAAGTTCATGATGAGAGCTTCAATTTGAGCTTTGAGTCACCACATTTGGATGTGTGGTTTGAAAGTTATGACTTTCCCAATTTTGCACAAGAAGTGAATTCTTCCTTAGAAAATTTTAAGAACAAAGCCTTGCCCTTCTTGCATGAAATCTTTCAAATGGTGGTCTCCCATGTTCTCATTCAAGGATTGAACATTTTAAGGTGGAGTGTGACTTGAATACTTCCTTTTGGGTCAATAACATTAAAATCAGAGGCTTGACTTTGCCAGTCAAAACCCTAATTTCCTCAGGAATTCCACTGGATGATCTTTGAGGATCTTGCTTCTTCAATCTCTTTAAAGGTCCACAGATGTCCTCCAAAGATGTTTATGAACATATGGAACCATGTCCCAAGGCTTGGAAACATGTCTTGATCAAAATCAAAGGCAATGGCTAACTTGTCTTGACAAAACCCTAGTTTAAGGTATGGTGAGCTTGTGGCTCTTTGTGTTAGTGATGAAAGCCATATGATCTTGATTTCTTGTTGAACAAGGCCTCTTGAATGTAGGTAAGTTCAATTGGTTGATGAACCAATCAAACCTTGATTGATCATGACAAACCTCTTCAGTGATCCTTCAGGTTAAAACCCTAATTCCACAACTTTGGTCTGATAATCTGTTGCTGACTTGCTTGGATCCAAAGTCTTGAGATCCCAAACTGGTGAACATTTGTGATGATTGTATGGAACCAGAGAATGTCTTAGGAGACCTTGAAACACATGAGAATTTGGTTAATTCTGGTGTCAATACTGATTTTCACAAAAGAAACAAACTAGCAAAGGTATGGGTTAGTTAACAATGCATAGATGATTGAGGCCTAGATGTAAGTGCAAGATGTTATGACATCTAAGGGGTAAAATTTGGGGTATAATACAAAGTACAATTTTTCCTTTATACAACTCCATTCTGTTGAGGAGTTCTAGGGCAGGAGAAATCATGCGAGATGCCATTATCTTCAAAAAAAATTTCAAAATATTTATTTCCAAATTCACCACCATGATCACTTCTTACTTTAACAATTGTTAAAAAAAATTCGTTTTGCACTTGTGAACAGAAGGTAGTGACCACAACTTCATCCTTGTGTCTTAAGAACTTTATCCATGCCCATCTGTTGTAGTTATCTACAATGACTAAACCATACTTCTTGGCATTTATTGAAATTTTTTTAACTGGCCTAAACAAATCAATATGCAAGAGTTCCAGAGGTCTAGAGGTGGAAACAACATTATTAGTTTTAAAATAAGTTTTATAAAACACGCCTTTCTTGCATGCCTCACAAAGAGCATCTGAAGAAAACTTTAGATTTGAAAGGCCTATGACTAAATTGAGCTTGTTGAGCTAAAAGATTCTTCTCAAGAAAACATGGCCCAACCTCCTATGCCAAGTCAATTGCTTTTCGTTCACTAATATAAGGCATTTTACATTTTGTTTTTCTAAATCATAGAGTTTGATTATAGATGTTGTTTTTCCTCTTACCATTGAAAAGTACAGAGCCATCCTTTTGACTCACAACTTTACAAAACTTTTGATTTAAATATAATGTCATAACCATTGTCACTTAATTGACTTATGGACAGAAGGTTATGCATTATACCTTCAACTAATAAAACATTTTTAATAGAGGGAAGATTAGTGTTACAAATTGTTTTATACCAATGATCTTACCCTTCTGATTTCCTTTAAAACATATAAAACCTTCATGCTTAAGTTCCAACTCATGGAACATATGACTTCTTCCTGTCATGTGTCAAGAGCACCGAGAGCCAAGGTACCATGACTGGTGTCTCAACTTTATTGCTAAGGATATCTGCAAAATATATTATTTTGTTCTTAGGTACCCACATCTTTTTGGGTCCTTTATGGTTAGTTTTCCCAGAGGTTTTATCAACCCAGGGTTTCTATGAAAAATAGATATCACGTGTATGACCATAAGTAAAATGAGAATACATAGCTTTTGGTTTTATCACCATTTCTATGGGTTTAGATTTAAAAATAGAGTTTTTTGGTGGAACATAACTAATGGCTCTTTTCCCATTTCTACTTACTCCATAGATCATGGAAGCCATCTTGCTTCTATCTATGTTTCTTGCTAGAAAGTTTTTAAAATATGTTTCATATTTATTTGAGACACACTCAGAATCCATATGAGCTTCTGAAAGAATTTCCTTCTCTAGTTTTCACTCTTACTTTTGAGAGAAAAGTTTTCTTTTTCCAAACTACCAATTTCTCTTTTTAAAATAGAATTTTCTTTTATCAGCTCAATATGGGATCCATAATCAATTACATGAATTTTTTTTTAGATTATTATATCTTTTATGGAGTCTCAAACTCTTTTCAAGAATTTCAGCTAAGGATAATTCAAGTTCAAAACGAGTTAGATGAGAAAATACGTCTTCAATGTCTAAATCTGATTCTAATTCAGAGGCTTTATAGTTAGCCATAAGTGCCATGTTAGCTTGCTCTTCTTCTGAGTCATCCTTGGAAGAGTCAGAGTCATCCCATGTTGCCATAAGCACTTTATTCTTCTCTCTAAAGAATTTCTTCTTAGGCTTTTCTTTGTTGAGTTTAGGACACTCATTTTTATATTTTCTGGGCTCTTTGTACTCATAGTGGATAACATTTTTGTCATATCCAAACTTCTTCTACCCAGAGGTTGACTCAGAGCATCCACCTGTTCTTCTATAGCCTTTGGAATTCTTTTGTATTTGATTCCATAGTTGGTTGACCCTTCTGGATAGTATAGACAACTCGTCGTCTTCATCATAACCTTCTTTAGACTCTTCTTCTTCAGCTTGAATAACTATAGCCTTTTTAAGCTTGCCTTTAGATTTCAGAGCCACAAACTTCCCTTTCCTATAGGGATCACCCTCTTCTAGCTCGATTTAATAACTCCTTAGAGAGCTTACTAGCTCTTCTAGAGTTGTACTATTTAGATCCTTTGACAACTTGAGTGTTGTCACCATCGATCTCCATTTCTTTGGCAGGCTTTTGATGATTTTCTTAACATGATGTGCAGTGGTGTAGCCCTTATTCAAAACTTTTAATCCAACAACTAGAGTTTGAAACCTTGAGAACATATTCTAAATAGTTTCATCTTCTTCCTTTTTTTAAGCTTCATATTTTTGGATCAAAGCCAGAGCCTTAGTTTCCTTCACTTGCTCATTTCCTTCATGATTCATCCTCAAAGAATCAAATATAGACTTAGCTTAGCCTCTATTTATAATCTTCTCATAGTCAGTATAAGAAATAACATTCAACAAGATTGTTCTTGATCTATGATGATTCTTGTTGTCCTTCTTTTGCTGTTCATCCATCTTGTTTCTTTTGATGTTGTTGTTGATGTTGTAGCTAGTAAGTGGTTATAGTTCTTTACTTATCATTGATACAGCTGGTTGTGTGAACATGGATCAAAGAGCGAACTTGTGTTCGTTGTGGAAATATTATACGAGTCTTTCATATAATTTTCCCATAGTGAGCACATGTTTTCGACTCTCCCTTCTACTTTATCCTCTTCATAACTTCCAAGAACGATTAGTTATCAAGTTCTCCTAATCTATGTTAATTAATTGATGTTTTCGTTGATAAATGTTGTTAGTGAGTTTGTTATAGCATATGTGATTGCTTGTTTCACTAACCCCTCATTGAACTTGCATTTATTTAAATAGATTTATAGAACAAAAATTAGAAAAAATAAATTATTCTTGTAAAAAAAACTTATACGATCCCATATTTATCGAGTTGCATGTATCTTGTAATTCATTATTTCCTCTTTAGCCTATAGAATTTGATTCATTGCCACAAATTCTTCAAAACAATGATTTTAAATGGATGCGAGCCTGAGTCTTTCACACAAAATTTGATGTTTGCATAAACTAGGAAAAAAAGAGGAAATCAAATTTTATGCGAAAGACTTAGAAGACATCCACTCATTATCTTTACTTTGAAGAATTTGGGGTTGAATCAAATTATATAGGTTAATGAGGAAATCATGAATTACAAGATGCATGCAATTCGATAAATATTGGACCGTTTAAGTTGTTTTTCAAAAATAATTTAATTTTTCTTATTATTATCTCAAAATCTATTTGAATGGATGTATATGGTTAATGAGGTGCAGGGAAAAAAGCAATCCCATGTTTTATAATAAACTCTTAGACATACCCCCACGGTTGGAACATATGATTGTGGTGAAATATTAAAACGCAAAAATGGCTTTGTTGGGATTTGAACCTAGGACCTATAAATTATTTCACAATAGTTATTTTCTTTAACTGTTGTTATAAGATGCACGCCACCTAACTTATAACCACGGTCACTCGCCCATTATGGAAACCAACATACATGCAATCACACGCTACCTAACAATGGACCTAAAAAAGTTATTATATCTGTTTCGCAACCGGAATTATATATGTTTTCCATAGTAGTGTGTATCTCTCTACATTGGATTTCCAACGCATTTGACCGTGTCTCATTTCAAGTTATGAAACTCAAGTTACAATCCAAACAACACAAGGATTTTTGGTCAGAAGGCTACTATGGGTGCCCGTTGTAGGTGGTACGACCTGTAGCAAGGGAAATCCCTTCACCCATACATTTTCCAGCCAGCTTCTACAGGCAATGTAGTGACTTCTATCGTCCGTAGTGACTTCTACGTCCCGTAGCAGAGCCCGTGAACATAATACTTCATTTTCCCACAAATTTTCATCATTTAATCATGCATTTTGCCCCATTTTTCCAACTATTTCATGCCATGAACTCAACACCAAGAAAGAGTGTATAGACAACTATGTTATCATTGTTTTTAAACCTCCTTAACCCTCACCAATCCAACATAATTCTTGTAGTAACATGCCATAAAAACAAGAAACAACAATAATAACAACATAATTATATCAAATGTTCACACAACCACCACACATTATCAACACAACCTAAACTTCACGGTGTTCATAACAGCAACACAACATGAATCATGCTTCAAAGAAATAACAACTACAACATAGTATACCATCATGAATTTAAAAACAATAACACAAAACATGATCATAATATTGTTCCAAACATTAACTTCATCATCAAGCAAACGATCATTAAACCCTAACCCCATTTTTTCATTAATTGTCCCCCCAAGCTACAACTATCTAAGAACCTACCTCATGACAAGAATGAATGGAAAGGAAAGTTGATGGAAGATATGTAGAAATCTTCTTTGTCTTTTAGTGAGGCCAATTCAAGAAATGGCCATTTTACCCTTGCCAATTCCTTAAAATCTCCAAAATTCCACTCATAAACATTACCAAATTTCTCTCTCTTACTAATTAGTAATAATTAAGAGAATTGATTAAGAATTAGTCTCATTTGAACTCACTAATTACTCAATTTGTCCTAACTCACAAAGAATAGAGCATTTATGAACTCATTTTTTCCCAACTAACAAAAAATGGAACATTTAAGAGGATATGAGATATTTCTTCCCCCTTTAAATTGAAATATGTCCTCGAATTTCTTCTAAGTAATGAAATGAAACACTTATGCATCTCTGACTTATTTAACACTTGACTTTTCTTAACTTTAATTCTATTCTCGATGTACAATTATCTGGCATATTCGAACTTTCAACTTATCCTTATAGGAAACCTTCGTTCCTTCGCGACTTCACAAGACCTTCTTGGTCCAACCATACCTTTATTTCCAATCCTTGATTAACTTTTAACCTTTTTCCTACAACTTACTTCTTCCAATGCACCACTCTGACCTGTTTGATGACAAATTTTTCTGAAGTCTACGACCTCTGCTTCCTTGCACAAATTTTTTCAAAGCTTCATAAATCACTATGTTTCCCTGGTTGAAAATTCAACGCTCTCAAATCTTCATGTTGCCGAACGTGGATCCCTTACTTATCAGTGCTACTAATAACCCTTCTTTTATGAATTCTTTAAAGTTTGCGATATACCTTACAGTACGACTACTAATATTCCTAACATATTTTACTTATCCTACTATTTCATACTAAAGTACACACTCACCCGATGCCTCATCTCCTTCGCATGACTCCAATAAGATATCACCCACTTGATGTGGAAGTGTCTTACATCCATTCCTAGGAACATCCATCTCTCAAATTCTTCATGAAAACCTTACTGAGCTATTCCATCTAAAACTTTCCACTGCGCTACTCTGATTCAATCGGCGTGGAAACTATCAGATTCATAGGAACTACTGGTTGGCTTACGGCCTCCGTAGAAAATCCACCTCTTCCCTCTGGAGCTCCAACCGCCCAAAATAGTAATAACACCTTACCGCCATCGATCGATAAAATAACTTTCTGACAGACGTTCATAGATTAAAAATAGGACCAACACCTATCAAAATGATAGATATACAGGAGTCACATGATTGTAATCCCTAAGAGTGTATAACATTCATGATTTTCCTGTGTTAGTTGCAATTTAATTCAGATTGATCTGATAATACCCAGTTCTCTTTGCTATTTTATACACCGGTTGTACTCACAAGCTTGATCATGTTGTTATTTTGTATAAGATCTTTTTCCCAAGGATTAGCTATGTTATATTAAGTCCTCTATAGGGTTCTGACCTACTCACGGGGTTCAGTTGTCACGGAGCTTCAACCCACTAACAAAATAATACCATTAAGGAACTTCGAGTCATTAACAAGACAACACTTCCATGGTAATTCAACCCATTTTGGAACCAAATGTGATATTTTAACACTACTTCCAGGGTCATGCAATTCGGTTACACATCTTGAGATGAAGTTGCACTTCCTAACTGTAATTAGTTATTTCGATCTTCCTTCCTTATCACATAAAATTCTAACTCATATCTCACGAATCCTGGAGATATGGTATGGTAGCATTGTATATATCAGGTACCACTCTCATGGGGGTCTACCTCCGAGGCCATGCATCTGAGTGATTTGTCCAGATGTCATACTACAACTATCCACCCACACCTTATCAACACCTCAGCAAGATGTTGAACCGATATCCTCGGGATTACCACTTATTAAGTCTCGTCTAGTTTCACTGCATATGGATCTCATTAATCATAAGAGTGATACGCCTAATACTCATTCGCACTGAGTAAAGTTCACATAGGTTGACTCCCTAAGCATATAACTTCCTTGGAATCTATACAGGTGATCGACTATGATATACACCTTTAGGAATTCCAATCTCAATTCTATCGATCCGACTTGCATTAATCTTACAACTCCTTTCTCAAACTTGCACATCTACGAAAACATACAAAATGAGATTCATAATTCACTTGATTCCAACAATAGGTGAATGACATGCTCCGGTCTCTCTTCACATACTCGAAATCTCAAAATACAAAAAAGTGTCTACTTGAACAAAAGAGTTTTACACTCCATAACTATAACAACATAAGATAATCAAGCACACATACTTGTGACCAAGATAATACTATCACGTGCTTTTATTGTACCTAGGTATAGTTATCTCGGCTCCACCTTGTACTTGAGGAATCTTTACATTTGAATAATCATATGTTGCATGCCCTTTTACATGAATCTCATCCAATTTTACTATGGATATCATAACATCGTCGTAAGAACTCTGCATTAGCATTAATTCTCTACTGGGATACCCTAAACCTAGTCTCCATTCTAAGAGTGACATAATTTGGTCCACTTTCCATCTTTCATTTGGTTCATAAATGGGTTTCTTGGAGTAAGCAGTCATGTCCCCGAGCCTTACCACATACTCCACCACTGCCATAGGCCCTCGACAAAATTGCTAAATTTTAATACCTCTCGATCCTTCAACCATTTGGAAGGTACCATCCGAACATAATTCCTTGAGCTACTTCCATTCATTCAAGATGCTCTGGTTGCCTTAGGAGTTGAGTCACCGGTACACCACCTCGCTACTGAGCTTACTAGAATACAAGCAGGAAAATACCTTTTCTTCATCACTGCATGGAATTACTTGCAAGACTTGTTCCATGCCAGAGGGCCAGTCTTGTGCTACTAAAGGTTCAGACTCCTTCTGAATTCGAGTGAATTAATCCAGTAAGAACTCCTAAAATTCTGACTCTTCTTATGATGTTGGAGGGTTTGCAATGTACGCTACCCTGCACTAAATGCATCGCCTGAATCATGAACTCTTGTTACTACCCCTGGTTCATCAACATAATCCATCAATCCTTTTTACTTTTAAACTATTGGTATGGCCCTACACTCTAATAACAATCATTACTAGACCTTCAAAGTCCTCGTGGTCACCCAACCATGATCATACCTACCAAACATATAGAATTAGGTTGATCAGGTCAAATACTATATATTGTGACATTAAGAATTATGATGGAAATGCACACATATGATACATGATTTGATTTACTTATGATGTTTCAAGGCTAGGTCGAGAATCGACCTGCTCTGATACCTATGGTTACACCCTATATATTTTAAATCTAGAATAATATTATACATAGTATTAATTAGTACTGATACAACATAAGTTCTTAATGTTATCATTTATATACAAGTCCAAGATACTAAGAATACATCATATGGCACATGGTATACATGTTTGCTTAAAAAATACTGAGATATGTTCAGCGGAAACTATCTTGAAACATCAAAATCTTCGAAACATTTTTGTACAACTTTACCTTTGTCTTTATCTTACCTTGAGTTACCTAAAAGATTCAACAATATAATTGGGTGAGATAATAATATCAATGGGTCCTCCTATCTTATGGGTCCACTCAGATCTAAAGGGTTACTATACGATACTCTAACTCAAGTCATTCGCATAATAGAATGACCATTTGAGTATCGATTGGATTTCTACTTTGTATGGAAACACATGACTTGATTTCACATAACTCAAAATATCACTATTTGGGAATACAATTGTTATACGAATGAGACTTATCTAGAGGGGGGGGGGGTGTGAATACATCCCAAGTTAAAAAAACTTTATAAAAATTGTTTTGAAAATTTTAACAGCTAACAGAAGTTACCCGGATCGAATCTTCTAAACCAAACCACTATCGAAAAGCTCGGATATGCGTATATGAAAACCAATTGAGGATAATGATGAAAAAATCAATCAATATGCTTTTAACAACATTCACTTGAATGCTACAATAAGAGTGAATTCTATTTCCAATGACAAAATACACAAAAATGCAATTGAGGAAAATTATCAAACACCTTGTGTGCAATCAATTTCATTTATAATTTTCTATGGTTTTGTTGGTTTGAAAAGCAACAACAATATAATAGATTGTAATGAACACAACAAAACCGTTTTCAAAATGTTATCAACAAAAAGTTTAACCAAACGTATTGATCGTACAATTTACGAATTCAACAATTTGCAAATGAAAAGTAAAAGATATATATATATATATATATATATATATATATATATAAGGATTTGGTCAAGCAGTTCCCCAATCGGCCTCGCTATGGGTATGTCTGCTCTCAATTCGAACTCGAATTAAGATAATCAATCTTACTTTGCAAATGTAGTTTTACAAGAGAAATGTAGCAATACAACCTCAGAAACCTTATGTTTGATGTTGATTCTAACACTTTATATTCCCTTTATATAAGCTTGATCAAGTCACCCAACAATACCAATTTGATTCACCGCCTCACGTTACTCCTTTGCAAGAAACTCTGCTCTTCAAAGCTTTCAATTGATTGAATCCAAATTGTGAATTGCTGTCACCCAAGATTTACCAATTTGATTCACTGTCTCATGCTAATCCTTTGCAAGAAACCTCGTTCTTCAAAGCTTTCACTCGATCGAATCCAAATTGTGAATTGTTGTCACCTAAATTTTACCAATTTGATTCACCGTCTCATACTACTCCTTTGCAAGAAGCCCCGTTCTTTAAAGTTTTCACTCAATCGGTTACAAATTGTGTAATCTTATCCAAAACCTTCAAATCCCCAATTGATCTTGAAGGAGAACCCCATCTTGGTTTTCTTATTTGAAACCCCTAAAGATTCTCAACCCAATTTACAATTCAACAGCCTAAATTGGACGTTATCAACTTTATTCTAGATGGCACCCAAACAAAGAATGATTATGTGTAATTTGTTTGTGTGTATGCATAAAACATGGGTTGAATATGAAGAAAACTCTTTGTGTATATCTGGTTTCATGTCTTGAAATTATGCATGTATGAAGTATATATGTGTGTGCAAGTTTGAGGCAAAAAGGAATACAAGAGGTTTAAAAAAAATGCAAAATTTTCAAGATTTTTACTGCATGTGCCGACCTATGTAAGTCATGTATTGTCACATTCGATGCATGTGTCAACCTATAATGGTCATGTGTCGACCTGAAATCCTTCCACACTCAGCACATCAAATAGAGGCTACAGGCTTTAAAACTCTTTAACACGTGTCGGCTCATACCTTGCATGTGTCGACTCATAGAATAAATTTTTCTTTTATGTGTCGACCGATATGCTACATGTGTCGACACATGCTTAAACAGAAGCTACAGACTTAAAAACTTAACACCATGTGTCAACCTGTACAACGTATGTGTCGACACATAAGCCTACGTCTTGCATAAAAAACAATTTTTTTGCCATGTAGAATCATTAAAAACCTTTTCTAATTCACTTCCAAAATGTTTTTGTGCTTCCTAATGCTAAGATGCACATTTTGACATCATACAAAAATATTATAATAGGAAGGTGTGTCGCAACGCGAAAAACAACCAGCGGAAAAACAGAGTCTCCACCGAATGTTATTTATCCTGACGGGGGAAAGGAAACAATCGAAGAAACCTCAAGAAGGGAAAGAACATGGTCTCGCAACCAAATTCCGGGTTCGGGAGTTGATTACTGTTAGACGATGGCTATGGATCTAGAAGGGGGGGGGGGGTTGAATAGATCCCTTGAGTTTTGCACGCAAATGGTTACCAAAAATTTAGTTTTAAAAATGTTTAACGGAAGCAACCACTGGATAGAACGTCTACAACGAACCTTCTACTAAAAGGATCGGATATGCACAAATATATCGAGAATGAGTATGGAAGAGAAAAATTCAGTTTGATTACTACACTTAAAAACGCAGTCAACAAAATATCGCTTGCTTGATGTTTAATCCAAACCAATGAGGTAAAATGATAAGCAACTAAAAGCAATGTGTTCGATTTTTGCTTTGAAACAAATTATCAAACACCTAGTGTGCGTAAACACACTAAGTGCAGAATTTCTATGGAATGTAATATAGAGCTGCTCCAAGATACAATTCAAGGAATTGTATTGATTTAACAAATTGTTTCTCAGCTCGAAATTACACTATGACAGAAATTTTGATAAATTGCGACTTCACAAATTCGAACAAACTGAAATGTAAAAGAGTTAAGGGAAAGAGAGAACAAACGAGATTTGATTAGGCAATTCCCCAATCGTCCTCGCTTTGGGTACCTCTGCCCCCAATTCCACAATTGGAATTGAGATATATATATATATATATATATATATATATATATATATATATATATATATATATGTAGCTGTTGCAAATTGTTTATTACAAGAGAAAACTATGAACATCCAAACCCTAGAACGTCTTCGATCGTTGATGCAGAATTTTCTCTTCCCTTGATTCAAGATGAATCAAGTCCTTCGAATATGGTTGATCCAATTACCGTCTCACGCTACTAAACCGAACGAAACCTCCGTTCTTCGGTTACCTTCACTCGATCAATTGGGATCTACCAAACTTCGAACCCAAACCTCTCTTCTACGATCCTCCGATAATAGCTACTAAACCGAACAACTGCTTCAATCATCGGTTACCTTCGCCCGGATGAATCCCTGTAGAACGAAACGGTTTGTGCAAAAACCCCCAAAATCTTCTCGATTCTTGGAGGAGAAAACCTAGGGTTTTATTCAAGAAACACCTACCAAAATCTCAACTCAGAAATGAAGATCACGCGCTTCCAAAATCTGAACGTTACCACCTTGAAACAATGAACAACTCAAACAAAGATTGTTATGTGTAATTGTTTGTTCACTCAATGTTGAAGATGAAGATGAAGAGAAATGGCAATGTAATTTCACGTTTCTTGTTGGGATGTAAAAAATGAGCTAAAATGATATATATATTATCTTAGATAATACAGTAGAAATAACAGAGTTTTAAAATGAATAACACAATAAAATTTTGGTCACATTCAGCGAGCGGTCGACCTATACAAATAGTATAGTCAACCTGAGCAATGTCGTGCGCTCACTGCGCAAAACTACATGTTATGCGTCGACCGAACCAGACTATGAGTTGACTCATAGCTTCCAGTTTTGGACAAACACAAGTGCAGAAGGTGTGAGTCGACCGGAGGGTCGACACGAGCACTCCCGCGGGTTGTACTAACATATGCTACATGTTTAGGTCGACCTGTACAGAGTTGTGAGTCGACTCACACCCTTGAAACATGCAAAAATCACATTTTTGATTTTCCTAAAAGTGTTAAACCATATCTAATGAACCTAGACCATTACTAATCATGATCAAACACTCTTAGACCACTTAATGAGCATTTTATATGACGTTTTTAACCTAGACCATTACTAATCATGATCAAACAATCTTAGACCACTTAATGAGCATTTCATATGACGTTTTTCACGTGAATCTCTATATTCTAATTATGATAGTTTTGACATCATTAAAATCAAGTACATAGAGAGAATCTTCCCTCACATACTCCCCCTTTTTGATGATGGAAAAAAGGTCATATGTCCTCCCCCTGACTTTTTGCATCCACTATTGTTTGTTCATCTCAATACCTGTTATGTTCGTGTTCTTCTCCCCCTTTGACAACATCAAAAAGAGAGAAAGATAAATGTCAAGAATAGAAAATCGAGAGCTGTATTTTAAACACAATTGCAACAGTTACCATTAACACACATTCACATATAATGCAAGCTAATGAATATCTAAATAAAATAAAACACATAAGAAGCACAAATTTGATTAATAGTACATTGTCACGACATGGAACAGCCATAAGGAACAATAAAGCAGTACGAACATAAGGCACACATAGCTAAAATCAACATATTGAAGTCATAAACCTAAACAGTGCAAGAACACAAAGCATGAAAAGACATGATGTGAAATGTAAGGATGATTCTCATGGCCTCCTCCCCCTAAATGAGTGGCCCCTCCCACGAAACTGGTGAGGATGATGAGGTGGTGGAGGTTGCATATCCATCTATTTAGTCAACTCCAACACGGATTGATTCAGGATGTTAAAGCTGTTAGTGAGAGCACGGTGCTGAGTTGTTGAAGTCTCAGCCATAGTGTTAAACTTACCCATCACATTAGTAGCAAAGGTGTCAAAGTTGGTGGTGTGATTCTGAAATTCTTCATGCAGGGATTGAAACCTTTCCTCTTGAGTTGTGGCAAACCTCTGTTGGTCAAGTTGCATAGTCCTCATAAGTTCAAGGATATCCTCATTGTTTTGTTGAGGACGCGGAGGTGAAGGAGGAGTATTATAGGACTCCTGATAGTCCAACCCTTGAGTTGCTGGCATATAGTTGGAACCAAGAGTGGTCCATCCATTATATTGCCATTGACCCCATCCTTGGTCAACTTCAGCTTCCATTGGAGAGGATTGAGGCATGTAATTACCTGTATATTGCCATTGGTTCCATTCAGGGGCTTCCTCCGACACCATAGCAGACGAGTTAGGCATCCAAGCACTATTGTCTTCAACACCAATATCCATTTGTTATTGTTGATCATTATCCCCTTGTTCCTCTTCAGGATCGCTTTGTTCCTCGTCATCTTCTTCTTCATCTTCTTCGTTCTCGTCTTCTTCTTCCTCATTGCTTTCGTCAGATTCTTCTTCCAATACAGCAGTGTTTGCTTTCACCACATACTTATACCTTTTATCTTTGATATCCCAAACATGACCCATCATAGTTAATGTTTTCTGAAAAAATTCTTGATTGATAGTGAGAGATTTGTACAGAATACCTGGAACAATTATTCTAGCATGGTTGAGTACCTTTTGAATGAATGATGCGTAGGATAGCGCAGTTCCTCTACCGGAGTCACGAAGAGAATACATGCTGCTTGCAATATAATAGAGCCAGCTAATCCTTATTTTATTCTTCAAAACGTACATCAGCTGAACCTCAGGTTAATCCACCCTAGAGTAACCTCCTATATTTGGTCTAAGCATGTGAGAAACAATCCACTGCAAAATCCTTCCAGGAGGAGTTAGTTTCCCTGTTGTCACAGTTTTGGGAAAAAGAATGCTAGCCATAACCTGATCCGAGTATGGTCTCCTCAACATAGAGTTCAGTGCTTGTTTAAAATCATAGTCTTTAACATGATCAGTATCAGTTATATACTGAGTAGGTTGATCATTGGTCACAGACATACGGAACAAATCTCTCCAAATAGTTTGATCAACAGCGACAGTCTTATCCCCTAGTTTGCAGTTAAACATGTAATCCTCAAAATTTCCAACTAAACCAGAATAAAAGATTCGAACCAAATCTTTATTGTACTTAGTGTCACATGATAAAAACCCATGGAAATTATGAAAATCCAATAATTCTAAGATATCTGCTATGCGCATGCGTTCAACAGTACCGCGATAGCAAATGAATTGCTTAACAACAGACCGTTTGCTCAACTTTTCTTCATATAAATCAGCATACTTATCAGAGAGAAGAGATGAAAGTGTTACCGGTTGATTTGAGGGAGGTTGAGAAGTACCCGCTTGAGATGAAGACTCTCTTGTGACTCTTTTTCGAGATGTTCTTTGAGAAGCCATTGTGAGAGGAGGAGATGAACAGTGACGAATTTGTTCAATTTTTGTGAACCCCAAATGTTGTTTGTAGGAAAGTGAAATTAGGGTTTGTGTAGCGAGGAGTTAGAGGAGAGGAGGAGATGAGATAATGTGTAGGAATGCATATGTTTTGTTTATGCCACATAGAAAACAAAAAAATTAAATGAAAAAAAATGCACAGTGACCAACAAATTTTTCGCAGCTTTTTAGCGAACGGTCGACCTATAGGTCTATGTGCGTCGACGCACATTGTAGTGTTTCTTATAATTTTGAAAATTTGAGCTATGCGTCGACCTATGGGTCGACCTGAGCATTCCCAGCCAGACATGTTAACAATACAACAAGAGTGAGTCGACCAGAAGCATTTGTGAGTCGACCCAAACACTAGAATTTTGAAAAAAAATCAAATTTTTGTGACAATTAAGCTATGATATTGAATAAATAAAAAGCCAACACAAATATCAAACATCTAAATGAATAAAGTATGCTCAATATGTGCAACAAACATCAATGTAGTCACTCAACATGGTACATTTAATTAGAGAGAATTTTTGAAACAGAACGATATTATCTTGATCACTAATATTGACGATGAGAACCCTCACATATAGCTTAAAATTTCTTTGCATTGTTAGTTAAAAGAATAAACTAGCATGTATATATATATATATGTGAAGATCACTATCTTAAAGAATTATTAAGCACGATCCGAGATATCAAGAATGCCAAGTTCCCTACGGATGTGAAAGAAAGGCTCTGTAGCTAATGGTTTTGTAAAAATATCAGAAAGTTGATTTTTAGTGTCAACGTGCTCAAAAATCACATCACCTTTCTCTACATGATCCCTAAGAAAATGATGGCGTATTTCGATATGCTTGGTGCGTGAATGCAATACGGGGTTCTTAGTTAGATTAATCGCACTAGTGTTATCGCACAAAATTGGAATACGCTCAAGTTTTAAATTGAATCAAGCAATTGTTGTTTAAGCCATAGGACTTAAGTACTACAACTACCGGCGGAAACATATTCCGCCTTGGCTGTTGACAAAGCAACGGAAACCTGTTTCTTGCTATGCCAACTCACCAAGGAATTTGTGAAAAGGTGACACGTGCCACTAGTACTTTTCCTATCCAACTTGCACCCGGCAAAGTCGGAATCGGAGTAGCCAACTAAGGAACAAACCCTACCTTTGGAATACCACAACCCATACTTTATAGTACCAGAGAGGTATCGAAGTATGCGCTTTACTGCCTTTAGGTGGGACTCCTTGGGATGTGCCTGATACCTCGCACACATGCATACACTAAACATTATATCGGGACGTGATGCGGTAAGATAAAGAAGGGATCCTATCATACCTCTATACCTTTTTACCTCTACGTCTTTACCATTCTCGTCACGATCAAGGTTCGCACTAGTCGGCATTGGAGTATCTCTTGCTTTGCAGTTTAGCATGTCGAAACGTTTTAGAAGCTCAAGACAATATTTCGTTTTACTCACGAATGTGCCCTCTTCGAGTTGTTTGATTTGCAATCCAAGGAAATAGTTGAGCTCCCCCATCATGCTCATTTCAAACTCCCCCTGCATCAAACTAGAAAACTCCTTGACCAAGGTCATGTTAGTAGACCCAAAAATAATATCGTCAACATAAATTTGTACCAAAATTAAGTGTTTTCCTTGATGTTTAATGAAGAGAGTTGTGTCAACCTTCCCTCTTGAATACCCTTGATCAAGTAGAAATTTTCTTAGACGTTCATACCAATCCTAGGATCTTGTTTAAGTCCGTACAAAGTACGTTTAAGTTTGTAGACATGATCAGGATATTCATCAGATTCAAAACCCAGAGGCTGGGCAACATAAACCTCTTCATTTATATATCCATTAAGGAATGAACTTTTAACGTCCTTTTGGAAAATTTTGAAGTTCTTAGTGCAAGCATAAGCAAGTAAAAGGCGTATAGCCTCGAGTCGGGCAACTGGCGCATAAGTTTCCTCATAGTCGATTCCTTCCTCTTGGTTATAGCCTTGCGCTACAAGCCGCACTTTGTTATATGTTATTACTCCATTTTCATCAAGTTTATTCCTAAACACCCATCGGGTGCCGATTACTCGATGATCTAGCGGAGGGGGGACAAGGTCCCAAACCTCATTTCTCCTGAATTGGTTTAGTTCATCTTGCATTGAAAAAAACCAATGCTCATCGAGTAACGCCTCCTTAGCGTTTTTAGGTTCAACTTGGGAGATAAAAGTAGAGTAATAGCAAAAATTACTAAGTTTAGAGCGAGTGGTTACTCCCTTAGAGATATCACCGAGAATGTTGTCAATTGGATGGTCTTTTGAAGACTTCCAAGCTGGAGGAAGTTCATCTTTATTAGCATGATGATCATCCTCACTTTTCACTGGTTGGTGATCATTTTCCTCCTCAATACGCACTGCTTCAGGCTGATCAGTTCCCTTATCAGTGTCCTTGAGTATGTCTTCAGTAGGTACACCTGCACCATGAAAAGAACTACCTTCTCTAACATTTCTCGGATAAGACTCGTCAAAGGTAACATGAACTGACTCTTCAACTACACGTAACCTTTTATTATAAATTCTATATGCTTTACTTGACTGAGAGTATCCAAGAAAAATACCCTCGTCGGCCTTGGCATCGAACTTACCAAGAGTCTCTTTCCCATTGTTTAACACAAAACATTTGCAACCAAATACATGAAGGTGAGAGATGTTTGGCTTACACCCTTTTAAAAGCTCATATGGTGTCTTGTTTAGAATAGGCCGGATGAGCACCCTATTCAAAACGTAACAAGCCATACTTATGGCGTCGGTCCAAAAGTATTTTGGTAATCCACTATCATTGATCATAGTCCTTCCAAGTTCTTCCAAAACTCTATTTTTACGCTCCACTACCCCATTTTGTTGAGGGGTACGTGGTGCGGAAAAATTATGATCGATTCCGTTGGAATCACAAAATGTTTCAAACAAATGATTTTCAAACTCACCCCCATGGTCACTTCTAATTGACCCAATGTTTGTGTTTAACTTGTTCTGAGATAACTTAGCAAATATTTAAAGGCCGAAAAGGTATCACTCTTATTTGCTAAGAAAATGGTCCAGTAAAACCTAGAAAAATCATCGACTATTATAAACCCATAATAGTTACCACCTAGGCTTTTAACCCTAGATGGTCCAAAGAGGTCCATATGGAGGAGCTCAAGGGGTCTCATGGTTGAAATGATGTTTTTATATTTGAATGAGATCCTTGTTTGCTTCCCCATTTGACACGCATCACAAAGATGATCCTTTGTGAATTTAATTTTGGGCAAACCGATGACTAGGTCTTTAGAGACTATTTTGTTAAGCAAATCAAAGTTGATGTGAGCCAACCGTCTATGCCACAACCATGAATCTTCATTCATAGCGACTAGAAACTAGTCTCCATTCAACGATACCTCGTTTAAGTCTAGCATATAGACGTTGTTCACCCTCAAGCCCTTAAACACATTCTTTTTGTCACTATCTTCAACTATGCAACAATCCTTTGAAAAAGATACTTTATAATTCTTGTCACATAGTTGACTAATGCTTAAAAGGTTGTGTCTAAGGCCTTCCACAAGCAGCACATCAGAGATAGTAGTAGATGAGGGGTTACCTACACTACCTTTGCCGAGAATATGTCTCTTGTTGTTATCTCCGTAGGTGACAAAACCCTTTTTCTTCGCCACAAAGTCGATGAAAAGAGAAATGTCGTCGGTCATATGTCTCGAGCACCACTATCCAGAACCCATCTTCTTTCGGTGGTCTCAATACTTTGTACCTACAAAAACAATCAAGGGAGAGTAGGTACCCAATTCTCATTGGGTCCTTTAAGGTGAGTGAAACCAAGACCGCACTTAGGTAACCATTGATAAATGCCTTTTGGAACAAGAAATCTTCTAAAACGACATTTAGCAATAGTATGACCATGCTTGCAACAATATAAGCAATCACGGTTCATTTGGAACTTACCTTTGCTATCACTATCTCGAATCACAAACGTATACTTTTGATACGGACTATTCATACTTTCTCGATAATGTGATCGATCAATAGGAAATGTAATTTTAGGCTTAAGAGCCTTGTCTAACTTGGCTTTGAGGGTTCTCACCTCTTCTTGCCAAATACGACAAGTATCACAACCCTAAAACTTGAACCATGGAGACTTATTCTCATCAATCTTAGTTTTTTATACATCCACCATGGAGTTTTTAAGATCCTCCAATTTCCTTTCGGAATCGGCAACCTTTTTCTCCTAGTGTCTAAAAATCTTTTTGTTTGAGGCTAAGCGTTGAAAAGCTTCCTTAGTCTCATGGTGCAATGTATCAAAAGCTCTTATTAATTCAGCATGAGACATATTATGACATAGATTTACCTCCTTTTTATTGCTTCGTTGAGCCATAAGACATAGATTTACGGACTCACTTTCGTCACTTGAGCTGTCCCCTTTTTCGGACTCACTATCACTTTCCCAAGCGATGTAAGCTCGTCTTGACTTATTTGACTTCTTATTTTGACGACCCTTATCCTTGTCTTTGTCCTTCTTAAGAAATGGATAGTTCGGGTTGCAGTGTTCGGATTTCCCACAATTGAAGCAAGATCCTTTGGCTTTGTTACTCTTATTTCCTTCATTTCTAGATTGCTTTCTAAACTTAACTAGATTCTTATCCGAGTGTTGGATCTCGTTTTTCCGTATATACCTATTGTATCTCTTCACAAATAGGCCCATGTCTTCACCGGATTCATCATCTTCGTCGTTGTTGGATTCACTATCACTAAGCTCTTGGTGTGTGGACTTAGAATAAGAAGTCTTAAGAGCAATCGACTTCTTCTCCGTATCTTTTGTCTTCTCCTTCTTTATGCTCTTTTCATGTTTATCCAAGCCAATGAGCACTTGCTCATGCTCATCGAATTTGCCAAACAGTGTTGTGCGGTCTAGTGTAGCAAGATTGTTGACCTCCTTGATAGCGGTGACCTTCGGTTGCCATTCCCTGTTTAAACACCTCAAAATCTTGTTAGTAGCAACCTCATTTGGAATTGGTTTACCAAGAACATGCAATTTGTTGATAATGTGAGTGAATCATTTTTGCATATCCGCAATGGTTTCCCCTTGCTTCATGTAAAACAAATTAAACTCTTGTGTTAGTGTATTAATACGAGCCATCTTAACATCATTAGTGACTCCGTGGGCTACTTGTAAAGCATCCCACATGGCTTTGGCCATCTCACAATGGGAGACTCGATAATACTCGTCAACTCCCAAGGAGGAGATGATCATATTACGAGCCTTCCAATCATAGCTGTACTTTTTCTCGTCCTCCTCAGACCATTGAGCTTTGGGTTTAGGAACGACAACGCCTGCCGCGTTAGTCATAGTAATTTCCATGGGACCATTTAAAATAGCGTTCCAAACCTTCTGATCTATGGAATTAATATGGACGTGCATACAATCCTTCCAGTAGCTGTAATTTTCGCCTGTAAAAACTGGAGCTCTATTATAAGCCCCTTTAGGTTCGTTCGCCATGATCCAAGAAGTTTTACCGAAGCACCAGAATTAACCGGAGCTCGTGATACCACTTGTTAGATGATGGATATGGATCTAGAAGGGGGGGGGTTGAATAGATTCCTTGATTTTTACACGCAAATGGTTACAAAAAATTTAAAAATGTTTAACGGAAGCAACCACTGGATAGAACGTCTACAACAAACCTTCTACTAAAAGGATCGGATATGCACGAATATATCGAGAATGAGTATGGAAGAGAAAAATTCAGTTTGATTACTACACTTAAAAACGCAGTCAACAAAATATCCCTTGCTTGATGTTTAATCCAAACCAATGAGGTAAAATGATAAGCAACTAAAAGCAATGTGTTCGATTTTTGCTTTGAAACAAATTATCAAACACCTAGTGTGCGTAAACACACTAAGTGCAGAATTTCTATGGAATGTAATATAGAGCTGCTCCAAGATACAATTCAAGGAATTGTATCGATTTAACAAATAGTTTCTCAGCTCAAAATTACATTACGACAGAAATTTCGATAAATTACGACTTCACAAATTCGAACAAACTGAAATGTAAAAGAGTTAAGGAAAAGAGAGAACAAACGAGATTTGATTAGGCAGTTCCCAAATCGTCCTCGCTTTGGGTACCTCTGCCCCCAATTCCACAATTGGAATTGAGATATATATATATATATATATATATATATATATATATATATATATATATATATGTAGCTGTTGCAAATTGTTTATTACCAGAGAAAACTATGAACATCCAAACCCGTGAACGTCTTCGATCGTTGATGAAGAATTTTCTCTTCCCTTGATTCAAGATGAATCAAGTCCTTCGAATATGGTTGATCCAATTACCGTCCCACGCTACTAAATCGAACAAAACCTCCGTTCTTCGGTTACCTTCACTCGATGAATTGCGATCTACCAAACTTCGAACCCAAACCTCTCTTCTACGATCCTTCGATTACAGTTACTAAACCGAACAATTGCTCCAATCATCAGTTACCTTCTCCCGAATGAATCCCTGTAGAACGAAACGGTTTGTGCAAAAACCCCCCAAAATCTTCCCGATTCTTGGAGGAGAAAACCTAGGGTTTCATTCAAGAAACACCTACCAAAATTTCAACTCAGAAATGAAGATCACACGCTTCCAAAATCTGAACGTTATCACCTTGAAACAATGAACAACTTAAACAAAGATTGTTATGTGTAATTGTTTGTTCACTCAATGTTGAAGATGAAGATGAAGAGAAATGGCAATGTAATTTCACGTTTCTTGTTGGGATGTAAAAAATGAGCTAAAATGATATATATATTATCCTAGACAATACAATAGAAATAACAGAGTTTTAAAATGAATAACACAATAAAATTTTGGTCACATTCAGCGAGCGGTCGACCTATTTAGATAGTATAGTCGACCTGAGTAATGTCGTGCGCTCACTGAGCAAAACTGCATGTTATGCGTCGACTGAACCAGGCTATGAGTCGACTCATAGCTCCCAGTTTTGGACAAACACAAGTGCAAAAGGTGTGAGTCGACCAGAGGGTCGACGTGAGCACTCCCACGGGTTGTACTAACATATGCTACATGTTTAGGTCGACCTATACAGGGTTGTGAGTCGACTCACACCCTTGAAACATGCAAAAATCACATTTTTGACTTTCCTAAAAGTGTTAAACCATATCTAATAAACCTAGACCATTACTAATCATGATCAAACACTCTTAGACCACTTAATGAGCATTTCATATGCCGTTTTTAACCTAGACCATTACTAATCATGATCAAACACTCTTAGACCACTTAATGAGCATTTCATATGACGTTTTTCACGTGAATCTCTATATTCTAATTATGATAGATATGACATGATTAAAATCAAGTACATAGAGAGAATCTTCCCTCACAATTACGTGAGAGGAAGGTATTAGCATCCCTTGCGTCTGTTGTACCCTATGAGATCCACTCTTGTTGTTCTAATCAAAGGGTGTGTTTGTCTAAATCCTACTTTCTAACAGAAATGAAAAGGAAAAAAACAAAAGGAGACTCGATAAGACTTCGTCGTCCTATGCCTACGTATTCCCTCGTGCAATGGGAAGTCAAAGTCAACATAGTTTGGAGGACCACAGGTGGATGAGGGGAAGGCTGCTCGCCAAGATTTTGCCGTCTTGTGCCTACATATCCTCATTCGGATGAGAATGAGGAAATCAAAGCATTCGTAGTTCGGCATACGAAAGAAAGGTGGGAAGAGTGCTCGCCAAGACTTCGCCGTCTTATGCCTATGTATCTTCATTCGTACGAGAATGAAGAAATCAGAGCGTTCGTAGTTCGTGGAACCACGGGTGGCTAAGTGTCTTTTATGAGCGATGCTAAGTTCGTGTTCCAGCAGTTAGGGTCGATGCCTGTTTGCGGTAGAACAGAAGTAGCATGCCCTTTGTGAAAAAGGTTTGAAAGGAAATCCCGAAGGACAAAATTATTTGCATTTGTTCAAGAGTTTTTAAGATAAGTGAATTGACTTTGTTTGAGATACGTATTGCACTAAAGTCTATGACATAGGAGCGAAGGCTTTGCAAGATCGCCCCCAAATGGGACGTATGCCAAGCACTCTAGAAGATGTAAGGAGAGACTCCCACTCATAATTTCCCATATACTTCAGGCTCGTGATGCACAATAATCATTGTATTTTTTACGTGTTTTGATTTAGTTTTAAGAGAAAGAAGAGAGACACACACGAAAGGTCTAAAGGGAACTCGGTTCTACATGTTATCATGCAAAGTGGTCCTAAGTTTGGGATGCAAAAGGAATCTCTATCCTAATGTTAGCATGCAATGATGGTCCTATGGTTGAGGTTAGGGAAACTATCTTAATGTTATCATGCATGGATTAGCACCTATTGTCTATCCTACTCCAAGCTTAATAAAAAATTAAGTTGGACTAGGAGACCTTAAGGGAACATGCAAAATAAACCAAAACAAAGAAAGTAAACCAAAAGCAGCAGCAACAACAGCGCTTCAACTCAGCACGATGATAAAATCCAGTAACAGCACAATACAACATTTAACAGCATGCATTCTCAGAACAAAATAGGTGTAAAATGTAGCAAAACAGAATGAATATATTTTACAACCATATTTAACACATCAGCAGTATATACAGCAGCATGCAATGCATCAAATAAGCATCAAGCATAAATGAACATGAACATGTATCACAAAATAAAACCAAGCATCAAGATTGCAATTGACAAAGATTGAGCAACAATTGGCACGTAATCAAGACATTCAAGAATACACATGATTATGCATAAACATTTAAACAAATGCATATGAAATTACAAGGATCAAGTATGCACATGTATCAAGTAAGATCAATTGATGAACATGTATCAACAATTAAGCATGAGAAAGTTTCAACAAAATTGCACAATTAAGCATTCACCAAGAACAACATGGATGTTCATCAATAACTAAACACTTAAAGCGAACGTGCATTCATGGAATCGAATAAGCAAACATGAATCGGTGCAATTTACGAATGCATCAAGAATGGGTGCATAATAGCTTCGTAGCAGGCATACACTTCTCCCCCTTTGACAACATAAAAAAGAGATAAAGAAATCCATTAGAAGTATCACATAGATACAGCGTATCACATATACCATATACCAAAATGACACAGAGGCGTTTGGAAAGATAAAATCATCAATAAAACAGCACTCACATAGAATAATGTAAAAATTGAGAATGCCTAAACATAAATAGATGCAATTTAAGCAACAAGACAACATATCAACAACATATATAATAAACCTGAAATATGAAGGATACAATGTAATAAAAAACTCTTAAGTAGCTTCAAAAGTGACATGTTTACATGACATATACTTTTTGGAGCTCCTGAATGCTGCACACACATGTGCTTTAGCAAGACAATTATTTATATTTATCACCACTCAAATTAAAAAAAATGTTATCATAACAATGACACACTTCAAAAATTTTGTTGACATTATAACATGTTCAAACATATTTCATGTGTAATAGATAAACAACAACCTCACATATATCATGCAAGAACTAGTAATAAATAGCAAGCTTATACACAAAGAACATATTTCAAGTATGGAAGAAAAATAACATGAAGTCACTATAAGCATATAAATTGAAGTACATCAATTGAAATTTTTGGAAGTGAATATTCATGAAATATTTCATACATCAAGTACATCAAGCATTTTGGGCATAGACAACATGCAAAAGTAAAAGGTTCACTTTCAAAGAGAGAAAATGGAACAATATTACCCCGCATATGAATTGATGAAGGATGCACTCATGTGTGATTGAACTTCCAAGGAAAGTTATAACAAAAGTATATAAAGTGCATGCAACAAATCATATTTAGGCAAGGTTTGAGATATCAAGTATGCCTAATTCCCTTCGAATGTTGAAAAACAGTTCAGTCGCAAGAGGTTTTCTAAAGATATCCGCAAGTTGATTTTTGCTATAAATATTCTCGAATACGACATCTCCTTTTTCAACATGGTCACATAGAAAGTGGTGACGTATCTCAATATGTTTAGTGCGAGAGTGTAACACCGAATATTTGGTTAGATTAATAACACTAGTGTTGTCACACATAATAGGAATATGTTGTAGTTTAATTTCAAAATCAAGTAGTTGTTGTTTGAGCCACAATATTTGAGCACAACAACTACCGATTGCGACGTATTTCGTCTCGACAGTTGACGAATCAACGAAAACCTGTTTCTTGCTATGGCAACTTACTAAGGAGTTTGAAAACATGTGGTAAGTTCCACTAGTACTTTTCCTATCTTATTTGCAACAGAAAAAAAATCTTAATTGGTATAACTAACCAAATTAAAACCGCTTCCCTTGGAATACTAAATCCCATACTTAGATGTACCATGAAGGTATATAAGGATGCGCTTTACAAATTTTAGATGTGATTCCTTAGCATCCGATTGATAAATAGCGCACATACACACACTAAACATAATGTCCGGCCTAGATGCAGTAAGATATAGAAGAGAGCTAATCATACCTTTATACTTCTTGGCATTAATATCCTTACCATTTTCATCTTTTTCCAAGTTTCCGTTTGTGGGCATTAGAATGTCAATTGATTTTGGATCTTCCATACCAAATTTATTTAGAAATTCATTGAAATATTTTGTTTGACACACAAACGTCCCTTCATTGAGTCGCTTGATTTGAATATCGAAAAAGTAGTTCAACTCCCCCATGAGACTCATATCAAACTCACATTGCATTAGCTTAAACTCCTTGACTAATTGCATGTTAGTATAACATAAACTTGAACTAGAAGAGTATGTTTTCCTTGACGTTTAATGAAAAGTGTAGTATCTACCTTCCCTCTAGAGTATTCTTGATCGATTAAGAACTTACTAAGTCGCTCATGCTAAGCCCTAGGGGCTTGTTTGAAACCATACAAAGCTCATTTTAGTTTATAAACATGATTAGGATGCTCATGATTTTCAAAGCTGGGAGGTTGTGAAACATACACTTCCTCATTAATATATCCATTAAGGAAAGCACTTTTCACGTCCATTTGAAATAACTTGAAATCTTTGGAGCAAGCATAAGCTAGTAAAAGGCGTATAGCCTCGAGGCGAGAAACCAGAGCATAAGTTTCCTATTAATCGATGCCCTCCTCTTGGTTATAACCTTGAGCCATTAGTCGGGCTTTGTTCCTAGTTATCACTCCATTTTCGTCGAGTTTATTTCTAAGAACCCACTTGGTGCTAATAACTTGATGATCTCGCAGATGAGGGACAAGGTCCCACACATCATTCCTTTTAAATTGGTTTAATTCATCTTGCATGACCATAAGACAATGCTCATCAAGTAAGGCATCTTTCCTGTTTTTAGGTTCAACTTATGAAACAGATGCAAAGTGATAACAAAAATTACTTATCTTGGAACGTTCTATCACGCCTTTGGTGATTTCTCCAAGTATGTTGTCAATTGGATGGTATTTAGAGGTTCTCCAAGCCAAAGGAAGATCGTCCACTGCAGCTGGACTTTCAACCTTCTCTTTTTCATAATCGTTATCTTCTTCTTTCTCAAGTTCCACCGCTTTAGGCTAATCAATTCCTTTTTCGGGTTCTTTGAGAATGTCTTGTAAAGATACACCTACATCATGAAAAGAAACACCTTTCCTGACATTTCTCGGATAAGAATCATCGAAAGTGACATATACAAACTCTTCAACAATAAGTAATATTTTTTTATAAACCCTATAAGCTTTGCTCAATTGAGAGTATCCAAGGAAGACACCTTCATCGACTTTCACATCAATCTTTCTAATATTATCCTTTCCATTATTTAAAACAAATCATTTTCATCCGAAAACATGAAGATGTGATAAATTTGGTTTATACCCTTTAGTAGTTCATAAGAAGTTTTGTCTAAAATAAGACATATTAGTATCCTATTTAAGACATAACATGCCGTGCTAATGGCATCGGCCCATAAATACTTAGGTAGATTACCCTCATTTAGAATAATTCTAGCCAACTCTTCTAAAACACGAATTTTGCGCTCCACAACACCGTTTTGTTGTTAAGTTTTTGGAGTGGAAAAATTATGCTCAATGCCATGTTTATCACAATAATTCTCAAAGAGGTGGTTTTCAAATTCACCTCCATGATCGCTTCGGATATGAACTATTTTTAAATTCATCTTATTTTGGGATAACCTTGTTGTAATACCCCAAAATTTGCCTCATCTTTTCTTAATCTATTGGCTTATGTTTCATATCATTTGTATCTTCATTTGTGCATATCATTGGTTCAAAGCATGAGATCAAGGTATCTCTATTGGGTCTCAAGAGGAGGGCGTGTTCCTCAGAGCTTCAAGCAAGGGATTGTATTCAATCTTAGACCATTCTCAAGCTTCAAAGTCCTTTCCTCATCAAGGCATTCTCAACCATCTCACACAATCATCTGGATTAAGGTTTTGGTCAAAGGGCACCGGTGACTATCTTTTGGAGCAAGGCAATGTTCTATGGCTCAACACACATCCCAAGGGTTCCCTACATGTTTCATGTCTCATCACAAGTCATGGCATGAGTTTCAGTCAGTGGAAAGAAGGCTAGGGTTTCATCTGGTCAAGAAAAGTCAATGGTGACTCCACAAGGTCAAAGTCAGGGTTTTTGAGGTCAATCATGAACATTTTATGTCACCTCAAGGGTTTTCATGTGTTTGGAGCAAGAAGAATCAAATAGAAACATAAAATAAGGAGATTGGGTGAATTAGGGTTTTAATGAAAAATTTCTAAGTATGGAAAATCTCAATTTTTAACCATCTTGCAACATCCATAACTTTTTCATCCTTGATCCAAATGGAGCAAACTAGCTATCAAATTGAAGAGGACATCATATACTACAAGTTTTAAGAAGGCAATATGTTCAAAAGACTCATGGATTTTAAGTTATGAAGGCTTAAAGTTGAGAAAATCTAGGTTTTGGAAATTTATACTTAGAAATTTTTCTAAGTATAGAATTTCAATATGGAGGGTGAATTTTTAAGGCTTTCTTTCATCATGATCCAAAATTGTCCTCAATTTTCTTCAAACATGAAATTTGTAGAGAATTCTTATAGCTTTCTTTTGAGTAGTAGAACTCCTCCATTGGATGTATAAAACTCAAGTTATGAAGTCATCAAGATAGGGTTTTCATTATGTCAAATTTGACAAGGTCTTGGCAACTTTGTGGACCAATCTTCCAAAGGATTTTTCATCATGATCAAGACCTCATTTCAATTTCATGTAATCATCAAAGTTGTAGAGCTTACTCCAAGCTTTCCAACCATTATAAGAACTCCCTCACTGGACAAGTACATCTCAAGTTATGGTACTCCAAAAATGGTGTTTCAAAGTTGTCAAGTTCCATAACTTAGAATTTTTCTAAGTTTCTTTGATGACATAATGATGGACACATTTTCAAACCCATTTTTCTCATAAATACAAGTGTTATTTCAACTTATGTTGGACATGAAACTTGATCATTATTCTCCCTAGTTTCATTTGAGCCAAAAACTTCATCAATTAAAGCCATAATCATGGATTTATGATGATCTAAAGTGGGAAATGTGAAGTTGGTTCAAGATGCATCCTTGTGTGTTCTCTTGGAAAGTTTCTTGACATGATCATGCAGCATTGTGCCTTACCATTTCATGTATGTAATCACTCCAAAACACAATTCTAAGCATTACTCTAAATAGCCAAACATTGTTTCCTCACCATGCACCATTTTGGACAACTCTTGTCAAATGAGGAACACCACAAACTTGTGCACCAAGTTTGTCCCCTCCGCACTCTCTCCATTCTGATTTCTTTTTCTCACAAAAAGGACAACCATACCACCACTCATGCCTTGTAGCTCGTACCACTCTCATTCTCACTCTTTGTTTTTTCAAATTTTTTACCACTCACTAACCATTGGTTTAACCTCAGTAACAGTTATGTTTACTACATCCAAGCCTCATATATAAGTTAAAAGGTAAACCCTAGAGGAAGGCAGATCATTTATCAGCAGCCATAAACCCTAAAGCTCCCTCTCTCATATTCAAAATTTTCTTTCTTCGAATCTGATTGTTCAAAGCTTCTCCATCCATTTCCTTGCTTTCATTGTCCTTTTGAGGGTTTTTGGAGGCCAGTGGAAGGATTAGAAGACTTGCTTACACGTGAAGGGGAGGCATACCAAGTTCACCACGGATAACATTTCTTCCATTCCCTTCTCAATATTTCTTTACATGTTTCAGCTTGTGTTGATATTCTTTAAACTTCTGGAAGCATGGGAATCATTTTGATGTTGTTGTTATTTCGTTTTAAGCATGTTTTAGTTTGAGGTCGTTTCTTTCGTGACCATTTTTAGAGGGTTAAGAGTTCTTAAATGATGAAAATAATGCAAGAAATGAACTCATCATGAAAAACTGGGGGGGGGGGGGTGTTTACTGTGAAAATTGGTAAACAACCGCTGATCTTCTAAATATAACTTTGGTGACTCACAGGATCGATCATATTGGTCCTAGGACATGTGCTAACAATTGATTTAAAGTAAATTCTAAAGAACTAAACACTTCGACAGTGTTTATAAATGAAAGTTTGTCTAAAATGTGGTTTTAAAAGAAGTGCAAGAACTTTAAGTCGAAAAGGCTGAAAACATCAAAGAAATACTGAAAATATAAAGGTAAGGCACAATGCTGAAACGTAACTTGCAATAAAGTAAAAGATACATTCTTGATAAAAGGCTGAAATAAATTGTATTGAAAAAGAAAATGGTGTTTATATCACGTACATTCTCACAAGACTCGTTTCTCTACACGCGAATACTTTGAGTAAATTTGGAGTAACTTGTACAAAGTGAACACAACACACCGAATCCTATTGCTAGAACTCCTATTTATAATAATAAAACTAACTGTTGTTAACTCCCTAAAACAATTAACACATGACAAGTGTTGCGCTGCATGCTTCTGTCCCTTGGATGTGTGCCACTTGTCTCTTTCAGGAGCGAACCAGAATAACTACTCCCTCCTTTATTTGAATTTGAATCCCTTAGCGTCGGACATCATCAGTAATATCGGTCGAAGGTTATTTCCAAATTCTTGGAAATATTTCTAAGTCCCAAGCATATCCTTTCCTTATACAAGCATCTTCGACTTAAGTTCAACATGAAGATCCAGTCGAACACTCCTTTGGACCTCTTCAAAGAGTTTTAACACCAATTAATTCCTCCAACTTAATACAGGTGTCGAATTTATGAGCTAACAAATTGCCCACCAAAAATTCCCTTTTCGACAGTACTGAAGGAAAGGTCATTTTTTTGTAGTGTCCATTCGACGCCATCTTTTGACCCCACATGGGTGTTAACATAACTGACTAACCCACATCTCAAGAAACTGTTTAGTTTCTTTTCAATCAAAATTATGACGTCATGGCCAATTATGATTATGTCAAAAGCGTCTCCTCGAAAATCACATCAAATCCTAAACAATCATAACCTCTCCTAGAGTCTAGGAGATCGTGGGCATAGGTAGTAACTACCACCGCCCCTACTTTTACTCCCGGGAGGACGCGTGTCCCACTAGGTTTTAGCCCCTTAATGATGATTAATGACCTTTTAGTGTTTCCAAATACTTTATGAATAGTTTTTTCAAAAAATATTTTCACTTTTCCAACTCCAAAGTACTCACTAAACACTTCTTTCTCTTTCAAAAAACTTTCAACTCTTCACCTTCACTAAACCCATTTTCTTCAAGTTTTCAACAATGGCGTCCTCAAACATTATTACTCAGGATCCAAAGAAAAGTCAGAAGGCCAAAGGGCCAAAGAGCGCACCACTACTTCCTCCCTTCGCTACATTGAGTGGACCCAAAGTAGTGAAGAACCAGCAGTTCATCCCTGAACCTCTCAAGGAAGAAAAAAGGTATCTCTACGAATCTCAGGTATTGATTCCTGTTACCGTTTCTAGCAAACCATTAGCACTATCTGGTCCTTTGTCTACTATAGGTGTAGATTATGCAGCCATTAGTGATTTTTTTCCTTCATACCGTAAAACTAAACCCTTAGGGCAAAAAGATAAGGCTAGGGTAACAGCTGAGCCTCATGATAATGTAGCCCTAACAAACATAGATTTAAAGTACTTGAATGACGGGTTTAGGTTGTTTAGAGCAACCCTATATTTCAAGGACGCTGACCTCTACTTGAACTGGTTAACCAAAGTAGAGAAAGTCAAAGCAGAAACTTGGAAGGATTTAGGGATTTATGGCCTGATTATGATGTCGAAGATAGGTCCTGCTTACTGTCCGACTTTATTAGCATCGTCTTTGTATTTCTGGGATAGCACCCATTATACTTTCCATCTCCCTTGTGGGATGATGACACCCACCCTCTTCGACATAGCTGCTATTACAGGACTAAAACCACATGGACTAGTTTATGACCCTGAGGTAGATGCTCAAGACACCATAGGGTTTTCAACCACCAAACACACTTACACCTACTTCATGAATCATTACCATGACAAACAAACTGACACAGTCGAAGATCAAGAGCACATAACATTTCTGGCTATGTGTGTAACACCCCCAATCTATACCCCCAATTAAATAAAGCAGTAATAAAAATTCAAAATTTCATCAGAGTATATTTAAAACATTCACAGCATAGGCCGGGGGGTCACATCAATTTGAAACAAACATACAACACCTGCTCGTAAAGATATGCAACAATTTAGGTAGTAATACACCCACAATTCAATACAGAATAAAAGCGGAAAATCTGTACTGAAATCTCATATATATATATATATATATATATATATATCATGAAAAGTTTGTTTGTCATATACAACATCATACATGTTCAAACCAAAAGATACATATACATAATACAAATAATCACAAACGGCATCCCTAACTACCCGGTGTCACATATCAGAGCCGACCAACAAAAGAATGAAGACCTAAGCTTCACAAAAAGACCTCCAGTAACTCTAATCTGCAGTGTCTCATAGACCATTATAAAATAGCAGAAGGGTGAGAAACACAATCATAATACAGTTGCATATAATTATATATTAACACAGAAAGGCACAAGTAAAATATTCTCACCACAAATGCACCACAAACAAGTACAACACAACACAATATAATTCTCAGGTATCCATTACCAACGCACATCAATCATACACAATGCACTTATCATTACTACAATTATACATATTCCATCTCATCAATCACATTCCTTACACAATTAGTCCATGATTTATGCAAATGCACAGAGACCGACACAACGACTCTATGCAATGCACATGCGGTACCGTCTTCCAATGTTTCTCATCACAAGTTCACTCAGGAACTCTGCTAGAATCATCGCTCGTTACATCACTGTAACTCCCCGTCGGGCATACGATGTTCCCCGTCGCTCACACCCCACACGGGCACACGACGTTTATGGATCGCTCACACCCCACACGGGCACACGACCCGATCGCTCACACCCCACATGGGCACACGATCGTCTATAACCATCGCTTTCAGTCCTCTTATTTTTAAGGCGATTCATACCTCTTATTTTTAAGACGCACGATGTTATAGCAGATTCCCTCTGGAATCAATCTGTCACTCAGGACGTCACAAGAATGCATATCATGATGCTTCGCATACAATGACTCATGACATTTAAAATGTACACATACATGCAATCATCTCACTCGACATTAATCATGCTTTGCAATTCAAGCCCAAAACAATGCATTTATAGCATACAACAGCATGCAAATTATACCATATACATGTCAACAGTTCATTGCATGATACACACCAATTGCACACAATTATAACGACAAAAGTCGACAAAACGACACTATTCCTAATTCCCAACATAATTAAATCGGCTAACAATCTCAAAATTATTATCATAAGAAAGTACAGCTCAATAGCTACTCAACGATACCAAGAATGTTAAAAACGGATAAACGGAACACAAGTTACGGCCTAAACAAGAAAATACGTCGCAAAAAACCCCATTTTGCAATTCTCCTGCCCATACGCGTATTGCCCTGAGCCATACGCGTATTTCCTTGCTCCCTCGCCCATTCCATACGCGTATTGCCCAAGGTCGTACGCGTATGGGCAGAGACCATTTTTCCCCAAAATTCCCATTCAAAATCCAATACGCGTATTGCCCTACTTCATACGCGTATTGCCCTAAAGTCTTACGCGTACCATTACGCAAATGGGCAGATGGCCGAGAAAATGAAGCTCCATACGCGTATTGCCTACATTCCTTCAATGCCATACGCGTATTGCCTTGACCAATACGCGTATTGCCTTGAGTGATACGCGTATGGGCAGTGGAAAAAACCAGAATTTTCTGCAGAATTTCTTCTGCGTTTTCCATTCCAAAATCATCCAATTTTCACCTATACACCAGAAAAATTACCAATACAATGCCTAACAACATGTATCTAACATGTATCAACAATAATGGACCTGAAAACATGATTTCCAACACAATTTAATCGATTTCTAATCAATTTCTACATAATATGGTTTTTACTATATATTTCCAATTCAATCCAATAACAACAAAAAACATACATACATAATCATACACAAGCATATAATAATCGAGTTTCGCACCCTTACCCGATTTAATCGTGTTTAGAAAAGTCGGGAGATTGTTTTCTTGATTTCCAAGTTTTCTCTCTTTTTCTTCTCTTCTTCTCTTTTCTTTCCCTTTTCCTTCTTCTCTTTTTCTTTCTCTCTATTTTTCTCTCTTTCTATTTCTATTTTCTTAACTTAAGAAAAATAAAGTGAAATGCCCAAAATACCCCTACACTCAAATATCTCGCAAACGTTCCCAAAACCCGATAAAATATCACAACATTGAAAAATAACATATTTCTAAATAAAAGTCGAAAATAAAATAATATAATAATAAAATAATCAAAACGACTCGATTAAATAAAAACTGACAAAACTGGGGCGTTACAAGTCTCCCCCACTCAGAAATTTTCGTCCTCGAAAATATACCTGAGACGAACAACTCTGGATACGACTCCCGCATCCGACTCTCCAACTCCCAAGTCAAATTTCCCTCAGCAGCGCCTCCCCACGCCACTTTCACAAGTGCAATATCTTTTCCCCTTAACCGCTTTACCTCGCGATCCAAAATCCTAACTGGTAATGCTTCAACCATAAGGTTCTCCCTTACCTCAACCTCGTCCATCGGAATCACATGCGACAGATCCGGAACATACTTCCGAAGCTGTGAAACATGGAACACATCATGCAAATTCGACAGACTCGGCGGCAACGCCACCCTATAAGCCACATCACCCACTCTCGCAGATATCTGGTAAGGACCAATAAACTGAGAAGTAAGTTTCTTCGATTTCAATGCACGACCCACAACCGTTACCGGCGTAACCCTCAAAAATACATGATCGCCCTCTTGAAACTCAAGATCTTTCCTTCTCCGATCATGATAACTTTTTTGTCTACTCTGAGAAGCCTTCATTTTCTCACGAATAAACTTCACTTTTTCCATAGTCTGTTGCACCAACTCTGGTCCAACCACCAAACTCTCACCAGATTCGTGCCAACACAACGGTGTTCGACATCTTCGTCCATACAGTGCTTCAAACAGTGCCATTCCAATACTCGAATGGAAACTGTTATTATATGTGAATTTAATCAATGCAAGATAACTATCCCACGCACCACCTTATTGTAGAACACAAGCTCACAACAAATCTTCCAGCGACTGAATCGTTCTCTCCGTCTGACCATCCGTCTGCAGATGATAAGCCGAACTCAGTCTCAATTTAGATCCTAAAGCCTTCTGTAAACTTTCCCAAAATCTCGAGGTAAACCTTGGATCTCGATCAGAAACAATACTTAACAGAACGCCATGCAACTTCACAATCACACTTATATAAATCTCTGTTAACCGTTCCAAAGAAAAACTGATGTCAATCGGAATGAAATGAGCCGATTTAGTCAGCCTATCAACAACCACCCAAATAGCATTATGCCCTCGTTGTGTATTCGGTAACCCCGTCACAAAATCCATCGAAATGCTATCCCACTTCCATTCAGGAATATCCAACGGTTGCAATAAACCACTAGGCCTCAGATGTTCTACCTTTGATTTCTGACAAGTCAAACATACATAGACAAACTGAGCCACATCTCTTTTCAATCCAGACCACCAGAAAATCTTTTTCAATATCTTGGTACATCTTATTCGCTCCCGGATGTATACTCAAATTACTCCGGTGTCCTTCCTCCAAAATCATCCGTTTCAAATCCGAATCGTCCGGAATACAAATTCGTCCGCGGAACCTCAAAACACCATTAATATCCACTTGAAAATCACTACTCGCCTCTTTTCCGCCAACCAACATCAAATCCACCAATTTCACGTCCAACTTCTGTTTCTCACTAACAGTCATCAGAAAATCATTAGTAACCTTCAACATACCCAGCCTCACACTATCCGACGTCACTTCACATACCAAACTGAAATCTCTAAACGATTCCAAAAGCTCCCACTCCTTAACCATTAAAGCGGACATATGCAACAATTTCCGACTCAACGTATCGGCTACCACATTAGCTTTACCAGGATGGTAATTCAAGCCAAAGTCGTAGTCCTTCAAGAATTCCAACCATCTTCGTTGCCTCATATTCAATTCCTTCTGATCAAACAGATATTCCAAACTTTTGTGATCACTAAAGACTTCAAACCTCGCACCAAAAAGATAATGCCTCCAAATTTTCAACATAAACACCACAACCGCTAATTCCAAATCGTGCGTAGGGTAATTCTTCTCATGCACTCGCAACTGCCTCGAAGCATAAGCCACGACCTTACCTCCTTGCATTAGCACACCACCTAAACCAATCAGAGACACATCACAATACACCACAAATGGTTCAGTAGGATCCAGTAAAATCAAAATCGGAGTTGTCGTCAATCTTCTCTTTAGCTCATTAAAACTTTCCTCGCACCGAATATCCCAAATGAACGCTTGCCCTTTACAAGTCAACTGGGTCAAAGGAAGTGCTAGCTTAGAAAACCCTTCAATGAACCTTCGATAATAACCGGCTAAACCCAAAAAGCTTCGAATTTCAGTAACAGATCTCGGAGCCTCCCATTGTAGAACTGCTTCTACTTTAGATGGATCCACAACAATACCATTACCTGAAATTACGTGTCCAAGAAAACTCACCTCCGACAACCAAAATTCACACTTGGACAATTTGGCAAAAAGTTTCTTTTCCTTCAAGACCTGCAAAACAATACGCAAATGCTCCGCGTGCTCCTCCCGAGACTTAGAATAAATCAAAATGTCATCAATAAACACAACAACAAATCGATCCAAATGCTCGTGAAAAATATGATTCATGTACTCCATAAACACACCTGGCGCATTAGAAACCCTGAACGGCATTACAGAATATTCATAATGACCGTATCGTGTCCTAAAAGCCGTCTTCTGAATACCTTCCTCCTTCACCCTTATCTGATGATACCCTGATCTCAAATCAATCTTACTAAACACATAAGCACCAACCAACTGATCCATCAGATCATCAATCCTTGGAAGAGGATACTTATTCTTAATCGTCACCTTATTCAACTGGCGATAATCAATACACAACCGCATACTTCCATCTTTCTTTTTCACCAACAAAACTGGAGCACCCCAAGGAGAAACACTTGGCCTCACAAACCTCTTCTCCAATAATTCGTTCAATTGCTTCTTCAACTCTACCAACTCAGATGCCGACATACGATAAGATGCCATAGAAACAGGTCTAGTACCAGGAACTAGATCTATCGAAAACTCCACCTCTCTCTCTGGCGGCACATCTGAAATATCATTAGGAAACACTTCCGGAAATTCACACACAACAGGAACACATCAAGTGAAACTTGACTATCCACAGTCAATGATGCAAACAACCTAAACAACTGAGCTTCATCCGCCAAAAGTTTCTTCAACTCTTTGGTAGATAAGAAACTCGAGTCTTCGTCTTCCTCGAGAGAAGGAAACCTTACCAGCTTATGATAACAGTCAATATGAACCCGATTGAACTGCAACCAATTCATTCCCAAAACCACGTCTAAACCCTCCAACGGCAAACACATTAAATCCATCTTAAAATATTTACCATAAATGGTCAAAGGAAAACTCAAACAAACCAAAGAAGTAGTTACTGACCCCATTGCTGGAGTATCAATAACCATCTCACCATCCATCAAAGACAACACAAGATTCAAACGCTTCGCGCACTCATACGAAATAAACGAATGAGTCGCTCCAGTATCAATAATAGCAACTAAAGGCGTACTATTAATAAAACAAGTACCTCTGATCAGACGATCTGCATTAGTAGTCTGAGTCCCTGCCAATGTAAACACTTTCCCACCAGATGGAGCCTGCTTCGGTTTCGGACACTTTGTACTAATATGACCAGGTTCACCACAGTTGAAACACTTCACCACATTCTTCCTTTTACAATCCGCTACGACATGCCCGTCACCTCCACAATTAGTACACTTCCTCATATCTTTCCTGCACTCAAACTGACGATGCCCCAACTCACCATATTTATAACACCTCAGAGGACCAGACATACCTCCACCACTGGACCTTCGATAAAAAGTACCCCTTTGTTTACCCTTATCAGCTGGTGTTACATACGGACCACCACGGAACTGTTGCTTCCCTTTCCTGTCACTCACACTCATATAGTGAGTAGAACGAGCCTTACTATCCTCTTCATAAATCCTACAACATTCCACCAAATCAGAAAACCTTCGAATCCTTTGATAACTGATAGCCTGCTTAATCTCAGGATGCAATCCACTCTCATACTTCACACACTCAGAAAACTCTGTAGTCGCTTCTGCATAATGTGGATAAAACTGCACAAGCTCCACAAACTTAGCAGTATAATCAACAACAGACATATTACCTTGTTTCAATTCCAAGAACTCAATTTCCTTCTTTCCTCTTACATCTTCGGGAAAATACTTCCTCAGAAAATCAATGTCAAACGCAGCCCAAGTAACTTCTACATCCCCAGCTTCCAACACCTGACGAGTACTAACCCACCAGTCATCTGCTTCTTCCTGTAACATGTGAGTTCCAAGTCTCACCTTACTGTCCTCCGCACAATCCATAACTCAGAAAATCCTTTCAATCTCTTTCAACCAAATTTGTGCACCATCAGGATCATGTCTCCCTTTAAAGACAGGCGGTTTATTCTTCCTGAACTCATCATTACCCGCAACATTAGGTGCACCCTGCACAGCCCGAGCCATTGCTTGCATAGCAGCAGCCAAAGCATCGTCGTTCCTACCAGCCATATTTTGTTCATTTCCAATAACAACAACTATGGTTAAACAAACAGCTCATCCCAACACCAAGACCGACAAGGACTGACACAAACTGACACGGACTGGCTCTGATACCACTTAATGTAACACCCCCAATTAAATAAAGCAGTAATAAAAATTCAAAATTTCATCAGAGTATATTTAAAACATTCACAGCATAGGCCGGGGGGTCACATCAATTTGAAACAAACATACAACACCTGCTCATAAAGATATGCCACAATTCAGGTAGTAATACACCCACAATTCAATACAGAATAAAAGCGGAAAATATGTACTGAAATCTCATATATATATATATATCATGAAAAGTTTGTTTGTCATATACAACATCATACATGTACAAACCAAAAGATACATATACATAATACAAATAATCACAAACGGCCTCCCTAACTACCCGGTGTCACATATCAGAGCCGACCGACAAAAGAATGAAGACCTAAGCTTCACAAAAAGACCTCCAGCAACTCTAATCTGCAATGCCTCATAGAGCATTACAAAACAGCAGAAGGGTGAGAAACACAATCATAATACAGTTGCATATAATTATATATTAACACAGAAAGGCACAAGTAAAATATTCTCACCACAAATGCACCACAAACAAGTACAACACAACACAGTACAATTCTCAGGTATCTAATACCAACGCACATCAATCATACACAATGCACTTATCATTACTACAATTATACATATTCCATCTCATCAATCACATTCCTTACACAATTAATCCATGATTTATGCAAATGCACAGAGACCGACACAACGAATCTATGCAATGCACATGCGGTACCGTCTTCCAATGTTTCTCATCACTAGTTCACTCAGGAACTCTGCTGGAATCATCGCTCGTTACATCACTGTAACTCCCTGTCGCTCCCGGGATTTTCATCCTAGTACAAACGCGAAAGTGGCACCGAAACAAAGTCGCCAGCAATGTGTATTTATCCCAAGAGAGGGAAAGGAAACACTGCATAACCTGAAGGAAAGGAAAGAACATGGTCTCGCGACCAAGAGAAAGGGTAAGGGAGTCGGTTACGCGAGAAGAAGGTATTAGCACCCCCTCACGTCCATCGTACCCGATGGAATCCACGCTTGCTTGTTTCGATCAAAGGGTGATAGAAAAGGATACTGGAAAAGGAACTGCTAACTGGAGAACTGGAAAAGGAAAGGAGAAAAAATGGAAAAGGAACGAGAAACAAATGTAGGGAAAATAAAAGAAGTGCTCGCATGGGCCCTACCCCACTGCCTACGTATCTCATCGGGAGCATGAGAATCAGAGCGACGTAGTTTCCCTCACTAGGGATAGATTGTTTGTGTTTTTTTAAGGAACGGCTGACGTTCTAGCTCAGGCGTTGCAGGCTCGCTGGTCCGAGTGCGTTACCATCTTGCAAAAGAACGAGAAGGAGCACGTTCGTACGCTGAGAGTAAGTGAGGTAAGAAAAGAATTCCCGAAGGAAAGACGTTATTGTTTGTTTTTTACTTTTAAGAGTTTTTTCATTTGTTTGCATATGATAGTGTATCTGAATCTTAGTCATTAGAATGTGTACATTCTCACATTCCAAGATGGAATGGGTAAGAAAGCACACTAAGAGTGAAGAAGACCCTCACACTTAGTTCCAATTATCAAGGTTCAAACACACTAGCATATTTGTGTTTATTAAGTGTTTTTGTTGATTATGAAAATGAAGAAGTGTTTTATTATTTGTATCTTCAACAAATATTGCATTTAAGTCCCTCATACAAGATCAAATGTTTAGCACATTGACCCAAAATGGGCTATATGCTACACATTCTAAGATCATAAGAGAAGACCCCTTATAACCTTTTCTTTATATGAAAGGCCTAAATGCAATAAGTGCCTACCTTTATTAGATATTTTGAATTTTCTTTGAGATGAGAAAAGAGACTCAAGAGAGGAGCAAAGGTAAAAATCTATATGAACTAAGACTCAATCCTAATTGAAAATTACAGGGAGTGGTCCTAATGGTTTGTGAGGTTTCAACCTAAAATCTAAAGAAAAAATGAATTAAACAATTCACTTCTAAGTTAGAAGATGAATTGTAATTCAAAAAGGGAAAGTGATGAGTTATTAAAAGAAAGCACATAAGTGCTTAACAAAACACAAAGTGGAATTGTAAAAGAGATGAAGGAAAGAGGTTTGAATGTGGATTCCTTATTCACACCCAATTGCAACTTACCAAAGCCCCTACATGGTTAGTAAACATGTATAAGAAGTAGAAGGAGTAAAAGAACATTTAATGCACCATAAAACTCAAAAGAATTAGATGAGAAATCAAATCCTAATGTCACAACCAGAATATATATCACATGGAAAACAAATGATCATTATCATGCAAGTCCAAGTGGATAGGCAACACACATCATCCATGACATTAGAACATGCTACCATAAGAAAAGGGAGAATGAAAGATGAAAAGAAATGAAAAAAACATGCATGAATGGAACATGTAATCCAAGGATCAGAATTGAAATGAAATGAAGAATGATTCACAAACATCTCACAAGTATTTATGAAGCACATCAAGACATTTAAGAAGTAATAGAAGAAGTAGAATTGAAATGGGAGTTCAAAAGAAAACACCAGTACAAACACCACATGTTAAAGGTGCACAATGTTCAAATGAAAGTCAACATGCAAGGATGACATGTAATATGTACCAATGACCTATAATGTCAAGTGAATGGTTCACCAAATATGCAAATGATCTTGCAGGTATGTACAAAAGAAATCATGTAAACATGCACAAAGATTACAAGGATATGACATGTTGTAATGCTTCAAATGAAATGTTTTAAAAAAAAATCAAATAAGTTCATGAAAATTATGACAAAATGGTATTGAGGTTCACAAATCAGAGGTGAATCACATATCAAAGTAGCATGCAAGAAATCAAGGCAAAAAGGCTTTATACAATGCACTTAAATCATATTGGATGCACATGCAAAGTAATGCAAAGATGAACATCAAAACATGCCATAACATGACCTAAAAAATCAAATAAAAATCACTTCACATAATTCAAGATGTTAATGACTCACTACAAAAAAAAGCAACTCAAAACAATTTTTAATGATTAAGAAAAAAATTAAACAAAATCATGTACCACATTAAGAATGCACACAAAAGAAAATCAAAGAAAATTATAGAACAGGGGCAAAAAGGTCATAAAATCAAGAAATAAAATCATGAAAAATTTTATAAATGTTTTAATGATGCTCATGAATTTTTGTGGAATTTTATAATGCCATTTGGTATTTTTAAAAATTAAAAAGCAAACATGCATAAAAATGGAAAAAAGAAATGAAATGTAAAGGGAAGGGGAGGTGTGAACATAGCAATATATCAGTTCAAATTGTTTGGGCTTTTTAAAAGGGAGGTGTGGATATCAATCTGATTTAAGTCCAAGTCTGCGCAATCCACAATAATAAGCATGCACTTCAGTCAAACCAAGTCAAAGCAATTCACAACCATTAGATCGAGTCAAGGTCAAGCCATGGTCAAAGTAATTGGAATCAACGCGCACACACGCATGAGCACCCTTACTATCATGTACCATGCCACACACTGTTTAAATGAAATAAAAAATAAACACGTGAGGAGAACACTTGTTTTTAATGTGCTGGAACGTTTTGGAACGCACGATCATAGAAAATGGACGGACACGATTAAAACAAGGCAAAACCCTAGCAATTGAAGTCACCGGCCGGAGGTGACTTCCGGTCACCTTCTCCGGCCATACCACCACCATCTGCAACTTTGATCTCTCCATAAATCCACAAAATATACATCAAAATGAAGCTGAGCTCATGTAGATTAAGAATTCACTCACACAAACAATATATCATGCATACATAGCAAGAACAGAGGAAATGAATTTGTGCCCTAAGTTTCGCAACTACGCCTTTAGAAGCCCTATCAACTAGCCGGAGTTAGGAATGCTTCTATTAAGCTCATATCAACATGAAAACAACAAACTAAACCATAAATCGCCAGAGCAAAGTTTGAGAGTTTGGAACCTGAACTTGAGGAGGCTTTGAATACACAAGAATACCAGAGGAAAATGCTTCTTCCTTGAGCTTCTCTTGGCCAAATAAAAGCTTAACTGAAGTGGTTGATGATGATTCAATAGAAAGAAACTGGATCCAAGCTTCCAAAACAGTTGCTCTTTGGTGAAATTGAGAGAGATTCAAAGAAGATTTAGAAGGAGGATGAACAATGTGAGCTCGAGAATCCTTTGCAATGGTGAGATTGGGAGTAAAGCAGAGAGAGTTTTGGGGAGAATGAAGTTGGAAACTGAAGTTAGAGGGTGAGGTTTTGTTTTATAGTGTGAGCTAACCATGGTTTACATGAGTGAGTCAGCTGAGTCAAGGTGGTTAAACTGAGTCATCCCTAACTAACTGAGTCAAGTTAGTTAGGGAGAGCAAGGATATGGTGCAGCTGGCTTATGGTGGAAGTGAGGAGAAAATGAAATGGAAAGGCTGCTGCACTAGAAACTTGCTCAGCAAGTTTGTCTTTTCTATTTCCATGCAAAGCACGTGCTAGTGTATGAGATTTATGTCATGGGTGCTTGGTTTAATATGGAAAGCTGAAGTTATGAAGTGTTTGTGGTGTGTGTGAACCAAATCGTGTGTCAAACTGCTAATGTATCAGTGCCAACATAGGGTGGTTTGCAAATGTTTTTCTCCTTATTTAATGAATGGTTTGGTGTGCTTTTGGAGTCAATTGAAAGAGGAAACATTGGAGAACAATGTTGGTTTGAAAATTGAAGTGAAATGAGGTCTCTAACATGCCTAAAAATGACCACAAACAGATGGACAAAGAACTGGTACATATGCGTACGAAGCAAGTCATGGCATGGCAAGTGACATGCATGGAAGTTCAGCTTAATCAACCTATCTTGAGACCACTATAACTCACTCATACTTGATCAACTCAAAATTTTCCCAACATCAATATTAAAGATGACACTACAAAGAACAACTTTGATATTGAAAACTTTTCCATTTGAGGTTTTTATCTTGATGAAAAATGGGTGGACATTTGGCTCACCAACTGTTTGAGAAAATGACTGCGTGCGTGCCCTGAAAATCTTGTTCATGACCTAGTTTTGAACCTACTTTGCTCAAACTTTGATCAATCATATCTCACTCAATTTTTATCCAATAGAGATGTTCCACATATGGATGTGAAGCTTAAAACAAGATCTTTTGTTGTGGCCTGGTGGAATTTTCATTTGAAACTCCAATTTTAAATGGCCTTGGTTCAAACTCTGATGCAAAATGGCCAAAACTTGCTATTTTTAGTAACCCTTCTTCTTCCAAAAATGGTAACTTTCCACCTCTTGATTTTTTTATGATTCCTTTGGAGTTTCTTGACCAAGTTTTGTACATTGGACACATATAACATGAATTTTATGGATTTGGCCTCAAAAAGTCAAGAGTTGACTTTTTCCTCTGATTATTTGACTTGGCCCCAATTTTCCTGATTTTTTATCTTTCTTCCAATTGAACCACTTCTAAAACCAATTGAGAGGCAATTTTCCATACACATACACTTAAGAACATGTAGAATACCATGACATTAAGTTTTGTCCAAAAAATCAAAGATTCTCTGATTTAATGGGAAACCCTAGTTTTGGTGCCCACCTCCTAGGAGAAAAATGTGCAGTCTTCAATTTCAAATTCCTCAGAGTATGTTGTGTATCCTCTTAAAGGGTGATGAGATATACCATTTTAGGATGACTTTGGATCAATGAACTATCTCTTTTGAGGGTTTTCCTTCAGTTTTTGAGCCTCTTGCATGTTGGAGTATGTATTGCTTCAATCTCCCATTGAATCTCACTTTCTTGAGGTTTTGGATGATCAATTGAGATGGTATAAGACATGAGAGACTCTTGGCTTGCCTTGAGGCAACTTGATTGACCTTTTTGTTCTTTGAATGATCCCTTGATTGTCCATCCCCCCCCTGATCACATGCCTTGATGGTGAGAGGAATGCTATGCTTCATTTTTCTATGTTAAATGCAATGCAATGCTAATGAGATGGATATGATATGATAGATGATAGTGATATGCTAAGATGACAAAAAGGAAGAGCAAATTTTGGGGTATTACAGCTGCCCCTATTCAAACACTGTAGACCTGAATGCCTGAAAGCGAATGCTTTCAGACTTTCAAGGTATATAGTGATTGAATACCAAATATAACCAAAAATTTGCTCTGGATGATGAAAAAGAAAAGGGATATAAACCCAATGCGATTGTTGGATTGAATCTTCAAGTGAAACGTTGTCGGAGAAGTCTGTCTTTTGAACGACACCAGGCGACTACTGGCTTGCCATACCGTTGATGGACTTTAACAATGTCTTTTTGAACAACGCCAGACGACTACTGGCTTGCCACACTGCTGATGGTCTTTGATAATGTCTTTTGTACGACGCCAGACGACTACTGGCTTGCCACACTGCTGGTGGACTTTCAACAATGTCTTTTTGAATGACGCCAGACGACTACTGGCTTGCCACACTGCGGGTGGACATTAATAACGTCTTTTTGAACGACGCCAGACGACTACTGGCTTGCCACACTGCTGGTGGACTTTAATTGCTCTGCCATTCTAAACAATGGACTTTTACCAGTTCGTGCTGGATTTTTGCCAATCTGTCGTTGGACTTCAATGATTACCAAACAGTCTTTGGAATCTCAAAATTGCCATCCTCGGATGGACTTTTGCAGCTTTGCCAAATTAAACTTGGACTTTGATGCTTACCAAACCGGCTCTGGAAGCTTTGTCAGATGATCATCCCACCTGCTGGAACAACCACCTGCAATATTATCCCACATGCTGGGATAAGATAAACAAACTGTATATAATGATCATCCCACTGGCTGGAACAACCATCTGCCATACTATCCCACCGACTGGAATAATATAAACAAACTGTATATAATGATCATCCCACTGGCTGGAACAACCATCTGCCATACTATCCCACCGACTGGAATAATATAAATAAACTGTATATAATGATCATCCCACTGGCTGGAACAACCATCTGCCATACTATCCCACCTGCTGGAATAATATGAACAAACTGTATACCAAAAATAAATTGGACTTTGAGCTGTAAATGAGCACTGCTGAGAATTACACCACCGGCTGGGTAATATCATATACTGACACTTTGCTGAAAAAGAGATTTCGTTGATCCATATAGACCAAGTTGGGGAAATTACCGCGACTCGGCTGGGGAGTATAGCGGACAAGATTCAATGCTGAACTCTGTGGGGACTTCGCTGGGGAGAGAACAATTCAGCTGGAAATTATTCTTTGGCAAATTTCACATGCTGAAACCTGCGGGAAATATACCTTGTTGCCACTACCACTTGCTGGTAAGTCCTGCTGAGGAATAAGACTGTTAAGCCTAGGATAAGTGCCACAATGCCCCATGATAGGCGAACCTTCCTTTTGGCGGTTCTGTTGGGGATAATGAGTTTACCACAAACTCTGTTGGGGAGAACTGCTTTAAAGCGTCTCTTGTTGGGGCTGCCTTTTGAGAGGATTTTACAGAAGACTAAATGTCCTCAAACTCTACTGGGGATTATAGGTCGGGGATATCCTTTGCTGGAGAGGTTACATGCCCCATGCTTGGGAGGGTCAATAACTCCACTGGGGATTATTCTTTGACAAATTTCCCATGCCGAACCTGCAGGAGACATGATACGACCACTTGCTAGTACATCCTTGAACTACCTTTCACATTGTCTGCAAGGTACTGGAGGATTGGCACTCGTTGTCAACCTGGAGTATTCACTGCATTAATAACCGTTATCAACACAGAAGAAATCCATCTTCGAACACCGTTGCCGTCACGAAACTTAGTGGGAACTTTTGAATGGAAGAATCAACTTAATAAGATACAACAGTATCAGATCATAGCAAATATCTGCTCGTGGTTACGATCATGCTGTTTGGATCGATCGTGCTCATTACCTGCAACAGAAAAAGAATATGCACATGCCCCAGGATATTGCGTGGTCTTTTGGGTCCACCATCCAAGGTTGTCCAACAAGCAACATAATTTCCATTGTCTTTGTGCATGTTTTTGCAAGGCCAAGATATTTTCAAAGTAACGTTTTATTATAAAAAATCGGACGTTTTTGCAAACAAAACAGTAAAAATGAAAATAAAAGCCCGTGATTGAATATTCAACTTTATTGATGAAATGCCAAAAATTGGCGAATTTATAATCAGAAGCAAACCCCTGAAAGAGGCGATTGCCATAAAATTGAGAAAAGAAATCTATCCTAATGATAATGCGGAAATTGGATTCCAACTGATTTCTGATTCTGTTATAGCCAGTATGTACTCCAACTCTCCTGATTATCTTTGCCTTCAGGAGCTCATGATTGGACCAATTCCTCCTTTGGAATTTTGCCAATTTGCTGAAGAGTAGAAAACGTACAGATTAATTCAGACTGCAGTCATTCGCTTTAATCCCTCTTTTGTGTGGATCGCCTTTTCAGGTTTTCAATCCACCGGGATACCCTTTTTTGCCTAAGTTGCCCTTTCGGGTTTTCAACTTACCGGGTGTACAATTCTTTTCAATTATATCCCTAATTTTTGCCCAAACCTTTATTCTGTTTTTGGTTCGCCGGGATGCCCTTTTTTGCCTGGATTCTTCTTTTTTTTTTTTATCCAGCGGGTCTCTTTATACGAAGTATTTTTTAACTGCATCTGAATTAACAGGGGATGAAAAATCTTCACCATCCATGGTTGTCAGCAACAAGGCTCCACCTGAGAAAACCTTTTTTACCACGAACGGACCTTCATAGTTAGGAGTCCATTTGCCCCTGTGATCTGTACTCGGAGGAAGTATTCTCTTGATTACCACATCCCCGACTTTGTAGACTTGAGGTCGAACCTTTTGATCGAATGCCCTCTTCATTCTGCGCTGATATAACTGGCCATGGCATACCGCTGCTAAACGCTTCTCCTCAATAAGGCTCAGCTGATCAAATTTGGCTCGTACCCATTCAGCTTCATCTAGCTTAACATCCATCAATACTCGGAGAGAGGGGATCTCAACTTCTATCGGTAGAACTGCCTCCATACCATATACAAGCGAGTATGGTGTTGCCCCAGTGGACGTACGGACTGATGTTCGATACCCATGCAAAGCCAGTGGTAACATCTCATGCCAATCTTTGTACGTGACAACCATCTTCTGCAAAATCTTCTTGATATTTTTGTTGGCCGCTTCAACCGCGCCATTCATTTTCGGGCGGTACGGAGAAGAATTGTGGTGCTCAATTTTGAAGTCCCGGCATAGTTCAGCCATCATCTTATTATTCAAATTAGAACCATTATCGGTAATGATTCTTTCGGGCACTCCATATCGACAAATGATATCTCGCTTCAAGAAACGAGCCACTACTTGCTTAGTGACATTGGCGTAAGATGCTGCTTCAACCCATTTAGTGAAGTAATCAATGGCGACCAAGATGAAACGATGGCTGTTTGAAGCAGTAGGCTCAATCTTCCCGATCATATCAATGCCCCACATTGTAAATGGCCACGGAGAAGACATGATACTCAACAGATTGGGAGGAACGTGCACTTTGTCTGCATAGATCTGGCATTTGTGACACTTGCAAGCATACTTGCAGCAATCTGACTCCATGGTCATCCAATAATACCCCAATCTCAACAATTTCTTAGCCATCGCATGTCCTCCGGCATGGGTACCGAAAGAGCCTTCGTGCACTTCAATCATCAACAGGTTTGCCTCGTGCCTATCCATACATCTAAGCAGAACCGTGTCAAAATTTCTTTTATACAGCACGCCATCTTTGTTCAAGAAGAAACTACCAGCTAGCCTTCTTAATGTCTTCTTGTCATTGGAAGATGCCCCAGACGGGTATTCTTGATTTTTTAAGAAGCATTTGATGTCATGGTACCAAGGCTTATCGTCAGACACTGCATCAACCTCAAACACAAAAGCAGGCCTATCAAGACGAGATACATCAATCCTGGGCACAAAGTTCCAACCATGCACTTTGATCATCGAAGAGATAGTGGCCAAGGCGTCTGCAAACTTATTTTCATCTCTAGGAACATGGTACAACTTGACAGTTGTAAAGAAGGTCAGCAATCTCCTCGTATAATCTCTATACGGAATCAAATTCTGCTGATGTGTGTGCCAAGTTCCCTTTACTTGATTGATTACTAGTGTTGAATCACCAAAGATATTGAGGGTCTTGATTCGTAAATCGATAGCTTCCTCGATCCCTAGTATGCAGGCTTCGTATTCTGCTTCATTGTTGGTACACCCAAAAGTTATTCGGGCAGTGAAGGGCATGTGAACACCTTCTGGTGTAATAATGACTGCAGCAACTCCGCACCCATTCGTATTAACTGCCCCATCAAACATCAAACTCCATTTGGATTCAGGGTCAGGCCCCTCCTCCAGAAGTGGTTCCTCGCAGTCTTTTGCTTTGAGAAACATGACGTCCTCATCAGGGAAATCAAATCTCATGGGCTGGTAATCATCAAGAGGCTGTTGCGCAAGATAATCTGACAGTATACTTCCTTTGATTGCCTTTTGCGAAGTAAATTGAATATCGTACTCTGTTAGTACCATCTGCCACCTTGCAACTCTGCCTGTGAGTGCTGGTTTCTCAAAAATATACTTGACCGGATCCAATTTAGAGATCAACAGGGTTGCATGTGTGAGCATGTATTGTCTCAATCGCTTGGTGGCCCATGCGAGTACACAACATGTCTTCTTAAGCATTGAATAACGCGATTCACAATCTGTAAATTTCTTGCTCAGGTAGTAGATAGCATGTTCTTTCCTACCTGTCTCGTCGTGTTGATCGAGAACACAACCCATGGATCCTTCGAGCACTGTCAAGTACATAATCAGTGGTCTCCCTTGAACTGGAGGTATCAGAATTGGAGGTTCATGCAAATATCTTTTTATTTTATCGAATGCATTTTGACAATCATCATTCCACCTGACCGTTTGATCTTTTCGTAGCATTTTGAATATCGGTTCGCAAGTGGCAGTTAGGTGAGATATGAACCTTGAAATGTAGTTCAATCTTCCTAGAAAACCGCGAACTTCTTTCTCAGTACTTGGTACAGGCATATCTTGTATAGCTTTCACTTTAGCAGGATCAACCTCTATCCCTTTTTCACTGACAATGAAACCAAGCAATTTTCCGGACCGCACGCCGAAAGTACACTTGTTAGGATTCAATCTTAACCTGAATTTCCCCAGCCTCTCAAACAACTTCTTCAAGTTGATCAGATGTTCCTCTTCTGTCTTTGATTTAGCAATCATGTCATCCACATAGCACTCGATCTCTTTATGAATTAGATCGTGGAATAATGTCACCATTGCTCTTTGATAAGTTGCCCCTGTGTTCTTCAACCCAAAAGGCATTACTTTGTAACAGAAGGTACCCCACGGGGTAATGAATGTCGTCTTCTCCATGTCTTCAGGCGCCATCTTTATCTGATTGTACCCGGAGAATCCAGCCATAAATGAGAACACTGAAAACTGAGCGGTATTATCAACCAACACATCAATATGAGGGAGTGGAAAGTCATCTTTAGGGCTCACCCTGTTGAGATCTCTGTAATCCACACACATTCTGACTTTGCCATCTTTCTTCGGCACCGGTACTATATTGGCCACCCAAGGAGGATAGTTGGTTACTGCCAGAAAACCCGCATCCAACTGTTTCTGTACTTCTTCTTTGATCTTCAAAGCCATTTCTGGTTTTGTCCTGCGCAGCTTCTGCTTGACCGGTGGGCAGTCCTCTTTCAATGGTAGTCTATGCACAACTATGTCTGTATCTAAACCTGGCATATCTTGGTATGACCAAGCAAAGATGTCAACGTATTCACGTAGCATGACTATCAGCTCTTGCTTTACATCAGCCCGCAGACTCGCACCAATCTTGATCTCTTTCTTGCTTTCCTCTGACCCAATATTGATGATCTCAAGAGCTTCCTGATGAGGCTGAATGATCTTCTCTTCCTGTTTCAACAACCTAGCCAACTCTTCCGGGAGTTCATAGTCTTCATCACTTTCTTCCTCAGCTTGATATATCGGATTGTCGAAATCATACGTGGGCATAATAGAATCATTTTCAGAGAAATCCACAGAATCCAGTCTGCATGATTGGGTTTATGCTTTATTTTAGATTATTTGCTTGAAAACAAAAGAAAAGAAAGTGCATTATCATTTTTAATTTTCTTTGTGCAAAAATAAAAATAAAGAAAGAGTAAAGGAACACAAATTTGTAAACAAAAACGTCCTTTTATTGATATTTGAACATTGTATGAGAAAATATGGTGGCCCTACAAATGGATCCTCACACCTTGGGCAGAGTGTGGGATTTCATGCATTATGAAAGACAAGAATTGTTACTCTGCATGGTGAACAACATGAACGATTTCTTCGCTAGACCAATTTTGCAACGCCTCGCCTGGAGCCAGTGCATATACCCATCTGTCCAGATAATCTGAGCTTTCAGCGCCATCTTCTATTGCTGAGCAAAACTGGTTGGGATTGATAATTCCTCCACTGTTAAAGTTGATTGGCCCACGGAATCGGGGAACTGGCGTCCGGCCCGGCTAGTATCCAATGCCAAACTTATCTTCTTTCACGAACACATCTATAGCTTTACCCCAACCCTGGGCATTCCCGCTTTCGACCACTTCTCTGGCCTGCTTGTACGACGCAATTGATGCGCTCGGCCCACCTGGCACATTCAACACCACCGCTGCTGAAGTAGATTCTGGTAAGTTGTTGATATTCAGGGCTTCAAAAGATTGGCACAAAGTTTCATGAATCTCTCCATCCATTTCCACATATTTGAAAGTGGATAGATGACTCACGAATATATCTTCCTCGCCGCAAACAGTAACCACTTGACCCTCGAACACATACTTGAGCTTCTGATGAAGTGTGGAGGTAACTGCGCCTGCTGCGTGAATCCACGGTCGGCCCAACAAACAACTATAAGCAGGCTGAATGTCCATAACATGAAAGGTCGTCTTGAATATCTGTGGACCAACCTGTATAGGTAGTTCAACCTCCCCAAACACCGATCTTTGGGATCCATCGAAAGCTCTCACAATCAGATCGCTGGGTCTCAGAACCAATCCATCTACTTCAATTTTCATCAGGGCCTTTTTGGGTAACACATTTAAGGAAGAACCTGTGTCAACCAGCACATGCGACAAAACAGCTCCTTTGCATTCAAGTTTGATGTGCAGTGCTTTGTTGTGGTTACGTCCATCTGGTGTCAAATCCCTGTTCGTAAATCCCAACCCGTGGCTCACATTCACATTAGAAATAACCCCTCCAACTGATTCACTGTAATCTCTTGGGGAACGTATGCCATATTCAGAACTTTCAACAAGCAGCCCGGTGTGCATCTGAACTCATTAACAGGGATAATATCGAAATTTTAGAGGGTGTCTGATTAAGTTGGTCAATGATCTTGTAATCACTCTTTTTGATAACCCTCATAAATTCCTCAACATCATTATCAAAATTGACTTTAGGGTCCCCTTCCTGAGCAGGCACCTTATCATCAGCAACCTGTTTTCCTTTCGCTCTTGAAGCGGCTTCAGCCTCTTTATCATTCCTTAGAGTCTGGGGAGCAAACAGTCGACCGCTCCTAGTAAAATCACTTGGTCCACTGACATTCTCAATGCTAGTACCAACAGCCTCTGCCTTTTGTCGATTTCCTCCTTGACGAGTATCAGTTCCATACTGCCACGGAACTGCCCTATTAGACACATAAGCAGCCGATTCAGGAACTATAATCGTAACTGGTCTCGGCCTCTCAGGCACGATGATAGCAACAGGGTCCTCAACAGGCACCTGTATCTCGACTGGATTATAGTAAATGGTAACGGCAGAAACATCCCGTTCTTTCTCTACTTTATCAAACTGAAGACTTCCCTCGTCCATCAGATCCTGCAGTCCAACTCTCAACTTACTGCAGCCATTAACCTGCTTTGAACAATCCTCGCAATCAGAGGCGCATCCAGGAAATACCTTTCCTTTTAACAAACGTTCTTTTACAATCAACAGCGGAGTCTTCACCAGATTAACATCAGTAATCAAATTCAACTTCTCGCCATCAAAAATGGCATTTGTGCCTGCACCCCCATGATGAGGCATTGGATTGTCACGAACATTCGGCGGCCTAGAGAAGTTAATAGCTTTTGCGTCGATCAGATCTTGAACCTTATGTTGAAAGGCCCAACACTTTTCTATTGAATGACCTGGCGCACCAGAATGAAATTCACATCGAACATTAGCATTGTAACCTTGAGGCAATTTTCCGGAATCCAGCGGCTTCATAGTCCGAAGTTCAACCAACTTCTCTTTGAGCAGTTGTGGTAACAAAGCAGCATATGTCATAGGCAAGGGATCAAACTTACGGTCCCTTTGTCTATTGTTCTGAAATCGGGGTCTACCTTGCTGATCTGGCGTTTGCTGTCCAGCTGGAACCGGAATGGTTACCGCATCCACCTGATGATAGGACTGATTCCTTCCTCTGCCCCCTCCCCTATACACAGCGCTGGACTCCCCTTCTCTTTTCCTTGGTCCATTGGCAAAGGGTTTCTTCGAATTTGAAGCAACATCTTGAATCTTACCCAATTTCAGCAGACTTTCTATTCGTTCCCCTGCAACGACAATGTCGGCAAACCTGGTGGAAGGACATGCAGCAAGTCTATCCAAATACGTCGCTTGAAGTGTACTCATGAACATATCAGCCATCTCACGATCACCCAAAGGTGGTTGAACTCGAGCAGCCAATTCTCTCCATCTCTGTGCGTACTGCTTAAAGCCCTCCTTGTTATCCTGAGTCATACTCTGCAATTGAGTACGATTAGGTGCCATGTCCAGATTATATTGATACTGCTTCAGAAAAGCAGCGCACAAATCTTTCCAACTCCTTATATGAACCCTGTCCAGCTTAATGTACCATTCCAGGGAAGCGCCTGACAGGCTATCCTGGAAAAAATACATCCAGAGCTTTTGGTCCTCGGTGTAAGCGGCAATCTTGCGATTATAAGCTTGCAAATGGGTTTTGGGACATGTACTGCCGTTGTACTTATCCAAAACAGGAAGCTTGAACTTGGGTGGAATTCGCACACCCTGCACGAGACCCATGTCTTCTACATCAATTCCAAGAGGATTTTGGCTCTCAATAGCCTTGAGTCTTTCATCCAGCCCTTCATACTTCCGGTCATCACTGTAGAAACCCATGTCATTGTTGAATGCAGTGAATTGGTCTTCCTGACCATCCTCATTGTTATCAAGTCCCAGATGTACCCCACCAGCAGGGATTGTGCCAACAGGAGGAGTGCGCACGTTGCGATTTGGGATTTTAGTTTCCAGCCTCTGGATAGTGGTTCTCATAGCTTCTTGTCCGATCCTCATGTTTTCTTGACCGGTCCTCAGCTCTTGCTGACCTTGAGTAATCCCCTGCATGAGGTTCATGAACTGCTCCATCCTTCCCCTCAGATCGGCTAACTCTGTCTGAACTTGCTCCATTACTCTTGCTTGATTGCGTCGGGTAGAATATCGGTGAATTGGGGTATCAGCTATCGTGCCTGAAACCAAATAAAGGTTAGTAGGCGCCTGCAAAAGGAGAAAACCTGCAATGCAAAAATGATATGCTATGCAAATGCAAATGCACAGTTATGTTTGTCATTTCAAGATACTTTTCATATCCTGATTCCAATCATAACCACAAATTCCTGACGACCAGAAATCATGATTAGTGAGTTTTGCTCTGAAGAGATATTCATATACATCGATCACAAATATCTGGGGACCAGAAATAGTGACTTTGTAGTGTGCCTGTGTGCAGATAACACATCACATATATCTGAAAACCAGAAATTGTGAACAGAAATAGCTCTTTTCGTACAAATTTCCAGAAGTTTTCCAGTACATTAGTCATAGTTTTAGCAACAAAATAAGAAATAATCAATCAAATGGATCCATCAACAATTCTGATGGTAACCATTACAAATTACAAAGAAATGACAAAAATCACTAATCCGACAGCTCTACATCCTTCAGCTTCTGGCTGGAGTACTTAATCTCTTCAAACAGGATGCGGGTACGCTGATGATGTGGCTTCTCAATCAGCTCTTTGATTATGACGTCCCTTTTTTCCAACGCACCCTCTAACGAACCCACGTGCATCAGCAAGGCTTCATCCTCACCGACTCCTTTGCGCCTCTTAATTCCAGCTTGAATTTTAACTAGCTTCAGATCCGCCGTGACATCTTCAAGCTCTTTGTTAGCGATCTTCAGCTTATCTTCAGCGTTCCTTGCCTGTTCTTGGCTTCTGTCAAGGTCTTCTCGATGTTTTCTTCTTGCTTCATGTGCTTTCTTCAGCTCTTCATTTTTATCTTTTAGCCGGGTCATCAATTCAGAGTTCTCAATTCTGACTTCATCCCAAGCTTGACGGAGTTTAGCTAATGAATCTTGGCTTCGAGCTAGAGCCTGCTTTGTAGCCTTATGAGCCTGACTAGTATCATCTGCTCCCAAGGTAAGCTTCCGGAAGTATCGAGCTCTCTCATCAAAATCTTCTTCTTTGTCTGCCAGGGTTTTTTCTGCTTTTAACGCTCTCTTTTCCAACTCTTTGTTGTCCGCTAGAGCTTTCTGAAGACATCTACTCATCCCAGAGTTCTCTATCTGTAGCTCTCTAACCTTTTTCTTCCATTTCTCGCACTCCTCAATAGCTACCATGGTGGGTTGTTCAGGCTGTACTGAACGTACAAGAGGTCTCCTTGAAAAGGGCAAAAGCAATTCCTTTACTTTCGTCTCAATCCATTTGTCATATTCAGGATAAGACCTACAATCTCCTTTCCCAAAAACCGCTTTTCCAATTTTATGCTTATCTTTCCAAGCATTCACTACCTCTACCACCTTCTCATCTTTAGTTCCTGTGAAGAACAAAGATTCTTCCATGTCTTGCTCTGTAGGAGGACCCTTAGAAGCATACCCGAACTGTCGGATGGCCAAAATTGGATTATAATTGATCCCTCCTTTTCTGCCAATCAGAGGTACATTTGGAAAACTTCCGCATCTTGTGATAAGCTCAACTCTCAGCAATCGATGATCGAACCAGACAATATTATCAGCTGTTAAACCTATCATTCGCTCGGACCACTTCGCAACATCTATGGTTTCCACAAAGGTGCCTGTTTGAGGCAAATGCTTGAAAAGCCAATGACATAGCAGTGGAGTGCAACAACTAACAGGGCCTCCCCTTCTTTTCTCGTTCTTGTAGTGCACGGAATAATAAAAATCCCCCAACAAAGTAGGGACTGGATTTTTAAGAACGAAAACCCTCGTAGCTTGCATATCCACAAAGTCTTGCTGATTAGGAAAAAGAACTAGGCCATATATGCAAAGTGCCAAAATGGAGTTGTAAACCGTCCAGTTTTTGGCATTAGCGGCCTCTTGGGCTTGATCAGAAAGGAATTCCAGATGAAATCCGTCAACTCCATTTTTGTTACTCACACCACTTTTGATCACTGACTGGTCCATTTGTGTTGCAGCGGCAATTTCTTTTACACTAGGAGACCTACCAGAAAAAAATGGTATTGTTGACATGATCGGAACCCCCAAAATAAATGAGAATTCTTCTAGCGTCGGCATCAAAATGTAATCTGGAAAGAGGAAGCATCTCAGCGAAGGCTCATAGAACTGCAGCAGGGTGTGTAGAGCATCATGTTCATATTTCGTGATAGTACGGACCATCCTAACCAAATTCCCATACTTCTTTTGAAACCTATCAAGAACATCGGGGCCTGCCATGTCTATGACTTTGAGCAATGAATCCAAGGTAGGGTCTGGAAACTTGTAAGAAACATTGTTCTTCCTTCTCTCGTCAGTCTCTGTTGAACCCATGGATTGGAATCAGAAGTATATTAGGCACCTGAAATTGACAAACATAACCGTTATGATATGATAATGCAATGCAAAGGGCAATGTGATCAGGTAATCAGGTGTCTGTGCTGAACTGTGTGCGGTGTCAGTGTAGCCCTGGGAACAATATGGAACCACAAGTAGGAACTGTCTGCATATAATAGGATAAACCCTTCCTTTATGTAAAATCAACAGAAAAATGGGTATGTAGGAAGTCATGGTCACCTGCAAACCTGCAAACAACCCCCCTTCTCACATGTGGGTTCTAGGATGTTCAGTATCCCGGGCTCTCAGGTCGAGAAATGATGATACGTTCACCATTTCTGGTTTGGCATCATCACCAATCGAGGAGGCCTCAACTAATTCTCCAAGATGAAAGGTCCTCAGCTTCTGGCACTGAGGTCGAGAAGCAATAGTACATTCATCCCTCGGGGTACAGTACTATCACCAATCGAGGAGTGCCTCCACTGATTCCCTTTCCAAAAAAGAAACCCTATGGCAAGTTCCCAGCATTGGGTCCTCGGGTCAAGAATGTGCAATGGGTTTGCCACAGAATGTGGTCTGCCACTGTCATATCTCGGGAGGAGTGCCGCAACTGAGTCCTCGGGAATGGTCACTAGAGTCGACAGCTCTCTAGATCGACATCCTGGAATACGCAAGACGCGCATGCCATGATGGGTCCCAAGATAGCCTCGTCTAGCTGTGAATTTCGTGAATACCCAACGTACTCCAGACGGCACGTAGGTCCCACTACTCTCCACTCTAATCCTAAGTGTATACTCAAGCCTGTGTAATGGGCTTATCTCTCAGAAATCCCATCCCGCCAAACAGAAAACAGCACAGTCCAGCACAGTAGTAATAATATGATATGTAATGCTAAAAAGCAGTAAATACAGTAATGTGCAGTAAGGCAATAAATAACCATACAATAAAACGGTAAATACAGCACAACAATAAACACCCAATGAAAGAAAAATAGACAAGCGTTAGGATTGACTCGCTTAGGATGGACCAGCAATAGGTTAACCTGTCCCCAGCAGAGTCGCCAGCTGTCGCTCCCGGGATTTTCATCCTAGTACAAACGCGAAAGTGGCACCGAAACAGAGTCGCCAGCAATGTGTATTTATCCCAAGAGAGGGAAAGGAAACACTGCATAAACCTGAAGGAAAGGAAAGAACATGGTCTCGCGACCAAGAGAAAGGGTAAGGGAGTCGGTTACGCGAGAAGAAGGTATTAGCACCCCCTCACGTCCATCGTACCCGATGGGATCCACGCTTGCTTGTTTTGATCAAAGGGTGATAGAAAAGGATACTGGAAAAGGAACTGCTAACTGGAGAACTGGAAAAGGAAAGGAGAAAGAATGGAAAAGGAACGAGAAACAAATGTAGGGAAAATAAAAGAAGTGCTCGCATGGGCCCTACCCCACTGCCTACGTATCTCATCGGGAGCATGAGAATCAGAGCGACGTAGTTCCCCTCACTAGGGATAGATTGTTTGTGTTTTTTTAAGGAACGACTGACGTTCTAGCTCAGACGTTGTAGGCTCGCTGGTCCGAGTGCGTTACCATCTTGCAAAAGAACGAGAAGGAGCACGTTCGTACGCTGAGAGTAAGTGAGGTAAGAAAAGAATTCCCGAAGGAAAGACGTTATTGTTTGTTTTTTACTTTTAAGAGTTTTTTCATTTGTTTGCATATGATAGTGTATCTGAATCTTAGTCATTAGAATGTGTACATTCTCACATTCCAAGATGGAATGGGTAAGAAAGCACACTAAGAGTGAAGAAGACCCTCACACTTAGTTCCAATTATCAAGGTTCAAACACACTAGCATATTTGTGTTTATTAAGTGTTTTTGTTGATTATGAAAATGAAGAAGTGTTTTATTATTTATATCTTCAACAAATATTGCATTTAAGTCCCTCATACAAGATCAAATGTTTAGCACATTGACCCAAAATGGGCTATATGCTACACATTCTAAGATCATAAGAGAAGACCCCTTATAACCTTTTCTTTATATGAAAGGCCTAAATGCAATAAGTGCCTACCTTTATTAGATATTTTGAATTTTCTTTGAGATGAGAAAAGAGACTCAAGAGAGGAGAAAAGGTAAAAATCTATATGAACTAAGACTCAATCCTAATTGAAAATTACAGGGAGTGGTCCTAATGGTTTGTGAGGTTTCAACCTAAAATCTAAAGAAAAAATGAATTAAACAATTCACTTCTAAGTTAGAAGATGAATTGTAATTCAAAAAGGGAAAGTGATGAGTTATTAAAAGAAAGCACATAAGTGCTTAACAAAACACAAAGTGGAATTGTAAAAGAGAAGAAGGAAAGAGGTTTGAATGTGGATTCCTTATCCACACCCAATTGCAACTTACCAAAGCCCCTACATGGTTAGTAAACATGTATAAGAAGTGGAATGAGTAAAAGAACATTTAATGCACCATAAAACTCAAAAGAATTAGATGAGAAATCAAATCCTAATGTCACAACCAGAATATATATCACATGGAAAACAAATGATCATTATCATGCAAGTCCAAGTGGATAGGCAACACACATCATCCATGACATTAGAACATGCTACCATAAGAAAAGGGAGAATGAAAGATGAAAAGAAATGAAAAAAACATGCATGAATGGAACATGTAATCCAAGGATCAGAATTGAAATGAAATGAAGAATGATTCGCAAACATCTCACAAGTATTTATGAAGCACATCAAGACATTTAAGAAGTAATAGAAGAAGTAGAATTGAAATGGGAGTTCAAAAGAAAACACCAGTACAAACACCACATGTTAAAGGTGCACAATGTTCAAATGAAAGTCAACATGCAAGGATGACATGTAATATGTACCAATGACCTATAATGTCAAGTGAATGGTTCACCAAATATGCAAATGATCTTGCAAGTATGTACAAAAGAAATCATGTAAACATGCACAAAGATTACAAGGATATGACATGTTGTAATGCTTCAAATGAAATGTTTTAAACAAAAATCAAATAAGTTCATGAAAATTATGACAACATGTTATTGAGGTTCACAAATCAGAGGTGAATCATATATCAAAGTAGCATGCAAGAAATCAAGGCAAAAAGGCTTTATACAATGCACTTAAATCATATTGGATGCACATGCAAAGTAATGCAAAGATGAACATCAAAACATGCCATAACATGACCTAAAAAATCAAATAAAAATCACTTCACATAATTCAAGATGTTGATGACTCACTACAAAAAAAAGCAACTCAAAACAATTTTTAATGATCAAGAACAAAATTAAACAAAATCATGTACTACATTAAGAATGCACACAAAAGAAAATCAAAGAAAATTATAGAACAGGGGCAAAAAGGTCATAAAATCAAGAAATAAAATCATTAAAAATTTTCTAAATGTTTTAATGATGGTCATGAATTTTTGTGGAATTTTATAATGCCATTTGGTATTTTTAAAAATTAAAAAGCAAACGTGCATAAAAATGGAAAAAAGAAATGAAATGTAAAGGGAAGGGGAGGTGTGAACATAGCAATATATCAGTTCAAATTGTTTGGGCTTTTTAAAAGGGAGGTGTGGATATCAATCTGATTTAAGTCCAAGTCTGCGCAATCCACAATAATAAGCATGCACTTCAGTCAAACCAAGTCAAAGCAATTCACAACCATTAGATCGAGTCAAGGTCAAGCCATGGTCAAAGTAATTGGAATCAACGCACACACACGCATGAGCACCCTTACTATCATGTACCATGCCACACACCGTTTAAATGAAATCATAAATAAGCACGTGAGGAGCACACTTGTTTTTAATGTGCTGGCACGTTTTGGAACGCACGATCATAGAAAATGGACGGACACGATTAAAACAAGGCAAAACCCTAGCAATTGAAGTCACCGGCCGGAGGTGACTTCCGGTCACCTTCTCTGGCCATACCACCACCGTCTGCAACTTTGATCTCTCCATAAATCCACAAAATATACATCAAAATGAAGCTGAGCTCATGTAGATTAAGAATTCACTCACACAAACAATATATCATGCATACATAGCAAGAACAGAGGAAATGAATTTGTGCCCTAAGTTTCGCAACTACGCCTTTAGAAGGCCTATCAACTAGCCGGAGTTAGGAATGCTTCTATTAAGCTCATATCAACATGAAAACAACAAACTAAACCATAAATCGCCAGAGCAAAGTTTGAGAGTTTGGAACCTGAACTTGAGGAGGCTTTGAATACACAAGAATACCAGAGGAAAATGCTTCTTCCTTGAGCTTCTCTTGGCCAAATAAAAGCTTAACTGAAGTGGTTGATGATGATTCAATAGAAAGAAACTGGATCCAAGCTTCCAAAACAGTTGCTCTTTGGTGAAATTGAGAGAGATTCAAAGAAGATTTAGAAGGAGGATGAACAGTGTGAGCTCGAGAATCCTTTGCAATGGTGAGATTGGGAGTAAAGCAGAGAGAGTTTTGGGGAGAATGAAGTTGGAAACTGAAGTTAGAGGGTGAGGTTTTGTTTTATAGTGTGAGCTAACCATGGTTTACATGAGTGAGTCAGCTGAGTCAAGGTGGTTAAACTGAGTCATCCCTAACTAACTGAGTCAAGTTAGTTAGGGAGAGCAAGGATATGGTGCAGCTGGCTTATGGTGGAAGTAAGGAGAAAATGAAATGGAAAGGCTGCTGCACTAGAAACTTGCTCAGCAAGTTTGTCTTTTCTATTTCCATGCAAAGCACGTGCTAGTGTATGAGATTTATGTCATGGGTGCTTGGTTTAATATGGAAAGCTGAAGTTATGAAGTGTTTGTGGTGTGTGTGAACCAAATCGTGTGTCAAACTGCTAATGTATCAGTGCCAACATAGGGTGGTTTGCAAATGTTTTTCTCCTTATTCAATGAATGGTTTGGTGTGCTTTTGGAGTCAATTGAAAGAGGAAACATTGGAGAACAATGTTGGTTTGAAAATTGAAGTGAAATGAGGTCTCTAACATGCCTAAAAATGACCACAAACAGATGGACAAAGAACTGGTACATATGCGTACGAAGCAAGTCATGGCATGGCAAGTGACATGCATGGAAGTTCAGCTTAATCAACCTATCTTGAGACCACTATAACTCACTCATACTTGATCAACTCAAAATTTTCCCAACATCAATATTAAAGATGACACTACAAAGAACAACTTTGATATTGAAAACTTTTCCATTTGAGGTTTTTATCTTGATGAAAAATGGGTGGACATTTGGCTCACCAACTGTTTGAGAAAATGACTGCGCGCGTGCCCTGAAAATCTTGGTCATGACCTAGTTTTGAACCTACTTTGCTCAAACTTTGATCAATCATATCTCACTCAATTTTTATCCAATAGAGATGTTCCACATATGGATGTGAAGCTTAAAACAAGATCTTTTGTTGTGGCCTGGTGGAATTTTCATTTGATACTCCAATTTTAAATGGCCTTGGTTCAAACTCTGATGCAAAATGGCCAAAACTTGCTATTTTTAGTAACCCTTCTTCTTCCAAAAATGGTAACTTTCCACCTCTTGATTTTTTTATGATTCCTTTGGAGTTTCTTGACCAAGTTTTGTACATTGGACACATATAACATGAATTTTATGGATTTGGCCTCAAAAAGTCAAGAGTTGACTTTTTCCTCTGATTATTTGACTTGGCCCCAATTTTCCTGATTTTTTATCTTTCTTCCAATTGAACCACTTCTAAAACCAATTGAGAGGCAATTTTCCATACACATACACTTAAGAACATGTAGAATACCATGACATTAAGTTTTGTCCAAAAAATCAAAGATTCTCTGATTTAATGTGAAACCCTAGTTTTGGTGCCCGCCTCCTAGGAGAAAAATGTGCAGTCTTCAATTTCAAATTCCTCAGAGTATGTTGTGTATCCTCTTAAAGGGTGATGAGATATACCATTTGAGGATGACTTTGTATCAATGAACTATCTCTTTTGAGGGTTTTCCTTCAGTTTTTGAGCCTCTTGCATGTTGGAGTATGTATTGCTTCAATCTCCCATTGAATCTCACTTCCTTGAGGTTTTGGATGATCAATTGAGATGGTATGAGACATGAGAGACTCTTGGCTTGCCTTGAGGCAACTTGATTGACCTTTTTGTGCTTTGAATGATCCCTTGATTGTCCATCCTCCCCCTGATCACATGCCTTGATGGTGAGAGGAATGCTATGCTTCATTTTTCTATGTTAAATGCAATGCAATGCTAATGAGATGGATATGATATGATAGATGATAGTGCTATGCTAATATGACAAAAAGGGAGAGCAAATTTTGGGGTATTACACTCCCCGTCGGGCATACGATGTTCCCCGTCGCTCACACCCCACACGGGCACACGACGTTTATGGATCGCTCACACCCCACACGGGCACACGATCCGATCGCTCACACACCACATGGGCACACGATCGTCTATAACCATCGCTTTCGGTCCTCTTATTTTTAAGGCGATTCATACCTCTTATTTTTAAGGCGCACGATGTTATAGCAGATTCACTCTGGAATCAATCCGTCACTCAGGACGTCACAAGAATGCATATCATGATGCTTGGCATACAATGACTCATGACATTTAAAATGCACACATACATGCAATCATCTCACTCGACATTAATCATGCTTTGCAATTCAAGCCCAAAATAATGCATTTATACCATACAACAGCACGCAAATCATACCATATACATGTCAACAGTTCATTGCATGATACACACCAATTGCACACAATTATAACGACAAAAGTCGACAAAATGACACTATTCCCAATTCCCGACATAATTAAAACGGCTAACAATCTCAAAATTATTATCATAAGAAAGTACAGCTCAATAGCTACTCAACGATACCAAGAATGTTAAAAACGGATAAACGGAACACAAGTTACGGACTAAACAAGAAAAGACGTCGCGATAAACCCCATTTTGCAATTCTCCTGCCCATACGTGTATTGCCCTAAGCCATACGCGTATTGCCTTGTTCCCTTGCCCATTCCATACGCGTATTGCCCAAGGTCGTACACGTATGGGCAGAGACCATTTTTCCCCAAAATTCCCATTCAAAATCCAATACGCGTATTGCCCTACTTCATACGCGTATTGCCCTAAAGTCTTACGCGTACCATTACGCAAATGGGCAGATGGCCGAGAAAATGAAGCTCCATACGCGTATTGCCTACATTCCTTCAATGCCATACGCGTATTGCCTTGACCAATATGCGTATTGCCTTGAGTGATACGCGTATGGGCAGTGGAAAAAACCATAATTTTCTGCAGAATTTCTTCTGCGTTTTCCAACCCAAAATCATCCAATTTTCACCTATACACCAGAAAAATTACCAATACAATGCCTAACAACATGTATCTAATATGTATCAACAATAATGGACCTGAAAACATGATTTCCAACACAATTTAATCGATTTCTAATCAATTTCTACATAATATGGTTTTTACTATATATTTCCTATTCAATCCAATAACAACAAAAAACATACATACATAATCATACACAAGCATATAATAATCGAGTTTCGCACCCTTACCCGATTTAATCGTGTTTAGAAAAGTCGGGAGATTGTTTTCTTGATTTCCAAGTTTTTTCTCTTTTTCTTCTCTTCTTCTCTTTTCTTTCCCTTTTCCTTCTTCTCTTTTTCTTTCTCTCTATTTTTCTCTCTTTCTATTTCTATTTTCTTAACTTAAGAAAAATAAAGTGAAATGCCCAAAATACCCCTACACTCAAATATCTCGTAAACGTTCCCAAAACCCGATAAAATATCACAACATTGAAAAATAACATATTTCCAAATAAAAGTCGAAAATAAAATAATATAATAATAAAATAATCAAAACGACTCGATTAAATAAAAACTGACAAAACTGGGGCGTTACAATGTGGCTTTCTCGCTGTGTATTTTGCACCAAATCTCTGCAAGTGGCCAGGAAATACATAACTCTGGCCAACCAATTGCACCGTGATCAAGGCATTTGCCTAAGTGAAATGATATTGGCCAGTTTGTATAAATCTTTAAGTGAAGGTGCTGGTCGTTGTAGCGAGCGATTTTGGGACGTGGTTCTTAAGCACTACCGCTCTGGGGTACTACAGGTCGATTCATTTTTTATCCCATTGAAGCTGATGAAGGAAGGGAAATATATGTCTCCAATTAACCCTGCTTGCATACTGAGTTTAAACAGCGGTCTGTTAGGTTACGGATGTTATATGGTAATGGGGCCTCTCTCTTCTTACTTTGTTAAGACTGAAATAACGGGACTATGCTATTATTAGGACGTTAAGACTGATACTTTTCGATTGATGTATGAAGGTACGGGATTTTGGGTTTTGGATTAGTGTGCTCGCTAAGATTTTTCTTTCAATCTTATGCCTACGTATTCCCGTTTACCGAAACAGGGAAATCAGAGCGATCGTAGTTCCTCCTATTCTATGGGAGAAAAAAGGTGTTTTGGTGTCTTGTTCAAAGCCCAAGACGTAAAGCTAAATGGTTTATTTGTATCTTGTTCGAATCCCAAGATATGAAGCTAAAAGGTTTTGACTTTAGAGAGAATTTGTCATCTCTAAAGAGGAGTTGTTGATGTTTGTATGCTATGAACGAGGCACAACTTTGATGCTAAAAGGTTGATTGGCTCAACCGGGGTTTTCCTTATACAAAGCCTAAGAGGAGGCTATTGGCCCAACAAGAGGGAGTTTTTATGTGTCTCGTACGAAGTCCGAGAGAGAGGCTAAAAGGGTTGACTCAACAAGAGAGTGCTTTGGTATCTCGTACGAAGCCTGAGATGGAGGCTAAAAGGGAGTTTACTCAACAAGAGAGTCTTTTATACTCAACAAGAGAGTGTTTTTGTATCTCGTACGTAGCCTGAGATAGAGGCTAACAGGGATTTGACTCAACAAGAGAGTCTTTTATACTCAACAAGAGAGTGATTTAGTATCTCGTACGAAGCCCGAGACAGAGGCTAAAGGGAAAGTGACTCGACAAGAGAGTATTTTTATACTCAACAAGAGAGTGTTTTGTATCTCGTACGAAGCCCGAGATGAAGGCTAAAAAATGTTTGACTCAACAAGAGAGTCTTTTGTATCTCGTACGAAGCCCAAGATAGAGGCTGAAGGGGATTGACTCAACAAGAGAGTCTTTTATACTCAACAAGAGAGTGTTTTTGTATCTCGTACGAAACCCGAGATAGAGGCTGAAGAATGTTTGAATCAACAAGAGAGTCTTTTATACTCAACAAGAGAGTGTTTTTGTATCTCGTACGAAGTCTGAGATAGAGGCCGAAGGTTAGCTCCGCTGGGGAGAATCATTGTACAAAGCCCAAGAGGAGACTATGGTTACTGTTTCAGTTGAGTGACAGGTCCAGCATGTTGGTTCAAAGAGAAAATGAATTCTTATATGGGTGATGTCGTACTCATGGATTTGATCTGAGGATCGGGATTTTTTCCTGTTCTCTAAGGAAACGGGGAATCCAAAGGAGCTTTAGATTGTCCGAGTCTACGAGTTTTATCTTTTGTACTATGCTTAAGAAACAGTAGTAATAGGATCTAGACTCTTTGAAAGACTGTTCTATTAAGATGACTAATTTATGTTCCTATACCTCTAGGAGGTCGTCGAGACAATTTGTACGAAGCCCAAGATGGGGCGAGAAAAACTTTTAAGAAGTCGAGGGATAATTTGTACGAACCCCAAGAGGAGGCTATCTTCCCGGAGAAAGAATCATTATACGAAGCCTAAGAGGAGGCTGTGAAAACTTCTAAGAAGTCGACGGGTCCTTGTACAACGCCCAAGAGGAGGCGGGGATGCTTTTAGGAAGCCTGTGGGTCCCCAAACCCCGAGAAATTCAAGACATGCCATTCACAGAGAATAGATCAAGCCAGGAAAATCCGAGAATTTGGAAGAAACTCAAGAGCTGCCATTCACGGAGAAAAGATCATCTCTGGGGAATTAGAGTTTCTTTGACAACTTCTAAGGGTTACAATCTGAGAAAGGGTTCAAAAAAAGAATCTGCCTTTCACATCTCCATATTGTTTAACCCCAAGAGGAGGGAAGACTGTGTCTGGTAATCCTATGGGGATCTAGTTTTGACTGTATTTAAGAGTGATCAACGAGGCTTTACCTAATGCTAGACGTAGTTGTCGGGGAAAAATCTAAATAACTATACTAGTATTACACAGTTGGTATATGACAAGTATATAAAAGTTTGTGAAAGAAGACTTACAGTGAAACAACCCCACAGTATAGTTATATATATGAAAGCGGTAAATGAAAGCGGGTAAACACTTACTCGGTTGTAGAGCTTCCATGCTGTTTGGTTAGTTGTCCAACAAAGGAAACTTTGATAACAATATTATATGTAAAATCAAAGGAGAAAGTATTTTGAAAGGAAAATTGGGGCTTACAGCTCAAGGAGAGGCCCAGGGTTTTATCAGTGATCGCACTGTCGTTTTGTACAGGGACTTATACAAGTGACTGAGGCCCAAGAAAGGTTTTTTGTACAAGGGAATGGGTCTTACACTCTCTTAAGAGGCCCAAAGGGTTTAAAGAAAAGGAATGAGGCTTATAACACGAGGGTAGGCCCAAATAATTTGATTTTTGAACTGGCATTGCGTCGGGGTTTCTTTTAACGTATAGGGACTTATACAATATCTGAGGCCCAAAATTGTTTTGGTTAAAAGGGGATTGGGTCTTACACTCTATTAGAGGCCCAAAATGATTTTGAATTAGATATGGGGCTTACAACTCAAGGAGAGGCCCAAATGGTTTTGAAAAGAGGCGACGATCGCGCCGTTGTTTTTGAAAATACAGTGGGTCTTATACAATAAGTGAGGCCCAAGAAAGGTTTGTATTTACAAAGGATTGGGTCTTACACTCTATTAGAGGCCCAAAAATGATTTTGAAGAAAAGAAATGGGGCTTATAACACGAGGGTAGACCCAGATGACTTTTGTTTTTTAAAATGGCGATCACGCCGAGATTTTGAAAACACAGTGGGTCTTATACAACAACTGAGGCCCAAGTCATTTTGGTTTCAAAAAAAGGGTTGGGTCTTACACTCTATTAGAGGCCCATGAGTGTTTGAAAATGATTTGTGAGGGTGAAAATCAAAGAAACCCTAATTTGTTTTCCTTTAAAAGTAAATATTAAAAAAAAATCAAATAAAAAATGATAAAAATACCAAATAGGCTTGAATAAACCACTTGTTATTTTTGTTTAAGGTTTGAAAAATGAGGTTTTAATCACAAGAGATATTAAAACTCATTTGATTTTGATTTTCAAAGTAAATATTCATTTTTAAAATGTTTAAAACAATTAAAAAGGAATTTATTCACAAAAATACTAATTATATTAAATAAATAATATAAATTTTTTTTTTTTGTGGAGTAAAATATTTCAACATTTTTGTGACTTTTTGCAAAAAGACCCAGTAAAAAATAATTAAAATTGAAGTAGTTATTAATTTTCCAATTAATTAACAAAACATGAAAGTATTGGAAAAAATAGCAAAAAGGTGAAAAAACACAAAATGGTATGGGTGGGGTTTGAACCCACGACCTCAAGGTTATAGGGCGCGCGCCTTACCACTGGGGTGGTGATACATCCGTTGATTGAAACAAACCAACAAATACACAAGGCTTGCCTTGTTTTCTAGGTCTGGCCAAGGCAAGGCAAGGCAAGTTTTGCCAAGAAACGGGAAGGTCCATAACTTTCTCATTTATCCATGGTTGGGACAAAATTTATATGCATCTAGCCTAGAATTTCACAAGGAATCCAATGGTGGTGGTATTTTTTTCAAATCATGATCCCTCCTCAAAATCCGATAGTGGTTTTGAAATAGGCCTATAATTGCATTTTCTATGCTACACTTTGGTACAGGCATGAATTACATGATAAATTGGTTCAAACACAACATATATAACATGTATGAGATGTGCATGATCAATGGACTTCAAAGCAATGTATATTTTGGAAGATTCAAGTCATGATGCTTACCTCTCTTTTGAGCTTTTGGAGTTTTTGTGCAATCTGCCAAGTCCCTTATTCCAGAAATGGTTTGATGCTTTGGACACTCTCAAATGATCCCTTAGAAGCTTTTAGGATGAGTGGAATCAGCTGGAACCTGCAAAAACACAAACTTTCCCTTGCAAAAGGGGTTAAAATGGCCAAAATAGCAACTCCCTCAAATGGTGTTCCAGATGGGGGGAACCATTTGGGACAGTTCAAGGATGATATTTGGAGTGTGTTTGAGGTTTTATCTGGTTTGGAAAGTGACTGAATCAAGACATGGCTTGAAAAATGCACAAAAGTACTATTTTGAGGTTTTGAGATGTGACTTTGTGATTTAAGGATTACAGGTCACTTGTGTGAGTTTGGACAACTTAGATATGATATATGTGAGGTGTTAGGATCATGCACTGTGGTGGAATTGCTCTTTAACTCTAAAACTCAGAGTTACCTTACTAAAGAAGGTATTTTTTCCTAAAGAAAGGGATTTTGAGGGAAGCGTCTGTTTGATGGCTTTGGTGTACTCAAACTGAGCACAAATGAGCTCTATTTATAGTAGAGCAACTTTGTTTTGGGATCAATAGTGAATGGAGATCATAGCAGAGGTTTGGCCAATGTTGATCAATGGGAAGCCAAGTCTCCTTTAGCCATTGACTAGAGGTTAGAGCACAGGCCTTTGGTTCCCTAGTTGTTGGATCATTCTTGATTGAATTTAGTTGCAAATGTGTCAGCCCATGTCACCTCTAAGCATCCATTAAATGCTCCAATCCAAAATTGGAGTCATGTCCATCTTTTAGGGATTTCTAGGTTTGGCATGCTACTTCTTGTTCCAAAGACTTTGGAGGCTTGAATCAGTGTTTGTTCCCTTTAGATTTGATCCTCAGATGTGTCCAAAGTGATGACAAGGCTTGGAATTATCTGATTTTGCCAAATCGAGAAAAAGTGCAAAATTCTGCCTAGCCTTGGCAGTTTTTAGCAAGGCATATTGCCATTGTCATATCTCATGACTCAAGTTGAGTTTGGTGATGTTCTTGGTCATTTTGGAAAGCCCTCATATGATACAACAACTGTTTGATCATAATTGGTTTTGATACTTTTTGGATTCAAGTGAAAAATACCCCTACATTTGGAAAAAAGTAAGGCAGATTTTGACTTAGTGAAAATTTCACTAAGTGTTGGAAAAAGTGGCATTTCATGTTTTCAGCCATTTTGATCATTCCATAACTCAAAATCCATAATGAATTGGAATGAGGTGTAGTTGACACTTTTGTAGAGGGTCATGAGGGCTACAAATCCAGCTTTGGATGGGGATAAATGGCCTTGTGGTTTAAGAGTTATGATCCTCCAAAGTTGGTACCCTAGCCACTTTATTCCATAACTTAAAAAAATTTCTAAGTTTTTATGGTTACCTCTTTTACAAGTTATCCCATTTTTCTTGATTTTTCTTGATGAATGATGATTCCAATCACACATTAACATCATTTTAGGGCTAAAAAACCATAATTGTGAAAAATCTCAAAAAGTCAAAGTTGACTTTTGTGCACAGTTGACTTTTTATCTTATGAATTCCAAACAGTGCGATCCTCTATGAAATCAAGTACTTGACCTAAATTAAACTTGATGGATTAATTTCATAGGTTTTATGGGGTGTATTGAATCATATCCTAGGGTTTGGGAGCATGTCCTGGTCAAAAGTCAAAGCTACAGTTGACTTTTCCCGCGAAGCCCTAACTGTGGTTCAGATGAAATTGAAACTTGTTGCTCAAGCTTCTTGGATTAATCCATTGTTGTAAATGGATCAATTTAGTATGTTAGAGACCCTCAAATCATGTCTTGAGGTCTTGGCTCATGATTTGTCCCAAAAGTCAACTTAGGGGTGAATTAGGTCAAGAAACCCTAATTCCTGATTTTTTATGAATGCTTCCCCTAAGGAAAAATTGACTTGATGATTGGGTCCATGAGGTTCCATGAGGTATCTTAGGATATGCTTTGAAGCATTGGCTCATGCCCAGAGGAAAATTCCCATCTGGAGGCCCTGGTCGACCAAAACCCTAATTTGGTGACACTGGCGATCTTGAGGCTTGATTCACCTAGAAGGGAGCAGCCTTGTGCTTAATCCTTGATGTGGGAGTCCTCTTGATCCATTGTGGATGTTTGAGAGGTTAGACAAGTTGAAGATTATGTCATTCCTTGATTGATCTTTTTCCCAGGCTCAGAGAGGGCTTGAAACCCTAATTTTGACAGTAGTGGATGCTCGCCCATCTTTGGGGAGACTGATGAGGCATGATGGCTCTCCATATTGTGTTGATGATTTGCACAATGATGGAAGATCTTAGTGGTCAAAATTTGGGGTATGACAGATGCCCCTATTTAATCTTCTTGGACCCGAAGGTGTGAATGACGAAGGTATTCGGGCATTCAGGGTGCAAGAGGATTAAATATCGGAATACCCGAAATTTTGATGGTGGTTATGAATGGCAGTTAGCGCATCCATCTTCTTTTGCTAAGCAATGATGCTTAGAAAAGGTAAAAACTTCCCCTCGATTATGGTCTTCTACCAAGGAACTGGTCTTAGTTTTTGGTGTAAACTTCCCCTCGATCCTGGTTTCCTACCAAAGAACTGGTCTCAGTTTCTGATGTAAACTTCCCCTTGATCCTGGTTTCCTACCAAGGAACTGGTTTAAGTTTCTTTTGTCAATAAACCTTTTTGACAAGGGACGCTATGTATAGAGATTTTCCTCAAACTTCTCGCCAAATTTTCCTGGTGAGATGCCTTTTAATAGAAAAATTTTGATGTCAGAGTTGCTGGGGAACCCAGTCGTCTGAGTTGTAGAGGTGTACAAACTTCTCTGTTGGAGATGCCATTTGTCGATTCTACTAGGGAAAACGAGTCTCTTGGGGGACCGTTTCCGCTTGGGGATATTGTATCATACTTTTCTCGGGATCTTCCCAGAGAAATTCCATATGATGTGATCCAATTTTGAGGTGCAGATGACCTTTTTGTCAGCGGAATTTTTCGGAGAAAAACTGATGCATTGTCGAATCTCTGATTAAGAGGCTTTCTCTGGAGATTTTCCTTAATTTGGGAAAGCGGAGATATCATCTTCACTAGCGAAGAGTGATGTTTGTCGAATGTTCTCTAGTCTTTCATAGATTCAAGTTATCAAAGTGGTCAAGGGACCAACTTCAATCTAGAAATAAACTGGAGGAGAGTTATCAGACGCAACATTTCCTGACAAGGAACGAACTGACAACTCGATTGAGAAGACTTTTATCACTAGGGACAAGACCGACTAGAGTGATAGTGATGCAATATGAATATGAATGTAAACTAATAATGCATGATGTATGTATGTTTATGCTGACAAAACTGACGCGGCATACAGACTAATGGATGAACACGACGGGATACTCGGGCACTGCGGTGGACGAAGAGGTATCACTGGTCCAAAAGTAGCAATTCTGCCTTGCTTAGGAGAAATAGTCCATGCGGGGAACACCGTTGGTCGGGCTTAGGAGATAAGAACTCTGTCGGGGATATCGGATGGAGTATTCGCATCTGATATAACTGATCCTTCAATAGGTGTGCTGGTTTATAAGGAGTACTTTGATTCTGCACTTTGACGCTCTGGAGAAGCGATTGATGTTCTTTCGATGTTCAACAGTCAAAAGAAATGCCATCTTTATTTAAAAAGCAGAAAAAGTTTTAACAAGTAAATTCATTTTTGTTTTATTTCAAGAATCGTTAATCATGTTAAAAACGTCATTCTGTAAAGCTAAAACAAATGAGAATTGCAAACAAAAGCACTAGGGCTCAAATTTTATTGATAGGATGGAAATCAGCCAAACGCATGATTCCATGGAATATTTACAAAGTTTAGAAAATGGTAATTTAAGGGAAAAGGGCTACATCGAAACATAACTACCACTATCCTTTTACCAACTTTGAATTTGGGACATCCTGAGCTTCTATCGAAGATGACCTTGACTAGAGTTTTCTGATGGATGGCATGACTGCTACTAGGGAATTGGCCCCTGTTGGACGTAGTTACTTGCCATTATCCCTAACTTTTTCCTGGATTGTACTTTGAGATTTCCAATCCACCGGGATGATTTTTTTTATCATGTCTCTAATTTTTGCCTGGACCGCCCTTTCGGGTTTTCAATCCACCGAGACGTTTTTTTAGGCGAAGTATTTCTTGACTACATCAATACTCGTGGGGTAGGAAAATTCCTCTCCGTCCATGGTTGCAAGTCTCAAGGCGCCGCTTGAGAAAGTTTTCTTGACCACATTGGGGCCGTCATAATTCGAAGTCTATTTGCCCCTAGAATCAGTGAGAAATGATTGTATCTTTTTGAGCACAAGGTCTCATTTCCTGAAGACGCGAGGTCGAACCTTTTTGTCGAATGCCTTCTTCATTCTTTGTTGATACAACTGACTATGGCATAGAGCTGTGACTCGCTTCTCTTCGATAAGATTCAGTTCGTCGTGTTGGCTTTGACACCATTCAGCTTCTATAAGCTTAGCTTCCATCAATACCCAGATTGATGGGATCTCTACTTCGATGGGGAGCACTGCTTCCATGCCATATACTAGAGAGAAAGGGGTTACCCCTGTTGAAGTGAGGACAGATGTGCGATAATCGTGAAGAACAAAGGGTAACATCTCATGCCAATCTTTGTAGGTTACAACCATTTTTTGAACAATCTTCTTGATGTTCTTGTTAGCCGCCTCTACCGCTCCGTTCATCTTGGGTCGATATGGAGATGAGTTATGGTGTTCGATCTTGAACTTTATTCACAACTCTTTCATCATCTTATTGTTCAAGTTATATCCATTATCAGTAATGATCTGGCTAGGAACACCATAACGACAGATGATATTGTTTTTGATAAATCGGACCACGACTTATCGGGTTACATTGGCGTATGACGCTGCTTCGACCCACTTGGTGAAGTAATCAATGGCGACCAGAATGAATCGATGTCCATTTGAAGCCTTAGGTTCGATCATCCTAATCATGTCGATTCCCCATATGGAAAAAGGCCATGGGGAAGAGAGAACTTTGAGATGTGTTGGCGGTACATGGATTTTGTCGGAGTATATCTGACACTTGTGACACTTCCTCATGTACTTGTAGCAGTCGGATTCCATTGTCAACCAATAGTACCTTGCTCTTAGAATTTTTCTCGCCATTGTGTGTTCGTTGGCATGAGTGCCAAAGGATCCTTCATGAATTTCTTTTATCATCATGTCTACTTCTGGTCTGTCTACGCATCGGAGCAAGACCATGTCAAAATTTCTTTTATAAAGTGTATCACCGCTCAGGAAGAAGCTTCCTGCTAGCCTTCTGAGGGTCTTTTTGTTTTTTCTGGATGCCCCAGGTGGGTACTCTTGTTTCTGAAGGAAGCATTTGATATCGTGATACCAAGGTTTGTCGTCTATGACTGCTTCGATCTCGAAGATGTAAGCGGGCCGTTCAAGGCGCATTATGTCGATCTTAGGTAGGCCGTTCCATTGACCTACACTAATCATGGAAGAGAGAGTGGCTAATGCATCGGCCATGTGATTCTCCTTACGAGGGATATGATGAAACTTGATTCTATTGAAGAGGGTAACAACCTTCTTGCATAGTCTTTGTAAGGAATCAATCCGGATTGGTATGTGTTCCAATCTCCTTTGATCTGATTGACGACCAGAGCTAAGTCGCCATATACGTCCAAGTTCTTGATCCTTAAGTCGATCGCTTCTTCGAGACCCATAATACAAGCTTCGTATTCGGCCTCGTTGTTCGTATACTTGAACATAAGTCTGGCAGTGAGAGGAATATGGGTACCCTTAGGTGTTATGATAATTGCCCAAATTCTGTTCCGTAATGATTGACAGCTCCGTCAAAGAATAGTCCCCATTGGGAACCTGGTTCTGGCCCTTCACTGGGTAGCGGTTCAACGTAATCTTTCATTTTTAGATACATGACACCTTCGTCTGGGAAGTCAAATCCGACTAATTCCTGATCGTCAATCGGTTGATGAGCCAAATGATCGTCTAAAACACTTCCTTTAACGGCTTTCTGAGCGTGGTACTCTATGTCATATTCTAATAGCAACATCTGCCAATGGGCAATCCTTCCCGTGAAAGCAGGTTTTTCAAAGACATACTTGATTGGATCCATTTAAGAGACCAACCAAGTAGTGTGACGAATCATGTACTGGCAAAGACGTTTGGCTGCCCAAGCCAAAGCGCAGGAAGTTTTCTCGAGCATCGTGTACTGAGTCTCACAGTCGGTGAATTTCTTGCTCAGATAGTAGATGGCAGACTCTTTCTGTTTGGTTTCGTCTTGCTGGTCAAGTACACAGCCCATCGAGTCCTCTAGGACTGTTAGGTAGATGATTAGTGGTCTTCCTTCCAGTGGAGGTGATAGAATCGGCGGATTCAATAGGTATTCCTTAATACTGTTGAAGGTGGTTTGGCAATCTTCTGTCCAAACGTAGTCCTGGTTCTTTTCGAGTAACTTGAAAATCGGTGCATAAGTCGCGGTCATAAGGAATATGAACCTGGAGATGTAGTTCAAACGTCCCAGGAATCCGCTGACTTGTTTTTCAGTTTTCGGAGAAGGCATTTCTTGAATGGCCTTGACCTTGTCAGGATCAACCTTAATTCCTTTCTGGCTGACGATGAACCCTAAGAGTTTCCCCGAACGGACACCAAAGGTGCACTTGTTGGGATTCAAGCGGAGTTTATACTTTCTCAACCACTCAAATAGTTTTGACAGGTGGGTCACATGCTCCTCCTTTGTTTTATATTTGGCAATCATGTCATCGACATATACCTCGATTTCCTTGTGTATCATGTCATGAAACAAAGTAGTCATGGCCCCTATGATAGGTTTCCCCGACATTCTTTAAACCGAACGGCATTACCTTGTAACAAAAGGTACCCCATGGGGTGATAAATGAAGTTTTCTCCATATCCTTCGGTGCCATTTTGATCTGATTATAGCCCGAGAATCCATCCATGAAGGAGAAAACCTTGAACTTTGCTGCACTATCTACCAGCATGTCAATGTGTGGTAAAGGAAAGTCGTCCTTCAGACTAGCCTTGTTCAGATCCCTGTAGTCTACACACATTCTGACTTTTCCGTCCTTTTTCGGAACGGGTATGATGTTGGTTGACCATTGAGGGTACTCAGACGTGGCGAGGAAACCAGCGTCAATCTGTTTCTGTACCTCCTCTTTGATTTTGATGGTCATGTCCGGGTGAGTCTGTCTCAACCTTTGTTTTACTGGCGGTAATTCTGACCGTAATGGAAGATGATGTTCCACGATGCTAGTATCCAACCCTGACATGTCCTGATAGGACCAAGCGAATACATCGGGGAATTCCTTGAAAATCTTTATTAAACTCTCTTTGGCTGTTGGACTGAGCAGTGCCCCAATCCTGATTTCTTTTCTCTTTTTTTTTGAACCCACGTTGATCGTTTCCAACAGCTATTTGTGAGGCTCAATGGACCTTTCCTCCTGTCGGAGTAATCAGGAGATCTCTTCTGGAATTTCGTTGTCAACTTCTTCTTCAGCCCCAAATACCGGGAACTCAAAGTCGGGAGAAGGTATTGGATCGTATGTTTCAACCGGGTTTAAAACAAGCAATCTGCACAACGTGATGATTTGTGTTTAGAAGAGATAGAGAAAATGTAAGAGTGTGTGCAGTGTATTTTTTTTTACTGCTTGTTTTTATTATTGAGTTGTTTTTTAGGATTACCATTTTCTGAGAAAAGCGAAAAGAGAAAACAGTAATTAATGATGAAATTACAGAACGATGTTATTTTATTAATGAACATGTCGATTCTTGAAACTACAGCCCTATAAAATAAAACTCTGTCACTTTGGACGAAGCGAAGAGGGAAATTTACAGAAAGCGAGCCCTATCAAAACATCCGTTTCACCTGGGCAGGATGAAAGGTTAAAGACAACAATTACTTTGACTTATGAACAATCTTCGGAACATTGACAGCAACCCATTGGCGGCGAACTCCTCGGTGAATCACAAAGTCTGGCACGTTCCTTAATTTGTCTTTAGAAATAATGCTGATTTCTAGTGGAGCAGGATCATTGGAATCTATCTCCCAAGCATAGTTGTCATAGGAGGATTCCTCTATTGCATTTTGCAGAGTATTTGTGCTCTCAGCTGTATCTCCCCATCCAGTTGGCTGGATGTCTTCGAGCCTGATACGAGAGCTCTCAGGAGCAGTGTACTTGACCATATAGTCTTATTTTCCACTTGGTTGTCCCAAGGTGTCCCACACTTCTTTGGAACTGGAGGAGTCATCCCTCTCGATGATGTTGACCTCAGGGAAAGCATAGTTGATGAATTCTAGTCCGGCAAACGTTGCGAATTCATTGTCATGCTGAGTATTTTCAGGATAACCTGTGTGTTGATCCCATAACATGGTGGGGACACAAGTATTCTTCTCAATGATTCCCAGCTGATTTTCATTGGTCGGATGATTTTCTTGCCCCAAATCTCCTGGATACGGCTGCCAGATGGGCAGGCCATCCATTGGGCCATAATAGTCATGGTCAAAGTTGTCTTTCATCAGAGTGTCCTCCTCTAATGAGTTTGGTGGAGCGCGACATCCTTCCGGATCACAATCTCCATATATCATTTCGACATCTGACCTGGGTATAAATCTCGGACTTTGTGTAGGAAAGCAAAAGCGAGTATGCGTTTCGTCCTAAGACGTATAACCGTCCTCATTGAGATAGGACTTCCATTCTTCCTCCGTATCGGATAAATCATCTTTATTGATGGTATGCACCTCTTGAGTCACTAGGTGAAGGAAACCTCCACTGTGGAAGAAATTCTGAATGGGATGAAGACTTTCATCGTTAGCAGCTGTCTGGGTACAGGTTGCAGAAAAACCAAGACCCTTCTTTGTTTTGTTATCAGTAGGAATGACACGCTGCTCCCATCCTGTTGTATTGGCACTCTCGACCCCTTTTATAGCATCTTTGTATGGGGAAATCGAAGTTCCCCCTTCGGATTAATTGTCTTTCTGTAGCGAAAGCATTTGGGACTGGGTTCCGACTATCCCTTCCTGTTCTACATAAGTGGATGACGATAAATTGCTTACGAGCAAGGCCTGTTCTCCACAGACTGGGACGAGTTGGCCGTTCTGGATGAACTTTAGCTTTTGGTGAAGGGTCGAAGTGACCGCCCCAGCCTGACGTATCCAAGGTCTTCCTAATAAACAATTGTATATTGCCCGGATGTCCATGATCTGGAAAGTGGCTTGGAAAGTGTGAGGACCAATAGTTATGGGAAGGTCGACTTCGCCGATAACCGTTTTTCTGGATCCGTCAAATGCTTTGACGACGACCTTGCTGGTTCTCATCGGAGGGCCTTTGAATGATAATTGCATCAAAGTGGACTTCAACATAACATTCAGGGATGACCCTGTGTCTACCAGTACGCTGGCTAAAGCATCGTCCTGGCAGTTGACTGTAATATTGAGCGCCATGTTATGACTTTTGCCCCCCTCTGGCAAATCCTCGTCACTGAACCCTAAGTTGTTGCAGGAAGTGATGTTAGAGATAATGCTATCGAACTGTCTGATTGTTATATCCTGTTCTATAAAGGCTTGCTCCAAGACTTTCTATAGAGCCTCCCTGTGCGCTTCTGAACAAATAACAATGATAATACCGAGATCTTTGAAGGAGTTTGCAACAGTTGATCAACAATGTTGTATTCACTCTTCTGGATGAGCTTTAGCATCTCATCATCGTTTTTCGAAAGGTCGGGATTACTGGATTGACCGACTGGTAGATTGGGAGCTTCTGTCTGAAGTTCCTTTTCTTTGTTAGGTTCTCCAACGCCTCGGTTGAAGATTCTACCACTCCGTGTTACTTGACTGATGTCTGTAATATTCAAGACGGAGGGTAACGTAATTTCCTTTCCGTTCTTGATTGTTGTTGCACCGTACTTGTAAGGGATAGCCTTAGTTGATTCATACGGTAGTGGTCCCGGTAGATAGATGACTATGGGAGCCTTCTGATTTTTTTGACCATCGTAAGTAATTTCGATCCGTTCCTGGTTGGGAATTCTCGATTCGTCAAGCAAAGGGATGATGGTACAAACATCCCTAGTTCTCTGATGATCAGAGATTACAACAACATCCTCAATTTGATCAGCAAGGTAGTTGACTGAGCCAGTACTTGACCACGATCGAACCTCCTCGCGGTCTAACTGACTTTGAAAGGTTGCTCGCACGAGGTAGCATCCTTGATTATTCACTGAGCAAACTCCACACCGCTCATAGTTGTGTAGCAGAACCTGGCCACGTCCACTTTAAATACAGTGTAACCTTACTAGGTCTGTTTCCATTGACCGGACATCCTGACTTTGATATCTAGTAGGATTCCCGTTAGTGATGCTAACTTGCTGGGTGTCTTCATCCATATAGATTGGAAGCCACCAGTGGTTCAACAAGTGCTGAAGTGTTTCCTGGACAAGGGCACAACCTTGATCGTTTTCGCAACCCACTTTACTGCCCTGATAATCATGTGACACCAGGAACCCGAGCCAGACTTGTTTAGCATGTAATTCTACTAGGCTGGTATTCATCAGACGAATATCGAAGATTTGAATGATGTTGATTTGATAGGGATTCCTATCGTGGTAGTCCTGAATCCATCCAAAATCCATCTGACTCTGGAGGGCCTCTTGTATGACAGAGCATCCCTGTTTGTTTACCGAGCAAGTCAGACATGAACTATAATCGTGCCGTGGCAGATTATGATACTGGCTTTGCCTTGAGTGCATCGCCACCAAGTTGACATTCATTGCCCAGACGTCGTGGTTTTGAATGACATTAGAATTCATATAAACCATGTTAACTCCACGAACTCGGTGCTCTTGGATCCATCCGAGATCCATCTGTTCCTGTAGAGCTGATTGCACCACCGAACATCCTCGATTGCTTTTAGAGAAGACATCACACTGGTGATAATTATGAGGTGGCACATGGCCATACCTACTCTGTCTACAATGCATCTTGACCAGATTGGTCCTTAACAAGAGTACATCGTGAATTTGATAGACATTGTTAGACTCTCCCTCTATCAAATTGACCGCATCTTTCTCGTGTTGAGGCAGCGGGTTCGTGAGAACATTCGGATTCGTACCTTTGAAAGATAAGACCCCGCTCCTAACAAGCTTTTGTACGTCGGATTTGAAACTGAGACAGTTCTCTATGTTATGCCTTGGTCCTCCTTAATGGTAAGGGCAAGTTTGATCTGCCTTGAACCAAAAAGGCGGATTTTCTGGTACTGTAAGAGGAGACTTAGTCTGGACATGCCCCTTGGCCAGTAGTAACGGAAATAGTTCTGCGTATGATACGGGTAAAGGATCAAATCCTGGTGGCCGCGTTGTACAGTTGTTATTCTATTGAGGACGAGCCTGCTGAAGAGGCTGTTGTGTCCTTTGCTGAAATTGGTGTTGATTAGGTTGGCTCTGCGCAACCTGAGGTTGATACATAGAAACAGGCACAGGGTTGATAGCAGGAGTTACAGCTGCTACTGGTTGGTACCGTCGCCTTTGCTTTTCGAGAGAGATATTCCCAATATCTTGCTCTTTTTTCTTAGGGAGAGCACTACCGTATCGTTTTGTACTACTTGATGATCCAGCGTCTTTAACCAGACGTCCTTCTCAGACGGCTTACTCAAGACTAACTCCCATGCCCACCATCTTGGTGAAATCACTGGGCGCACTGGCGACCATTCTGTCGTAGTAAAATGAGCTCAAGGTCTTTAAGAAGATCTTTGTCATCTCTTATTCCTCAAGAGGTGGACGAATCTGGGCGGCGATTTCACGCCATCTCTGAGCGTATTCCTTAAAGGTTTTCTTGTCCTTTTGCGACATTGATATGAGTTGATCTCTGTCTGGTGTCATGTCCAAATTGTATTTATATTGTTGGACGAAGGCAGTGCCAAGATCTCTAAACGTGCTGATCGTAGCGCGGTTTAAACCCATGTACCATTTTAATGCGGCGTCGGTTAAACTATCCTAAAAGTAGTGAATCAGTAGATCCTGGTTCTCTGTTTGAGCTGACATTCGTCGAGCGTACATCACCAGATGGCTCTGAGGGCAAGAGTTACCCTTGTATTTTTCAAAGTCGAGCACTTGGAATTTGTGCGGGACTTTTACATTGGGGACCAAGCAGCGATCTACGGCGTCTTTTCCAAATAAATCCTGACCGCGAATAGCTTGCAGTTCCTTCTGCATTTCCAGGAATTACTCCTGGAATTAGTTCATTCTTTCGAACATGCTTTCGTTTCCACCAGAAGGTATCTGTGGAATCTGTCCTTCCGGGACAGTGTGCTCCACAGGGGGTGGTGTCGTAACTAAGGCAGTGAATCTTGGCATTTCCCGAAGTTTATAACCTTCAGGAGTCCTCAATATGCCTCTGGCATCCTCGCTTTCCCGAAGTTTGTAACCTTCAGGCCCAGCGGCTTATGCTATGATTCCCTGATCTTCAGTGATCGGAAGAACATATCCTTCCGGGATATAGTTAACAGGCATGCCCCAGGGACGATCTTTCGACATTTGATACCTAGGATCATACTTCTCCACTATGGGCATTGAGGTGATCTCTAAGATCACAGTTCTTTGTAGCTAAGCTTCTGCCATGACTCGCATGTTGTTACGAAGCTTTCTCATATCCTCTCTCAGAGCGTTGATCTCTTCTTTCAACTCTCTGTTCTCTTCCTCGAGATCATCCATCTTTTTCTGACGATTGGCCCGAATTTTGTACGAATGAGACAATTTGACTCTAGAACCGAGACACAAACTTGAGATTTGTAGGTAAGAAGAATACGTGACGTGAGAATGATGAATGCAATGATTATATTAATTTTTTTTTGTTTAATCAAAATAAACTTCGACAATTAGATTGCAAATATCAAACAGTAGGGAAACCCCCATTTTATTGAATTCAAAGGATTACGGAAATGGAAATACAGTAAATTACAAGGTGCGGAAACAGAAACCTAAGCTAATGGGTCCCAAGTCCTTTCTGAGGAGAACTCAGGTGTTGATTCTGGTACTTTCCTTTTCCTGGACCAGGGCTCTTGGGGGGGCGTTGTCGGGTTGTCATTCCTTTGCCAAGTGAAAGGAGCAAGCAAATTCCTCTGGTCATCCTGATTTTCCACAGCATGTTGCTCTGAAATCTCAATCAGAGCATCCTTATCTTTTAACAGTTGCTATATTTTGGTACACTCCCCATTGAGAATGTGGTGCTTGTTCTTCCAAGACCTCCTCTCCTGTTGAACTTTGTTGAGAGTAACCTGAAGTTTTTCCATTTCAGTCATGAAGTACATGACAGATTCCCTTGGTGGAAGGACTCTGTAACAAGGATAAGGAATTTTTAGCTTGAGAGCTCTAGTTTGTACCCAGTGGAGATAAGGCTCCACCGAGACACAGTCCGGTTTTCCTAGAGACTCTCGTCCTTTCTTATGAACATGTTTCCAAGTGTGCACTATTTCCGTCTTTAGTGCCCTGTCATTTTCTCCTTCCTTGAAGAAAAGACCTTCTAGATGAGCATTACGAGGGACATGCATCATCGGGTATCCAAATTGACGACGAACTAAAACTGGATGGTAATTGATTCCTCCCTTAGTTCCTATAAGGGGTACGTTGGGGAAGTTTCCACAACGGTCAATGATTTTGATCCCGTCATGAATCCTATTGTACCAATCTATGTCAGAGTTGGTAAGAGACATGATTTTCTGCGACCAACGTAAGGCACTCTTATGATCCCAAAAAGCAGCAGACTTAGGCAAATGGGAAATAAACCATTTATATAGCAGGGGCACACAACACGTGATCATTCCTCCGCTGTATAAATTCCTTAAGTGTATAGAATGATACGCGTCTGCGAGCAAAGTCGGTACAGGGTTTCCAATGAGAAAAACCTTAATGGTGTTGATATCTACAAAGTTTTCGATGTTGGGAAACAAAGATGCTCTCGAAAGCGGCCACGTTCCCTATACTGGCAAAGTATAGAGCTTTCTTTATAAAGAACTGGGCTGGCAAACCCTGGATTCCACCCTTAGTGGTCATGTGAGTCCTGACTTCTGACTCGTCCAAATAAATTGCTCTTGCAATGGTTTGATCCTTTGGAATTTCTTCCAATCTAGAAAAAGGAGCTTGATCAGTAATGTGTAAATCAGTAAGGTGAGAATACTCCTCCAGCGTTGGTGCTAGCTGATAATCCAGGAATGTGAAACAATGATAGACCGGATCGTAAAACTGAACGAGTGCCTCCATGATTCTTTCAATTACATGGACCTTTAACAGAGGTAGCAGACCTCCGTACTTGGCTCTGAAAGCCTCATGGTTTGTGATCATTCTCGCCAAACCTCTCAAATCCTCTAACTTTGGAACCTTGAAGGTATACTTATGAGTTTTCCTTCTATCGAAATCCATTAGCGCAATCTCCTTTCTCTGACATTTGCAATCATTGTCTTAGTTTAATTTTGAAAAAGAGAGACTAGAAGAGAAAATTTTTCTTTGTTTTAATGTTTTTTAAATGAATGCATGAATGTAGCATACGAAAACATAGAAAAAACATGGGGTCAAAGGGTCGGTGTCATGAAGTCAAGGCTCTACCCATCCCAAAGGTTTATACTAGTGATTTTTATACCTGTCTCTCAAAATCATTGATTCTTGTCGAGATAACATCAGCGGGCCGGGAACCGTGCTAGGTGATGTTATTTCGAAGAATCTCATAAGAGGGTAGTATCACGTGACAACTATTTCTGATAGTTTTCGCACTACTGAAAGAGGTTTTTCCTAGGTGTATACTCAATCTTTCCACATGCGGCATCACACGCATTCCCATTAGCAGAAAAATAAACACAAATATCAATTAGGAAAAGCAGTATATATATTTGTCCTAATGTCCTAGACTTTTAAGAGCTATGAATCCTATGTTCCTGATAGAAAATGGCTCCCTGGCGGAGTCGCTGTAGCGAGCGATTTGGGACACGGTTCTTAGGTGTTGTCACTCTTTTTGGGGTTTAGTACAGGTCGATTCATTTTTTATCCTATTGAAGCTGATGAAGGAAGGGAAATATATGTCTCCAATTAACCCTGCTTGCATACTGAGTTTAAACAGCAGTCTGTTAGGTTACGGATGCTATATGGTAATGGGGCCTTTCTTTTTTTTTCTTACTCATTTAAGGTTGAAATGACAGGACGGTTCATGGGGAATTTTGTTAGGATACTGCGCTAGATTGGGTAAAGATAGGGGATTTTAGGTTTTTTGGTTAGTGTGCTTGCTAAGATTTTTCTTTCAATCTTATGCCTACGTATTCCCGTTTTCCAAAACAGGGAAATCAGAGCGAAGTAGAGATCCCATCAATCTGGGTATTGATGGAAGCTGAGCTTATATAGGCTGAGTGGTGTCAAAGTCGACACGACAAACTGAATTTTATCGAAGAGAAACGAATCACGGCTCTATGCCACGGTAAGTTGTATCAACAGAGAATGAAGAGGGCGTTTGACAAAAAGGTCCGACCTTGCATCTTCAGAAAAAGAGACCTCGTGCTGACTCTCGGGGCAAATGGACTACGAATTATGATGGCCCCTATGTGGTCTAGAAAGCTTTCTCAGGTGGCGCCTTGAGACTTGCAACCATGGACGGAAAGGAATTTGCCTACCCCACAAATGTTGACGTAGTCAAGAAATATTTTGCCTAAACTAAAGAAAAAATGTCTCGGTGGATTGAAAACCCGAAAGGGCAGTCCAGGTAAAAGTTAGAGACATAATAAAAAATTATCCCGGTGGATTGGAAATCTCAAAGTACAATCCAGGCAAAAACTAGGGATAAGAGCAAGTAACTATGTTCGACAGAGGCAAATCCTCAGCAGCAGTTACGTCATCCGTCAGTAAAACTCCATTCAAGGCATCTTCGACCGAAGCTCAGGATGTCCCGAATTCAAAGTTGGTAGAAGGATAGTGGTCGTTATGTTTCAAAGCAGCCCTTTTCCCTTTAATTACCATTTTTTAACTTTGTAAATACTCTGTGGAATCACGCGTTTGGCTGATTTCCATCCTATCAATAAAGTTTGAGCCCTTGTGCTTTTGTTTGCAATTCTTATTTGTTTTAGCTTTACAGACCGATGTTTTTAACATGATTAACGATTCTTGAAACGAAACAAAAACGAATTTACTTGTTAAAACTTTTTCTGCTTTTAAAAGAAAGATGGCAATTCTTTTGACTGTTGAACATCGAAAGAACATCGCTCGCTTCTCCATAAGTAATCGAGCTTCAAAGTGCAGAATTAAAGTATTCCTTCTAAGCCAGTACGCCTGAACGAAGGATCAGCTGTATCAGATGCGGCTTTCCCATCTGATACCCTCGGTCGAGTTCTTATCTCCTAAGCCCGACCAACTGTATTCCCCGCAGGGACTATCTCTCCTAAGCAACGTAGAATTGCTACTCTTGAACCAACGGTACTTCTTCGCCCCGCGATGGCCGAGTATCCAGTCGTGTTAACCCGTTAGTCTGTATGTTGTGTCAGTTTTATCAGCATATACATACATACATCATGCATTTGATTTACATTCATAGTCATATTGCATCACTATTGCTCTAGTCGGTCTTGTCCCCTAGTGATAATAGTCCTCTCAATCGAGTTGCCAGCCCTTTCCTCGTTAGGAAATGTTGCGTCTGAACAATCTCTCCTCCAGTTTATTTCTGGATTGAAGTTGGCTCTTTGACCACTTTGATAACTTGAACGTCTGGAAAGACCAAAAAATGTTCGACAAACATCACTCTTCGCCATTGAAGATGATATCCTTGCTTTCCCGGATTAAGGAAATCCCTAGAGAAAGCCTCTTAAGAAGAGATTTGGCAGTATGGTAGTTTTTCTCCAGAAAATCCGCTGACAAAAAGGTCATCAGCACCTCAAAATTGGATCACATCATATGGCATTTCTCCGAGAAGATCCCGAGAAAAGTATGATGCAATATCCCCAAGCAGAAGCAGTCTCTCAAGAAAATCACTTTCCCTAGTAGAAACAAATGGTGTCTCCAATAAGAGAAGTTTGTGCAACCTTACAACTCAGACGATTGGGTTCCCCAGCAAGTCTGACATCAAATTTTCTATCAAATGGCATCTCCCCAAGAAAATTCGGCGAGAAATTTGAGGAAAAGCTGCTACGAATAGCGTCCCTTGTCAAGAAGTTTATTGACAAAAGAAACTAAGACCAGTTCCTTGGTAGGAAACTAGGATCGAGGGGAAGTTTAAATCAGAAACTAAGACCAGTTCCTTGGTAGGAAACCAGGATCGAGGGGAAGTTTAAATCAGAAACTAAGACCAGTTCCTTGGTATGAAACCAGGATCGAGGGGAAGTTTAAATCAGGAACTAAGACCAGTTCCTTGGTAGGAAACCAGGATCGAGGGGAAGTTTACATCAGAAACCGAGACCAGTTCCTTGGTAGGAAACCAGGATCGAGGGGAAGTTTAAATCAGAAACTGAGACCAGTTCCTTGGTAGGAAACTAGGATCGAGGGGAAGTTTACCTTTTCTAAGCAGCATTGCTTAGTAAAATAAGATGAATGCGTAAGTTGCCATTCATAGCCATCGTCAAAATTTCGGATATTCCGATATTTAATCTGCTTGCACCCCGAATGTCCGAATATCTTCGCCATTCAGACCTTGGGGTCCAAGAAGATTAAATAGGGGCATCTTTCATACCTCAAATTTTGACCACTAAGATTCCCATCATTGTGAAAATCATCATCACAATATGGATGTACCTTTATGCCTCATCAGTCTCCTCAAGCAATTGTTGAGCATTCACTACAATCATAATTTAGGGTTTCAGGCCCTCTCAGAGCTCTTAGACAAAGGGTCAATCAAGAATTGACATGATCTTCAACTTGTCTAACCTCTCAAACATCTAAAAAGGATCAAGAGGACTCCCACTTCAAGGATTAAGCACAAGGCTTCTCCCTTCTAGGTGGATCAAGCCTCAAGATCGCCAGTGTCACCAAATTAGGGTTTTGGTCGACCAGGGCCTCCAGATGGAAAATTTCCTCTAGGCATGAGCCAATGATTCAAAAAATAACCTATGATGCTCCAAAGGACATCATAAACCCAAACACCAAGTCAATTTGGCCTCAGGGGATGCATTCATAAAAAATCAGGAATTAGGGTTTCTTGATCTAATTCACCCCTAAGTTGACTTTTGGGACAAATCATGAGCCAAGACCTCAAGAGAGGATTTGAGGGTCTCCAACATACCACATTGATCCCTTTGCAATAATGGATTGATCCAAGAAGCTTGAGCAACAAGTCTCAATTTCATCTGAACCACAATTAGGGTTTCGCGAGAAAAGTCAACTATGGCTTTGACTTTTGACCAGGACATGCTCCCAAACCCTAAGACATGATTCAATACACCCTAAAACACCTATGAAATCAATCTATCAAGTTTGATTTAGGTCAAGGACTTGATTTCATAGAGGATTGCACAGTTTGGAATTCATCTGCTAAAAGGTCAACTATGCATAAAAGTCAAATTTTGACTTTTTGAGATTTTTCACAAAAATGGATTTTTTCCCTAAGTTATGAACAAAGTGAAATACGGACAGATGTATGATAACCGTGAAGAGCAAAGGGTAGCACCTCGTGCCAATCTTTGTAGGTTACAACCATCTTCTGAATAATCTTCTTGATGTTCTTGTTAGCCGCTTCTACCGCTCCGTTCATCTTGGGTCGATAGGGAGATGAGTTATGGTGTTCGATCTTGAACTCAGTGCACAACTCTTTCATCATCTTGTTGTTCAAGTTAGATCCATTATCGGTAATGATCTGGCTCGGAACACCATAACGGCAGATGAGATTATTTTTGATAAAGTGGACTACCACTTGTCGGGTTACATTGGTGTATGATGCTGCTTCGACCCACTTGGTGAAGTAATCAATGGCTACCAGGATGAACCGATGTCTGTTCGAAGCCTTGGGCTCAATCACGCTGATCATGTCGATTCCACATATGGAAAAAGGCCATGGGGAAGAAAGAACTTTGAGATGTGTAGGTGGTACATAGATTTTGTCGGAGTATATTTGACACTTGTGACACCTCCTCATGTACTTGTAGCAGTCAGATTCCATTGTCAACCAATAGTACCGTGCTCTTAGAATTTTTCCCCCCATTGTGTGTCCGTTGGCATGAGTGCCAAAGGATCCTTCTTGAATTTCTTTTATCAGCATGTCTGCTTCTGGTCTGTCCACACATCGGAGCAAGACCATGTCGAAATTTCTCTTATAGAGTATATCACCGCTCGAGAAGAAGTTTTCAGCCAATCTTCTGAGGGTTTTTCTGTCCTTTTTGGACACCCCAGGTGGGTACTCTTGTTTCTGAAGGAAACATTTGATATCGTGATACCAAGGTTTGTCATCTATGACTACTTCAATTGTGAAGACGTAAGCGGGTCATTCAAGGCGCATGATGTCGATCTTAGGTAGGTCATTCCATCGACCTACACTAATCATGGAAGAGAGGGTGGCTAATGCATCAGCCATATGATTCTCCTCATGAGGGATATGATGAAACTCGATTCTGTTGAAGAAAGGCAACAACCTTCTTGCATAATCTTTGTAAGGAATCAATCCTGATTGGTATGTGTTCCAATCTCCTTTGATCTGATTGATGATCAGGGTTGAGTCGCCATATACGTCCAAGTTCTTGATCCTTAAGTCGATCGCTTCTTCGAGACCCATAATACACGGTTCGTATTTGGCCTCGTTATTTGTACATTTGAACATAAGTCTAGCGGTGAAAGGAATGTGGGTACCCTGAGGGGTAACAATGATTGCCCCAATCCTGTTTCCACAATGATTAACTGCTCCGTCAAAGATAAGTCCCCATTGGGAACATGGTTTTGACCCTTCACTGGGTAGCGGTTCATCGCAATCTTTCATTTTTAAATACATGACATCTTCGTGTGGGAAGTCAAACCCGATTGATTCTTGATCGTCAATCGGTTGATGAGCCAAATGATCGGCTAAAACACTTCCTTTAACGTCTTTCTGAGCATGGTACTCTATGCCATATTCTGATAACAACATCTGTCAACGGGCAATCCTTCCCGTGAGAGCAGGCTTTTCAAATACATACTTGATTGGATCCATTTCGGAGACCAACCAAGTAATGTGACGAATCATGTACTGGCGAAGACGTTTGGCTGCCCAAGCCAAAGCACAACAAGTTTTCTCAAGCATAGTGTACCGAGTCTCGTAGTCGCTGAACTTCTTGCTCAGATAGTAAATGGCAGAATCTTTCCTTTTGGTTTCGTCTTGTATGCCAAGTACATATCCCATTGAGTCCTCTAGGACTGTGGGGTAGATGATCAGTGGTCTTCCTTCCACTGGAGGTGATAGAATCGGTGGATTCAACAGGTATTACTTAATACTGTCAAAGGCAGTTTGACAGTCTTTTGTCCAAACGCGATCCTGATTCTTTTTGAGTAATTTGAAAATCAGCGCACACGTCATGGTCATAAGGAATATGAACCTGGAGATGTAGTTCAAACGTCCCAAGAATCCTCTGACTTGTTTTTCAGTTTTCGGAGAAGGAATTTATTGAATGGCCTTGACCTAGTCAGGATCAACCTCAATTCCTTCCTGGATGACGATGAACCCTAATAGTTTCCCTGAACGGACACCGAATGTGCACTTATTGGGATTCAAGCGGAGTTTGTACTTTCTCAACCGCTCGAATAGTTTTGACAGATCGGTCACATGCTCCTCTTCTGTCTTAGATTTTGCAATCATATCATCGATATATACCTCTATTTCTTTGTGTATCCTGTCATGAAAGAGAGTAGTCATGGCCCTTTAATAGGCTGCCCCGGCATTCTTCAAACCGAACGACATTACCTTGTAACAAAAGGTACCCCATGGGGTAATGAACGAAGTTTTCTCCATGTCTTTCGGCACCATTTTGATCTGGTTATAGCCCGAGAATCCATCCATGATGGAGAAAACTTTGAACTTTGTTGTACTGTCCACCAGCATGTCAATGTGTGGTAAAGGAAAGTCGTCCTTTGGACTAGCCTTGTTCAGATCTCTGTAGTCCACACACATTCTGAACTTTCCATCCTTTTTCGGAATGGGTACGATGTTGGCTAACCATTGAGGATATTCTGACGTAGCGAGGAAACCCGCGCCGATCTGTTTCTGTACCTCCTCTTTGATTTTGATGGCCATGTCCAGGTGAGTCTGTCTCAAACTCTGTTTTACCGGCGGACATTCTGACTGTAACGGTAAGTGATGTTCCACGATGCTGGTATCCAACCCTGGCATGTCCTGATAGGACTAAGCGAATACATCGGGAAACTCTTTGAGAAGCTTTGTTAAACTCTCTTTGGCAGTTGGACTGAGCAGTGCCCCAACCCTGATTTCTTTTCTCTCTTTTTCCGAACCTAAGTTTAGCATTTCCAGCGGCTCTTTGTGAAGTTCAATGGACCTTTCCTCTTGTCTGAGTTGTCAGGAGATCTCTTCTAGAATTTCGTCTTCATCTTTTTCTTCAGCCCCAAATATCGGAAATTCAAAGTCGGGAGAAGGCATCGGATCGTATGTTTCAACTGGGTTTAAAACAAGCAATCTGCATGACGTGATGATTTGTGTTTAGAAGAGATAGAGAGAATTCAAGTGTGTGCAATGTATTTCTTTTTTACTGCTTATTTTTATTATTTGAATTGTTTTTTAGGATTACCATTTTCTGAAAAAGCGAAAAGAGAAAACAACAATTAATGCGGAAATTACAGAACGACGTTATTTTATTAATGAACAAGTCGATTCTTGAAACTACAGCCCTATAAAACAATGCTCTGTCGCTTTGGGTGAAGCGAAGAGGGAAAATTTACAGAAAACGAGCCATATCAAAACATATGTTTCACCTGGGCAGGGTGAAAGGTTAAAGACGGCAATTACTTTGACTTATGAACAATCTTCGGAACATCGACAGCAACCAATTGGCAGCGAACTCCTCGGTGAATCACAAAGTCCGGTACCTTCCTTGATTTGTCTTTAGAAATGACGCTGATTTCTGGCGGAGTAGGATCATTGGAATCTGTCTCCCAAGCAGAGTTGTCGTAAGAGGATTCCTCTGTTGCATTTTGCATAGTATTTGTGCTCTCAGGTACATCTCCCCATCCAGTAGGCTGGATGTCTTCGAGCCTGATACGAGAGCTCTCAGGAGAAGTGTACTTGACCATGTAGTCGAATTTTCCACTCGGTTGTCCCAAGGTGTCCCACACTTCTTCGAAACTAGAGGAGTCATCCTTCTCGATGACGTTGACCTCGGGAAAAGCATAGTTAATGAATTCTAGTCCGACAAACGTTGCGAATTCATCGTTGTGTTGAGTAATTTCAGAATGACCTGAGTGTTGATCCCATGACATGGTGGGAACACAGGTATTCTGTTCAATCACGCTCAGCTGATTTTTATTGTTCGGCTGACTTTCTTGCCCTAAGTCTTCTAGGTAAGGTTGCCACATTGGCAAGCCATCCATCGGGCCATAGTACGTATAGTCAAAATTGTCCTTCATCGGAGTATCTTCCTCTAAGGAATTTGGTGGAGCACGACATCCTTCCGGATCACAATCTCCATATATCATTTGGACATCTGACCGGGGTATAAATCTCGGGCTCTGTGTAGGAAAGCAAAAGGGAGTCTGCGTTTCGTCCTGAGATATATAAACGTCCTCATTAAGGTAGGACTTCCATTCCTCATCTGTGTCAGAGGGATCCTCCTCGTTGATGGTGTGCACTTCTTGAGTCACCGGTTGAAGGAAACCTCCAATGTGAAAGAAGTTCTGAATGGGATGAAGACTTTCATCGTTAGCAGCTGTCTGGGTACATGTTATAGAAAAACCAAGACCCTTCTTTGTTTTATTGTCAGTAGGAATGACAAGTTGTCTCCATCCTGTTGTATTGGCACCTTCGACCGCTTTGATAGCATCCTTGTATGAGGAAATGGTAGTTCCTCCTTCAGATTGATCGCTACTGTGTAGTGAAAGCATTTGGAACTGAGTTCCAAAGCCTGTTCCCCACAGACCGTGATGAGTTGACCGTTCTGGACGAACTTTAGCTTTTGGTGGAGGGTCGAGGTGACCGCCCCAGCCTGATGTATCCAAGGTCTTCCTAATAAGTAACTGTACGTTGCCCGGATGTCCATGACCTGGAAAGTGACTTGGAAAGTGTGAGGACCGATAGTTATGGGAAGGTCGACTTCTCCGATAACCGTTTTTCTGGATCCGTCAAATGCTTTAATGACAACCTCGCTAGTTCTTATCGGAGGGCCTTTGAATGATAATTGCATCAAAGTGGACTTTGGCATAAAATTACCCTGTGTCTACCAGTACGCTGCCCAAAGCATCGTCCTGGCAGTTGACTGTGATGTTGAGCGCCATGTTATGATGGCGACCCTCTTCAGGTAATTCCTCATCACTAAATCCCAAATTATTGCAGGAAGTGATGTTAGAGACAATGCTATCGAACTGTCTGATCGTTACATCCTGTTCCATAAAGGCTTGATCCAAGACTTTCTGTAGAGCCTCCCTGTGCGCTTCTGAACTTAGTAACTGTGATAATACTGAGATCTTCGAAGGAGTCTGTAACAGCTGATCAACAATGTTATATTCGCTCCTCTGGATGAGCTTCAGCATCTCATCATCATTTTTTGAAAGTTCGGGATTACTGGATTGTCCGACTGGTGGATCGGGAAGTTTCGTCTGAAGTTCCTTTACTTTGTTGGACTCTCCAATTCCTCTGTTGAAGATTCGACCACTCTGTGTTACACGACTGATGTCTGCAATATTTACAACAGAGGGTAATGGAATTTCTTTTCCATTTTCAATTATCGTTGCACCGTATTTGTAAGGGATAACCTTAGTTGATTCATACGATAGTGGTCCCAGTAGATAGATGACTATGGGAACCTTCTGATTTTTCTGACCATCGTAAGTAATCTCGATCCTTTCCTGGTTAGGAACTTTTGACTCGTCAAGTAGAGGGATGATGGCAAAAACATCTCTGGTCCTCTGATGATCAGAGATTATGACAACGTCCTCAATTTGATCGGCGAGGTTGTTCGGCGTCCAGTTAATTGGTCCAGAACCCGGATATGGACGAATCTCTCTACGATCCACCTAACCCTGGAGAGCTGCTCTCACAAGGTAGCACCCTTGGTTACTTTCCGAACAGACTCTACAATGTTCATAATTGTGTGGTGGCACCTGGCCACACCCGCTTTGAATGCAATGTAACCTTACTAGGTTAGCTTCTACAGATCGGACATCCTGACTTTGACGCCGAGTAGGGTTCCTATTATTGATACTAATCTGCTGAGTGTCTTCATCCATATAGATTGGCATCCACCAGTGATTTAATAAGTGCTGAAGTGCTTCCTGGACAAGGGCACAACGTTGATCGTTTTCGCAACCCGCTTTACAGCTTTTATAAACATGTGATATCAGTAACCCGAGCTGGACCTGCTCAGCATGTAACTCCACCAGGTTGGTATACATTAAGCGAATGTCAAAGATCTGAACCATGTTGATCTGATACGGATTTCTATCATGGTAGTCTTGGACCCATCCAAGATCCATCTGACGCTGGAGGGCCTCTTGTATGAAAGAGCATCCCTGTTTGTTTACCGAGCAAGTCAGACAGGAACTGTAATCGTGCCGCGGCAGATTATGATACTGGCTTTACCTTGAGTGCATCGCCACCAAGTTGACATTCATTGCACAGACGTCGTGGTTTTGAACGATGTTGGAATTCGTATAGACCATGTTGATTCCATAAACTTGGTGCTCTTGGATCCATCTGAGATCCATCTGTTTCTGTAGAGCTGCTTGCACTACAGAACACCCTCGATTGCTTTTAGAGCAGACATCACATTGATGATAATTATGAGGTGGCACATGGCCATATCCACTCTGTTTACAATGCATCTTGACCAAATTGGTCCTCAACAATAGCACGTCGTGAATTTGATAGACATTGTTATACTCTCCCACAATCAGGTTGACTGCAGCTTTCTCATGTTGAGGCAGCGGGTTCGTAAGAACATTGGGATTCGTATCTTTGAAAGATAAGAGCCCGCTCCTAACAAGCTTTTGCACGTCGGATTTGAAATTGAGGTAATTCTCTATGTTATGCCCTGGTCCTTCTTGATGATAAGGGCATGTCTGATCGACCTTAAACAAAAAAGGCGGATTTTCCGGTACTGTAAGAGGGGACTTAGTCTGGATGTGCCCCTTGGCTAGTAGTAACAGAAATAGTTCTGCGTATGATATGGGTATAGGATCAAATCCTTGTGGCCGCGTTGTTCAGTTGTTATTGTATTGAGGACCAGCTTGCTGGGGAGGCTGTTGTGTCCTTTGCTGTTGATTAGGTTGGCTCTGCGCAACCTGAGGTTGATACGTAGGAATAGGCGCGGGGTTGATAGCAGGAGTCACAGCTGCTACTGGTTGATATCGTCGCCTTTGCTTTCCGAGAGAGATATTCCTAATATCTTGCTCTTTTTTCTAAGGGAGAGCACTACCATATCGTTTTGTACTACTTGATGATCCAGCGTCTTTTACTAAATGTCCTTCTCGGACGGCTTCCTCAAGATGAACTCCCATACCCACCATCTCGGTGAAATCAGTGGGCGCACTGGCGACCATTCTATCGTAGTAAAATGAGCTCAAGGTCTTTAAGAAAATCTTTGTCATCGCTTTTTCCTCAAGAGGTGGACAAATTTGAGAGGCAATTTCACGCCATCTCTGAGCGTACTCCTTAAAGGTTTCCTTGTCTTTTTGTGACATTGATCTGAGTTGATCTCTGTCCGGTACCATGTCCAAATTGTATTTGTATTGTTGGACGAAGGCAGGTGATTTGGGACGCGGTTCTTAGGCGCTGTCGCTCTTTTTGGGGTTTACTACAAGTCGATTCATTTTTTATCCTATTGAAGCTGATGAAGGAAGGGAAATAGATGTCTCCAATTAACCCTGCTTGCATACTGAGTTTAAACAGCGGTCTGTTAGGTTACAGATGTTATATGGTAATGGGGCCTTTCTTTTTTTTCTTACTCATTTAAGGTTGAAATGACAGGACAGTTCATGGGGAATTTTGTTAGGATACTACACCAGATTGGGTAAAGATAGGGGATTTTAGGTTTTTTGGTTAGTGTGCTCGCGAAGATTTTTCTTTCAATCTTATGCCTACGTATTCCCATTTTCCGAAACAGAGAAATCAGAGCGATCGTAGTTCCTCCTATTCTATGGGAGGAAATGGTGTTTTGGTGTCTTGTTCAAAGCCCAAGACATGAAGCTAAAGGTTGTTTGGTATCTTGTTCAAAGCCCAAGATGTGAAGCTGAAGGGTCTATTTGTATCTTGTTCGAAGCCCAAGATGTGAAGCTAAAGGTTTTGTCTTTAGAGAGAGTTTGTCATCTCTAAAAAGGGGTTTGTCTGTCACAACTGTTGGGTGACTGGTTATAAAGGAGGATTACTTTAACCGGGATATGTGAATCCGGCAATGCCATAATTTCCTTTATAGGGGCTTTCCAACCTAGAGGAGAAGACTTTAACTCAGTGTAGAGCAATGCCATCTTTCCTTAGGAATTTCTCACACTAAATGAGGGTCAGTGGCATGGATGTTAATAATTCAGAGGCTTGCCGCTTACAGCAGTTAGATGAAGGGAAAGGAGTTGTTGATGTTTGTATACTGTGAACGAGGCACAGCTTTGATGCTAAAAGGTTGATTGGCTCAACCGGGGTTTCCTTATACAAAGCCTAAGAGGAGGCTATTGACCTAACAAGAGGGTGTTTTTATGTGTCTCGTACGAAGCCCGAGAGAGAGGCTAAAAGGGTCGACTCAACAAGAGAGTCTTTTGTATCTCGTACGAAGCCCGAGATGGAGGCTAAAAGGGATTTGACTCAACAAGAGAGTCTTTTATACTCAACAAGAGAGTGTTTTGGTATCTCGTACGAAGCCCGAGATGGAAGCTAAAAGTTGTTTGACTCAACAAGAGAGTCTTTTTGTCTTTCGTACAAAGCCCGAGATGGAGGCTAAAAGATATTTGGCTCAATAAGAGAGCCTTTTTGTATCTCGTATAAAGCCTGAGATGGAGGCTAAAAGATTACTGTTTCAGTTGAGTGACAGATACAGTATGTTGATTCAAAGAGAAAATCAGTTCTTATATGAGTAATGTTGTACTCAGGGATTTGATTCGAGGATCAGGGTTATTTCCTGTTCTTTAAGGAAATGGGAAATCCAAAGGGTATTGAGACTGTCCGAGTCTACGGGTTTTATCTTTTGTATTATGCTTTAAGAAACAGTAGTAGCAGGATCTAGACTCTTTGAAAGACTGTTCTATTGAGATGACTAATTTCTGTTCCTATACCTCTAGGAGGTCGTCGGGACAATTTGTACGAAGCCCAAGAGGAGGCTGGAAACTTTTAAGAAGCCGAGGGATAATTTGTACGAAGCCCGAGAGGAGTCTATCATTCCCGGAGGAAGAATCATTATATGAAGCCTAAGAGGAGGCTGTGAATACTTCTAAGAAGCCGACGGGTCCTTGTACAACGCCCAAGAGGAGGCGGGGATGCTTTTAGGAAGCCTTTGGGTCCTTGCACTTAGCCCAAGAGGAGGCTGATTGAACAGTTCCAGAAGGGGTTTCACATGGAACAATGGCCTTCTGTTTATGAACTGTTCAAAGGGGGGGAGTTCTTAGATCTAGTTATCTAACGTTGATGTAAGGTTTTGTCTAGTTCTAGATGTATTTGCCGGGGAAACTCTAAATATCTATACTATTATTACACAGTTGATATGAGTTTATGAAAGAAGACTTACAGCGAAACAGCCCCACAGTACAATTATATACATATGAAAGCGGTAAATGAAAGCGGGTAAACACTTACTCGGTTGTAGAGCTTCCATGATGTTTTGTTAGTTTGATCAAGAAATAAAACTTTGATAACAATATTATATTCAAAATCAAAGGAGGAAGTGCTTTGAAAAGAAATATCGGGGCTTACAGCTCAAGGAGAGGCCCAATGTTTTGTTAGTGATCACACGGTTGTTTTTGTACAGAGGGACTTATACAAGTGATGAGGCCCGAGAAAGATTTTCTGTACAAAGGGATGGGTCTTACACTCTCTCAAGAGGCCCAAAGAGTTTAAAGAAAAGGAATGGGGCTTATAACACGAGGGTAGGCCCAGATGATTTTTGTTTGAAATGGCGATCGCGCCGATATTTTGAAAACGTAGTGGGTCTTATACAATGACTGAGGCCCAAAATAATTTGGTTTTCAAAGGGGTTGGGTCTTACAGTCTAATAGAGGCCCAGATTATTTTGAATGGGTCTTATAGCTCGAGGAGAGACCCAGTTGGTTTATTTTAAACGGGCGATGATTGCGCCGAACTTTTGAAATACAACGGGACTTATACAATAAGTGAAGCCCAAAATAGGTTTGTATTTACAAAGGATTGGGTCTTACACTATATTAGAGGCCCATGAGTGTTTGAAAATGATTTGTGAGGGTGAAATCAAAGAAACCCTAATTTGTTTTCTTTTAAAAGTAAACATTTAAAGATAATCAAATAAAATGATAAAAATACCAAATAGGTTTGAATAAACCACTAGTGATTTTTGTTTAAGGTATGAAAAATGAGGTTTTAATCACAAGAGATATTAAAACTCATTTGGTTTTGATTTTTCAAGATGAATGTTCATTTTAAAATGTTTAAAAACAAATAAAAATGAATTTATTCACAAAAATACTAATTATATTAAATAAATAATATAAACTTAATTTTTTTGTTGAATAAAATATTTTAATATTTTTGTGGTTTTTTGCAAAAAGAACCAATAAAAATAATTAAAATTGAGTGAGTTATTAATTTTCCAATTAATTAATAAAACATAAAAATATTGGAAAAATAGCAAAAATGTGAAAAAACACAAAATGGCATGGGTGGGGTTTGAACCCATGACCTCAAGGTTATAGGGTGCGCGCCTTACCACTGGGGTGGTGATACATCCATTGCTTGAAACAAAACAACAAATATACAAGGCTTGCCTTGTTCTAGGCCTGACCCAAGGCAAGGCAAGGCAAGTTTTGGGTCAAATACGTGAAGGTCATAACTTTCTCATTTCTCCATGTTTTGAGACAAAATTTATATGCATCTGGCCTAGAGTTTCACAAGGAATCCAATGGTGGTGGTATTTTTTTCAGATCACACTCCCTCCTAAAAACCCGATAGTGGTTTTGCAAAAGGCTTATAATTGCATTTTCTATGCTACACTTTGATACAGGCATGAATTGCATGATCAATTGGTTCAAACACAACATATATAACATGTATGAGGTGTGCATGATCAGTGGACTTCAAAGCAATGCATATTTTGGAAAGTTCAAGTCATGAGGCTTACCTCTTTTTGAGCTTTTTAGAGTTTTTGTGCAATCTGTCAAACCTCTTGTTCCAGAAATGATTTGATGCTTTAGAAACACTCAAATGATCCCTTAGAAGCTTTTAGGATGAGTGGAATTAGCTGGTACCTGCAAAAACACAAACAGGCCCTTTCTTGCAAAAGGGGTTAAAAGTGACCAAAATAACAACTCTCTCAAATGGTGTTCCAGATGGGGGGAACTATTTGGGACAGTTCAAGGATGATATTTGGAGTGTGTTTGAGGTTTAACTGGTTTGGAAAGTGAATGAATCAAGACATGGCTTGAAAAATGCACAAAAGGCCTATTTTGAGGTTTTGAGAGGTGACTTTGTGATTTTAGTGCTACAGGTCACTTGTGAGAGTTTGGATCACCTACATATGATGTTTATGAGGTGTGTGTGTGATTGGTTTGATTGGAATTTCTCTCAAACTCAAAAACTCAGAGTTACCTTGCTAGAGAAGGTATTTTGGCCTAAAGAGAGGGATTTTGAGGAAAGCATCTGTTTGATGGCTTTGGTGTACTCAAACTGAGCACAAATGAGCTCTATTTATAGTAGAGCAAGTTTGTTTTGGGATCAATAGTGAATGGTAACTGCAGCAGAGGTTTGGCCAATGTTGAGCAATAGAAATCCAAGTCTCCTCTAGCCATTGACTAGAGGTTAGAGCATAGGGCTTTGGTTCCCTAGTTGTTGGAGGAATCTTGACTGAATTCAGTTGCAAATGTGTCAGTCCATGCCACCTCTAAGCATCTATTAAATGCTCCAATCCAAAATTGGAGTCTTGTCCCTATTTTAGGCAATTCTAGGTTTGGCATGCTACTTCTTGTTCCAAAGACTTTGGAGGCTTGGCTCAGTGATTGTCCCCTTTAGATTTGATCCTCAGAGGTGTCCAAAGTGATGACAAGGCTTAGAATTATCTGATTTTGCCAAATCGAGCAAAAATGCAAAATTCTGCTTAGCCTTGGCAGTTTTCAGCAAGGCATATTGCCCTTGTCATATCTCATGGCTCAAGTTGAGTTTGGTGATGTTCTTAGTCATTTTGGAAAGCCCTCATATGATACAACTGTTTGATCATATTTGGTTTTGATACTTTTTTGATCCAAGTGAAAAACGCCCCTACATTTGGAAAAAAGTAAGGCAGATTCTGACTTAGTGAAAATTTCACTAAGTGTCGGAAAAATGTGACATTTTCACTTTTTGTGATTTTGATCACTCCGTAACTTAAAATCCATGACGAATTTGGAGGGAGGTCAGTTTTTAGCTTTTGTAGAGGGCCATAAGATCTACAAATCAAGCTTTGGATGAGGAAAAATGGCTTTGTGGTTTAGGAGTTATGATCCTCCAAAGTTGGTACCCTTGCATCTTTGTTCATAACTTAGAAAACTTTCTAAGTTTTTATGGTTACCCCTTTTACAAGTTATCCCACTTTCTTTGATTTTTCTTGATGAATGATGATTCAAATCATACATTAACATCATTTTAGGGAAAAAATCCATTTTTGTGAAAAATCTCAAAAAGTCAAAATTTGACTTTTATGCACAGTTGACCTTTTAGCAGATGAATTCCAAACTGTGCAATCCTCTATGAAATCAAGTCCTTGACCTAAATCAAACTTGATAGATTGATTTCATAGGTGTTTTAGGGTGTATTGAATCATGTCTTAGGGTTTGGGAGCATGTCCTGGTCAAAAGTCAAAGCCACGGTCGACTTTTCTCGCGAAACCCTAATTGTGGTTCAGATGAAATTGAGACTTGTTGCTCAAGTTTTTTGGATCAATCCATTGTTGCAAATGGATGAATGTGGTATGTTGGAGACCCTCAAATCCTCTCTTGAGGTCTTGGCTCATGATTTGTCCCAAAAGTCAACTTAGGGGTGAATTAGGTCAAGAAACCCTAATTCCTGAGTTTTTTATGAATGCATCCCCTGAGGCCAAATTAACTTGGTTCTTGGCTTTATGATGTCCTTTGGAGCATAATAGGTTAAGTTTTGAATCATTGGCTCATGCCCAGAGGAAATTTTCCATCTGGAGGCCCTAGTTGACCAAAACCCTAATTTGGTGACACTGGCGATCTTGAGGCTTGATCCACCTAGAAGGGAGCAGCCTTGTGCTTAATCCTTGAAGTGGGAGTCCTCTTGATCCTTTCTGGATGTTTGAGATGTTATACAAGTTGAAGATCATGTCGATTCTTGATTGACCCTTTGTCTAAGAGCTCTGAGAGGGCTTGAAACCCTAAATTATGATTGCAGTGAATGCTCAACAATTCCTTGAGGAGACTGATGAGGCATAAAGGTACATCCATATTGTGATGATGATTTGCACAATGATGGGAATCTTAGTGGTCAAAATTTGGGGTATGACAGTCGCCATTCTGTGGTACCTTCCCAATTTAAAGGTTTTGACCTAAGATCCTAGTGAGGGCCGATCCTAGCAATAATGACATTCCCCGATGGAACCGTCATGAAAAAAACTTGTCCAAGGTTTTCACCTTAGATTGTAAGAAAGTAAGAAGGGCCCCACGGTGGACGCCACTTTTCTGTAGCGAGCAATTTTGGGACGTGGTTCTTAAGCACTGCCGCTCTGGGGTACTACATGTCGATTCATTTTTTATCCTATTGAAGCCGATGAAGGAAGGGAAATAGATGTCTCCAATTAACCCTGCTTGCATACTGAGTTTAAACAGTGGTATGTTAGGTTACGGATGTTATATGTTAATGGGGCATCTCTCTTCTTACTTTATTAAGACTGAAATAACGGGACTATGCTATTGGTAGGACGTTAGGACTGATACTTTTCAATTGATGTATGAAGGTACGGGATTTTGGGTTTTGGATTAGTGTGCTCGCTAAGATTTTTCTTTCAATCTTATGCCTACGTATTCCCGTTTACCGAAACAGGGAAATCAGAGTGATCGTAGTTCCTCCTATTCTACGGGAGGAAAATGGTGTTTTGGTGTCTTGTTCAAAGCCCAAGACGTGAAGCTAAATGGTGTATTTGTATCTTGTTCGAAGCCCAAGATATGAAGCTAAAGGGTTTTTACTTTAGATAGAATTTGTCATCTCTAAATGGGAGTTGTTGATGTTTGTATGCTATGTGTCATACCCCAAATTTTGACCACTAAAATTTCCCATCATTGTGAAAATTATCACCACAATATGGATGTACCTTTGTGCCTCATCAATCTCCTCAAGGAATTGTTGAGCATTCACTACTATCAAAATTAGAGTTTCAGGCCCACTCAGAGCCTTAGACAAAGGATCAATCAAGGAATGACATGATCTTCAACTTGTCTAACCTCTTAAACATCCACAATGGATCAAGAGGACCCCCACACCAAGGATTAAGTACAAAGCTGCTCCCTTCTGGGTGGATCAAGCCTCAAGATCGCCAGTGTCACCAAATTAGGGTTTTGGTCGACCAGGGCCTCCAGGTGGAGAATTTCCTCTGGGCATGAGCCAAAGATCCAAAACACAACCTAATATACTCCATGGAACCTCATGGACCCATTCATCAAGTCAATTTTGCCTCAGGGGATGCATTCATCAAAAATCAGGAATTAGGGTTTCTTGACCTAATTCACCCCTAAGTTGACTTTTAGGGAAAATCATGAGCCAAGACCTCAAGAAAGGGTTTGAGGGTCTCTAATGAACTATATTGATCCATTTGGAACAATGGATTAATCCAAGAGGTTTGAGCAACAAGTCTCAATTTCATCTGCACCACAGTTAGGGTTTTAAGGAAAAAGTCAACTGTAACTTTGACTTTTGACCAGGACATGCTCCCAAGCCCTATGACATGCATCAATATACCCTATGACACCCATGGAGCATGCCCATCAAGTTTGATTTAGGTCAAGGACATGATTTCATGAAGAATTGCACAGTTTGGAATTCATCTGATAAAAAGTCAACTGTGCACAAAAGTCAACTTTGACTTTTTGAGATTTTTCACAAAAATGGATTTTTAACCCTAAAATGTTGTTAATGTATGATTTGAATCATCATTCATCAAGAAAAATCAAGAAAAGTTGGGTAACTTGTAAAAGGGGTAACCATAAAAACTTAGAAAATTTTCTAAGTTAAAAATAAAGTGGCTAGGGTACCAACTTTGGAGGGTCATAACTCCTAAACCACAAATCCATTTTCTCCCATCCAAGGCTTTATTTGTAGATCTCATTGCCCTCTACAAAAATTTCAACTAGACCTAATTCCAATTCATTGGGGATTTTGAGTTATGGAGTGATCAAAGTCACTAAAAACATGAAAGTACAACTTTTTCAACAATTAGAAAAATTCTGGGCAAGGCAGATTTTGTGTTGAAACACCAAAACTTGTGAGATCTTTTCACATAGTTGCAAGCTGAATCAAGTCCAAAGATAAACATCAATGTTGTTGCAAATGTTGCCAAGAATTCAAAGAGCTTAACAGCATGAATTGATTCAACTTGATCCAAGAGAAATCCATGCCCAAAGCCATGCTGCTGCAAGCTATTTTGGAAAAATCAGTTTGCATGTTTGCTTGCCACACACGATTTTGAACCAAAAACTGAGGATCAGCATGTCACATATACTCAAACCAATCACAATCCATCTGATCCAACTGATAAGGCTGAGTAAAAAAGCCAAGGAATCTTCCAATTTGAAATTCATCCACTTTGGCACATTTTGCCTTGAATTCAAAGGGCATTAATGTGGAATAGTGCATTTTCAACAAAGTCACTCTACTCAGTCAAGTTCTCTGATTAAACAACAATAAAAACATCTAAAGAATGTGAATTTGGTCAAGGCATAGCCCTGCTCTTGGGAATGGCTAGTTTGCCTTGCTTGAGAAGAAATCCTTTAAGCCAATCCATGCAAATGTGATCTGATCCAGCAGCCATTCACTATTCCTCCAAGACAAAAGTTGATCACCTATAAATAGAGGTTCCAATGGATCATTCAACTCACACCAAAGCCAGTTACAACACTGCTTTCTCTCATTCTTCCTTAAACCTCAAGTTTTTTGGTTTTTTAGTAACCACTATCGGGTTTTGAGTTGCAGCCTTAAGCAATCAATTCCAATTGCTCAAACACATCACATATGATGTATTTGAGGTGTCCAAACACTTAAACACTGACTGTAACACCTCGGGCTCAAAATCACTCTTCAACCAAGCCATTATGCCTCAATTATGCAGGTGGAGGTCTCCAGCTTGATCCAAAGGGTTTCAAAGTGTTCCAAAGCTTGCAACACACTCCATAACATCCATTGAAGCTGTAGGGATCATTAATTCACAACTGGAACAAGGTTTGTGCAGAGTTCCATTTCAGCTTGCATCAAGGTAAGCCTCAAAACTCCAACTCCATGATCCATGCATATTTCCTTGCATGATATTTTTGCCAATTGCTTGCCATCATATGTTGATTGTTTTCCCTCAAAAAATTTGATCATAGCACTCATAATCATGCCTACTCGACTACTTTTGCAAAATTAGGGTTCATACGGCCACAATGATATAATTTGCTATACACTGAAAATGAATGAAATTGGGTATTGCCATCTTCTTCCTTGTGAAAAAATGCATGAGTTTGGTGTTTGAATCATGTCAAATGGTTGAGAGATGAGTGAGATAGAGGGCTTCATGCACGAGCTAGAGGAAGAAGATGGCCATGGCGCCATTCTCAGAAAATCCAACAAGTTCTCTATATATTTTTCCCTTGCCATGTTATATTTGAATTGGCATTGCGCCCCAGCGGTTCATCAGCTGGTTTTGTGTGTATTGGCAAGCGAGAGGTCTGGGGTTCGAATCCCCCTCGCCCCAGACTTCTTTTTATCACTTGTTTATTTTGTTATTTTTCATATTATTATTTTTAATGATTTGAAAAATTAATAACTCCTTCAATTTTTATCATTTTTGATTGGTTCTTTTTGCAATAATTCACAAAAATGTTTAATTATTTGATTTTACCAAAAAAACCCAAAAATATTATTTATTTCATATATTTGATATTTTTGCAAAGAATTAATGTTTTATGTGTTTTTAGCATTTAAAATATTTTTTCTCCCTTTGTTTTCTAACCCTAATTTGATTTCAATCATTTTGTAGGAAGAAACCTGATTTTTTGGAACATTGATCCAAGATCATAATTTGTTTTCATATATTTAACAAACATTGATCATTTTAATTGAATTTTTATTCAATTAAAAATACATTTTGAAAACAAATTAGGGTTTTGAATCAATTCAACCCTCATCAAACTTTTTTCAAACACTTTTTGGGCCTCTAATAGAGTGTAAGACCCAATCCTTTGTAAATACAAACCATTTTGGGCCTCACTTATTGTATAAGTCCCACTGTATTTTCAAAAACCTCGGCGCGCTCGCCAATTCAAAAGTCAAACCCTGGGCCTCTCCTTGAGCTATAAGACCCATTTAAAACTTTTTGGGCCTCTAATAGAGTGTAAGACCCAACCCCCTTTTAACCAAAAAAATTTGGGCCTCACTTATTGTATAAGTCCCTTCGCGTTAAAAGAAAATCTCGGCGCGATCGCCATTTCAAACGGAAAAATAAACTGGGCCTACCCTCGTGTAGTAAGACCCATTTCTTTTCTTTAAAACTTTTTGGGCCTCTTGAGAGAGTGTAAGACCCATCCCCTTTGTACAGAAAACCTTTTTTTGGGCCACAGTCACTTGTATAAGTCCCTCTGTACGAATTCAACAGTAAAATCACTGATAAAACTTGGGCCTCTCCTTGAGCTGTAAGCCCCAAATCTTTCTTTTTCAAAGCACTTTCTCCTTTGATTTTGAATATACTATTGTTTTCAATCTTTCTTTGTTGAACAACTAACCAAACAACATGGAAGCTCTATAACCGAGTAAGTGGTTATTGCTTTTATTTACCGCTTTCATATACATATAACTGTATTGTGGGGCTGTTTCACTGTAAGTCTTCTTTCATAAACTCGTATCAACTGTGTAATAATAGTATAGGTATTCAGAGTTTCCCCGGCAACTACGTCTAGAACTAGGTGACGCCGTTTTGTTTATTCTTAGAAATAGACAACTAGATCCCCAATAGGATCACCAGATACAGTCTTCTCTTCGGTTGTCCTCATTAGAAATTGTCAAGAAACTCTACTCCCAAAGATGAATGTATTCTCCGTGAATGGCATCTTTGAGTTTCTTCCAAATTCTCGAACTTTCCTGACTTGATCTATTCCTTGTGAATAGCTTGCCTTAAATTTCTCGGGGGTTGGGGACCCACGGGCTTCTTAAAAGCATCGGCCTCCTCTTGGGCATCATACAAGAACCCACAGGCTTCCTAATAGCAACCCCGCCTCCTCTTGGGATTAGTACAAGGACCCTACGGCTTCTTAGAAGTATTCACAGCCTCCTCTTAGTCTTCGTATAATGATCTCTTCCTCCGGGAATGATAGCCTCCTCTTGGGCTTTGTACAAGGACCGATCGGCTTCTTAAAAGTTTCCAGCCTCCTCTTGGGCTTTGTACAAATTATCCCGACGACCTCTTAGAGGTATAGGAACAGAACTTAGTCATCTGCATAGAACAGTCCTTTCATAGAGTCTACTACTGTTTCTTAAAGCATGGTACAAAAGATGAAACTCTAGACTTGGACAGTCTAATATCCTTGAGTCTCAAAGACATTCTCAAGCACCCCTTCAAAAATAGGAAGAAAACCCGTAGACTCGGACAGTCTCAATACCCTTCGGATTTCCCACTTCCTTAGAGAACAGGAATAACCCGGATCCTCGAATCAAATCCTTGAGTACAGTGTTGCTCATATAAGAACTGATTTTCTCTTTAAATCAGCATACTGGACCTGTCACTCAACTGAAACAGTAACCATAGCCTCCTCTTAGGCTTTGTATAATGATCCTTCTCCAGTGAAGTTAGCCTCCTCTTGGGCTTTATACAATGATCCTCCCCAGCGGAGTCAAACAACATTTAGCCTCTTTCTCGGGCTTTGTACGAGACACATAAGAGACTCCCTCGTTGAGTCAGTCACCCCTTTGGCCTCCATCTCGGGCTTTATACAAGATACAAAAAGGTTTTTATTTAGCAAAACAAATAAAAGCCTCCATCTCGGGCTTCGTACGAGATACAAAAAAAAACTCTCTTGTTGAGTCAAATAGCCTTCATCTCGGGCTTTATATGAGATACCAAAAGACTCCATTGTCGAGTCAAAAACCTTTTAACCTCTCTCTCGGGCTTTGTACGAGACACATATTAGCCTCCTCTTAGGCTTTGTATAAGAAAACCACTGGTTGATCCAATCAACCTTTTAGCATCAAAGTTGTGCCTCGTTCACAGTACACAAACATCAACAACTCCTTCCCTTTCATCTAATCGCTGTAAGCGGCAAGCCTCTGGATCATCTACATCCATGCCACTGTCCCTCTTTTAGCATGAGAAATTCCTAAGGAAAGATGACATTGCTCTAAACTGGGTTAAAGTCTTCTCCTTCAGGTTGAAATCCCCTATAAAGGAATTTATGGCATTGCCGGATTCACATATCCCGGTTAAAGTAATCCTCCTTTACAGTCAGTCACCCAACAGTTGTGACAAACAGACCCTCTTTAGAGATGAAAAATTCTCTCTAAAGTCAAACCTCTTCAGCTTCACATCTTGGGCTTTGAACAAGATACAAATCACCTTTCGCTTCACGTCTTGGGCTTTGAACAAGACACCAAATACCATTTCCTCCCATAGAATAGGAGGAACTACGAACGCTCTGATTTCCTTGTTTCGGTAAACGGGAATACGTAGGCATAAGATCGAAAGAAAAGATCTTAGCGAGCACACTAAACAAAAATCCCAGACTCCCATATATCATAATCTGAAGCAGTATCCTAACAAAATCCCAGAGAGAAATCAGTATTGGCGAAAATACAAATAACCAATACAAAGGCCCCACCACATTGATCGCATCCGTAACCTAACAGACCGCTGTTTAAACTTAGTATGCAAAGAAGGGTTAATTGGAGACATCTATTTCCCTTCCTTTATCAGCTCACAATAGGATAAAAAATGAATCGACCTGTAGTTAAAACTCAACCGCAGAGAGCGACCAGCGCTTAAGAACCGCGTCCAAAATCGCTCGCTACAGAAAAAATGGCGCCCACCGTGGGGCCCGATTTCTAAACCTTTTTCTCTTCACTTATGTGAAAACCACAGATTGGGGCTTCCTCCGGGGAACCCATTTCTGTCAGGAACTTAGGATTCATAGCTTTAAAGGTCTAGGATGATTAGGACAAATATATATACTGCTTTTCCTAATTCCTATACGTGTTTATTTTTCTGCTAATGGGAATGGGTGTGATGCCGCATGTGGAAAGATTGAGTATACACTTAAGATAAGTGATGGCGATGAGGTCGACCATCAACCTCATTGGAGGCTGACCAATGCAACCCATTCTCTCACCTAGACAATGGGCCGATTGTGATGTCTAAGAAGCTGAGGAGCCAAACCCTTTTGTAGTGCGAAAACTATCGGGAATAGTTGTTACGCGATACTACCCTCATTTGAGGCTGGTGATCTATTCTCGGTGAATGGCACTTACTCTAAGATCGCTCTATAACTCGCTGGCGATCCGCTTGTTGTTTTGCTTTCCTGGGAGGAGCTGATGATAATGAGTACAGGTACAAAAATCACCCTAGTATAAACCATTGGGGATGGGTAGAGCCATGACTTTATGACAACGACCCTTTGACCCCATGTTTTTTCTATGTTTTTGTGTGCTGCATTCATGCATTCATTTAAAAAAAACATTAAAACATTCAAAAAATTTCTCTTCTAGTCTCTCTGTTTTTCAAATTAAACTAAGACTGTGATTGCAAATATCAGAGAAAAGGATTGCGCTAATGGATTTCGGTAGAAGGAGAACTCATAAGTACACCTTCAGGATTCCAAAACTAGAGGATTTAAGAGGTTTGGCGAGGATGATCACAAACCAAGAGGCTTTCAAAGCCAAGTACGGAGGGTCTGTTCCCTCTGTTAAGGGTCCATGTGATTGAGGGAATCATGGACGCGCTCGTTCAATTCTATGATCCGGTTTATCACTATTTCACATTCCCGGATTACCAGCTCGCACCAACGCTGGAGGAATATTCTCATCTGATCGATTTACATATCACAGATCGAGGTCCATTTTCTGGACTGGAAGAAATTTCAAAGAATCAGACCATTGCAAGAGCAATTCATTTGGACGAGTCTGAGGTTAGGACTCACCTAACTACCAAGGGTGGCATCCAAGGTTTGCTAGCCCAGTTCTTGACAAAGAAAGCCCTGTATTTTGCCAGTATAGGAAACGTGACTGCTTTTGAAAGCATCTTTGTCTTGCTCACCTACGGGTTATTCTTGTTTCCCAACATCAATAACTTCGTCGATATCAACTCCATTAAGGTTTTTCTCATTGGAAACCCTGTGTCGACTTTGCTCGCAGATGCGTATCATTCTATACACTTGGGAAATTTGTATAGCGGAGGGGAGATCACGTGCTGTGTACATCTGCTTTATAAATGGTTTATTTCTCACTTGCCCAAGTATGCTGCTTTTTGAGATTATAAGAGTGCCTTGCGCTGGTCGCAGAAGATCACGTCTCTTACCAACTCTGATGTAGATTGGTGTAATAGGATTTATGATGGGATCAGGATCATTGAACGTTGTGGAAACTTCCCCAACGTACCCCTTATAGGAACTAAGGGAGGAATCAATTACTATCCAGTTCTCGTTCAGCGTCAATTTGGATACCCGATGAGACACGTCCCACGGGGTGTTCATCTGGAAGGTATTTTCTTCAAGGAAGGAGAAAACGACAGAGCACTAAAGACGGAAATAGTGCACGCTTGGATACATGTTCATAAGAAAGGACGGGAGTCTCTAGGAAAACTGGACTGTGTCTCGGTGGAGCCTTATCTCCACTGGGTACAAACTAGAGATCTCAAGCTAAAGATGCCTTATCCTCATTACGGAATTCTTCCGCCGAGGGAATCTGTCATGTACTTCATGACGGAAACTGAAAAGCTTCAGGTTACTCTCAACAAATTTCAAAAGGAGAGAAGGTCTTGGAAGAACAAGTACCGCACCCTCGACGTAGATTGCATCAAAATACAACAATTACTGAAAGAGAAAGATGCTCTGATTGAAATTTTGGAGCAACATGTTGTAGAGAATCAAGATGACCAAAGGAATTTGCTCGCTCCTTTCACCTGGCAAAGGAATGACAACCAGACAACGGCTCCAGAGCCCCGGTCAAAGAAAAGGAAAGTACCAGAATCAGCACCCGATTTCTCTCCAGAGAGGACTCGGGACCCATTAGTTTAGGTTTCTATTTTTGCACCTTGTAATCTACTGTATTTCCATTTTTGTAATCCTTTGAATTCAATAAAAAGGGGTTTCCCCACCATTTGATATTTGCAATCTAATTGTCGAAGTTTATTTTGATTAAACCTTAAACAATTAATATAATCATTGCATTCATCATTCTCACATCACGTATTCTTCTTCCCTACAAATCTCACGTTTGTGTCTCGATTCTAGAGTCAAACTATCTCATTCATACAATACTCGGGCCAATCGTCAGAAAAAGATGGATGATCTTGAGGAAGAAAACAGAGAGTTGAAAGAAGAGATTGACGCTCTGAGAGAGGATATGAGAAAGCTTCGTAACGACATGCAAGCCATCGCAGAAGCTTAGCTACAAAGGACTGTGATCTCAAAGATCACCTTAACGCCCATAGTGGAGAAGTATGATCCTAGGTATCAAATGCCAAAAGATCATCCTTGGGGCATGTATGTTAACTATATCCTGGAAGGATATGTTCCGCCGATCACTGAAGATCAGGGAATCACAACAGAAGCCGCTGGGCCTGAAGGTTACAAACTTCGGGAAAGCGAAGATGCCAGGGGCATACTGAAGACTCCTAAAGGTTACAAACTTCGGGAAACTCCAGGACTCACTACCGTAGGCACGGTACCACCCCCTGTGGTGCACACTGTCCCGGAAGGACAGATTCCACAGATACCTTCTGGTAAGAAGGAAACTATGTTTGACATAATGGAGGAATTCCAGGAGCAGTTCTTGGAAATACAGAAGGAGCTGCAAGCCATTCGCGGTCAGGATTTATTTGGAAAGGACGCCGCAGATCTCTGCTTGGTCCCAAATGTGAAAGTTCCGCACAAGTTCCAAGTGCCCGACTTTGAAAAATACAAGGGTAACTCTTGCCCTCAAATCCATCTGGTGATGTACGCTCGGCGGATGTCAGCTCAGACGGAGAATCAGGACCTACTGATTCACTACTTTCAGGATAGTTTAACCGGTGCCGCACTCAAATGGTACATGGGTTTAAACCGTGCCACGATCAGCACATTCAGAGATCTTGGTACTGCCTTCGTCCAACAATACAAATATAATTTGGACATGGCACCCGACAGAGATCAACTCAGATCGATGTCGTAAAAGGACAAGGAAACCTTTAAGGAGTATGCTCAAAGGTGGCGTGAAATTGCCGCTCAAATTTGTCCACCTCTGGAGGAAAGAGAGATGACAAAGATGTTCTTAAAGACCTTAAGCTCATTTTACTATGACCGAATGGTTGCCAGTGCGCCCAGTGATTTCACCGAAATGGTTGGCATGGGTGTACGTCTTGAGGAAGCTGTCAGAGAAGGACGTTTGGTAAAAGACACTGGATCGACGAGCGGTACTAAAAAATACAGTAGTGCTCTCCCTAAGAAAAAAGATCAAGATATTGGGAATATCTCTCTTGGAAAGCAAAGGCGACAGTATCAGCCGGGTAGCAGCTGTAACTCCTGCTATCAACCCTGCGCCTATTCCTACGTATCAACCTCAGGTTGCGCAGAGCCAACCTGATCAGCAAAGGACACAACAACCTCTTCAGCAGGCTCGTCCTCCATACAACAACAACCGTACAACACGGCCACTAGGATTTGATCCTATACCCGTGTCGTACGCAGAGCTGTTTCCATTACTACTGGTTAAGGGGCACATTCAGACTAAATCTCCTCTTACAGTACCGGAAAATCCGCCTTTCTGGTTTAAGGTGGATCAAACTTGCCCTTATCATCAAGGAGGTCCAGGGCATAACATCGAGACTTGTCTCAATTTCAAGTCCCATGTGCAAAAACTTGTTAGGAGCGGGGTCTTATCCTTCAAGGATACAAATCCTAATGTTTTCACGAACCCGCTGCCTCAACATGAGAAGGCTGCAGTCAATTTGATAGAAGGAGAGACTAACAATGTCTATCAAATTCACGATGTACTCTTGTTGAAGACCAATCTGGTCAAGATGCATTGTAGACAGAGTGGATATGGCCATGTGCCACCTCATAACTATCACCAGTGTGATATCTGCTCTAAAGACAACCAAGGATGTTCTGTAGTGCAAGCAGCTCTACAGGAACAGATGGATCTCGGATGGATCCAAGAGCACCGAGTTCGTGGAGTTAACATGGTTTACACGAATTCCAACGTCATTCAGAACCACGATATCCGTGCAATGAATGTCAACTTGGTGGCAATGCACTCAAGGCAAAGCCAGTATCATAATCTGTCGCGGCACGATTATAGTTCCTGTCTAATTTTCTTGGTAAACAAACAGGGATGCTCTTTCATACAGGAGGCCCTCTAGCGTCAGATGGATCTTGGATGGATCCAAGACTACCATGATAGGAACCCTTATCAGATCAACATGGTTCAAATCTTCGATATTTGCGTGATGAATACCAACCAGGTAGAGTTACATGCTCAGCAGGTCTGACTCAGATTCTTAATATCACATGACTATCAAAGTTGTAAAGCGGGTTGCGAAAACAATCGAGGTTGTACCCTTGTCCAGGAGACACTTCATCACTTGTTAAATCACTGGTGGATGCCAATTTATATGGATGAAGATACTCAGCAAATTAGTATCAGTAATAGGAATCCTACTCGGCGTCAGAGTCAGGATGTCCGATCAATGGAAGCTAACTTAGTGAGGTTACATTGTGTTCAAAGTGGGCGTGGCACGGTGCCACCACATAATTATGAACGTTGTAGTGTCTGTTCAGAAAGTAACCAAGGGTGTTACCTTGTGAGAGCAGCTCTTCAGGGTCAGGTAGATCGTGGAGAGATTCGCCCATATCTGGGTTCTGGACCCATCAACTGCACGCCAAACTACCTTGCCGATCAAGTTGAGGATGTTGTCACGATCTCTGGTCATCACAGGACCAGGGATGTTTTTGCCATTATCCCTCTACTTGACAAATCTAAAGCTCCCAACCGGGAGCGGATCGAGAATGCTTATGATGGTCAGAGAAATCAGAAGGTTCCCATAGTCATTTATCTACCGGGACCACTACCGTATGAATCAGCTAAGGCAATCCCTTACAAATACGGTGCAACAATATTCGAGAATGGAAAGGAAATTCCATTACCCTCCGTCGTGAATATTGCAGACATCAGTCGTGTAACACGGAGCGGTAGAATCTTCAACCGAGGGGTTGGGGAACTTAACAAGGAAAAGGAACTTCAGACGGAAACTCCTGATCCACCAGTCGGTCAATCCAGTAATCCCGACCTTTCAAAAAACAATGATGAGATGCTGAAGCTCATCCAAAGGAGTGAATACAACATTGTGGATCAACTGTTACAAACTCCTTTAAAGATCTCGGTATTATCACTATTACTCAGTTCAGAAGCGCACAGGGAGGCTCTACAGAAAGTCTTGGAGCAAGCCTTTGTGGAACAGGATGTAACAATCAGACAGTTCGATAGCATTGTCTCTAACATCACTTCCTGCAATAATTTGGGATTTAGTGATGAGGAATTACCCGAAGAGGGTCGCCGTCATAACATGGCGCTCAATATCACAGTTAACTGCCAGGACGATGCTTTAGCCAGCGTACTGGTAGACACAGGGTCAGCCCTGAATGTTATGCCGAAGTCCACTTTGATGCAATTATCATTCAAAGGCCCTCCGATGAGAATCAGCGAGGTCGTCGTCAAAGCGTTCTACGGATCCAGAAAAACAGTTATCGGCGAAGTTGTTCTTCCCATAACTATCGGTCCTCACACTTTCCAAGGCACTTTCCAGGTCATGGACATCTGGGCGACGTACAGTTGTTTATTAGGAAGACCTTGGATACATCAGGCTGGGGCAGTTACTTCCACCCTCCACCAAAAGCTAAAGTTCGTCAAGAACGATCAACTTGTCACAGTCTGCGGGGAGCAGGCCTTGCTGGTGAGTAACTTGTCACCATCTACTAGTATAGAACCCGAGGAGGTTATTGGAACTCAGTTCCAAGCACTGTCGGTAAGCAAGAACAATCAGTTCAGAGGAGGAACCTCAATTTCCTCATACAATGATGCTATTAAAGCGGTTGAGAGTACCGATACAACAGGATGGGGACAGCTTGTCATTCCTACTGGCAATGCAACAAAGAAGGGTCTTGGTTTTTCTGCAACCTGTACCCAGACAGCTGCCAACGATGAAAGTCTTCATCCCCTTCAAAACTTCTTCCACAGTGGAGGTTTTCTTCACCCAGTGTCTCAAGCAGTACATGCTATCAATGAGGAAGATCCCTCTGACACAGATGAAGAATGGAAGTCCTACCTTAACGGGGACAGTTATATGTCTCAGGAAGAGGTGCCTACGCCATTTTGCTATCCCGCACAGAGTCCGAGATTTATACCAAGGTCAGACGTCGAAATGATCTATGGAGATTGTGATCTGGAAGGATGCCGTGCTCCGCCAAATTCATTAGAGGAAGACACTCTGATGAAAGACAACTTTGACCACAATTACTATGGCCCAATGGATGGTCTGCCAATGTGGCAACCTTACCCAGGAAACTTGGGGCAAGAGAGTCAGCCGAACAACAAAAATCGGCTGACCGTCATTGAACAGAATACTTGTGTCCCCACCATGTCATGGGATCAACACTCAGGTCATCCTGAAGCTACGCAACATGAAGATGAATTCGCAACGTTTGCAGGACTTGAATTCATCAACTATGCGTTTCCTGAGGTTAACGTCATCGAGAGAGATGACTCCTCCAGTTCCAAAGAAGTTTGGGACACTCTGGGAGAACCAAGTGGAAAATTCGACTTCATGGTCAAGTACACCACTCCCGAAAGCTCTCGTATCAAGCTCGAAGATATCCAGCCAACTGGATGGGGAGATACAGCTAAGAGCACAAATACTATGCAAAATACAACTGAGGAATTCTCCTACGACAATTTTGCCTGGGAGATAGATTCCAATGATCCTGCTCCACCAGAAATCAGCGTCATTTCTGAAGACAAATCAAGGAAGGTGCCAGACTTTGTGATTCACCGAGGAGTTCGCCGCCAATGGGTTGCCGTCGAGGTTCCGAAGATCGTTCATCAGTCAAAGTAATTGCCATCTTTAACCTTTCACCCTGCCCAGGTGAAACGGATGTTTTGATAGGGCTCGCTTTCTGTAAATTTTCCCTCTTCGCTCCGCCCAAAGCGACAGAGTTTTGTTTTATAGGGCTATAGTTTCAAAAATCGACTTGTTCATTAATAAAATAACGTCGTTTTGTAATTTCCGCATTAATTGTTGTTTTCTCTTTTTCGCTTTTTCTCAGAAAATGGTAATCCTAAAAAACAATTCAAATAAAAACAAGCAGTAAAATAAATACACTGCACACACTTGCATTTTCTCTATCTCTTCTAAACACGAATCATCACGTCATGCAGATTGCTTGTTTTAAACCCCGTTGAAACATACGATCCGATGCCTTCTCCCAACTTTGAGTTCCCGTTATTCGAGGCTGAAGAAGAAAATGACGACAAAATTCTAGAAGAGATCTCCCGACTACTCAGGCAAGAGGAAAGGTCCATTGAACCTCACAAAGAACCGTTGGAAACGGTAAACTTGGGTTCAGAAAAAGAGAGAAAAGAAATCAGGATTGGGGCACTGCTCAGTCCAACTGCCAAAGAGAGTTTGATAAAGGTTCTCAAAGAATTCCCCGATGTATTCACTTGGTCCTATCAGGATATGCCAGGGTTGGATACCAGCATCGTGGAACATCATTTACCGTTGAGATTGGAATGTCCGCCAGTAAAGCAAAGGCTGAGACGGACTCACCCAGACATGGCCATCAAAATCAAAGAGGAAATACAGAAACAGATTGACGCGGGTTTCCTCGCCACATCTGAATATCCTTAATGGTTAGCCAACATCGTACCCGTTCCCAAAAAGGATGGAAAGGTCAGAATGTGTGTTGATTACAGGGATCTGAATAAGGCTAGTCCAAAGGACGACTTTCCTTTACCACACATTGACATGCTGGTAGACAGCACAACAAAGTTCAAAATTTTCTCCTTCATGGATGGATTCTCGGGCTATAACCAGATCAAAATGGCGCCGAAAGACATGGAGAAAACTTCGTTCATTACCCCATGGGGTACCTTTGTTACAAAGTAATGCCGTTCGGTTTGAAGAACGTCGGGGCTACCTATCAAAGGGCCATGACTACTCTGTTTCATGACATGATACACAAAGAAATCGAGGTATATGTTGATGATATGATTGCAAAATCAAAAATAGAGAATGAACACGTTGAACATCTATCAAAATTGTTCGAACGTTTAAGAAAATTCAAGCTCCGCTTGAATCCCAACAAGTTCACCTTCGGTGTCCGTTCAGGGAAATTACTAGGGTTCATCGTCAGCCAGAAAGGAATTGAGGTTGATCCTGACAAGGTCAAGGCCATTCAAGAAATGCCTTCTCCGAAAACTGAAAAACAAGTCAGAGGATTCCTGGGACGTTTGAACTACATCTCCAGATTCATATTCCTCATGACCGCCACATGTGCGCCGATTTTCAAATTACTCAAAAAGAACCAGGATTGCATTTGGTCAGAAGATTGCCAACCCGCTTTCGACAGTATTAAGGAATACCTGTTGAATCCGCCGATTCTATCACCTCCAGTGGAAGGAAGACCACTGATCATTTACCTCACAGTCCTAGAGGACTCAATGGGATGTGTACTTGGCCAATAAGACGAAACCAAACGGAAAGAGTCTGCCATTTACTATCTAAGCAATAAATTCACCGACTACGAGACTCGGTACACGATGCTTGAGAAAACTTGTTGTGCTTTGGCTTGGGTAGCCAAACGTCTACGTCAATACATGATTCGTCATACTACTTGGTTAATCTCCGAAATGGATCCAATCAAGTATGTCTTCGAAAGGCCTGCTCTCACGGGAAGAATTGCCCGTTGGCAGATGTTGACATAGAGTACCACGCTCAGAAAGCCGTTAAGGGGAGTATTTTAGCCGATCATTTGGCTCATCAACCGATTGACAATCAAGAATCAACCGGGTTTGACTTCCCAGACGAAGATGTCATGTATCTAAAAATGAAAGATTGCGATGAACCGTTACCCAGTGAAGGGCCAGAACCAGGTTCCCAATGGGGACTTGTCTTTGACGGAGCAGTTAATCATTATGGAAACGGAATTGGGGCAATCATTGTTACCCCTCAGTGTACCCATATTCCTTTCACTGCCAGAATTACGTTCAAATGTACAAACAACGAGGCCGAATACGAAGCTTGCATCATGGGTCTCGAGGAAGCAATTGATTTAAGGATAAAAAACTTGGACGTATACGGCGATTCAGCCTTGGTTATCAATCAGATAAAAGGAGTTTGGAACACATACCAATCAGGATTGATTCCTTACAAAGACTACACAAGAAGGTTGCTACCTTTCTTCGACAGAGTTGAGTTTCATCATATCCCTCGTGAGGAGAATCACATGGCTGATGCATTAGCCACCATCTCTTCCATGATTAGTGTAGGTCAATGGAACGACTTACCTAAGATCGACATAATGCGCCTTGAACAGCCCGCTTACATCTTCACGATTGAAGCAGTCATAGATGACAAATCTCGGTATCACGATATCAAATGCTTCCTTCAGAAACAACAGTACCCACCTGGGGCACTAAGAAAAGACAGAAAAACCCTCAGAAGATTGGCTGGAAACTTCTTCCTGAGCGGTGACACTCTCTATAAGAGAAATTTTGACATGGTCTTGCTCCGATGCGTAGACAGACCAGAAGCAGACATGCTTATGAAAGAAATTCATGAAGGATCCTTTGGCACTCATGCCAATGGACACACAATGGCGAGAAAAATTCTAAGAGCAGGGTACTATTGGTTGACAATGGAATCCGACTGCTACAGGTACATGAGGAGGTGTCACAAGTGTCAGATATACTCCGACAAAATTCATGTACCGCCAACGCATCTTAAAGTTCTCTCTTCCCCAGGGCCATTTTCCATATGGGGAATTGACATGATTGGCATGATTGAGCTCAAGGCTTCAAACGGACATCGGTTCATCCTGGTAGCCATTGACTATTTCACTAAGTGGGTCAAAGCAGCGTCATTCGCCAATGTAACCCGACAAGTGGTGGTCCAATTTATCAAAAATAATATCATCTTCCGTTATGGAGTTCCGAGCCAGATCATTACGGATAACGGATCTAACTTGAATAACAAGATGATGAAAGAGTTGTGCGCAGAGTTCAAGATCGAACACCATAACTCATCTCCCTACCGACCTAAGATGAACGGAGCGGTAGAAGCGGCTAACAAGAACATCAAGAAGATCGTTCAAAAGATGGTTGTAACTTACAAAGACTGGCACGAGATGCTGCCCTTTGCTTTTCACGGTTATCGCACATCTGTTCGCACTTCAACAGGGGCAACCCCTTTCTCTCTAGTGTATGGCATGGAAGCAGTTCTCCCCATCGAAGTAGAGATCCCATCAATTCGAGTATTGATGGAAGCTAAGCTCACCGGAGCTGAATGGTGTCAAAACCGACACGATGAACTGAATCTGATCGAAGAAAAGAGAATAACGGCACTATGCCACGGTTAGTTATATCAACAGAGAATGAAGAGGGCGTTCGACAGAAAGGTCCGACCTCGTGTCTTCAGAAAAGGAGACCTCGTGCTCAAGAAGATACAATCTTTTCTCACTGACTCTCGGGGTAAATGGACTCCGAATTATGATGGTCCCTATGTGGTCACGAAAGCTTTCTCAGGCGGTGCCTTGAGACTTGCAACCATGGATGGAGAGGAATTTTCCTACCCCACGAATGTTGATGTAGTCAAGAAATACTTCGCCTAAACTAAAAAAAAAAACGTCTCGGTGGATTGAAAACCCGAAAGGGCGGTCCAGGCAAAAGTTAGAGACATGGAAAAATCATCCCGGTGGATTGGAAACATCAAAGTACAATCCAGGCAAAAATTAGGGATAATGGCAAGTAACTATGTTCAACAGAGGCAAGTCCCTCAGCAGCAGCAGTTACATCATCCGCCAGAAAACTCCAATCAAGGTCATCTTCGACAGAAGCTCAGGATGTCCCGAATTCAAAGTTGGTAGAAGGATAATGGTCGTTATGTTTCAACGTAGCCCTTTTCCCTGTAAATTACCATTTTCTAACTTTGTATATACTCTTTGGAATCACGCGTTTGGATGATCTCCATCTTATTAATAAAATTTGAGCCCTTGTGCTTTTGTTTGTAATTCTTACTTGTTTTAGCTTTACAGAACAACATTTTAACATGATTAGCGATTCTTGAAATAAAACAAAAATGAATTTACTTGCTAACACTTTTTCTGCTTTTAAAATAAAGATGGCAATTTCTTTTGACTGTTAAACATCAGAAGAACATCGACCTCTTCTCCAAAAGTAAGCGAACTTCAAAGTGCAGAATCAAAGTACTCCTTCTAACCCAGTACGCCTGAATGAAGGGATCAACTATGTCAGAGACATTGTTTCGTCTGACACGCCATGGCAGAGTTCTTACCTCCTAAGCTCGACCAACATAGTTCCCCGCGAGGACTACTTTTCCTAAGCAAGGTGGAATTGCTATCTTGAACCCGCGATATTTCTACATGCCCCGCGATGGCCGAGTATCCAGTCATGTTCATCTTTCAGTTGTGTGTCGCGTCAGTTTTGTCAGCATATACATACACACGTCATGCATTATTGATTCGCATTCACACTTCATATTGCATCACTATCACTCTAGTCGGTCTTGTCCCCTAGTGATAGAAGTTCTCTCAATCGAGTCGTTAGTTCTTGCCTCGTCAGGAAACGTTGTGTCTGAACAGCCTAGCCTCCAGTTTATTTCTGGAAGGAAGTTGGCCCTTGACCACTTTGATAACTTGAACCTCTGAAAAACCAGAGAAACTTTCAGTCAGCATCACTCTTTGCCATTGAAGATGATATCCTTGCTTTCCCGGATTAAGGAAAATCCACAGAGAAAGCCTCGTAATCAGAGATTCGGCAGCATGCCAGTTTCATTCCGAAAAGACCGTTGAGGAAAAGGTCCTCGGCATCTCAAAATTGGACCCCATCATATGGCATTTCTCCGGGAAGATCCTGAGAAAAGTATGATGTAAGACCCCAAGCGAAAGCAGTCTTCCATGAAACTCGCTTTCTCCAGTAGAAACAAATGGCGTCTCCAATAGAGAAGTTTCTGCAACTCTACAATTCAGACGACTGGGTTCCCCAGCAAGTCTGACATCAAAACTTTTTCCACTCAAATGGCATCTCCCAAGGAAAATTGGCGAGAAGTTTGAAGGAAAGCCGCTACGAATAGCGTCCCTTGTCAGTAAAGTTTATTGACGAAAGAAACTAAGACCAGTTCCTTGGTAGGAAACCAAGATCGAGGGGAAGTTTACTTCAGAAACTAAGACCAGTTCCTTGGTAGGAAACCAGGATCGAGGGGAAGTTTATTTCAGAAACTAAGACCAGTTCCTTGGTAGGAAACCAGGATCGAGGGGAAGTTTACTTTTTTTTAAGCATCATTGCTTAGCAAAAGAAGATGAATGCGTAAGCTACCATTCATGATCACCATCAAAATTTTGGGCATTCCGATATTTAATCCTCTTGCACCCTGAATGGCCGAATACCTTTGCCATTCATACCTTCGGGTCCAAGAAGATTAAATAGGGGCATCTGTCATACCCCAAATTTTGACCACTAAGATTTCCCATCATTGTGAAAATCATCACTACAATATGGATGTACCTTTGTGCCTCATCAATCTCCTCAAGGAATTGTTGAGCATTCACTACTATCAAAATTAGTGTTTCAGGCCCTCTCAGAGCCTTAGACAAAGGATCAATCAAGGAATGACATGATTTTCAACTTGTCTAACCTCTTAAACATCCACAATGGATCAAGAGGACCCCCACACCAAGGATTAAGTACAAAGCTGCTCCCTTTTGGGTGGATCAAGCCTCAAGATCGCCAGTGTCACCAAATTAGGGTTTCGGTCGACCAGGGCCTCCAGGTGGAGAATTTCCTCTGGGCATGAGCCAAAGATCCAAAACACAACCTAATATACTCCATGGAACCTCATGGACCCATTCATCAAGTCAATTTTGCCTCAGGGGATGCATTCATCAAAAATCAGGAATTAGGGTTTCTTGACCTAATTCACCCCTAAGTTGACTTTTAGGGCAAATCATGAGCCAAGACCTTAATAAAGGGTTTGAGGGTCTCTAATGAACTATATTGATCCATTTGGAACAATGGATTAATCCAAGAGGTTTGAGCAATAAGTCTCAATTTCATCTGCACCACAATTAGGGTTTTAAGGAAAAAGTCAACTGTAACTTTGACTTTTGACCAGGACATGCTCCCAAGCCCTATGACATGCATCAATATACCCTATGACACCCATGGAGCATGCCCATCAAGTTTGATTTAGGTCAAGGACATGATTTCATGAAGAATTGCACAGTTTAGAATTCATCTGATAAAAAGTCAACTGTGCACAAAAGTCAACTTTGACTTTTTGAGATTTTTCACAAAAATGGATTTTTAACCCTAAAATGTTGTTAATGTATGATTTGAATCATCATTCATCAAGAAAAATCAAGAAAAGTTGGGTAACTGGTAAAAGGGGTAACCATAAAAACTTAGAAAATTTTTTAAGTTAAAAATAAAGTGGCTAGGGTACCAACTTTGGAGGGTCATAACTCCTAAACCACAAAGCCATTTTCTCCCATCCAAGGCTTGATTTGTAGATCTCATTGCCCTCTACAAAAACGTCAACTAGACCTAATTCCAATTAATTGGGGATTTTGAGTTATGGAGTGATCAAAGTCACTAAAAACATGAAAGTACAACTTTTTCAACACTTAGAAAAATTCAGGGCAAGGCAGATTTTGTGTTGAAACACCAAAACTTGTGAGATCTTTTCACATAGTTGCAAGCTGAATCAAGTCCAAAGATAAACATCAATGTTGTTGCAAATGTTGCCAAGAATTCAAAGAGCTTAACAACATGAATTGATTCAACTTTAGCCAAGAGAAATCCATGCCCAAAGCCATGCTGCTGCAAGCTGTTTTGGAAAAATCAGTTTGCATGTTTGCTTGCCACACACGATTTTGAACCAAAAACTGAGGATCAGCATGTCACATATACTCAAACCAATCACAATGCATCTGATCCAACTGATAAGGCTGAGTAAAAAAGCCAAGGAATCTTCCAATTTGAAATTCATCCACTTTGGCACATTTTGCCTTGAATTCAAAGGGCATTAATGTGGAATAGTGCATTTTCAACAAAGTCACTCTACACAGTCAAGTTCTCTGATTATAAAATAATAAAAACATCTGAAGAATGTGAATTTGGTCAAGGCATAGCCCTGCTCTTAGGAATGGCTAGTTTGCCTTGCTTGAGAAGAAATCCTCTAAGCCAATCCATGCAAATGTGATCTGATCCAGCAGCCATTCACTATTCCTCCAAGATAAAAGTTGATCACGTATAAATAGAGGTTCCAATGGATCATTCAACTCACACCAAAGCCAGTTACAGAACTAATTTCTCTCATTCTTCCTTAAACCTCAAGTTTTTTGGTTTTTGAGTAACCACTATCGAGTTTTGAGTTGTAGCCTTAAGCAATCAATTCCAATTGCTCAAACACATCACATATGATGTATTTGAGGTGTCCAAACACTTAAACACTGACTGTAACACCTCGGGCTCAAAATCACTCTTCAACCAAGCCATTATGCCTCAATTATGCAGGTGGAGGTCTCCAGCTTGATCCAAAGGGTTTCAAAGTGTTCCAAAGCTTGCAACACACTCCATAACATCCATTGAAGCTGTAGGGATCATTAATTCACAACTGGAACAAGGTTTGTGCAGAGTTCCATTTCAGCTTACATCAAGGTAAGCCTCAAAACTCCAACTCCATGATCCATGCATATTTCCTTGCATGATATTTTTGCCAATTGCTTGCCATCATATGTTGATTGTTTTCCCTCAAAAAATTTGATCATAGCACTCATAATCATGCCTACTCGACTGCTTTTGCAAAATTAGGGTTCATACGGCCACAATGATATAATTTGCTATACACTGAAAATGAATGAAATTGGGTATTGCCATCTTCTTCCTTGTGAAAAAACGCATGAGTTTGGTGTTTGAATCATGTCAAATGGTTGAGAGATGAGTGAGATAGAGGGCTTCATGCACGAGCTAGAGGAAGAAGATGGCCATGGTGCCATTCTCAGAAAATCCAACAAGTTCTCTATATATGTTTCCCTTGCCATGTTATATTTGAATTGGCATTGCGCCCCAGCGGTTCATCAGCTGGTTTTGTGTGTATTGGCAAGCGAGAGGTCTGGGGTTCGAATCCCCCTCGCCCCAGACTTCTTTTTATCACTTGTTTATTTTGTTATTTTTCATATTATTATTTTTAATGATTTGAAAAATTAATAACTCCTTCAATTTTTATCATTTTTTATTGGCTCTTTTTGCAATAATTCACAAAAATGTTTAATTATTTGATTTTACCAAAAAATCCCAAAAATATTATTTATTTCATATATTTGATATTTTTGCAAAGAATTAATGTTTTATGTGTTTTTAGCATTTAAAATATTTTTTCTCCCTTTATTTTCTAACCCTAATTTGATTTCAATCATTTTGTAGGAAGAAACCTGATTTTTTGGAACATTGATCCAAGATCATAATTTGTTTTCATATATTTAACAAACATTGATCATTTTAATTGAATTTTTATTCAATTAAAAATACATTTTGAAAACAAATTAGGGTTTTGAATCAATTCAACCCTCATCAAACTTTTTTCAAACACTTTTTGGGCCTCTAATAGAGTGTAAGACCCAATCCTTTCTAAATACAAACCATTTTGGGCCTCACTTATTGTATAAGTCCCACTGTATTTTCAAAAACCTCGGCGCGCTCGCCAATTCAAAAATCAAACCCTGGGCCTCTCCTTGAGCTATAAGACCCATTTAAAACTTTTTGGGCCTCTAATAGAGTGTAAGACCCAACCACCTTTTAACCTAAAAACTTTGGGCCTCACTTATTGTATAAGTCCCTTCGCGTTAAAAAAAAATCTCGGCGCGATTGCCATTTCAAACGGAAATACAAACTGGGCCTACCCTCGTGTAGTAAGACCCATTTCGTTTCTTTAAAACTTTTTGGGCCTCTTGAGAGAGTGTAAGACCCATCCCCTTTGTACAGAAAACCTTTTTTTGGGCCACAGTCACTTGTATAAGTCCCTCTGTACGAATTCAACAGTAAAATCACTGATAAAACTTGGGCCTCTCCTTGAGCTGTAAGCCCCAAATCTTTCTTTTTCAAAGCACTTTCTCCTTTGATTTTGAATATACTGTTGTTTTCAATCTTTCTTTGTTGAACAACTAACCAAACATCATGGAAGCTCTACAACCGAGTAAGTGGTTATTGCTTTCATTTACCGCTTTCATATACATATAACTATATTGTGGGGCTGTTTCACTGTAAGTCTTCTTTCATAAACTCATATCAACTGTGTAATAATAGTATAGGTATTTAGAGTTTCCTCGGAAACTACATCTAGAACTAGGTGACGCTGTTTCGTTTATTCGTAGAAATAGACAACTAGATCCCCAATAGGATCACCAGATACAGTCTTCTCTTCGGCTGTCCTCATTAGGAGTTGTCAAGAAACTCTACTCCCAAAGATGAATGTATTCTCCGTGAATGGAATCTTTGAGTTTCTTCCAAATTCTCGAACTTTCCTGACTTGATCTATTCCTTGTGAATAGCTTGCCTTGAATTTCTCGGGGTTTGGGGACCCACGGGCTTCTTAAAAGCATCGGCCTCCTCTTAGGCATCATACAAGGACCCACAGGCTTCTTAATAACAACCCCGCATCCTCTTGGGCTTAGTACAAGGACCCTACGGCTTCTTAGAAGTATTCACAGCCTCCTCTTAGGCTTCGTATAATGATCTCTTCCTCCGGGAATGATAGCCTCCTCTTGGGCTTTGTACAAGGACCGATCGACTTCTTAAAAGTTTCCAGCCTCCTCTTGGGCTTCGTACAAATTATCCCGACGACTTCCTAGAGGTATAGGAACAGAACTTAGTCATCTGCATAGAACAGTCCTTTCATAGAGTCTACTACTATTTCTCAAAGCATGGTACAAAAGATGAAACTCTAGACTTGGACAGTCTAATATCCTTGAGTCTCAAAGACATTCTCAAGCACCCCTTCAAAAATAGGAAGAAAACCCATAGACTCAGACAGTCTCAATACCCTTCGGATTTCCCACTTCCTTAGAGAACAGGAATAACCTGGATCCTCCAATCAAATCCTTGAGTACAGTGTTGCTCATATAAGAACTGATTTTCTCTTTAAATCAGCATACTGGACCTGTCACTCAACTGAAACAGTAACCATAGCCTCCTCTCAGGCTTTGTATAATGATTCTTCTCCAGTGAAATTAGCCTCCTCTTGGGCTTTATACAATGATCCTCCCCAGCGGAGTCAAACAACGTTTAGCCTCTTTCTCGGGCTTTGTACGAGACACATAAGAGACTCCCTCGTTGAGTCAATCACCCCTTTGGCCTCCATCTCGGGCTTTATACGAGATACAAAAAGGTTCTTATTGAGCAAAACAAATAATAGCCTCCATCTCGGGCTTCGCACGAGATACAAAAAAACACTCTCTTGTTGAGTCAAATAGCCTTCATCTCGGGCTTTATATGAGATACCAAAAGACTCCATCGTCGAGTCAAAAACCTTTAAGCCTCTCACTCGGGCTTTGTACGAGACACATATTAGCCTCCTTTTAGGCTTTGTATAAGAAAACCACTGGTTGATCCAATCAACCTTTTAGCATCAAAGTTGTGCCTCGTTCACACTACACAAACATCAACAACTCCTTCCCTTTCATCTAATCACTGTAAGCGGCAAGCCTCTGGATCATCTACATCCATGCCACTGTCCCTCTTTTAGCATGAGAAATTCCTAAGGAAAGATGGCATTGCTCTAAACTGGGTTACAGTCTTCTCCTTCAGGTTGAAATCCCCTATAAAGGAATTTATGGCATTGTCGGATTCACATATCCCGGTTAAAGTAATCCTCCTTTACAGTCAGTCACCCAACAGTTGTGACAAACATACCCTCTTTAGAGATGACAAATTCTCTCTAAAGTCAAACCTATTCAGCTTCACATCTTGGGCTTTGAACAAGATACAAATCACCTTTCGCTTCACGTCTTGGGCTTTGAACAAGACACCAAATACCATTTCCTCCCATAGAATAGGAGGAACTACGAACGCTCTGATTTCCCTGTTTCGGTAAACGGGAATACGTAGGCATAAGATCGAAAGAAAAGATCTTAGCGAGCACACTAAACAAAAATCCCATACCACCATATATCATAATCCGAAGCAGTATCCTAACAAAATCCTAGAGAGAAATCAGTATTGGCGAAAATACAAATAACCAATACAAAGGCCCCACCACATTGATCGCATCCGTAACCTAACAGACCGCTGTTTAAACTCAGTATACAAAGCAGGGTTAATTGGAGACATCTATTTCCCTTCCTTCATCAGCTCACAATAGGATAAAAAATGAATCGACCTGTAGTTAAAACTCAACCGCAGAGAGCGACCAGCGCTTAAAAACTGCGTCCAAAATCGCTCGCTACACTATGAACTAGGCACATCTTTGATGCTAAAAGGTTGATTGGCTCAACCGGGGTTTTCCTTATACAAAGCCTAAGAGGAGGCTATTGGCCCAACAAGAGGGAGTTTTTATGTGTCTCGTACGAAGTCCGAGAGAGAGGCTAAAAGGGTTGACTCAACAAGAGAGTGCTTTGGTATCTCGTACGAAGCCCGAGATGGAGGCTAAAAGGGAGTTGACTCAACAAGAGAGTCTTTTATACTCAATAAGAGAGTGTTTTTGTATCTCGTACGAAGCCCGAGATGGAGGCTAACAGGGATTTGACTCAACAAGAGAGTGATTTAGTATCTCGTACGAAGCCCGAGACAGAGGCTAAAGGGGAAGTGACTCAATAAGAGAGTCTTTTTATACTCAACAAGAGAGTGTTTTGTATCTCGTACGAATCCCGAGATGGAGGCTATTGGGAGATTGAATCAACAAGAGAGTCTTTTATACTCAGCAAGAGAGTGTTTTGTATCTCGTACGAATCCCGAGATGAAGGCTAAAAAATGTTTGACTCAACAAGAGAGTCTTTTGTATCTCGTACGAAGCTCGAGATAGAGGCTGAAGGGGATTGACTCAACAAGAGAGTCTTTTATACTCAATAAGAGAGTGTTTTTGTATCTCGTACGAAGCCCGAGATAGAGGCTGAAGAATGTTTAACTCAACAAGAGAGTCTTTTATACTCAACAAGAGAGTGTTTTTGTATCTTGTACGAAGCCCGAGATAGAAGCTGAAGGTTAGCTCCGCTGGGGAGAATCATTGTACAAAGCCCAAGAGGAGGCTATGGTTACTATTTCAGTTGAGTGACAGGTCCAGCATGTTGGTTCAAAGAGAAAATCAGTTCTTATATGGGTGATGTCGTACTCATGGATTTGATCTGAGGATCGGGATTATTTCCTGTTCTCTAAGGAAACGGGGAATCTAAAGGAGCTTTAGACTGTCCGAGTCTACGGGTTTTATCTTTTGTACTATGCTTAAGAAACAGTAGTAATAGGATCTAGACTCTTTGAAAGACTTTTCTATTAAGATGACTAATTTATGTTCCTATACCTCTAGAAGGTCGTCGGGACAATTTGTACGAAGCCCAAGAGGAGGCAAGAAAAAATTTTAAGAAGCCGAGGGAAAATTTGTACGAAGCCCAAGAGGAGGCTATCTTCCTGGAGAAAGAATCATTATACGAAGCCTAAGAGGAGGCTGTGAAAACTTCTAAGAAGCCAACGGGTCCTTGTACAATGCCCAAGAGGAGGCGGGGATGCTTTTAGGAAGCCTGTGGGTCCCCAAACCCCGAGAAGTTCAAGACATGCCATTCACAGAGAATAGATCAAGCCAGGAAAATCTGAGAATTTGGAAGAAACTCAAGAGATGCCATTCACGGAGAAAAGACCATCTCTGGGGAATTAGAGTTTCTTTGACAACTTCTAAGGGTGACAGTCTGAGAAAGGGTTCAAAAAAAGAATCTGCCTTTCACATCTCCATATTGTTTAACCCCAAGAGGAGGGAAGACTGTGTCTGGTAATCCTATGGGGATCTAGTTTTGACTGTATTTAAGAGTGATCAACGGGGCTTTACCTAGTGCTAGACGTAGTTGCCAGGGAAAACTCTAAATAACTATACTATATTACACAGTTGGTATATGACAAGTATATAAAAGCTTATGAAAGAAGACTTACAGTGAAACAGCCCCACAGTACAGTTATATATATGAAAGCGGTAAATGAAAGCGGGTAAACACTTACTCTGTTGTAGAGCTTCCATGCTGTTTGGTTAGTTGTCCAACAAAGGAAACTTTGATAACAATATTATATGCAAAATCAAAGGAGAAAGTATTTTGAAAGGAAAATTGGGGCTTACAACTCAAGGAGAGGCCCAGGATTTTATTAGTGATCGCACTGTCGTTTTGTACAGGGACTTATACAAGTGACTGAGGCCCAAGAAAGGTTTTCTATACAAGGGAATGGGTCTTACACTCTCTCAAGAGGCCCAAAGGGTTTAAAGAAAAGGAATGTGGCTTATAACACGAGGGAAGGCCCAAATAATTTGATTTTTGAACTGGCGATCGCGCTGGGGTTTCTTTTAACGCAGAGGGACTTATACAATATCTGAGGTCCAAAATTGTTTTGGTTAAAAGGGGTTTGGGTATTACACTCTATTAGAGGCCCAAAATGATTTTGAATGAGATATGGGGCTTACAACTCAAGGAGAGACCCAGATGGTTTTGAAAAGAGGCGACGATCGCGTCGTTGTTTTTGAAAATACAGTGGGTCGTATACAATAAGTGAGGCCCAAGAAAGGTTTGTATTTAAAAAGGATTGGGTCTTACACTCTATTAGAGGCCCAAAAATGATTTTGAAGAAAATAAATGGGGCTTATAACACGAGGGTAGACCCAGATGACTTTTGATTTTTAAAATGGCGATCGCGCCAAGATTTGGAAAACACAGTGGGTCTTATACAACAACTGAGGCCCAAGTCATTTTGGTTTCAAAAAAAGGGTTGGGTCTTACACTCTATTAGAGGCCCATGAGTGTTTGAAAATGATTTGTGAGGGTGAAAATCAAAGAAACCCTAATTTGTTTTCCTTTAAAAGTAAATATTTAAAGAAAATCAAATAAAAATGATAAAAATACCAAATGGGTTTGAATAAACCACTTGTGATTTTTGTTTAAGTTTTGAAAAATGAGGTTTTAATCACAAGAGATATTAAAACTCATTTGGTTTTGATTTTCAAAGTAAATATTCATTTTTAAAATGTTTAAAATAATTAAAAAGGAATTTATTCACAAAAATACTAATTATATTAAATTAATAATATAAATTTAATTTTTTTGTGTAGTAAAATATTTCAACATTTTTTTTTATTTTTTTGCAAAAAAGAACCAACCAAAAATAATTAAAATTGAAGGAGTTATTAATTTTCCAATTAATTAACAAAACATGAAAATATTGGAAAAAATAGCAAAAAGGTGAAAAAAACACAAAATGGCATGGGTGGGGTTTGAACCCACGACCTCAAGGTTATAGGGCGCGCGCCTTACCACTAGGGTGGTGATACATCCGTTAATTGAAACAAACCAACAAATACACAAGGCTTACCTTATTTTCTAGGCCTGGCCAAGGCAAGGCAAGGCAAGTTTTGCCAAGAAACGGGAAGGTCCATAACTTTCTCATTTCTCCATGGATGGGGACAAAATTTATACGCATCTGGTCTAGAATTTCACAAGGAATCCAATGGTGGTGGTATTTTTTTCAGATCATGATCCCTCTTCAAAATCTGGAAGTGGTTTTGAAATAGGCCTATAATTGCATTTTCTATGCTACACTTTGGTACAGGCATGAATTACATGATAAATTGGTTTAAACACAACATATATAACATGTATGAGATGTGCATGATCAATGGACTTCAAAGCAATGCATATTTTGGAAGATTCAAGTCATGATGCTTACCTCTCTTTTGAGCTTTTGGAGTTTTTGTGCAATCTGCCACGTCCCTTATTCCAGAAATGGTTTGATACTTTAGACACTCTCAAATGATCCCTTAGAATCTTTTAGGATGAGTGGAATCAGCTGGAACCTGCAAAAACACAAACTGGCCCTTTCTTGCAAAAGGGGTTAAAATGGCCAAAATAGCAACTCCCTCAAATGGTGTTCCAGATGGGGGGAACCATTTGGGACAGTTCAAGGATGATATTTGGAGTGTGTTTGAGGTTTTATCTGGTTTGGAAAGTGACTGAATCAAGACATGGCTTGAAAAATGCACAAAAGTACTATTTTGAGGTTTTGAGAGGTGACTTTGTGATTTAAGGATTACAGGTCACTTGTGTGAGTTTGGACAGCTTAGATATGATATATGTGAGGTGTTAGGATCATGAGCTGTGGTGGAATTGCTCTCTAACTCAAAAACTCAGAGTTACCTTGCTAAAGAAGGTATTTTTGCCTAAAGAAAAGGATTTTGAGGAAAGCATCTGTTTGATGGCTTTGGTGTACTCAAACTGAGCACAAATGAGCTCTATTTATAGTAGAGTAAGTTTGTTTTGGGATCAATAGTGAATGGCAACTACAGCAGAGGTTTGGCCAATGTTGATCAATGGGAAGCCAAGTCTCCTCTAGCCATTGACTAGAGGTTAGAGCACAGGCCTTTGGTTCCCTAGTTGTTGAATCATTCTTGACTGAATTCAGTTGCAAATGTGTCAGTCCATGCCACCTCTAAGCATCCATTAAATGCTCCAATCCAAAATTGGAGTCTTGTCCCTCTTTTAGGGATTTCTAGGTTTGGCATGCTACTTCTTGTTCCAAAGACTTTGGAGGCTTGGATCAGTGTTGGTTCCCTTTAGATTTGATCCTCAAATGTGTCCAAAGTGATGACAAGGCTTGGAATTATCTGAATTTTCCAAATCGAGCAAAAGTGCAAAATTCTGCCTAGCCTTGGCAGTTTTCAGCAAGACATATTGCCATTGTCATATCTCATGACTCAAGTTGAGTTTTGTGATGTTCTTGGTCATTTTGGAAAGCCCTCATATGATACAACAACTGTTTGATCATAATTGGTTTTGATACTTTTTGGATCCAAGTGAAAAATGCCCCTACATTTGGAAAAAAGTAAGGCAGATTCTGACTTAGTGAAAATTTCACTAAGTGTTGGAAAAAGTGGCATTTCATGTTTTCAACCATTTTGATCATTCCATAACTCAAAATCCATAATGAATTGGAATGAGGTGTAGTTAACACTTTTGTAGAGGGCCATGAGGGCTACAAATCCATTTTTGGATGGGGAAAAATGGCCTTGTGGTTTAAGAGTTATGATCCTCCAACGTTGGTACCCTAGCCACTTTATTCCATAACCTCGAAAATTTTCTATGTTTTTATGGTTACCCCTTTTACAAGTTATCCCTTTTTTCTTGATTTTTCTTGATGAATGATGATTCCAATCACACATTAACATCATTTTAGGGTTAAAAAACCATAATTGTGAAACTTGTTGCTCAAGCTTCTTGGATTAATCCATTGTTGCAAATGGATCAATTTAGTATGTTAGAGGCCCTAAAATCATGTCTTGAGGTCTTGGCTCGTGATTTATCCCAAAAGTCAACTTAGGGGTGAATTAGGTCAAGAAACCCTAATTCCTGATTTTTTATGAATGCTTCCCCTGAGGCAAAGTTGACTTGATGATTGGGTCCATGAGGTTCCATGGAGTATCTTAGGATATGCTTTGAAGCATTGGCTCATTCCCAGAGGAAAATTCCCATTTGGAGGCCCTGGTCGACCAAAACCCTAATTTGGTGACACTGGCGATCTTGAGGCTTGATCCACCTAGAAGGGAGCAGCCTTGTGCTTAATCCTTGATGTGGGAGTCCTCTTGATCCATTGTGGATGTTTGAGAGGTTAAACAAGTTAAAGATCATGTCATTCCTTAATTGATCTTTTGTCTAAGGCTCAGAGAGGGCTTGAAACTCTAATTTTGACAGTAGTGGATGCTTGCCCATCTTTGGGGAGACTGATGAGGCATGATGGCTCTCCATATTGTGTTGATGATTTGTACAATGATGGGAGATCTTAGTGGTCAAAATTTGGGGTATGACAGTCGCCAGAAAGATCAAGAAATCAATGGGAACCTCTTGCTGTCAGGACCCTTTTGGCTGCTCCAACTTTTGCTTAATGCCACCTTTGAAGCCAGTCTCCATAACAAAGGGACCGTGGATGAAGAGGGTGCCGAGATCAAAGAGAGACGAGTCTAATGGACACAATTGGTGCAACTAACCCCTAATGAAGAAGGGAAGACACTTAGGGCATCCTTCTCTAGCTTTATCAAGATGTTTGCCAAGCGCTATAAATTCACACCAAGGATGGCCCCCTTGTCGCTCCCGGGATTTTCATCCTAGTACAAACGCGAAAGTGGCACCGAACAGAGTCGCCAGCAATGTGTATTTATCCCAAGAGAGGGAAAGGAAACACCGCATAAACCTAAAGGAAAGGATAGAGCATGGTCTTACGACCAAAAGAAATGGGTTCGGGAGTCGGTTACGCGCGGGGAAGGTATTAGCACCCCCACGCGTCCATCGTACCCGATGGGATCCACGCTTGCTTGTCTCGATCAAAGGGTGTAAAGAAAGGATACTGGAAAAGGAACTGAAAGAAAGAAAGGAGAAAGAAAAGAAAAGGAACGGGAAACAAATGTAGGGAAAATAAAAGAAGTGCTCGCATGGGCCCTACCCCACTGCCTACGTATCTCATCGGGAGCATGAGAATCAGAGCGACGTAGTTCCCCTCACTAGGGATGGATTGTGTTTTTTAGAGAACGGCTTACGTTCTAGCTCAGGTGTTGCAGGCTCGCTGGTCCGAGTGCGTTACCATCTTGCAAGAGAACGAGTAGGAGCACGTTCATACGTTGAGAGTGAGCGAGATGAGAAAAGAATTCCCGAAGGAAAGACGTTATTGTTTGTTTTTTGTCTTTTAGAAGGAAGTGTTTTGGATTTGTTTGCATATGACAGTGTATCTGGATCTTAGCCATTGGAATGTGTACATTCTCACATTCCAAGATGGAATGGGTAAGAAAGCACACTAAGAGTGAAGAAGACCCCCACACTTAGTTCCAATTGTCAAGGTTCAAACACACTAGCGTACTTGTATTTATTAAGTGTTTTTGTTGATTAAGAAATGAAGAAGTTTTTTATTATTTGCACCTTCAACAAGTATTGCATTTAAGTCCCTCATACAAGATCAAATGTTTAACACATTGACCCAAGATGGGCTATATGCTACACATTCTAAGATTACAAGAGAAGACCCCTTATAATCTTTTCTTTATATGAAAGGCCTAAATGCAATAAATGCCTACCTTTATTATATGTTTTGAATTTTCTTTGAGATGAGAAGATGAAAGACTCAAGAGAGGGTAAAGGTAAAAATCTATATGGACTAAGACTCAATCCTAATTGATTAGTTAAGGGAGTGATCCTAAAGTTTGTGAGGTTTCAACCTAAAGTCTAAAGAAAGAATGAATTAAACAATTCACTTCTAAAGTAGAAGATGAATTGTAATTCACAAAGGGAAAGTGATGAGTTATTAAAAGAAAGCACATAAGTGCTTAACAAAACACAAAATGGAATTGTAAAAGAGAAAGGATAGAAGTTGAATGTGGATTCCTTATCCACACTCAATTGAAACTTACCAAAGCCCCTACATAGTTAGTAAACATGTATAAGAAGTATAAGAAGTAAAAGAACATGTAATGCATCATAAACTCAAAAGAATTGAATGAGAAACCAAATCCTAGAGCCACAACCAGAATGGGCATCATATGGACAACAAGTGCATATCATCATACAATTGCAAGTGAATAAGCAATAATCATCACCCATTAGCATTTAAACATGTTACAAGAAGAAGGGGTAGATGAAAGATGGAAAGAAATGAAGAGGACATGCATAAATGGAACAGTAAATCAACAACCAGAATTGAAACTAAATGGAAAATGGTTTATAAACATCTCAAAAATATTTATGAATCAACTTCAAGACATTCAAGAAGTAATATAAGAAGAATTGAAATGAAAGTTCAAAAAGAAAGTGCAAACAATACATGTTAATGATGCACAAAGTTCAAATTGAAATGAACATGTAAAGATGACCTATAATATGTATCAAAGACCTATAATATCATATGAATGGCTCATAACATATGCAAATTCTCATACAAATGTGCACAAAAGAATTCATGTAAACATGCACTAAAGTTGTAATGACATGCCATAGATTATACTTCCAATGTAATGCATCAAACAAAGACCAAATGGATTCATGAAAATTATGCCAGCATATTATTGGAATGCCTAGGTCAGAAATGCATCATACATCAAGATAGCATGTAAAAACTCAGAGCAGCATGACTTCAAACAAAGCAATTAGGTCAAATTGAAACATCATGCAAAGTGGTGCAAATATAGGCATCAAAACATGTCATAAAGTGACCTAAAAAATCAAACAAAAATCATCTAACATGCTTCAATGTATTAGTGAATCAATGCAAAAAGAATCATGTCAAAACAGTTGGTAATGAGCAAGAACAAAATTAAACAAATTCATGTATCATGCTTAGAATGCATCTAAATGGAAATTCAAAGAAAATTATGGACCAGGGGTAAAAAGGTCATAAAATCAAGAAATAAAATCATGGAAAATTTCCTAAATGTTTTAGTGATACTCATGAATTTTTGTGGAATTTTATAATGTTGTTTTGTATTTTAAAAAATTAAAATTGAAACGTGCATAAAATGAAGAAAATCAAAAGAAATAGAAACAAGTAGGGGGTGCATGCATAGCAGATTCCATGTTCAAATTGGTCTGGGCCTTTAAATGTTAGGTGTGAATAGCAAAGGTTTCAGGGTCCATTTGCGCGTGGAACACAATAGCAAACATGCACTTTCAGTCAAATAAAGTCAAACAATGATCACCATCGGATTGAGTCAGGTCAACAAACGAGTCAAAGTAAGCAAGATCAATGCACACACGTGAGGGAACACAATTACTAACATGCACTGCGCCACATTTTGTTTAAGTGAAATCAGAAATGGAGCACGTGAGGTGCACACCTTTTTTAATGCGTTGGCCAATCCTACACCACACGATGCAAGTGAATCCACGGTCACGATTAAAACTGCAAACCAAACCCTAACACATGATCACCGGCCGGAGAGGGACCTCCGGTCACCTTCTCCGGCCATGCACCACCGTCTGCAACTCTCACATGTCCCAGAAATGCCCAACTATTATACCAAAATGAAGCTGAGCTCACGTAGATTAAGAATTCACCATTGTTTTTCACATACCAAGCACACACATAGAGAACAGAGGAGATTAAACCAAGCCCTAACTTTTGGATCTAAGCCTCTACAAGGCCTATCAACTAGCCGGAGTAAGCAGAGCTTCTATCAAGCTTAAATTAACAAAAACAAGCTAAAATTAATGAAAATCAACTGAAGCAAAGTTGAATGATGAAACCTGAAAATGTGGAGCAATTGGAGATGTTGAGAAAAACCAGAGGAAAGCTTGATATGCTGAGCTTTTAGATCTTCAAGCTTAGCAAAATAAATGCTATGGATTCGTAAATAGATGAAGGATATTGAAGCTTGCAACGATGCTGAACTTGCAGAAATGGAGTTGTTCTTGTTGCTCTTGATTCAACCACACCAAGCAATGATCACTGGAAGCACAATGGAGTTGAAATCGTGGAGAAGAAGATGAGCAAAATCAGAGAGAGTGAGAGGAGAATTCTGAAGTGAATGTGAGAAATCAGTGTTGTCTGAGAAATGTGAGTGAAATTTGGTTTTATAGTGTGAGTTAGAAATGAACCAGAGGTGGTTAAGTGAGTGAGTCAACTGAGTCCAAGTTGAGTTAACTGAGCTGCCTCTAACTAACTGAGCCAAGTTAGTTAGGGCGAGTCAGCTGTGGGTGTGCTATAGTGGTGGAGGTCCATGGTGTTATGGTGGAAGTGAAAATGAACTGACATTGCACGGCTGTCTCACCAAACTTGTTCAGCAAGTTGCTTTTTTTCTATTTTCGTGCATGGCACGTGCTCATGTGCATGGACATGTGATGAGTGTTTGGTTAAATGAAGAAAGAGCTGGAGGGTGAGCAATGCACGAGCAAGCTGAGACAACAACAACAACATTCATTTTTTCTGGTTTTTTTTTTTAAGACAGTTTGGAAATAATGCAAACATGGATGTTTAATGGTGATTTTCTCTTGGCATTGTGGGTGATTTGGTGTGTTTTTGGAGTCATTGGAAAGAGGGCACATAGTGCTACAAGTTTGGTGTGAAAAAGGAATTGAAATGATACTTCAAACATGCTCCAAAATGACTATAAACTTAAGCACACAAGACTGGATGATGGGCGCATCAGGTGGTCGGTTGGCAAGGCTGGCATGGCACAAAATTTCAGCATAACCACCCTAACTTGAGGCCACTATTTCTCCATCATACCTTGATCAGATGAAATTTTGTCCAACATGAAACTTGAAGAAGACATTACAAGGAACATTTTTGATGTTGACAAGTTTTGAGAATGAAGCCTCTAACCATGCGAAAAATAGGTGTACATTTGGCCCACCAACTGTTTGTTAAAATGACTGCGCGCGTGCCCTGAAAATCTTGGTCATGACCTAGCTTTGAACCTACTTTGCTCAAACTTTGATCAATCATATCTCACTCAATTTTTATCCAATGGAGATGTTCCACACATGGATTTGAAGCTTAAAACAAGATCTTTTGTTGTGGCCGAGTGGAATTTTCATTTGGTGCTTCAATTTTAAATGGCCTTGGTTCAAACTCTGATGCAAAATGGCCAAAACTTACTATTTTTAGTAACCCTACTTCACCCAAAAATGGCAACTTTCCACATCTTGATTTTTTCATGATTCCTTTGGAGTTTCTTGACCAAATTTTGTACATTGGACATATGTAACATGAATTTCATGATTTTGGGCTCAAAAAGTCAAGAGTTGACTTTTTCCTCTGATTATTTGACTTTGCCCCAATTTCTCTGATTCTTGATCTTTCTTCCAATTGAACCACTTCTAAAACCAATTGAGATGCAATTTTCCACATACATACACTTAAGGACATATGGAATACCATGACATCAAGTTTTGTTCAAAAAATCAAAGATTCCCTGATTTAATGGGAAACCCTAGTTTTGGTGCCCACCTCCTAGGAGAAAAATGTGCAGTCTTCAATTTCAAATTCCTCAGAGTATGTTGTGTACCTTCTTAAAGGATGATGAGATATACCATTTGAGGATGATTTTGGATCAATGGGCTATCTCTTTTGAGGGTTTTTCTTCAATTTTTGAACCTCTTGCATGTTGAAGTATGTATTGCTTCAATCTCCCATTGGATTTCACCTTCTTGAGATTGTGGATGATCAATTGAGATGGTATGAGACATGAAAGACCTCTTGGCTTGCCTTGAGGGCACTTGATTGACCTTTTGTGCTTTGAATGATTCCTTGATTGTCCACCTTCCACCTGATCACATGCCCTGATGGTAAGAAGGATGCCATGCTTCATTTTTCTATATTAAATGCAATGCAATGCTAATGAGATGGATATGATATGATAAATGATAATGCCATGCTATGATGCCAAAAGGGGAGAGCAAATTTTGGGGTATTACAGCTGCCCCTATTCAAGAGCTGTAGACCTGAATGCCTGAAAGCAATTGCTTTCGGACTTTCAAGGTATATAGTGATTGAATACCAAATATAACCAAAAATTTGCTCTGGATGGTGAGAAAGAAACCCCCCGACATTGCTGGATTGAATCTTCAATGAAACATTGTCGGAGAAATCTGCCTTTTGAATGACACCAGACGTCTACTGGCTCGCCGCATTACTGGTAAACTTTAACAATGTCTTTTATGCAATTCCAGACGACTACTGGCCTGCCACACTGCTGGTGGACTTTAGAAATGTCTTTTTTTGAACGACGCCAGACGACTACTGGCTTGCCACACTACTGGTGGACTTTAATAATGTCTTTTATGCAATTCCAGACGACTACTGGCCTGCCACGCTACTGGTGGACTTTAATAATGTCTTTTATGCAATTCCAGACGACTACTGGCCTGCCACGCTACTGGTGGACTTTAATAATGTCTTTTATGCAATTCCAGACGACTACTGGCCTGCCACGCTACTGGTGGACTTTGCAGCTTCGTGCCACCCGAAGACGGACTTTTGCCACTCCCCTGTTGGACTTTTGCCACCCGAAGACGGACTTTTGCCAATCCACTGTTGGACTTTTGCCCCCCGAAGACGGACTTTTGCCAATCCACTGTTGGACTTTAAGAATTTGCCACCCTTAGATGGACCTTTCGCCAATCCACTGTTGGACTTTTGCCACCCGAAGACGGACTTTTGCCAATCCACTGTTGGACTTTTAGCTGCTTTGCCACCCGAAGATGGACTTTTGCCAATCCACTGTTGGACTTTAAGAATTTGCCACCCTTAGATGGACCTTTCACCAATCCACTGTTGGACTTTTGCCACCCGAAGACGGACTTTTGCCAATCCACTGTTGGACTTTTAGCTGCTTTGCCACCCGAAGATGGACTTTTGCCACTCCACTGTTGGACTTTAAGAATTTGCCACCCTTAGATGGACCTTTCGCAAAATTCCAATACTGGATTACACTCTGCATCCGTGTCAGACATCTCTGCCGACTTTGCTGAGGAACAATGATCAATGACTTGACTTTAGAGGTTCCTGAGAGGATAGCATCTCTGCTGGATAATGAATGAACAATCCGTCTGCTCCGAATTGTCAAGTTTGCCAAAAATAAATTGGACTTGAAGAATAATAGATCTGCCAGTAATCACTTCATCTGCTGGGGGAATGAATTCTGGTCACAGCGACTCCGTTGGGGATGAGAATTTCTTTGCATGGCGTCTTGCTAAGGAAGAAAAGTCATAAAAAAACTCTGCTTGGGGATCTATCCAATCCAAGACCCTTTGTAGGGGTTATCCACCTTTTGACCCGGCTGGGGAAAGACTGTGCCATCCTTGTTGAGGAATAGATTCTGCCGATCTTATAAACCTCTGCGGGGAGAACAACAACTCAGCTGGGGAGTATTGCTGACAAGATTCGATGCTGACCTCTGTGGGGGATCATTACCAGAGACACAAACTTGCTGGGGACCAGGGCTACTTTGCCAGGGATATGCGAATCCTGGTTAGAAAATTCCCCTGCAACTTGCTAGGAAAGAGTCCTTAGAGATCTGTTGGGGAAACCCAAAGCAAATCCACAGTAGTCTGCTGAAGAATATGACTGTCAAGCTTAGGATAAGTACCACAATGCCCCATGTTAGGCGAGCTTCCCTTTAGACAATTCCGTTAGGGATGACGAGTTTATAACAAACTCTGCTGGAGGAAACTGCTTTAAAACGTCTCGTGCTGGGGAATGCCTTTTGAGAGGATTTTACAGAAGACCAACTGTCCTCGAACTCTACTGGGGATGATCAACACTTCATGATGGGGAAACAAACATGCCCCATGCTTGGACAAAACAACAATTCGTCCCCGAAGAGGATGTCATAAGAGGATTTTACAGAAGATCTAGCCTCTTCAAACTCTTGTGACTTCGTTGGGGATAATGACCATCAGTTTCGGTGTCGACGAGACCACTCTTTTGGGGAACCTGTGACCATTATCGACACAGAAAAGCTTGTAGCTGTTGGAAGTACTGTATGAGAGAATCGACTTAATAAGATGCAACGGTACCCAGTTGAACTTAATTCACTGATATCGACCCGTTATGAACAATCGTCGACCGAACGATGAACGCCGATCTCCTTACCCATAATTGCCCCAGTCTTTTGCGTGGGGGTGATTTATTGCTGGTCTTGCGCTTAAAATCATCTGCACCTGCTACCTGCAACAAAAGAATATGCCCACATGCCCCGAATATTGCGTGGCTAGAATCCACCATCTGGGAGTATTCAACATTCGAAGTAATTTCAAATGTTTTTTCTGCGCATGTTATAGCAAGGCTGCCATGTTTTCAAATGCAATGTTTTATCAAAAATTAGGACGTTTTTGCAAACAAAGCAATAAAACAAAAATAGAAAGCTTTTTATTGAAATTCAATTTATTGACTGAGAGCCCAGAATAGGCAATTACATCCGGAAGCAATCCCTGGAAAGAGGTGATCGCTGAAAATTGAGAAAAGAAACTATCCTAATGGCAATGTGAAAACGGAATTCCACTGAGTTTCCATTCTGTTATGACCAGTATGTCTTCAAAACTCCCCGACCTTGCCTTCTGAGGAATGATCAGACCGATTCCTATCTTTCAGAACGTCAGTTGTTCAAACGATAATGGGGGATAGATAACTCAGACCATAGTCATTCGCTTAAATCCCTCTTTTGTGTGGACCGCCCTTTCAGGTTTTCGATCCACCAGGATACCCTTTTTTGCCTAAGTTGCCCTTTCGGGTTTTCAACTTACCGGGTGTACAAATCTTTTTTCAATTATATCCCTAATTTTTGCCCGAACCTTATTCTGTTTTTGGTTCGCCGGGATGCCCTTTTTTGCCTGGATTTTTTTATTCTTATTATCCAGCGGGTCTATTCATGCGAAGTATTTTTTGACTACGTCCGAGTTGACAGGGGATGAAAAGTCTTCGCCATCCATGGTTGTAAGCAATAGAGCTCCGCCCGAAAAGACCTTTTTAACCACGAATGGACCTTCATAATTAGGAGTCCATTTGCCCCTGTGATCTGTATTGGGAGGAAGGATCCTTTTGAGTACCACATCTCCGATTTTATAAACCCGAGGACGCACCTTCTGGTCAAATGCCTGTTTCATTCTGCGCTGATATAGTTGCCCATGACATACAGCCGCCAATCGCTTTTCCTCAATAAGGCTCAGCTGATCAAATCTGGCTCGTACCCATTCAGCTTCATCTAGCTTAACATCCATCATAACTCTGAGGGACGGAATCTCTACTTCAACCGATAGCACTGCCTCCATACCATATACAAGTGAGAATGGGGTTGCCCCAGTGGACATGCGTACCGACGTTCGATACCCATGCAAAGCAAATGGTAACATCTCATGCCAATCTTTGTACGTGACAACCATCTTCTGCACAATCTTCTTGATATTTTTGTTGGCCGCTTCGACCGCGCCATTCATCTTTGGGCGGTACGGAGAAGAATTGTGATGTTCGATTTTGAAGTCCCGGCATAACTCAGCCATCATCTTATTGTTCAAATTAGAACCATTATCAGTAATGATTCTTTCGGGAACTCCATATCGGCAAATGATATCCCGTTTTAAGAAACGAGCGACCACTTGTTTTGTAACATTGGCATAGGATGCGGCTTCAACCCATTTGGTGAAATAATCAATTGCCACCAAGATGAAACGATGACCATTAGAAGCTGTAGGCTCAATCTTTCCAATCATATCAATGCCCCACATGGCAAACGGCCAAGGCGACGACATGATACTCAACGGATTTGGAGGTACATGCACTTTATCTGCATAGATCTGGCATTTATGGCATTTGCGGGCATATTTGCAACAATCTGACTCCATAGTCAACCAATAATATCCCGATCTTAACAACTTTTTAGCCATTGCATGCCCTCCGGCATGGGTACCGAAAGAGCCTTCGTGCACTTCAATCATCAACAAGTCTGCTTCATGTCTATCCACACATCTAAGCAGGACCGTGTCAAAATTTCTTTTATACAGCACGCCATCTTTATTCAAGAAGAAACTACCAGCTAACCTTCTCAACGTCTTCCTGTCTTTGGACGATGCCCCGGACGGGTACTCTTGACTTTTCAAGAAACACTTAATGTCATGAAACCATGGCTTGTCATCAGACGTTGCATCGACCGCAAACACAAATGCTGGTCTGTCAAGGCGGGATACCTCAATCTTAGGTACATGGTTCCATCCTTGCACTTTGATCATGGAAGACAAAGTGGCCAAGGCATCAGCGAACCTATTCTCATCTCGAGGAATATGGTACAGTTTCACTGTTGTGAAAAATGTCAGCAATCTCCTTGTATAATCTCTATACGGCACTAGATTTGCTTGGTGCGTGTACCAACTCCCTTTCACTTGATTGATTACCAAAGCTGAATCACCAAATATATCAAGGGTCTTAATCCGTAGATTAATCGCCTCCTCGATCCCCATTATACAAGCTTCGTACTCTGCTTCATTGTTGGTGCATCCGAAAGTTATTCGGGCAGTGAAAGGCATATGAACACCTTCCGGCGTGATAAGAACCGCTCCAACTCCGCACCCATTCATATTGACAGCCCCATCGAACATCAGACTCCATTTGGATTCAGGGTCTGGCCCCTCCTCCGGAAGTGGTTCCTCGCAGTCTTTAGCTTTGAGAAACATGATGTCCTCATCAGGGAAGTCGAACTTCATGGGTTGGTAATCATCAATCGGCTGTTGCGCAAGATAGTCGGACAAGATACTTCCTTTGATGGCCTTTTGTGAAGTGTACTGAATGTCATACTCTGTCAAGACCATTTGCCACCGCGCAACTCTGCCTGTCAATGCTGGTTTCTCGAAAATGTATTTGATAGGATCCATTTTTGAAATCAACAAGGTTGTGTGCCTAACCATATATTGCCTCAATCGCTTAGCGGCCCATGCAAGCGCACAGCATGTCTTTTCAAGCATTGAGTATCGGGACTCACAATCATTGAACTTTTTGCTCAGGTAGTAAATAGCATGCTCCTTCTTACCTGTCTCGTCATGTTGACCGAGAACACAACCCATGGAACCTTCAAGCACTGTCAGATACATTATCAGCGGTCTCCCTTCAACTGGAGGCATTAGAATCGGAGGTTCCTGCAAGTATTCTTTTATCTTATCGAATGCCAATTGGCAATCGTCATTCCACCTGACCGTTTGATCTTTCCTTAACAATTTAAATATTGGCTCACACGTGGCTGTTAGGTGAGATATGAACCTTGCAATGTAGTTCAATCTACCCAAGAAACCACGAACCTCTTTTTCTGTTCTCGGTTCAGGCATTTCTTGTATTGCTTTCACCTTGGCAGGATCAACCTCGATTCCTCTTTCGCTCACAATGAAACCCAGTAACTTTCCAGAACGTACCCCAAACGTGCACTTGTTTGGATTTAATCTCAGACGAAACTTTCTCAACCTTTCAAACAGCTTTTTCAGGTCAACCAGATGTTCCTCTTCTGTTCTCGACTTGGCAATCATATCATCTACATAACATTCGATCTCCTTATGAATCAAGTCATGAAACAATGTCACCATCGCCCGCTGGTACGTTGCCCCTGCGTTTTTCAACCCAAAAGGCATTACTTTATAACAATATGTACCCCACGGAGTAATGAACGTGGTCTTCTCCATATCTTCAGGTGCCATCTTGATCTGGTTGTACCCGGAGAAACCGTCCATAAATGAGAATACTGAAAACTGAGCTGTATTATCGACCAGCACATCAATATGAGGTAGTGGAAAATCATCTTTCGGGTTAGCTTTATTAAGATCTCGATAATCCACACACATTCTCACTTTTCCATCTTTCTTTGGTACTGGCACGATGTTGGCTACCCACGGAGGATACTTTGTCACAGCAAGAAACCCAGCATCCCACTGCTTCTGGACTTCCTCCTTAATATTTAAAGCCATGTCGGGGTGAGTCCGACGAAGTTTCTGCTTGACTGGCGGACATTCTTCTCTTAATGGCAGCCTGTGCACTACAATATCCGTATCCAACCCCGGCATGTCTTGATACGACTAGGCGAAGATGTCAACATACTCGCGCAACATTTCCGTCAAAGTTTGCTTCACATCTGCTTGCAAGCTGGCACCAATCCTTATCTCTTTCTTGGCGTCCTTGGTACCAATATTGATGATTTCTACAGTCTCCTGATGAGGCTGGATGACCCTTTCCTCTTGTTTCAACAATCTGGCCAGTTCTTCAGAAAGTTCACAATCTTTCTCATCCCCTTCTTCGGCTTGATAAATCGGATTGTCAAAGTCATACATGGCCATATCTAAATCGTTATCAGTGGTATCCGGAGGATCAAGTCTGCATGAACGGGTTCATGCCTTATTTTAGAATTTATTTTTAAGCAAAACAAAAGAAAATGAAACATTGCCATTTTATTTTTTTTTGTGCAAAAATAAAAACTGAAAGACAGAGAACAAAATTTGATTGCAAAACGTCCTTTATTAATGATTAAACATTGCAAATGCAACCATGGTGGCCCTACAAATGAATCTATACGCCTTGGGCAGAGCGCAAGATTTTGACATGCATTATGGTTAGAAAAAACAAAGAAAAATTACTCTGTCTGAAGAGTAACCCGGATGACTTCTTCAACGAACCAGTTCTGCACTTGTTGTCCCGGAACATGAGGGCGTACCCAGTTGTCCAGGTCACAATCACTGTCAACACTATCCTCTGTGGCTGCACAAGACTGGTCCGTGTAGATAATTCCCCCACTATTGAAAGTAATGGGTCCCCTGCTCCCCGCATCTGAAGTTGTAGAGGGATGATAACCAATACCAAATTTGTCTTCCTTCATTGGGGTCTCTATCAACCTGCCCCAACCTTGGGCGTTGCCTGCCCTGACGACTTCGACAGCTTGTTTGTAAGATGAAATGGAGGTACCAGCCCCAACTGGTACAGAAGAAGACTCAGGTGCATCGTCAATGTTGACTGCTTCAAAGGATTGGCACAGCATCTCATGAATTTCCCCATCCATTTCAATGTACTTGAACGTGGACAAGTGACTCACAAAGATGTCTTCTTCCCCACACACTGTCACAACCTGCCCTTCAAACTCATACTTCAGCTTTTGATGTAGAGTAGAAGTAACAGCCCCGGCTCCGTGAATCCAAGGGCGTCCCAATAGGCAGCTATATGCAGGTTGTATGTCCATTACATGGAACGTGGATTTGAATACCTGTGGTCCAATTTGTACGGGCAATTCCACCTCACCAAACACAGATCGTCTGGTCCCATCGAATGCTCTGACCACCAATTCACTAGGCCTTAAGATCAAACCATCAACTTCCAGCTTCATTAATGCCTTCTTGGGCAAGACATTGAGTGATGAACCAGTGTCTACCAGTACATGAGATAACACTGCGCCCTTACACTCCATCGTGATATGCAAAGCCTTATTGTGGTTTCTTCCTTCAATCGTCAAATCTCTACTTGTAAAGCCCAAGCCATGGCTAACATTAACATTGGAGATTATGCCCTCGAGCTGATTAACAGTAATTTCTTGTGGCACGTACGCACTCTTCAACACTTTCAATAACGTCTGCCGGTGCGCATCAGAGCACATCAATAGTGACAAGATTGAAATCTTTGCAGGGGTCTGATTCAGTTGGTCCACAATCTTATAATCGCTTTTCTTGATTATCTTCATAAATTCTTCCATTTCCTTATCAAAAGTAATCTTTGTCTCTGCTTCAGGTGTAGGCGCACTTTCAACCACCTGTTTACCCTTAGCCTTTGCTGCAGCTTCTACCTCCTTATCACTTCTCAAGGTTTGGGGAGCGAACAACCTTCCACTCCTTGTAAAGCCCCCTACACCCCCTACATTATCAATATTTGGGCTGACTGACGACTCAACTTCTTGCTTTTTACCTTCGTAATATACATCTGCCCCATAGTGCCATGGGATAGCCTTCGTAGATGTGAACGGAATTGGTCCTGGCACCGTGATAGTGACAGGACTGGGCCCTTCTGGCGCAACACTCGCCACGGGAACTGCATTGACCGGCATTTGAATCTCAGCGGGAGTGTAATAGATGGTCACGGTTGATATCTCATCAGTGTCTTTCACGACTCTGTCGAACTGTAGACATCCTTCATCGATCAGATTCTGTAAACCCATCTTCAACTTATCACAGCCGTTCTCCTGATTCATACACTCAGAGCAATCTTGATTACAGCCCGGGAACACCTGTCCCTTCAATAAACGATCTTTTACAACCAACAAAGAAGTTTTCACTTGATGAACGTCTAACACCAAATTCAATCTCCTCCCATCTTCAATAGCGTACACATTTGCTGCACTATGATCAGGCATGGGATGCTGAGTAATATTAGGAGCGGGAGAGAAATTGATGGCTTTAGCATCAATCAAATCTTGTACTTTATGATGGAAAGCCCAGCATTTTTCAATGGAGTGCCCCTGAGCACCTGAGTGGAACTCACAACGAGCATTAGCATCGAAGTTAGGTGGCAAGTTTCCAGCAACCGGAGCTTTCATAGTACGGAGTTCTACCAACTTTAACTCGAGTAGCCGGGGCAACAGCGCGGCATAAGTCATAGGGAGAGGATCCATCTTACGATCCCTCTGTCTAGACCTTTGCTGGAAAAAAGGTTGTTGCTGTTGAACTTGTTGTTGGGGTTGTTGTTTCTGAACAGACGGTGTGGGGATTGTTACAGCATCTACCTGATAATAAGCTTGAGAACGCCCTCTGCCTCGTCCTCTAAACATAGCATTCGTATCACCTTCTCTTCTTTTCTGGTTACTAGCAAACGGTTTCTTCGTCCCCGAAGAGCCAGCCCCACTCACATCCTGGATCTTTCCAAGCTTTAACAGACTTTCTATTCTTTCTCCCACAATCACAATATCGGCAAATCCAGTTGACGGACAAGCAGCTAATCTGTCAAGATAGGCCCCTTGCAAGGTGCCCATGAACATATCTGCCATTTCTCTGTCTGACAAGGGAGGTTGGACCTGGGCAGCCATTTCCCTCCACCTCTGTGCATATTCTTTGAAACTCTCCTTGGCATTCTGGGACAATCCCTGCAATTGGGTGCGGTTGGGCGCCATGTCAATATTATACTGGTATTGCTTCAGGAACGCTTCTGCCAGATCTTTCCAATTCTTCACAGCAGCTCTATTCAGCTTCATGTACCAGGTCAAGGACGCCCCAGCCAGACTGTCCTGAAAATAGTGCATCCATAGCTTCTCGTCATCCGTATGGGCTGAAATCTTCCCAAAGTAAGCTTGAAGATGCGTTTGGGGACACGCATTTCCATGATACTTATCAAAAGTGGGAGGTTTGAATTTAGGGGGAATTCTGACTCCTGGGACCAGCCCCAAGCTAGTAACATCAATACCCATAGAGTTCTTGCATTCCATGGCCCTGATCTTTTCTGCTAACTCATCATACCTTCGATCACCTTGATTACCCACATCAGCATCCAGCAGAGTAAATTGGTCCTCCAGGGTATCTTCAAGAGTAACACCAGCATGCCTACCATTTCCATTACCCCGATTGTTACCACCAGGAGGAGGGTTGCCACCGGGAGGAGGGATGCCATGTCCCTGTGAATTGTCATGCTGATCACCTTCGGGCCCATTATCTGGACGCTCTACCAGAAGCCTCAATCTCTCCTGATTTTGCGCCATGCCAGTCATGAGGGTCATGAACTGGTCCATACGCGCCCTCATTTCAGCCAAATCACTTTGCACTTGATCCATGATTCTTACTTGATTTCTTCGCATCGAATATCGGTGAATATGATTCTCAGCTATACTGCCTGAAACCAAATAAAGGTTAGAGACCCTGCAACGAGTACCTGAAAAGCAAGTAACAAAAATGCAAAATGATATGCAATGCCATGTTTTTCATTTCCGAGGTGCTTTATACCCTGATTCCAATCCAACCACAGAAATCTGAAGACCAGAAATTGTGATATAAAGAGACGTGTCGTGGTCATGTGCTTGTGTGCAGCTATCTGATAAGGAATAATTCTGAATAAAACTGCTCATACTCATTCAACGAAGTATTCAAGTACATTTAAGAAAGGTTCAACCGCAAATGCAATACAAGGAAAAATGGATCCATCAACAAGCCTGATGGTAACCATTAACAACAAAATATAAGGAAAAGAACATCAGTCTGACAATTCCACACCCTTCAGCTTATCACTTGAGTATTTGATCTCCTCAAAAAGTATACGGGTACGCTGGTGATTCGGCTTTTCAATCATTTCTTTGATCAAGACATCCCTTTTCTCAAGAGCTTCAGTTAAAGAACCCATATGCAGCATCAGAGCCTCGTCATCACACACTCCTTTGTGTCTCTTTATGCCAGCTTGCGTCTTGAGTATCTCCCTTTCTATCATGACTTCTTCAAGCTCTTTCTTGGTGTTCCTCAGCTCACCTCTAGCTTCTTCTAGCTGTTCTTGACTCTTACCGAGGCTTTCCCGATACTTTCTCCTCTGCTCATGCGCCTTTTCAAGCTCTTCGTCCTTAATCTGCAATTGTTCCTGTAATTCAGCATTCTCTATCCTAACTTCGTCCCAAGCGTGCTGAAACTTTGTTAACTTTTCTTTGGTCTGTGCTAACGCCTGTTTGGTTTGCTTGTGGGCTTGAATAGCATCATCAGCACCTTTACTAATCTTCCGGAAATGTTGGGCTCTTCCAGCAAAGTCTTTTTCTTTTGCAGTTAGGATTTGTTCAGCATCTTGGGCTTTCCGCTCCAGCTCTTTGTTGACATGTAGAGCATTCTGAAGACGGCTACTCAACTCGGAATTCTCTCCTTGGAGCTTTTTCACCAAGGCTTGCAACTTGTCAACTTCTTCCACAGTAGCAGTGCTTCTTGCTTTCTCATTCTCCGGATACAAAAGGGGTGCCTTACCAAAAGGCAAGAGAAAATCTTCAACTCTTTTCTTCACCCACTCTTCATATGCTGGATAAACCCGGTTGTTGGGCTTTCCTAGAGTAACTTTCCCCTTTTTCAGTATGCTACCCCAGCTTTCAGAAGCTTTCTGTGCTGCTCCCCACCCATCTGATGTATGAAAATAGAGGGACTCCTCCACATCTCTCTTAATAGGCGGACCTGTCAGGGCATACCCAAATTGTCGAATGGCCAAAGAAGGATTGTAGTTAATCCCACCCAGTCTTCCTATCAGTGGAACGTTAGGGAACTTACCACAGCTGTGGATAATATTCTTGCCAATCAGCCCATGATCTACCCATACGATGTCCTTGGCCACCAATCCCATTAAACGCTGTTTCCACTCTAGAGAATCTTTGGAATCCACAAAAGCCCCTGATTGTGGTAAACGGCCTGCGAACCACTTATAGAACAAAGGTGCACAACAACGAATTATCCCTCCTCTTTTCTTTTCGTTTCGGTTGTACAACGAGTAGTGAAGATCTCCCAGTAGCGTTGGCACCAGGTTCTTCATCATGAATATTCGTATAGCGTCCGTATCAATAAAATCCGGCTCGTTGGGAAACAACACTATGCCGTATATACAAAGGGCTAGCAAAGCATTAAAAACAAGCCAATTCTCGCCTTTAGCTGCTTCCTGGGCCTTCTTAATCAGATATTCCAGCTTGTAACCACGAATCTTTCCTTTGTTGGAGACATTGTCACTTAACTCTGATTTGCTCAAATAAAGAGCACTAGCCACCCTTCCAAAGTCAAGATCCCCCACCGATCCAAAGAAAGGGGGCTCCTCCTTGACAGCAATCCCCAACATGTTGGAATACTCCTCCAGGGTAGGAACCAACACATAGTCTGGAAATACAAAACACCTCAGAGGCGGATCATAGAACTGCATCAACGTATGGAGACCTCTGGCTTCATAATCACTGACATTACGGACCATAGATAAAATCCACCCATATTTCTCTTCAAAAGCTTCTCGTACTGCAGGACTCGCCATCCCCTTCAGCATAACAATAGGGCCTAAAGTAGGCGTAAGGAACTTATAGCTGATGATATTCTTCCTTTCTTTAGTGTTCATCTTTGCAGGGACCTGATGACTGGAATCAAGGGTAATATATGCACCTGGAAATGAATAAACATGTATGTTAAAATATGATAATGCAATGCAAAGGGCAATGTGATCAGGTAATCAGGTGTCTGTGCTGAACTGTGAACGGTGTCAGTGTAGCTCTGAGGCTAATATAGAACCATAGATAAGAACCATCTGAATACAATAGGATGAAACTTCCTTTTTGTGCAATGATGATAGAAAACCGGGTATGTAGGAGGTCATGGTTACCTGCAAACCTGTAAACAACCCGCCCTTCTCACATGTGGGTACTAGGATGTTCAGTATCCCGGGCTCTCAGGTCGAGAAATGATGATACGCTCACCATTTCTGGTTTGGCATCATCATCAATCGAGGAGGCCTCAACTGATTCTCCAAAACAAAAAGGTCCTCAGCTTCTGGCACTGAGGTCGAGAAGCAATAGTACATTCATCCCTCAGGGTACAGTATTATCGCCAATCGAGGAGTGCCTCCGCTGATTCTCTTTCAAAAAGGGATGTCCTATAGCAAGTTCCCAGCATTGGGTCCTCGGATCGAGAATGTGCAATGGGTTTGCCACGGAATGTGGTCTGCCACTGTCACATCTCGGGAGGAGTGCCGCAACTGAGTCCTCGGGAATGGTCACCAGAGTCGACAGTTCCTCAAGAGAATAACCACTGGCCTGCATAACATGCAGTAGCAGAAAGCTCCTGATAGAACCTCGTCTGGTTGTGGGTCTCATGAACAACAATACGTGGTCACCACCACGCAAGCGTCATGACTATCCACTCTAATACCTATGTATGTACTCAAGCCTTGGTAGTGAGCTTATCTCTCAGAACACCCATCCCGCCAAACAGACAAAACAGTGCAACACAATATAATATATGATATGTAATGCTAAAATGCGGTAAATACAGTAAAATAAATAAACAACAACATATAGCACAACAGTAAACACCCAATGAAAGAAAAGCAGACAAGCGCTAGGATTGACTCGCTAAGGAAACCAGAGATTCTGAGTTTTAGTCCCCAGCAGAGTCGCCAGCTGTCGCTCCCGGGATTTTCATCCTAGTACAAACGCGAAAGTGGCACCGAACAGAGTCGCCAGCAATGTGTATTTATCCCAAGAGAGGGAAAGGAAACACCGCATAAACCTGAAGGAAAGGATAGAGCATGGTCTTACGACCAAAAGAAATGGGTTCGGGAGTCGGTTACGCGCGGGGAAGGTATTAGCACCCCCACGCGTCCATCGTACCCGATGGGATCCACGCTTGCTTGTCTCGATCAAAGGGTGTAAAGAAAGGATACTGGAAAAGGAACTGAAAGAAAGAAAGGAGAAAGAAAAGAAAAGGAACGGGAAACAAATGTAGGGAAAATAAAAGAAGTGCTCGCATGGGCCCTACCCCACTGCCTACGTATCTCATCGGGAGCATGAGAATCAGAGCGACGTAGTTCCCCTCACTAGGGATGGATTGTGTTTTTTAGAGAACGGCTTACGTTCTAGCTCAGGTGTTGCAGGCTCGCTGGTCCGAGTGCGTTACCATCTTGCAAGAGAACGAGTAGGAGCACGTTCATACGTTGAGAGTGAGCGAGATGAGAAAAGAATTCCCGAAGGAAAGACGTTATTGTTTGTTTTTTGTCTTTTAGAAGGAAGTGTTTTGGATTTGTTTGCATATGACAGTGTATCTGGATCTTAGCCATTGGAATGTGTACATTCTCACATTCCAAGATGGAATGGGTAAGAAAGCACACTAAGAGTGAAGAAGACCCCCACACTTAGTTCCAATTGTCAAGGTTCAAACACACTAGCGTACTTGTATTTATTAAGTGTTTTTGTTGATTAAGAAATGAAGAAGTTTTTTATTATTTGCACCTTCAACAAGTATTGCATTTAAGTCCCTCATACAAGATCAAATGTTTAACACATTGACCCAAGATGGGCTATATGCTACACATTCTAAGATTACAAGAGAAGACCCCTTATAATCTTTTCTTTATATGAAAGGCCTAAATGCAATAAATGCCTACCTTTATTATATGTTTTGAATTTTCTTTGAGATGAGAAGATGAAAGACTCAAGAGAGGGTAAAGGTAAAAATCTATATGGACTAAGACTCAATCCTAATTGATTAGTTAAGGGAGTGATCCTAAAGTTTGTGAGGTTTCAACCTAAAGTCTAAAGAAAGAATGAATTAAACAATTCACTTCTAAAGTAGAAGATGAATTGTAATTCACAAAGGGAAAGTGATGAGTTATTAAAAGAAAGCACATAAGTGCTTAACAAAACACAAAATGGAATTGTAAAAGAGAAAGGATAGAAGTTGAATGTGGATTCCTTATCCACACTCAATTGAAACTTACCAAAGCCCCTACATGGTTAGTAAACATGTATAAGAAGTATAAGAAGTAAAAGAACATGTAATGCATCATAAACTCAAAAGAATTGAATGAGAAACCAAATCCTAGAGCCACAACCAGAATGGGCATCATATGGACAACAAGTGCATATCATCATACAATTGCAAGTGAATAAGCAATAATCATCACCCATTAGCATTTAAACATGTTACAAGAAGAAGGGGTAGATGAAAGATGGAAAGAAATGAAGAGGACATGCATAAATGGAACATGTAAATCAACAACCAGAATTGAAACTAAATGGAAAATGGTTTATAAACATCTCAAAAATATTTATGAATCAACTTCAAGACATTCAAGAAGTAATATAAGAAGAATTGAAATGAAAGTTCAAAAAGAAAGTGCAAACAATACATGTTAATGATGCACAAAGTTCAAATTGAAATGAACATGTAAAGATGACCTATAATATGTATCAAAGACCTATAATATCATATGAATGGCTCATAACATATGCAAATGCTCATACAAATGTGCACAAAAGAATTCATGTAAACATGCACTAAAGTTGTAATGACATGCCATGGATTATACTTCCAATGTAATGCATCAAACAAAGACCAAATGGATTCATGAAAATTATGCCAGCATATTATTGGAATGCCTAGGTCAGAAATGCATCATACATCAAGATAGCATGTAAAAATTCAGAGCAGCATGACTTCAAACAAAGCAATTAGGTCAAATTGAAACATCATGCAAAGTGGTGCAAATATAGGCATCAAAACATGTCATAAAGTGACCTAAAAAATCAAACAAAAATCATCTAACATGCTTCAATGTATTAGTGAATCAATGCAAAAAGAATCATGTCAAAACAGTTGGTAATGAGCAAGAACAAAATTAAACAAATTCATGTATCATGCTTAGAATGCATCTAAATGGAAATTCAAAGAAAATTATGGACCAGGGGTAAAAAGGTCATAAAATCAAGAAATAAAATCATGGAAAATTTCCTAAATGTTTTAGTGATACTCATGAATTTTTGTGGAATTTTATAATGTTGTTTTGTATTTTAAAAAATTTAAATTGAAACGTACATAAAATGAAGAAAATCAAAAGAAATAGAAACAAGTAGGGGGTGCATGCATAGCAGATTCCATGTTCATATTGGTCTGGGCCTTTAAATGTTAGGTGTGAATAGCAAAGGTTTCAGGGTCCATTTGCGCGTGGAACACAATAGCAAACATGCACTTTCAGTCAAATAAAGTCAAACAATGATCACCATCGGATTGAGTCAGGTCAACAAACGAGTCAAAGTAAGCAAGATCAATGCACACACGTGAGGGAACACAATTACTAACATGCACTGCGCCACATTTTGTTTAAGTGAAATCAGAAATGGAGCATGTGAGGTGCACACCTTTTTTAATGCGTTGGCCAATCCTACACCACACGATGCAAGTGAATCCACGGTCACGATTAAAACTGCAAACCAAACCCTAACACATGATCACCGGCCGGAGAGGGACCTCCGGTCACCTTCTCCGGCCATGCACCACCGTCTGCAACTCTCACATGTCCCAGAAATGCCCAACTATTATACCAAAATGAAGCTGAGCTCACGTAGATTAAGAATTCACCATTGTTTTTCACATACCAAGCACACACATAGAGAACAGAGGAGATTAAACCAAGCCCTAACTTTTGGATCTAAGCCTCTACAAGGCCTATCAACTAGCCGGAGTAAGCAGAGCTTCTATCAAGCTTAAATTAACAAAAACAAGCTAAAATTAATGAAAATCAACTGAAGCAAAGTTGAATGATGAAACCTGAAAATGTGGAGCAATTGGAGATGTTGAGAAAAACCAGAGGAAAGCTTGATATGCTGAGCTTTTAGATCTTCAAGCTTAGCAAAATAAATGCTATGGATTCGTAAATAGATGAAGGATATTGAAGCTTGCAACGATGCTGAACTTGCAGAAATGGAGTTGTTCTTGTTGCTCTTGATTCAACCACACCAAGCAATGATCACTGGAAGCACAATGGAGTTGAAATCGTGGAGAAGAAGATGAGCAAAATCAGAGAGAGTGAGAGGAGAATTCTGAAGTGAATGTGAGAAATCAGTGTTGTCTGAGAAATGTGAGTAAAATTTGGTTTTATAGTGTGAGTTAGAAATGAACCAGAGGTGGTTAAGTGAGTGAGTCAACTGAGTCCAAGTTGAGTTAACTGAGCTGCCTCTAACTAACTGAGCCAAGTTAGTTAGGGCGAGTCAGCTGTGGGTGTGCTATAGTGGTGGAGGTCCATGGTGTTATGGTGGAAGTGAAAATGAACTGACATTGCACGGCTGTCTCACCAAACTTGTTCAGCAAGTTGCTTTTTTTCTATTTTCGTGCATGGCACGTGCTCATGTGCATGGACATGTGATGAGTGTTTGGTTAAATGAAGAAAGAGCTGGAGGGTGAGCAATGCACGAGCAAGCTGAGACAGCAACAACAACATTCATTTTTTCTGGTTTTTTTTTTTAAGACAGTTTGGAAATAATGCAAACATGGATGTTTAATGGTGATTTTCTCTTGGCATTGTGGGTGATTTGGTGTGTTTTTGGAGTCATTGGAAAGAGGGCACATAGTGCTACAAGTTTGGTGTGAAAAAGGAATTGAAATGATACTTCAAACATGCTCCAAAATGACTATAAACTTAAGCACACAAGACTGGATGATGGGCGCATCAGGTGGTCGGTTGGCAAGGCTGGCATGGCACAAAATTTCAGCATAACCACCCTAACTTGAGGCCACTATTTCTCCATCATACCTTGATCAGATGAAATTTTGTCCAACATGAAACTTGAAGAAGACATTACAAGGAACATTTTTGATGTTGACAAGTTTTGAGAATGAAGCCTCTAACCATGCGAAAAATAGGTGTACATTTGGCCCACCAACTGTTTGTTAAAATGACTGCGCGCGTGCCCTGAAAATCTTGGTCATGACCTAGCTTTGAACCTACTTTGCTCAAACTTTGATCAATCATATCTCACTCAATTTTTATCCAATGGAGATGTTCCACACATGGATTTGAAGCTTAAAACAAGATCTTTTGTTGTGGCCGAGTGGAATTTTCATTTGGTGCTTCAATTTTAAATGGCCTTGGTTCAAACTCTGATGCAAAATGGCCAAAACTTACTATTTTTAGTAACCCTACTTCACCCAAAAATGGCAACTTTCCACATCTTGATTTTTTCATGATTCCTTTGGAGTTTCTTGACCAAATTTTGTACATTGGACATATGTAACATGAATTTCATGATTTTGGGCTCAAAAAGTCAAGAGTTGACTTTTTCCTCTGATTATTTGACTTTGCCCCAATTTCTCTGATTCTTGATCTTTCTTCCAATTGAACCACTTCTAAAACCAATTGAGATGCAATTTTCCACATACATACACTTAAGGACATATGGAATACCATGACATCAAGTTTTGTTCAAAAAATCAAAGATTCCCTGATTTAATGGGAAACCCTAGTTTTGGTGCCCACCTCCTAGGAGAAAAATGTGCAGTCTTCAATTTCAAATTCCTCAGAGTATGTTGTGTACCTTCTTAAAGGATGATGAGATATACCATTTGAGGATGATTTTGGATCAATGGGCTATCTCTTTTGAGGGTTTTTCTTCAATTTTTGAACCTCTTGCATGTTGAAGTATGTATTGCTTCAATCTCCCATTGGATTTCACCTTCTTGAGATTGTGGATGATCAATTGAGATGGTATGAGACATGAAAGACCTCTTGGCTTGCCTTGAGGGCACTTGATTGACCTTTTGTGCTTTGAATGATTCCTTGATTGTCCACCTTCCACCTGATCACATGCCCTGATGGTAAGAAGGATGCCATGCTTCATTTTTCTATATTAAATGCAATGCAATGCTAATGAGATGGATATGATATGATAAATGATAATGCCATGCTATGATGCCAAAAGGGGAGAGCAAATTTTGGGGTATTACACCCCTTTACTAAAAGAAAATATGGTCCTGAATGGTTTACCTGGCCCTTTCCCTCTTCATTTAAGAAGCATGAAGAAGAATCGAAGCATGTCTGGGAGGCGTTCCTAATCCCTCGACTCATCATTCATCGACTCAACCTGCTGAGGGGCCAAACTTTTTTGATGGCTTACCAACCAAATCTTGTCTCTCGACAATTTGGTTTGGTCCAAACTCTACCCAAATGCCTGTACGAGAAGAAGGTCCATGTGATCCTTCCCCACACTAGCTATGATACCATAGGGAGTTCGACACACCTCGCTCGACAGGCTCACAGATCACTCCTTACTCCTGTCTACTTTAAACCCTCTCATCTCTGCACTCAAGAGTTCCACGACTGGTGGTCGAAGCATTATACTGAAGAGTTCCTTGATGCTTCTAGCTTCACTCAGTTGATTGATCAAGCTTTTGTTGATATACAAGAGAAGATCAAGAAAGGTAAATCCACTCATATTACAGAGATTCAAACCTTCTAGAAGTTCCTTGAAACTGCTTATCGACCAAATGATATTAGTCGAACCGTCCGCGACGCCGCAGTTACGTTGAAGGAGAAATTATTAAAGAAAATGGAGAGTTTAAAACTCCCTTCATACGTTCCTCCTGAGAAACGCTATGCAGTGACTTTCGAACTATTTCCTCCAAAGACTCCTCGACTGCCCACCGCTGATTTTGGAGTGGCTCTTGCCCCTCCATTTCCAGACTTGTTCGTCTGTGGGGATTCAATAAAAATCCTTCGACAACAATCAAAACCCAAGGCTCAACGTGTGGTTCCGACTAAGCATACGCTAGACAGTTTCAAAGGACACCTTCATATTGGTATCAAAGATGTTCGCATCGAATCCGAAATATGTGAAGGTTTGGATTCTTCGATCTTGTATTCTTTTGTTCAAACTTTATCATTACTGATTTGTGGTAACTTTGTTTGTTTTGCAGCTGTACCCAAGAAGAGAACCCCTCAGCAACCGGTCGAAGCAAAGACTGAAGGTAGCAAGGTACGTCACACACCTTTTCCTTTCGTTGATTAGTCTTTCTTTCCCCTAATGCTTCTCATTATTTCAGGCTTCCCGCAAACTATCTCCGACACCTCAGAGGAAGGCGAATAGGGGCACTGCCCAAATTGTTATTGATTTGGAGGATGATAACCAATCTCCTCCTGAAGATTTAAAGATAAAGATGAGGAAGAAAACAAGCCAAGAAACAAATGCTGCTGGTGGCCAATCTGAGCCTAAAACGGCTAAGGTCTCCAAAAAGATAACCACTACCAGTGGTGCTACAGAAGCCTCTTCTGGGGCTGCCTCTAAACCAGCCGTAAATAATGCTGAAAGAAATAATTCTAGCCCTGGTACTTAAGGTGTCAAGGTAACTTATCATTTCACTTTTTAAAGTGCCCATTTATTTACGTTGTTTCCTTTTGATCTGATTTGCTTCGATTTGATTCAGGCTGACGAAAGTGGCTCAAAGCCACCGGAGGATAAGCCTCCTTCTCCAGCCACTATTCTGAATAACCAAGGTGAGCCTACATACCATCCCACTTCTGACTTGGGCTCTGGAATGAGTTCACTAGGTGAAATAAACAAACCTGACTTTGAAACAGTTTGTCCTTTGCCAACAAAAACCACTACCCAACAATCCCAAACAGATGGCTCCGACCTTGAGGAAGACGATGGTCAGCAGAATCTTGACATAGAAAATCCAAGAGCCGTCACCATGGATGAAAATACAACCTTGGTTGACGAAGATGGCTCCCCAATGGACGATAATCTTGGTGCTAAAAATGTTGATCCAGAAGGGAGTGAGGAGATGGAGAAAGATGATAATGAGGCAATGCACAAGTCTGAACTTGATGGCAACAATGATGGAAATGTTGATGACAAAATGGATGAAGATGAAGAAAATGAGGAAAAAGGAGAGGAGAAGAAAGCTGACAAAGGACCTAATAATGAGCCAACCCCTGTCGAAACCACTACTACTCCAGCAACTGTTGCTGCTACTGAAGGCAAGGTAACCTCAACTGTGTATGGAGCAGGCCTTTCTGAAAATGAACTTGATGCCTTGAAGGACATCAACCCTCGACAATACATAAAGATCCTTCTTGGCAGTCGAGGAAGTTCCTCTGACAAAACTCCTAGTGCTTCGACTGCCTCTGGAGATCAGCCTTCAAGCAAGCCTGAGGACAACATCCTTCTAAAGATCAAAGATAAGATATTTAAGGGTGACCTTTTCACACTCTTACAGATGGATCATGTCAATCACATATCTCTGAAAAATATCCTCTAACAAGTCAACATCCATGCTATTTCCCCATAATCTGCCACCATCATTCTAGAGCTTGGCACTATGATTGACCAAGTCTATGCTGACCTTAAGCGGCTGCCTCAAATTGAGAATGCAATTTCAACCAAATCTGGAAGTGAGGGTGCTGCTTGGGCTTCTGCCACTAACTCTGTGAATAAGGTAGCAGAATTGGAGGAAACCAAAGAAAAGAACAAGCAGGAGATCTCCTCTAATGAACAAAACATTGCCTCCTCGGAGCGAAAGATCAAAAAGCTTCAAGCCAAGATCTCAAAGGCCAAAAAGTGCAATGCTGAGTTGTCTGCCTTTGATGATTTTGGCTTGTCGAAAGAACTTGACAATGCCATAACTTTTGCTGAGGAAGCTCGACAACTAGAGAAAGAGGTTGCACGTTTAAAATCTGACAAAACTCTGTGTGAAAGGCGTCTTGAACTCCAGACGTCGAAGTACTTGAAGATGAAGAGAATCTCCTTTTTTAGCTTGTTATTTTCTTTGTAATGTTTTCCTTTAAGTACAATATTCCATAGCCCTTTGAGGCTTTTTATGTAATGACTTTAAGCCATTTTGGCACTCATGAATACCATTGTTGGCTTTGCCTTTTTACATCAAATTATTCTTTAGCAATTTTGATTTCTTGAAGTGCTGGTTTATATTTTTTCAAATACTTTCCATTTACTTTCAAGTTTCTTTTATCTTCGTCTAATTCTTCAACTTCATAGGCTCCATTAGAAAATACTTGCATAATTTGAAATAGGCCTTCCCACTTTGGGGACCATTTGCCCAAGGCTCTGACCTTTCGATCCATAGGCAGGATTACCTTCCAAACTAAATCTCCAAGCGAAAAGGTCTTAATCTTAAACTTTTTATTATAAGACCTCTCTACTCTTTTCTTTTGTCTCTTCAAAAGTTCCAAAGCGTTAAGTCTCTCTTCATCCAAATCTACCAATTCATCCATCATCATATTCTAATAAGACTCAGAAGGAATTTTATGATGTCTTTGGATCCTTGTTGATTGAAGGTAGATTCCGCCAGGTAATACTGCATCATGACCAAAAGTCAATCGAAGTGGAGTAGTGTTAGTTGCTTCTTTAGGAGAGGTTCGACATGCCTAGAGGATCTGTTCCAATGTCTTATGCCAATTCCTAGGCTTCATTCCCACATGTTTTTTAATCAAACTAATCACCACTTTATTAGTTGCTTCGACCTGACCATTAGCCTGAGCGTAATAAGGTGTAGAGGTTAAGAGTTTGAAACCCATCTCTTTAGCAAACTCCTGCATTTTTCGACCAGTAAAGACTGATCCTTGATCTGTTATGATCGTTTCTGGGATTCCAACCCTATAAATGATATATTTTTGAATGAATTCAATCACATCTTCTTGATCCACATTTGGTAAAGGTATTGCTTTGATCCACTTCGTAAAAATAATCAATACCTACCAAAATGTATCTCTGAGTCTTGGAGGATGCTGGTCGAATCTCCCCAATCAAATCCAAAGCCCAACCTCTAAAAGGCCATGGTTTGACTATAGAATGCAGCTCGCTTGCAGGGATATGTTGTATGCCAGCGTGAACTTGGCATTCCTGGCAGCCCTTGGCGAATTCAATGCAATCCTTTAGCAGGGTAGGCCAGTACATGCCTTGTCGAAACAATAACCACTTCATCTTATGGCCTACTTGATGTGCCCCACATGCCCCACTATGGACAGTCGAAAGGGCAAGATACGTCTCTGATTCACTAAGGCATTTAAGTAAGACTCCCTCAGGGGTCTTTTTAAATAATTCATTACCTAGAAGAACATAACTTAAACCTTGATACCTGACCTTTTGGTCTGTGGACGTTGTTGGATTCTGCAAGTATTCGACTATAGGCTTCCTCCAGTCTTTGTCTGTCAAGCCGTCTATTGCAAAAATCTCAAAATTTTCATCATCAGCGTATCCAAGCTTTGTTACTTCTAGATCTGATGGGCATAATCCAACAGACATGACTTTACCCCTAGCTTCGATTGCCTCTTGTAAATTTTCCTTCGAAACCTTATACCCAGAAGCAATCTGAGCCAAGTCATTGGCCACTTGATTCCCTAGTCGAGGTATGTGTCGAATGCTTACTACTTCGAATTTCTTTAGTAGTCTGTTGGCTATTACAAAGTACATGATAAGATTTTCCTTATCACATTTGTACTCCTTTGTAATTTGCTTTATGACCAACTCTGAGTCTCCCATTATTTCGACTCGAGTTACCCCCAATTCTAACAAAATTTCAAGTCCAGCTATTAAGGCTTCATACTCAGCCTCGTTGTTGGAACAAAGTTCTTCGACCTTGTACTTGAATTTTGTTGGAATTTTATCAGGAGAAATAATTAGCACGCCTACGCTTGTTCCATCTTTGTGGCTAGAGCCATCGAAGTATAACTTCCAAGGTTCCAGTTCGACGAAATTCAAAGTGTTTTTGTTTATGGAGTGGTCGACTATTAAGTCTGCTACCAATTGTCCTTTAACTGCCTTTAAAGGCTTATATGTTAAAGAGTACTCAGTCAATGCTAGTGCCCATTTACCAATTCGACTATGCAAAATAGGCTTAGACAACATATGTTTAATAACATCAAAATGAGACAAAACATAAACATCAACTGGTTTTATATATTGCTTTAATTTTGTATAAGAGAAATACAAGCATAAGCATAATTTTTCTATCATGCTATACCTAGTTTTTGCATCATTCAAAACTATACTAAGGTAGTAGATGGCCCTTTCGACACCCTCCTCATCCTCTTGAGCCAACATGCTCCCTAAGGTTTTGTCTGATGCAGCTATGTACAATCTCATACTCTTATTCCTACAAGGTGGTGAAAGAATTGGAGGATGACTCAGGTATTCCTTGATCTTGTGAAGGCTTCCTGTTGAGCTTGCCCCCATTCGAACCCATCTTTGTTGAATCGAAGTAATGGTGAAAAGGCCTGCTTTTTTCCGCTTAGGTTCGATATGAACCTTCTCAAGAAATTAATCTTGCCCAGCAGTGATTGCGACTCCTTTTTTGTTGATGGAGCTTTTGCTTCCATAATGGCATTGGTCTTATTCTGATTGATCTCGATCCCCTTTTTGTGAACCACAAAGCCTAGAAAATCCCCTGCCTGCACACAAAACGCACATTTAAGAGGATTCATTTTAAGACCATATTTTCTCACCCTTTCAAAGGACTATCGAAGATGGTCTAAGTGACTCTTCCCTGAAATAGACAACCACAATATCATCAATATATATTTGCATGATAGTCTCTATATAATCATGAAAGATTGAGTTCATTGCTCGTTGATATGTTGCCCCAGCATTTTTGAGGCCAAAAGGCATTACTACCCACTCGTAGGTGCCTAAGGCTCCAGGACAACGAAAAGCTGTTTTGGGGACATCGTCTTCAGCAATGAATATTTGGTTATAACCAGAGTACCCATCTAACATACTAAGATATTCATGTCCTGCGGCGGAATCGACTAACATTTCTGCCACAGGCATAGAATACTCATCCTTGGGAGTTACAGAATTTAGATCTCTAAAGTCTATGCAAACTCTTAAAGAACCATTCTTTTCAATAACAGGTACAATGTTAGCTAACCATTCGACATACCTGGCAGTGCGGATGAATTTACATCGAAGGAGTCTTTCGACTTCCTCTTTTATCTTTGAGAGAATTTCTAGGGCAAACCATCTTGGGTTCTGTTTGACTGGCTTCTTCCCAGGCTTGATCGACAACTTATGTTCGACCAACTCTCTACTTAAACTAGGCATCTCATCATAGTCGCAGGCGAAACAGTTTTTAAACTCCTGCAACAACTGGGTGTCTTTGACCTTAAGTTGTGGGTCAAGCTTGGCGCTGACATATGTTGGCCTTCTGGTTGCCCCTTCGCCTAGGTCGATTTCTTCTAACGGATCTTGCGCTATCATCTTAATGTTATTTGCCAACAAATCCTTTTCAAATCCCAAAGGCTCATCATCATAGATGGCATCAAGCCTCTGGCCTTATTCTACGCCCTGAACCTTATCAGGTGGCTCTGGGTCAAAGTCCTTACCAGGACCTTCTTGGTGGAATGCAGAATTGGCTTCGCCAGCCATGTACTCATTGGCAGTTTCCAAAGCCGCTGGTAGTTTGGTTTCAGCCACATAGGCCAAAATTTATTTCAATGCTTCGAACTTAGTCATTGTCACTGAATTCACTTCCCCACCCTGTGGGGTCTACTGCAGGCTCGCCAAGATATGTGAGCCTTTCTCCTGGCACCTCCTTATTCCAACGGAAACCATCGACGGGATGTAAGTACAATGAGCAAAATGTTTCACCATCTGGGACATACTCAAAATCTGCTGGGCCACAAGGGGCAATGTGAGCCAAGTGTTTGTCGAACTGACGTCTGTCGACATGATTTATTGGTGCTTAAAATACCCCTGATCAGCTTCAATGTTCTGGACTATACCATCTGGCCTCCAGATGGTGATTCGTTGATGCATCGAAGATGGCACTGCACTAATGCCATGTATCCACTCTCGTCCTAAGAGCAGATTGTAGTTGGCCTACCATGAAGACTGTAGGCCTAGTGATTGTCCCAACTGTTAAGTCAACTTGTATCACACCCAGTGTAGAGCCAACTTTTCCTTCGTAATTTGAAAGAACCATATTGTGTGGCTTAGTATTAGTATCATACTTACCAATCTTGTTTAATAAGAAATGTGGCATCAGGTTTACTATTGCGCCACAGTTAACTAATATCTTGTTTATTGGTACGTTCTCGACTTTTACAATAATGTAGAGCGGCTTTAGGTGGCCTTTCATCGCCTCTGTAGGTCACTCGAAGAAGGCGTTTTGCTCTTCAATGCACCCATTATTCATAATATAGTAGCACACAGGCTTGTGTGCTACCATCTCTGCTTCAGTGTAACCATCTAAATCTTTGACCTCTGTAATTTGGTTGAACTCCCTAGGCATTACAAACACCACATTGACTATGATGTCGAGAGAAGCATCAAACTTAGAGTCGAAGTTGTCTGTCATTTCTTCATCATCTTTGACAGTCTTTCCATGTTTGTCCTCATGAGAGGAAAATAATTTTTGCCTCACGGGCACTTTTCCAGCAATCTTCATTTGATTCCCTCCGTTATCATCAGTAGGGACATTAATACTGGACTCTCCTTGGTCCTTCGACTGAGCCTCCCTGAGAGCCTTCCTTCTACGTTGTTCTCTCCTCCATTGAGATCGCGACATTGGGTTATTCCCTTTATAGTTTTCAGAGACATAAGCTGACCTATTGGAAGTCTGAAACTCCTTTCGATACTCTATTGAAGAGCCTTTGTCCACATCAAACTTCTGCCATTTTTTCTGCCCCTTTTCCCTTCCTTCAACAGGTTTCATCCAGCTTCCCACTGGTGCATTACTTGTTGGTTTGAAGGTGCTGGGTCTGGCCCCTAAGAACTGTGTTTTTCCTCCCACTTATTTTGAAGAAGACCTTCTAGGATCGAAACCTCTTTGACCATGAGATGTTTTCTGCTCCCTTCTTTCCTTAGCCTTCCTAATCCCCTCAAGATTGTGAGCAACCTTTTGATCGAAGATTACACTGCATCTGGGGCATAACATGACACCTGATCCCTTCTTTTGGCAGCGGTGATGGAATCAATGATAGTCTCTTCCTATTTTGGATACCCCACTTTGTTACGCTCTTCTTGCCAGCTTACTTCATCAACCTCCATGGTCTTATGTTGTGTAATCTCGACCATATTTATGTCCGTGTCGACATCAACACTAAGATTCAGATTACAGAAGTCCACATCAAGGCCTTCAGCAGCCTTGTCCATCTTAACGAAACTATCAGCAGTTTCTTTGGTAACCAGCATCATGTTGGAATATCCAGTGATCCCATCGTCCAAGCCATTAGTAGCTTTGTCGAAGCCGGCAGCGGCCTCGCTCATGAGTTTCTCCATGGTATTGGTGTTAAGGCCTTCAGTAACCTTGACTAAAACAGCATCATTGGCGAAATCTTCAGTAATTTCCACCATATTGATTGAACAGTCGAAGTCATCAGCAACTTCGACCATATGTACTTCTGTGGGCTCAGTATAATGGGCATCCACTATTTGCAATGGGTCAGAGTCAATTTTCATTTGACCTTTGCTATTCTCTCCGTACTTCAGCCTGCCCTCCTAGATAGCGTTTTGCACCAAATCCTTGAAAAGAAAACACTGAGAAGTTTTATGACCCAGAAAATTATGGTACTTACAAAACCCTCTCTTTTTTCTTTGTTCTAAAGGTGGCATTTTAGCACCAGCAGGCACTATCATTTGTCCATCTTTAACTAACAAATCAAAAATTTCGTCACACTTAGTGATATCGAAAGTATATGTTTTCTTTGGAAACCTATCATTCTTCTCAGATTCGATAGGCTCTTTTCCATTCGAAGGAGCTAACATTTTATAAGCATACGGAGGACATTGCTTTAATTCAGTAACATCTATCTCATTTTCATCGAAATAAGATGGTTCATCATATAAACCTTCGACATCCTCATTATATTCAACATAGGCTACCTTTTTACTCTTATTTGCCTTAGCCTTTTCGTCTTTCAGACATTCTAACTGTCGAACCCTATCAGCCAGTTGGGCCATATCTCTCAGATACTGGGTATCTAACTTCTTTCTAATAGAGTAATCAAGGCCACCAGTGGCCATTTTGACCAATTCATGTTCTGGCACTTGTGTAAAACACCTAGCCTTAAGCAATCGAAACCTATTTAGGTAATCGTCTATTGGCTCAGTAAACTTTCGTTTTATGCTAGACAATTCCTTCAAACTAATCTTGGTTTGTCCCATGTAGAATTGTTCATGGAATAAACGTTATAACTGGGTCCAATTACAGATTGAGTTAGGAGGTAGGGTTGTAAACTAGGTAAAAGCATTTTTGGTGAGCAAACTTGGAAAATATTTTATCCTAAGACTTTCGCCATTTGCAATCTCTCCGGCCTCTATCATATATCGGGCTACGTGTTTGACAGTAGATTAAGTGGTATCTCCTGAGAATTTGGTAAACTTTTGGACCTTCGTCCTAGGAGGTAATTATGATTGGAGAATGTAATCTACTATTGGTGATGTATAGTTTGGCTTAGTAAAACCAAAATTTACCCCATTTCGAGCCATTATCCTTTCGACCATGGCTGATAGGTTGTTATCTGCTACTACGTTGTTACGTTGAACCTGTTGTACAACATGGTCAGCATCTTGGTTTCTATTTACTATAACTACCCCTTGTTCCCTCTCTATAGGAATTGGCACTTGGTTCCTAGGTGGTTCGACTCTAGGGGGTTCGACTATCCCCTGGTTTTTTAGATTCACCTCAGGTATGTTCCCTAGGTTCCACCGTGGAATATTCTCCACAACAGTCGCACCTCGTACAAGGGCTGGTACACCCATAAATTCTGCCATGCGTGCCAATTGAGCTGCTAATTGTTGGTTAGTTTGGGTAGTGTTCTGGATCAAGGGTTGGAAAATTTCCCCCATAGTTTGGGACAAGGTGTGTACCATTTGTAGGTTACTCTCATCCATTTGCTGTCTTAAACATGCTATAGAAGTATTTGTCAAACTAGGACCTTGAGTGGAATATCCCACACCTACACTTTGACTGTTTCGACCCACATTTATCCCAGATCCTGACCCTTGTAATGGCGAAGACATTACATTTTCTGAGAATACTGGGGGGCATTTTGGAGACTTTGCATTACTGACGTTGGCATTCCATAAGGTGGATTCCTTGGTAATGGTTGCGAAAATCCTGGAGGGGGGAAATGCCTAAACGTCGAAGTTCCTCCTGGTGGAGTTTGGGGATTAGATCCTTGTGGCCCAATGTACTCCAAAACGGGTTGAGTGTAAGACCTTGTATATGTCGACCCTGAACCCGCCATTGATGGCATTGGTTCAGATATAACAGGAGGCAGTATTGGCTCTCCTGTTGAAGGGACTGGGGGTGGCACCACATCGTTCCTAGACATATTTTGAGGGTTAGTGTTACTAGGCTGGGCATTTGAATTACTTGATTGAGGATTAGAACCACTCCCTTGAGGGTTTGGATTGTTTGGCTGACTAGTGTTCGTCGCCATTTTTCTTGTGTATCTTCTCCTTGGTCTCTCTTCGTTTGTAGTGGCTACCTTACCACTTCTCAATAACATGCAACAAAGTTTTTTAAGAAGGAAAAGATTGATGAATATAGATTTTCAAAATTTAGAAAGATCTTTATAGAGTTAACACTGCCCCATTGGGTGTGCCAATTTGTTTACCGTGAAAATTGGTAAACAACCACTAATCTTCCAAATCTAACTTTGGTGACTCACAGGATCAATCAGATTGATCCTATGACATGTGCTAACAATTGATTTAAAGTAAATTCTAAAGAACTAAACACTTCGATAGTGTTTATAAATGAAAGTTTGTCTAAAATGTGGTTTTAAAAGATGTGCAAGAACTTTAAGTCGAAAAGGCTGAAAACATCAAAGAAAGGCTGAAAATATAAAGGTAAGACACAATGCTGAAACGTAACTTGCAATAAAGTAAAAGATAAATTCTTGATAAAAGGCTGAAATAAATTGTATTGAAAAAGAAAATGGTGTTTACATCATGTACATTCTCACAAGACTCGTTTCTCTACACGCGGATACTTTGAGTAAATTTGGAGTAACTTGTACAAAGTGAACACAACACACCGAATCCTATTGCTAAAACTCCTATTTATAATAATAAAACTAACTGCTATTAACTCCCTAAAACAATTAACACATGACAAGTGTCGCACTGCATGCTTCTGTCCCTTGGATGTGCGCCACTTGTCTCTTTCAGGAGCGGACCAGAATAACTACTCCCTCCTTTATTTGAATTTGAATCCCTTAGCGTCGGACATCATCAGTAATATCGGCCGAAGGTTATTTCCAAATTCTTGGAAATATTTCTAAGTCCCAACATATCCTTTCCTTATACAAGCATCTTCGACTTAAGTTCAACATGAAGATCCAGTCAAACACTCCTTTGGACCTCTTCAAAGAGTTTTAACACCAATTACTTCCTCCAACTTAATACAGGCGTCGAATTTATGAGCTAACAGGGGGAAGGGTCCGTTTGCACCTGTTTTTCGGCCGCCATCACCACCGCCGATGGTGGCCGGCCGGACTAGTTCGTCACCGACGTTAGGTTTTTCTTGCTCACCTTGTTTGCATGGCATGAAGAGGATGATGGTGTGGCGTGATGTGGTTGGTTGTGATTAGTTTTTTGTCTTATATGACTTAAAATACACATGACCGATTGATGAATGTTACATGAATATTATCACTTCTTTTTTTATTATTATTATTCATTTAATCTGATTAATGGCATGAATAATAAAATAGAATGGGCCTACACATCATTTTGATATCCACACCCCTTAGTCTTTTGGCCCATGCGTGCTGTCGCGGTGAGAATCAGATACCAAGCTATTGATTAACTTGAATCACAAATCTTAAAGTTCACCACCAAGCTTTGATTTATCCAAAGGAAAGGGTTAAGGTTGAAAACCCTAATAAGAGAGTCTAGGTTCGGGGGTTGGTTACGCCTAGGGAAGGTATTAGCATCCTAAACGTCTGTAGTACTCTACAGGAACCTCTTGTTAATATTTATGTTATCTATTGCTCGCTTGCTAAGGGTATGTGCTAAAGGAAGAACCCTAGGGGTTAGTATCTAAGTATGCTCGCCAAGACATCGCATTTCGTGCCTACGTATCATGACGGGAATGAAATCAAAGCATTCGTAGTTCCCCTCAAAGAGGGTGAGGAACTCTTGACTGTGGTCAAGGTTCTAGTGGGGAAGTAAGCATCTGTGGCAAGACGCTTACATGGAGTGCGGCGACTCCAAGGTTAAGGTTAAAGTTGAAAGGGGTAGAAAGTGTCCATGGCAAGAACACATATATAGAGTATGGCGACTCCGATCCTAAGGCTATGATAAAGTGAAGAGAAAGTGTTCACGACGGAACATTTGCATAGAGCACAGCGGCTCCAAATCCTAAGGTTAGGATGAAAGGGAAGTACCTAAAGTTTAAACTAAGCTGACATGGCAGTTAACAGAGGGACCCTTTCCTTTGGAATCTGACCAAGAAGAGATTTTAGTCTTAATTGAAAAGTCTAACTTAATACTATGCCCTAAATTAAGATTAAAAGGGAGTCTACACTATAAGTTATCATGCAAGTTCTGACCTGATTCAATGCATAGGTGATAAATTTGAATTAGTAATATAAGTTGATCACATATTCCAATTAAAAAGTATTTAATCACAAACTTTTAACCAGAAACTAATCACCACTTAAAACCAGTAATTAACCATAAATTAATCAAAAGACGAATAAAATTAACCACACATTAATTAAGATTCGCTAACTAAATCAGTCACAAACTAATTGAGAAAGCTAAACATAAACTTAAATTGAAAAACTATTCCTAAACTAAATATATTGAATTGAAATGAAGTTCTCAAAAAAAAATATCTAAACTAGCTATAAAAGAAGCTGAATTGAAATTGAAAAAATAAAATAAAATAAAACCAAAATAAAATAAAATAAATTAGATACCCAATTAAAATGAAATAAAGGTGTAGATGGGCATCAAAGATTATTTCTTGTGAGTCCAGGGGGTGCATCGCTGGCTACAGAGTGCAGCAAGCAAGATAGCTTGGGCCAAAGCCCAACAAAACAATCACATGAGAGGTATGGATGAGAAAAAAATGCTTCAACCTAATGGACATCAGTAAATGAAAGGGAAACAAACATTGATATCAAAACTTACTTACAAGTAGGGCTGTGAGTGGGCCTCTAAAACCGAGAACCGGTCCGAGAATCGGTTCGGTAGAGCCGCCCCAAAGAACCGGCCGAAATGGCCTTTGGTATAGTATTGGATATAATTTATATCCGTATCCAGCAGAAATAACCATATCCATGCATCCAATGAGTAACCGGTTTCAGTATGCATATAAATTCTAAAATTTTAGGGTTTTCTCATTTTTTCCTCTCTCTTTTCCCAGACGCTCTCAGTCTCTCTCTCGTCTCTCACTCTCTCTCACCTCACATGCTAGTAGCTCTGTTATTTCTCTTCCATTCGTCTCTCTCCTAGGGCGTTAAGTTTGATCATCATTCCATTGTGTTGTGATTGTTGGTGAATCGTGGAAAGCATTCAAGACAAATCTTTAACTTGTGTAATATATCCAAACTCTATACACATTATTTTCTTTTATGTTGTTCTATTTCTGTACATAGTTTGAATGTTTGAGGTATGAAGTAGTTATACAACTTGTATAAATTTTGACCTAAAATGCGTAGATTTGAAACATAATTTTGACCTAGGGTTTTGATTTGAGGGTTTGTTTTGAAAATTTTGTTGCTGAGCTGAGGTTGTATTTTCGGCCTAGGGTTTTGATTTGAGGTTGTATCTTGTAAATTTTGTTGTTGTGGTTCTATGTTGGTAACTTGGCATAATAATAAATTGTGTTGCTGAGGTTGTATTAAGTGACTCAGTTTTGTTTTGTTTCGTATTCTATTATTGTTTGATTGATATATTTTTTTCTTGTAATGTCTTTTCAAGATTCTTCATTCACTCCAACCATGGATGATCTGATTGATATCAACATGTTGCTTGATGGGGAAGAGGAGACAATGGATGGAGGAAATATAGAGATTGGTGAGATGATTGACTTGGGAGTTCCAGTTTCAATTCCAACTGATGTAACCACTCAAAATACATCTACCACCCAAAATACAACTACAACCCAAAATACAACTACTGCTGATGAGCCAACCCCTCCAGTTAACCCAGCTCAGAGTTCACAGAGCCAGATTAATGCTTTTGGTAAAGCTCCTCGTCCCAAGAAATTTTTTGTTCATACTGAGATGGTACTTATTGAGATGCCCAATGGTGCCAAGAAATGGAAATGCAAATGGTGTGGTAAGCTTTATACTTATGATGTGAAATGGAAAAGTACTTCTAATGGTGAAAAAATATTTAGAAAATTGCATTCAAAGAAAGCTGAGGTTGAGAGGTAATACTGACAAAAGAAGTTGCACAGTCTAGGTTAAATGTAGGTGCTGATAGTACTCCTAGTTTGGCAACTTAGACATATAACCATGCTAGGGTTAGAGAAGTTGCAGCTCATATGATTCTAGGTCATGAATTTCCTTTTTCTGTTATGAAAGGTGTTTTTTTTAATGAATTTCTTAAAGAAATTTATCCATGGTACAAAAAGATTAGTAGACAACAGGTTAAGTTGGATTGTGAGACATTTTATGAGGCTGAGAGAGTTAAGATGAAAAGGTCTATGTCTATGATTAACAGGATCAGTCTTACAACTGACCTGTGGTGGTCTGGTGAACAAAAAATTGGTTATATGACTGTGACTGGCCATTTCATTGATTAAAAATGGCAGCTTCACAAAAGAGTTTTAGCTTTTAAGAATGTGCCACCACCACATTCTGGTGAAGTTTTGTGTAGGGAATTGATTAAGGTGATGGATGATTGGGGAATAAGGGATAAGGTTGTTTCTATTTCAGTTGACAATGCCAGTGCCAATGATAACTGCATCTCTAGATTGAAGAGGGATTATTCTGGTAGGAGAAATCTACCACTGGATGGTAAACTGTTTCATGTTAGATGTTGTGCACACATCTTAAATTTGTTGGTTCAGGATGGCCTTGATATGATTAAGGTGACTGTTGATAAGATTAGGAATAGTGTCAAATATTTGCTGAATTCTGAAACTAAGTGCAAAGCATTCAAGAAATTTGTTGATGAGATACAACTTAAAGGCAGAATGCAAGTGTTGGATACTAAGACAAGATGGAACTTAACTTGGTTGATGTTGTCCATTGCTTACCATTACAGAGAAGTATGGCCTAGATATGCTGAAGAAAATGGAGTCTTTCTCAGTTATTTGCCTGATGCAAATGTTTGAGATGTTTATTTTCATGTTTTTATATCCATGGTTGTGATGTTTTCTAACTCTCTTCCTCACATGATCATCCTTGTCCTTGTTATGAGAAGTGTGAATGGTGTTTGCCTAACATTTTAAGCATGATGCTTGTGGATTTGGTTTGGTATTCTTGAATTGAATATGACGTGATATGTTTGAGTATGCTTCTGAACTACATGATTTAATGTTAATTACTTGACTCTTTTCCCTTTGCATTTTGTTTGAATACTTGTTTTCCTTGGAGGATGGAATTGGTGTATGCTTATCTAGTTTTGGTGTGTGCTTTGGAATTGATTCTTGTTGTTTCTTCTTAATATTCATGAGGTGATTGAAATATGATATAACTAATTACCTACCTTTGTTTCACCTTGTTTGGCTTCATTCCACTTTGTTTGATGGTTGATAATGCTTTTAGGTTGAGTTTAGGCCACTTGTGTGTGCATTGATGCACTATTTTTCCTAACTATTTTAACTTCCAATCTTTGAGTTTGGTTTGAAGTATGTGCACATTCTTGCTATATTGACATGGTATGGATGGTTATCTTATGTGATTGAATATGATGCTTGCATTGCTTGATGTTTATGTCTTATTGCTTGAGTTTCACCATTTGGTTACTTGGTGTTACATCTTCCCTTTCATCTTTCTTTATTTTCTTTTAAGTCTTGAGACTTGTTTAAGTATTGAGTTTGCTTTTGTTTGTGATTGATTAGTATAATGTTTACTTGTGTTTGTTCATATGATCCCTTAGGATTCCTAGCCTAACTTAATTTCTGATTAAGTTAGAGGTAGGAGAGAAATTAGGCTTTCAATGCTTTGCATGATAACAATTAGGATAGTCCCCTTTTAAACCTTAACCTTAGATCTATCTCTTTGCATGCTAACATTAGGTAGAGTTCCCTTTCTATCCTAACTTTAGGACCATTGTGCATGACAACATTAGGATCTAGTTTCCCCTAGTTGTTTTCTTCTCAACCTTTGAGTCCTCTTATTTCTCATCTCAAAACAAGAACAAAAACACTTAATAAATACAACAAGTATTGTGCGCCACAAGCCTTAAGTACATGGGACGTGATAAGTGGGAGTCTCTCCTTACCTTGTCTAGGGTGTTTTGCATACGTCCCGTCTTGGGTCGATCTTGCGAAGCATTTGATCCTATGTCATAGACTTTAGTGCGATATAAGTTTCAAAATAACTTAATTCTCTTCTGTCTAAAAAAACATAAACCAAATGCAAATCTTTTTATCCTTCGGGATTGGTCTCAAATCATTTTCAAAAAAGAGTACGTTATTTCCGTTCTACCGCAAACAGGCATCGACCCTAACTGTTGAAACACGAATTTAACGTCGCTCATAAAAAACACTTAACCAATATGTGGTTGTATATGTCGAACTATGACTTCTCTGATTTCCTCATTCTCGTCCGAATGAGGATATATAGGCACAAAACGGCGATGTCTTGGCGAGCAACCTTCCCTTTTTAGCTCGTAGTCCGTTGAAGTACGTCGACTCTGATTCTTCATTCGTCCATGAAGATACGTAGGCATAGGATTGCGATGATCCTTGTGAGTCCTCTTTTGGTTTCTCCCTTCTCCTTTTGTTTCCTTTCCCCCGCCGGGATAAATAAATTTCGGTGGCGACTCTTCTGTTTTTTTCTGCCAATTTTTTTTCACGTTGCGACACTTGCAAATTGTCTGAAAGCTGAAAAAAGTCTCATCTTTACTATGCAAAAAGATGAGCCAACAAAATCTCGAGTAATCCTCTACTATCACAAAACCATAGTAATTACCACCTATGCTTTTGGTACTTAAGGGACCAAAGAGATCCATATGGAGAAGTTTAAGAGGTCTCAAAGTTGAAATAATATTTTTCGATTTAAAAGAGACTCTTGTTTGCTTACCCATTTGACATGCATCACATAAATGGTCTTTTGAAAACTTTATATTTGGTAAAACGATTACTAAATCTTTTGAAGTCACTTTTTTTAGTAAATCAAAGTTAACATGAGCTAGGCATCTATACCATAACCAAGAGTCTTTACTCATGGTCACTAGACACTTAGTTCCTCTCAAGGATATGTCATCTAGGTTAAGCATATAGGTGTTATTAACCCTCAAGCCCTTAATCATACAATCTTTCTTTTAATTGTGTTCAAACACGCAACAACTATTTGTAAAGGTTACTTTAAACCCATTGTAGCACAATTGACCAATGCTAAGAAGGTTATGTTTAAGACCTTCAACTAATATAACATTGGAGATAGTGGTGGACTAGGGATTACCTACACTACCTTTTTCAAGTATTGCTCCCTTTTTGTTGTCTCCATAGGTAACAAAACCTTTCTTCTTTGGCATAAAGTCAATGAATAGAGAGATGTCACCTATCATATGTCCTGAGCATCCACTATCAAGAAACCACATTTTTTCTGTAGTGCTTAAGACATTCGACCTATAGAATCAAACAAGAGTAATGGGTACCCAATTTTCAATGGGTCCTTGAGAGTGAGTGAAATCAAGGTTGCATTTGGGAAACCATTTAAAAACACCTTTAGGAGAAAAGAGTCTCCTAAACTTGCATTTTCAATAGTGTGACCTTTCTTGCAACAATAGTGACAAGATAAGTTGTTATGAGATGCACTTTTACTATTTGAATCCTTTTGAACATATTTATATTTTTTATATGAAGGGTTCAAAGACCGTTTAAACTTTGATGGATCAATAGAAAATGTAACCTTTGGTTGTAATGCCTTGTCCAATTTAGCTTTAAGAGTATTTACCTTCTTTTTCCAAATGTGACAAGTTTCACAACCGAACCATGAAGGTTTTTCATCCCCATTCTTATATTTTTTAATATCTACCATAGATTGATTAAGAGCTTACATATTCTTTTCGGTTTCTAAAGTTTTAGCTTCTAAATGTGAAAAGATTCTTTTGTTTGAAGCTAAATATTTAAAAGCGTTAACGACTTCTCTATGTAGATTTTCAAAAGCTTCTTGTAATCGAGGATAAGACAATTCATTAATAGATTCAAGTTTAGAATGAATTACATTCTTCTTCTTCTTTTTGTTGGCCATGAAGCAAAGCTTGGCCAATTTTACACTTGAAATTGAGCTTTCATCACTCAAAGAATCACTTTCACTTTCCCAAGCAATATAAGCTCTTCTAGACTTGCTAGATTTCTTGTGATGGCATTTCCCTTTGTCTTTGTTGATCAATGGACAATTCGGTCCATAATGACCGACTTTTCCACATTCGTAGCATGAACCTCTATGTTTACCCTTCTTATTCTCATCTTCTTTGGAGGATTTTAATAGCCTTATAAAGTTGATTAGGTTCTTGGCGGAGTGCTTGACTCCATTTTTCTTTATGTACCTTTGGTACCATGTTAAGAAATGTGGTTGGGCCTAACTCGACCCTACAAAACCGGTTGGTAAGGTGAGGATTGCCCCCACTTATAAAGACATGTTCATGCCATATATCATCCGATGTGGGACTCTTAACACACCCCCTCACGCTCAGGACTAGACAACTGGAGCGTGGAAATAAATGGTGGATGGCCCGATAGCGGAAACCTGATAGCAGGTGGCTCACCGGATCTTAAACGAGGCTCTTGATACCATGTTAAGAAATGTGATTGGGCTTAACTCAACCCTACAAAACCGGTTGGTAGAGTGAGGATTACCCCCACTTATAAACACATGTTTATGCCATATATTGTCCGATGTGGGTCTCTTAACATTTACATCTATTTTTGGTGTAAAGAAAGTCAACTAAATCTAAAACATATAAATGTTTAATTGGTGCAACTGGGGGATTTGAACAAATTAATAGATAGACTTGAGATTTTGATGGTTAGTTTAAAATGTCAATAAATTGAATTCGGGTTTTATGATTAAAAATCGTTGAAAAGAGTTGTAGTATTGATATAGTGAAAAAAGGAAATATCTTGTAATAAAATGATTGTTTGATTGAAATATTATGCCTTAAAGTAAAAACAATTGAAATGTATATGATTGGAGAGATAAAACGTAAGAAATATAAAAAATTGAAAAAATAATACATTGAAAGATAAATTTACTGAAAATATAAAGCACTTTGAATTGAAATTGCATAAAACATAATGGATTTTAAAAAAAGGTGGAATTTATATTTAAAATTCTATACATCTTGAGTTTATTTCTAGTTAGGAGTAGACTTTAGAATTTAAGTATCTGACTATATGTTCTTTCTGATAACTATTATTTATAGATAAATGAAACTAAGTAGATGCCACTTCAATGACAGACCCCAATCATGGAAGTTACTTTGTTAAAAGATTCTTTAATGATTGTGTACAAGAAGACAACACACTTGCCAAAAATATTCTTTATTGGATGATATTCATTCAACTTTACATTCTTCGATTGATTACATAAAATTTTAGTCTTGATGTTGCTTATACTTAAAAGATCCACTATCTCCACTACACGTATGAATAGGAAAAGCATTGCAGCTTTTGTACTACACTACTTTGCCTTGTAATTTATCTTCTTTGTTGATTTATCCATTGTTGTTGAATCCCTATATATTTTCTTTAACAATTTTAACTTTACAATTATTTTCAATTATCTTTGACAATGCTGGAATTTTTCTTGTAACAAGAATAATCCAAATATATATTTTGAGTCATTGCAGGGAAACTGATACTAAGATGTTAAGCTGACCTAACAATCTAAACCCAACACAAACTAAGCATGGCAACGAGATAGGGTGAGAATAGTTTTTACCTTCTCATTTCCCAAATTTGACGCCTTGATAAATCTTTGTTCCTCGCTCCAATCTTGAAATGGAATGAATAATTGAACTCCAACTCCATCTTAAAGGAGTTGGGATATCTGTGTCATGCTCTCATTCTCATATTGGAATCAATTTTTTAATATAAACAATCTTGTCTCTCAAATCCATAACTTACTCTGAACATAGAGTCTGCCTCAAACACAAAACACGTAATGAACCCTAACAAACATTAACATACATTACAAATAATAAAGTAAAAATAATCTCAAAAAAATTTCAAACATATATTTTAAATATTTCAAATAATAAAGTAGAAACAAAAATATCAATGCATTAACCATACAACTTATATTCTAAATTATTAAAACTAAATAACAATGTACTAACTCGTATTTCAAACTATCATCAAAATAACCACATAATCAAGATTATTATGCATTCCAAACTACCATTAAAACAATTATATATACAAGAAAACTATACATCATTGTTCTTTTAAATTTCTAACACAATTAAACAAGTAGCCAACACCAATGTTTTTATTTCTTTCCCTAAATATTATTGACTATATTGATATAAACGGGGTAGGTTCGACGTGGATACTAGTATCCTCATTACTCATCTTGTCCATGTATTTTAAAATCGTGAAAAACCTAAATTCAAACCCAATCAAAAAAGGTTTTCCTTATCAAACTCGAAGCGGATTTAGACGGGTACTCTAAAATATTGGTTCAATTCTCATGCCTAAGCATAAGCACATTTTCTTGATCTGGCGAGTCTCTTTAGATTTTTGATTTTATTAGGCTTTTGATTTAGAAATTCACAAACTTGACTACAAATCATATTAATAAATTATTTCAAATATTATTTATTATAAAAACTTGTTAAACAAGTTATAGGGGTATACATTTTATTTTAAAACTTATTTATAAAATATATTCTAATTTCAACTCATTGCTTTTTTAATTGTTGTTGCTAATTCATCGTAAGCTACTTCCCAAGCTGTGTTGAGTTCATCGCTCCATTTGTCTCCTACCACTTCTTTTATTGTTTTCAGCAATGCTTCTTTAACCACCTTTAAAATAACCAAAATAATTTTTTGTTAGCAATTTATTTTTTAGAAGATTGGTAAATATTTTAAAAACTCTATTGAAAATAATTATTTTAATTAATAGTATAATAAATAATTATATAAATTTATTATTTTGTATTTGAGAAGAATACACTAAAAGATTCTATAATATTATCATACCACAAAATGTGGACCAGCAACTCCCTTTTGAATGTGAATAGCACCCAATGTAGCATCTCCTAAAACTACCACTCCTTTTGTTCGAAGTTGAACAGCTGAGTCACGCACCTATAATTCAAAAATTATAAATCCATATATTATGACATAGTAATTAGGTTGAAAAAATATATAAGAATGAAAACTACTAGTAAATATTTGTATGACTAAATATTTATATGATTATATGACGAGTAATTATGTTATTCTTTGAAACATATTAATTGAATAAGAATTTAAAAAATTTAAAAATATATGCATATGATCAAATTTCTATCAATTTTAAGAGTAATATTGACGTTGAGTTGACATTGAATGAAGAATAAAAAATAAAAGAAATTAATTGACGTTAGATTATACTTACCAGCCCAAAAACTTTTTCAGCATGAGCTTGTAATGTTGGACTATGTTGTACTCCAGTTGAGTCTTTTAAAAAAGAAAACATACCTTTTGCAGCAGGTGCTTTCTCCAATATACTATTTAAATTCAATCAAAAAAATAATACAATATTTTTAGTTTACCTTATTCCATTTTAATTAAACCAATCAATAATCAAATAAAAAACACAAAACCAACACCCTTTAAGAAGAATCTTACATAGTATAGAACAAAACACTATACCGAGGAAGATTTTGTTTGAAAGATTCCCAAGAGCTATTCACCAAAGCCTCCTGTTTGTCGGTGAAACTCATTTTTCTTTTTATTCTTTTTTATTTTTATTTGTATTTGAATATTACAATATAAGAATTTACTTCAAACACTTATTTATATTGGATGTTATAAGATGTAAAGAGATGAATTTACTTGTGGTTATTATGTTTTTAAAATTCATTGGCTTGTGGAAGTGGCCATTACTTTTATTAAGAGACAAGAATCTTTTTAATAAATTAATAAATAAAACTAAACTAATTGAAATTAAATAATAATAAGACATGTATTTAAAAAATTCATTTCATCCACCGAATTATTAATCTAATAAAAATGTAAACATATAGAAACATCTTCACATTTAATTTTTTAGTAAAATAGTGTGATGAGTTGTTACTAGTATATTTATATTTATGGTCTCTTATCTTCAGGTCAAGTTAATATTGGTCATCTAACTAAAAAATATATATTCATATTGATCCTTTAATTTAACTAATTAGCTTCAACTTAGTCATTTCCATCCATTCATTTTAAATGACGTTAAAATGCGTTTGTGTGGCATCTGAGTCAGTATTTTCACTTCGTCATCATGTTCTTCTTCATTAATCTAACGTGGTCGAGGCACACCTATTAAGGATCATCCTAATCATGCGAGTTTATTGTGATAAGCATGCCATATCTATTAAGGACCTGAAGTCCAAACTCGTCTCAACTCAGGAAGTTATCGCTCCGCGCCAAGAAACAATAAAGGTCCTGGTGTCGAAGAGAGACAATCTAAAGGTCTTACAAAAAACGATGGTATTAGAGGCACTAATTCACATTGCTGCTACTGCCAAGCTAAAGGGGTCTTTGAATGAGGCCCTCAGTTCTCTCAAGAGGCATGAATAAGAAATGTCTACATTCAAGAATGACTTGGTAGTTACTTCTTATATGTACTTCGAGCGGGCGAAGGAACATGTAACCTTTCTCTATCTAGGGTTGGACCTAAGTCGGATGGATTTATTTAAAGTGGTTAGGGGATGTCATGCAGATGATGCCCATTGCTTCAGTGATCCCTTAGAGGACTAGTGGTTTAATGTCTTGGCCCCTAGTGCCCTTATGAGGGTCTACCCTTATATTTTTGTAATATGTTACCCACTCTTTGGTCTTTAATTAATAGTATTCTCGTAATTTGTCTATGTATTCCATCTTGTAGCTAGTCTTAAAATAGTCATTTTTGGGAGTGAAAGTCCCCATTCGAAAATGCTCATGTTATTCCATAGGCGTTATGAGGTTTTCCTAGGGGGGCTTTGATTGTTGTCAGGTGATGAGTGGGATCCTTCATGGGTATTCAATTCAATCTCCATGAAGGTGAATTAAGTTTTATGAGTATTTCTCGTTATTTTGCATATGTTCTTATTCTTTTAGTTTTTTCCGGAATAAAGTGCATGAACTTAGAACAATAATGCACATAATTATAAGTGCAGAAAACTAAAAGAGATGCAAGAAATTATACAAGATCCCCTTATCAACCAAGGGCAGGTTTAGTCCTTTCACACCCCGTGAAGGATTTCACTATGTTAGATCTTTGTACAGTCTCACACTAACACTCTCCTACAATTTTCTAACACATACACATCAAACTTATGGTGGAGTTTGAATCAACCCAATTCAAATGACCTTTTCACAAATCATAAACCACTATGATAATTCTCACATAAACCAGAAATCACGCCACTTTCTGTTTACAATAGTTAAAATCACACCACTTTCTATTACAAATCAAGATACTCCACACTTGGTGATCAAATACAACTCTTCAACAAATATGAATATATGAGTTGTTCTTGAATCAATTTCAATACAAAAAATTTATCTTCTCTTTCAATGTACAATTCAAATATAATAACCTTAAATGCTTAGAAACTTTTTGCAAGAGATGACAATTTACACAGAAAAGTTTCAAGGTTTTGAATGGAGAAAAACTCTTAAGCAGATTTTAATTGTAGTTTAAAGTTGAGTGAAATATGTAATCATAATTTTGAATACACCATATGAAATATCTTGGATTCGTTGTACATGTTGGTAGATGTTTCATGAAGGTTTGCATTGGTTCAGATTAGCAAAGGTTGATAAAAGAATGCTTTAAGTAATTCCGAACGTTCAAATTTTTCAAAGTTCCAGACCATGTAGTCGGTTGCATAAATGGTGTAATTGGTTACACTTTTAATAAATTTGAAAACTATCACAAAAAAATAACTTGTGATCGATTACCAAAAGAGTGTAACTAGTTACACTGTTGTGTAACTTGAAAAATATTGTTACAAATGACTTGGCATGCAAAGTATTTATGCATGGATGCTTAGAAACATTTGAGATAAAAATATGAATGATTTTCTGAGCATCTAAGGATATACACACTTTGAATTATAATCGAATACCTCTGCAACAAGATCAATTCCTTTTAAATCAATGTCCAATGGCTTAGTAATCTTGATATTTAAATGAGCTTAGACTTTAACCTTTTGTCATCATGATCAATGTATATTTCCATCATTTTCATCTAATCGCTTTATGCATATTTTATAGTTTTGAGATATCTATTGATACTTGATTTTGAGAAGAATTTTCCTTCTTTTTGATTGTTGAACTTTTGATATTCTTTTGTCCTCATCAAAACTTCATACTTAGTGCATATTGTTTCAACAATCCCACCTTTTTGATGATGACAAATACTTGACATTATGTTTTTGATTTCCTTTTGAAAAATATCCTTCTACACACGTGCCTCCTCCTATATTTGTGAGTCCTTTACTTTTATACTTCATATACCTGTATATGAACTTGACACAAAAGAGAAAACAAAGTATTAATTCTTTCTCCCCGTTTTGACTTTATAAAAAAAAGGAAAGATGAGTGATAATAGCATAGTAATTCTACCGAGGAATACACACATGCATACAAGCACACACTTAAAAGAGATAATCATGGATACGATCAAATGATGTTTGTAGAATACATATCATTACAAAGAGCCACATGTCTTACAAAATTTTTGTGAGTATAACCGGTTACTTGTTAGGTGTAATCGGCTACCTGTCGTGGCTGTAAAGCATTTATAAAAATTTTTCGAATGGTAACCGGTTACACCATTTATGTAACTAGTTACATGCAGTGCAATTTTGAAAAATACTTGATTTTTTTTGCAACAATGGCTTATGAAAATAAGGTACACATATGATGCAACACTTATAAACATGGATTCAGGACAATATGGATGGATAATCAAGAGAACACATGATTCATACTCATAAATGAATTAACTCATAAATGAAATTGTGAATTAAGCAAGTACTCGAGAATAACAAATAACCCTCTCACCCTAATTAGGATTTTCCACACTTATGATGAGAGACTAGTATGCTATTTATAATAATTCCTAACATACTAAACTAATGGGCTTTTTAACAATTACCCATTACAAGCTAACTTAGGGTACAAGCAAAGTTAAACAATTGGACATAACAAACAAGCCAAATTCGACAACTACATACTAGAACACATTTTGACTACAGCATGTAGGTCTTCGATAACACCATGTGAGCAGACTTCGACAGCATGCTAAACCTCTGTCGACAATACTAGAGTTCGATCCAATATCTCACAAATCTCCACCTTGGATAAAACTCTATAACAAGAAACAAACTAGCTTTCTTCATGCAGCTTTATTAACTGCATGCAGTGGAAAAACTTGCAACTGGGAAATGTCTTGGTGATCATATCAACAACATTATGATCTATCGAAACCTTCAGCACTTGGACTTCTCCACGCTTGATTACCCCTCTGACAAAATGAAACCTCACATCGATGTGCTTGGTTCGCTCATGATAGACTAAATTCTTTGACAGGTGTATTGCACTTTGACTATCACATTTAACAGTGATAACTCGACCTTGAAGTTTGAGCTTCTTTGCAAAACCTTCAAGCCACAATGCTTCCTTCACATCTTCAGTTAGGGAAATATATTCCGCTTCACTGATTGATAAGGCCAAAAACCTTCTGAAGTGTTGCTTTCCAACTGATTGTAGTGCTGAACATAGTGAACACATATCCATAAATAGATTTTCTGGAATCCATACAACTTGCATAATCAGAGTCAACATATCCTTTGATTGCTGCTTTAATATCTTCACCCAAGGTTCCACCATAAATTCAGACACTGTTCAGAGACCCATTTATGTACCTTAAAATTCATTTCAATGCTTGCCAGTGACCTTTCCAGGATTCGCCATGTACCTGCTTACAAGACTTACTGCATATGCTATGTCGGGTCTAGTACAGACCATAACATACATCAAAGAACCCACTATATTAGCATATGGAATATTATTCATATAGGCTCTTTCAACATCAGTATTAGGACATTAATCTATATTGTGCTTGAATTAAGGGTTTGTCGGAGTCACAACAGGCTTTAAATTGGACATACCAAACTTTCCGAGAATCTTCCGTAGGTATGCATCTTGAGATAAGCATAATTCTGACTGCTTTCTATCTCTTCAGATGTCAATCCCAAGAATCATGGACACAGCTCCCAGATTATTCATGTCGAACTCCTTATTGAGTTCAGCCTTCACCCTCATTACATCTTCGACATTGTTGCTTGCTATTAGAATATCATCCACATAAAGCAAAAAAATAACAAATGAATTACCAGGTCAAAATCTGAAGTAAACACAGTGGTCGAACTGACTTCTAATGAAACTTATACATGCCATGATCTTGTCGAATCTCCTATTCCACTGTTGAGGAGATTGTTTCAGACCATATAAAGATCTCTTTAGGTTGCACACATAATCTTCCTTCCCCTTTTCGACACACCCTTCAGGTTGCCTCATCAGAATTGTTTCATCCAGATCATAATACAAGAATGCAGTCTTCACATCCATCTGTTCCAGTTTAAGGTTGAACTGAGCCACCATGGCAAGAAACATTCGAATGGACCTGTGCTTCACAACAGGAGATAACACATCATTGAAGTCGACACCTTCTTTCTAAATGAAACCCCTAGCGGCCAATCTTGCCTTGTATCTCTTCGACACCACTCCTTCAATTCCTTCCTTAACTTTAAAAATCAACTTACAGCTGACTAACTTGGCTCCAGCAGGTTTCTTGATCAGTTCCCAAGTGTTGTTATCATGAAGAGTGTAAGTCCTGTGGTTTTTGGATTGGCTGCATTTTGGTAAAACAACATGCTGTTATACAAGACGTTGAACCAGATGTTCTACCATGTCAGTCAGACATCATGTTTTACATGATGTTGGGACATGTTCCAGGACATGTTATACCATGTAGTTAGGGCATGACTATTTTGGTAATTTTAGTGTGATTTTTTAGTGTGTTCTGATGCACACGTGGGCGACTATTATGGGAGAATATTGTGGGAATTTCTGTTATTACAGATTCTGTTACTTTTCATAAGAAGAACCCTTGAGTCTTTTTAGGAAAGTTTGTATTTTCCTTTTATTTTGATGCAGGTTGATTTGCAGCCAATTTTTACTGATTGCTGCTATTTTTACGCCTCAAGAAGCTCAAGTCTAGTAGGTCTAAAGGATATTTAAAGAGAAGAAAAACCTTATCCGAAAAAGAGAGCATATCATGAAAATTTAGAGAATAAGTATTAGTCGTTGTTTTGGTTGGCCCCTAGGGTTTTTGTTTGTTAATTGTATGTCACCCATGTATCTTTTGTTGCATCGAATTTGACTGATTGTTCATTGTTCACTCTAAGCTTCTAAGCAAAGAGTGTATTATTCTTGGTTGAAGCTTTTAAGCAAAACCGAGTATTGTTTTGGAAGTGTGATCTTCTATTGTTTGTTTTGTATATAGTCACTGGGATTTTGACTGTTTGATATCACTGAGGTGATTTAGGAAGTGAGAGGGGTTTCTCATATCTAAATGGTGATTTCTAGGTAGAAGTTGCATTGGGTAGGGATTAAGTTAGAAGTTGTAAACTGGGATTGTTTAGCTTTGAATTAATACTGTTAATAATGGATTTCCTTCCTGGCTTGGTAGCCCCCATTTGTAGGTGAGTTTAACCGAAGTGAGTTAACAATTCTGGTGTTATTTACTTTCTGCAATTTACAGTTTTTTGTTATATGTGTTCAAACTATGGACAAGGAAGGAGGAGAAATGTTAATAGGCCTCCAGTCTTGGATGGCACAAACTATGACTATTGGAAGGCACGTATGGTGGCTTTCCTAAAATCTACAGATAACAGAACTTGGAAGGCTATCATCAAGGGTTGGGAGCACCCTGTGCTTAAAGATAAAGATGGAAAAGAAACCCCGAAGCCAGAAGAAGATTATACCAAGGAGGAAGATGAGGCAGCTCTTGGAAACTCCAAAGCCTTGAATGCCTTATTCAATGGAGTGGATAAGAACATGTTTAGGTTGATCAACACTTGTACCGTGGATAGGGATGCTTGGGAAATTCTCAAGACAACTCATGAAGGGACCTCCAAGGTTAAGATGTCAAGACTTCAGCTTCTCACTACCAAATTTGAGAACTTGAAGATGAGGGAGGATGAGAGTATTCATGAATTTCACATGAATATACTTGAGATAGCCAATGCCTTTAGTGCCTTGGGAGAGAAGATATCGAATGAGAAATTGATAAGGAAAATTATTAGGTCTCTTCCTAAGAAGTTTGACATGAAGGTCACTGCCATAGAGGAAGCCCAAAACATTAGTAGTATGTGGGTTGATGAGTTAGTTGGCTCACTTCAAACATTTGAGTTGACCTTGAACGATTGGATTGATAAGAAGAACAAAAGCATTGATTTTGTATCAAATACTGAAGATAAAGAGGGATTAACCAACTTGGATACTGAGGAGGTATTGTCAAATACAATTTTTTTTACTTGGGAAGTAGTTCAATAGAACTTTAAAGAGAATGGGTAGAAGAGGAAGACCGGGTGTCAGGTGTCACACCCTAATTTTTGACCCTAAGATCCCCGCTTTGCTCTTTGCATAACATCCTAGGTCGATCATTCGTGCATAACTAACCGCTTTATCTAGCTTTGTGTGTTTGTTTTTCTTTTGTGAGAGCAGGTATTGCTGCAGAAAATTCAAAGTCTTGAAGGTTGTTCTGTGTGTATGTTTGTGGAGGTTCTCTAGTCTCTGCATGTTTGCGTTGGACTCCTATGAGACGTGCCCTCATTCTTATGGTCCCTTAGTCAGTACAAGATCAACTTTTCTCAAGATTTCTCAAAGATTCAGGAAGGATTAGGGTTTGCATACAGTTGGGTATGACCGTGTGAGAACCGGTTGGAATGTTGTGATGTGTTGCATTGCAGGTGGTTTTGGCATACCATCTTTCTCACAAGATTAAAGAAGGATAATCAAGCTTAATTCCAAGTTTCAAAATTCCAAGATACCCATGTCAAGTTCAAGTCCTCGTCCTCATATCAAGGCTATAAGCTTAAGTGCAATCAATGTACTAAGAATGATTTCCAGGGTAAAAAAGACAGAGTTTTATTCACTGAATTCAAAGCATGACAAGGGTTAATTTAAATGCATCCAAGCATAAGGCTTGCAAGGTAGAGATTCAAAGGCGCAAATTAAAACACCAAGGTTAAAGACTTCCCTTTTAAGTCCGCAGTGCAAAGTTCAAATTCAAGATATCATGACATTAAAGCCCAAAGATTGCACATGTTAAATACAAACTTTTCTCATTACAAAAGGTGCATTCTAAATCTAAGATGCCGTTCCAAGATTCAAAGTTCTAATCCTTCATGTTGGTATTACGAAGTTATGTGATAAATATCATTTATCGAGAGAATTGTAAAGTTCAAGTTGCAAAGACTTGCTTAAGTAAGTTGCATTAAGTTCAAATTGGTTTTACAAGTTCACAAGTTAAAGAAATTCAAGGATGAGTTCTAAAAATACAAAGAAATGCAAATTGAAGGGTTAAATTCAAGGTGATTCCAAAGTACAAAACCAGAAATCGTCACGAGTAGTATTCTAAGAGGAAGCCCTGTTCTGACACACAATTTAACTACTTAATTAAAGTGCCAACAACAAATGAAGGCTACAAATTACATTCTATGCCAAGGCATTACCAACTCAAGGTCACAAGTGTTTCAGTACAGGAATCTTACGAAAGTTCTTAAGAATGTGGCGTGTTACAAAATCTTAAAGAAAAACTCATATAATAAACACAAATTGATTCTGAATTCCAAGAATGTAAGGTGATACAATGTAAGGTGATACAATGTTTGGTTCCTTCACCAAAGCGGCACAAGATATTTGTATTTCCAGCTGTGTAGAAACTTCAAGTCGTCATTTGGCTTTGCTGTCATTTCATGAAGGGCTTATCCTAAGCAGGAAGAAGCCAATTTTTTCTCCTTCTATCTACTTGCCACACATACCGCTAATGCTATTTGATACGGAGCACGGCGGGAAGTTATACCTCCAACGGCTTAAATGCCTGAGCCACGGGCTGCTCTGAGGAAACCGACCCTGAACTTGCCACGAGAACTTGTCGGTGGTTGTCGTCCTTCATAGCCTTGTCAAGGATGTGAGCTCCTTGGTTTGTTGTTAGAGTTTGTAATACCCTACGACAAATTAATTCAAAAGCTAAAGTCAAGTAAGAAGGACAAAGTAATGGAACCTACAAAAGCCAGAGTTGGTTATGCAGTTAATCCTTGTGTCATACGAGATTTCAAGATGGGCCCTTCTGATTATCAATCTCCGACTTCAAAAAGGTTGGAATCTAAATTTATCCATAAGAATGATTCCACGGGTCTGGCGTGAAATGGTGGCTGTATGTCAAAACCAACTTGGGTAGCGATGCAATTTATTCCTTGAAGCCAAAACCATGAACGTGATGCTACAAAACTATTTTTCATTAATGATTAGTTAATGTCATAAAAAAAGAGAGAATCAAAGGAAAAGAAATCAAACACTGGAGCATTTGGCGGTCTCGTAGAGCCCTCACTTCGGATTGATTGTCTTCAACCATATTTTGGGATCATATCCTGTAAACAGAAAAAAGAGATTATGGAAATGGAATGTTGAATGTTGATGGCCATCCAAGTATTCATGACAATCATCACTAAAATCAAATCAAGACAAGCTTATTCCTTTCTAAAACATTACTAATCAAGAATCAGACATCATCACATACATTCCAAAACCAAATCAAACATGTCCCAAACCCATTCAATTGTTTCCAAAACCAATTTCCAACATAATTATTTTCAAATCGCAAGGCAGGCCTCAGATTCTTTTCCAAATCCTTTTTTTTCCCGTCATTTTAAACCAAACCAACAGTTGAAAAACATCACAGTGATTACCGGATCTTCTTTCCTAAACCAGAAAGGACGTTATTTCAAAGAAAAAGATTCATTCCCAAAATAGAAGTAGACAAGAATCAAACAGGGCAACATTTGAAATAAAGTTTCTAAACTGAACATATTAGACAACATTCAATTCCTTCCCAAAAAAACATATCAGACAACATTCAACTCTTTCCAAAACAATTCCAAAACAAGCACCACAAAATCAAAAGCTTGCAATAAATGAAATCACGTTTTCAATACAACAGTAAAGAGATTTCCAAACATGTTATTCATCATTGGCCTATAAAAGGGACGGATTTTGACAGAAAAGGGATCACGATCATAAAATCATACGCAACCCAAACCTCACAACGATTACCACACCAAATCATTCACCATTCACAAACATACCAAGAGTCCTTCTAATCTAACATACCAAATTCTTCAGACCATACAAAAATCATTTCATCAAATCCAAAACAACCAATTTATCAAAATCGCCAGACTAGAAAATCATCAAACCAATCTCACATACCATATTTCATCAAATCCTACAACAACAATTCAGACCAGTACACTAGAAACAAACACAAATCTTTACGCAACCAGAATTCAAGACCAGATACAACTACACTTTCAGATACTCACAAAAACCATTCATCCCATCAATACATACACAAACATTCATCACACCAAATCATTAAGCAAACCGTTCGTCAAATTTCACCATACTTAAACCATTCACCAAATTCATCCCAACAGTATATCTGAAACAAGTTCATCACACCAGAAATCCAACACACACACATAGTCAAGGTATTTGTTAGTTCTTGGGTTGGCTGGAATTTTGGTAAAACAAAGTATGTTCAATGTTGATGTCAAAGTGCTGATGTTGCAACATTGAGTCTTAACACTGGGCTGTGTTAAGTAGTTAATTTGCTGAAGTTGGATGTCTGATGTCACATGGAGATGTTGTGACATTAGATCTGCAGAATTAATAACATCAGGCTGTGATGTTGTTAGGGTTGCGTGTTAGCTGGAATTGTGGAGAGCAAGCTGTCTCATTGGATGCAAATATCTTGGGATAGATATTTTCTGCTGCAAAGGAGATCTGGTGCAGATTTGTAGGAGATTCAAAAGGTTGAAGATTTAAAAAGATTTTAGGAGAAAATCAGTTTTAAATATTCAGTTTTAAATAACAAATCGGGCGAGATTTTGTAGCAGGTCCAAGACCAATTCAAGGAGCTATATAAAGCGTACAAGTACTAGAGAAAAGTGACGAAGAAAGTGAGCCAAAGACTGAGAGTCGTTTTGTGTCTTCGTGCATGTTTTGTAAGCCATTCGAGAGTGAATTGGTATTGTGATTTTGAGTTGTTCTTGATCAAAGCTGTGAAGCAGAATCAAGTAGTGATATTCAAAGGGTGTTATCTCATTGAAGTGTTTTAGGGATTGAGTAGTGTTCTCATATCTAAGTGGTTTCTTAGGTAGAAAGTCACTAGTAGGAATTAAGTTTAGGAGATTGTCAACTGGGTTGTTGAGTCTGTAAATTAATTCTACAAGTAGTGAATGTCATCCCTGGTTTGGTAGCCCCCAGACGTAGGTAGTTAGACCGAACTGGGTGAACAATTTGGTGTGTTATTCTGCTGTTTAATTTGTCCATTGAGCATAGTGTGTTGTTGTGACATCGCACCTTATAATCACACGTCTGATACCAGAATTTCAATTGGTATCAGAGCAGGCATCCTGTCTGTCTCTGGGTGAGATCTAGGGAAGTTACTTTCTGGTGTAAGGATGGACAAAGAAGTTGGAGGATTCGTCAACAGACCCCCTATTTTGGATGGATCCAATTATGACTATTGGAAGCCAAGGATGACCATTTTCTTAAAATCCTTGGACAGCAGGGCTTGGAAGGCCATTATTAAAGAGTGGAAAGCACCTGTTGTGTGTGAAAAAGATGATGCTGGCAAAGATAAAGAAGGCACCTCTAAGCCAAAACCTGAAGAAGAGTGGACCAAGGAGGAAGATGAGCTCACCCTTGGAAATTCCAAAGCTCTAAATGCAATCTTCAATGGAGTGGATAAGAATATTTTCAGGTTAATCAATACCTGTGAAGTTGCTAAGGAAGCGTAGGATATTTTGAAGGCCACTCATGAAGGTACATCTACAGTTAAAATGTCAAGACTTCAGATTCTAACATCAAAATTTGAAAGCTTGAAGATGAAGGAAGAGGAGACTATTCATGACTTCCACATGAATGTTCTAGAGCTGGCCAATGCATCCAGTGCTCTTGGTGAGAAAATGTCAGATGAAAAGCTTGTAAGGAAGATCCTTAGGTCCCTTCCTAAGAAGTATAAGATGAAGGTAACTGCCATTGAAGAATCACAAGACATCAGCAAGATGAGAGTTGATGAGCTCATTGGATCTCTTCAAACTTTTGAGCTTGGGTTGAATGAGGAAGAACCAAAAAAGAAGCCAAAAAGTATAGCCTTGGTGTCAAATGATCAAGAGGAAAAAGGAAAGAGTTCTGAATCCCAGGAGGATCTATCTCAGGCCATAGTTATGTTGGGAAGGCAGTTCAACAAAGTGTTCAAGAGGATGAACAATAACTCTAGGCCTAATGTCAAGAACATATCGTCTGACATCAGCAAGTCAAAAGAGAAGGATGAAGAGAAAACTGCCCAAGATAAAGGAGTTCAGTGCTTTGAGTGTGAAGGGTATGGACATGTCAAGAAAGAGTGTCCCACCTTCTTGAAAAAGCAGAAGAAGGGCATGACAGTTTCCTGGTCTGACTCTGATAGTGAAAGTGAAGGTGAGTCAGCAAAGCATGTTAGAGCTTTAACAGGAACTGTTGTTTCTGATGATGATTCTAGTGATGGAGAAATAACGTATGAGGAGTTGGCATCTATTTATCAAGAGCTGTGTTTAAAAATTGCTGAGATTTGTCAAGAAAACAAGTGCCACAAGCAACAGATTGCTCAGCTTGAGAATGAAAAAGCTGATCTGGAAAATGAAGTTGTACTAGTTAAATCTCACCTTGATCAAATGACCAAGTCTGTTAGGATGCTGAGCTATGGGACAAACACACTTGATAAGATCCTTCAGACAGAAAAGATTGTTGGTGATAAGTCTGGTATAGGATATGTGGCAAGCACTTCAGGAGCAAAGGAGGAGGTGTCCCAACCAATGTCTCAAACAAAGAGACATGATTCTACCCCTAAGAAGGTTATTCAGCCTCAGAATGTTGAGAAAAAGGATAGTCCCCATCAGAGGAAGATGCAGCTTCGAGGAGCTAGTCAGTATATGCCTCCCCAATATCACAAGAGCATGCAAGCTGCAAGGTTCAAACAGAACATGTCTCGTCAGATGTTTCAACATCAGGAAAACTGGTATGGATATGGATACAACAATATTGTGCCTCATCACTATGGAAGAAGGAAGCCTCATCACCATAGGAGACAGCCTAGAAGACAGCATCCTCAGTACAGAAGACGACAATCCAACTATGGAAGAAGGAGACAACATTATGGGTGGCAGCCACAGCATTATCATCATAATAGTAGAAGACATAAACACTTTAGAGATGACAGAGTAAGATGCTTCTATTGTGGCAGGTTTGGACATATGCAGTCCTCGTGCTTCAAGCTTCATGGTTATCCAAATTCTGCTCCTCAACCCAGACAGAAGGAGGTCAGATCCAAAGTTGCTAAACAATGGGTTCCTAAAGCTCAGGTCACGTGTCTATTGGCTCATACCTCAGATGGACATTTTTCTATGGATGCATGGTACTTTGACCGTGGATGTTCAATGCACATGACTGGATCAAAGGAGCAGTTGGTGGAGTTCAATCCTTGCCGTGCAAACAAGGTTGTGTTTGGCAATGGAGAAAAAGGAGTAGTAGAAGGAAGTGGAAGAGTGAAGAATCTTGGTGGTCTTACTCTTGATAGTGTGATCCTTGTCCAAGGTTTGAAGGCTAATCTGATTAGCATAAGTCAGTTATGTGATGAAGGTTACAAAGTTAACTACACCAAAGATAAGTGTGTGGTTTCTGATGAGCATGATCAGGTTGTGTTAAAGGGTATAAGATCCAAAGATAATTGCTATCAGTGGATACTAAAAGAGGTCAGCTTATGTGGTAATGATGTTGTAACATCAGATGGTAACATCAAGCATGAAAGAATTCTGAAAGGAAAATCAGAATTAATGAATTTTGATCCTTTGAAAAATTTAAAAGGAAAGCTTGTGTGGAGGGAGAAAGTCATTTACACTCAAAATCAAGCTCCTTGTCTTAGACCATCATTTCCTAGTGTTGCAACATCACGCTTCTTCAAAGCCCTGTTCTCGCGACTGTTCATCTCCTTTGTTTTCAAGAATCAATCCTCACTAAATCTCACCCATCTCAACGGATTCATGGCTTCTCCATCCAAGAAATCTGCGTGTCAAAGTTCTACAAAAGGAATGGCTAGGGTTTCCTCAGAAGAGGGATTTGCGGAAGAAGCTTTGAATGTAGAACCCATCTCTATGATGCTTCCAGCCTCAGGAAATACTAGACCTGAGAAATATCAACCTGTGAGAGCTTCAAAAGGTAGTACCTCTAATCAATCCACTCGCAAGAAGTTTGGCGATAGAGAAAGTAGGGCATTTGTGAGGAGTATGCTATTTGAAGACAAACCTAGGACTACCAATCCTCTTCCACAAACTGTTGAGGAAAAGGTAGATGTTGATAAGAGCATAGGGCAGATCGTTGATAAAATCTTTGAGAAAGGACTTCCTATTAAGGGTATATCTAGACCCCTGAGACAAATAGGTGCTGATCAGTGTTCAAGAGAAAAGAGTGACATGCAATCTTCTGATACAAATCTTCACAGATTAGTTGTCTCCGTAATCGAAGATGCTGAAAAAGAAGTTGAAGTTGATACTGAAGTAAGTAGTGGAGAAGATGATATTCATGGTGAAGGGGATGTTGAAGGGGATGTCAGAACATCGCCTAGTAGGGATGCTGAGACTACTCCTGGAGGAGAAAAGAGTACTGATGTGATTAATGTTGATGACTTATCTGATGATGAAGTCATTGGAAGAGCAGTGCCTGGTCTGGCTAAGAGACTAAGGACAAGGAGAGAAAAGCAGGCTGAATCGTCCCCAAAGAAGTCTTCTGATGATAAGAGGAAAAAGACTGTTGTTGGGCCAACAAAAGCTTGGAGTAAGGTCGAGGTGAATCCAAGAAAGAGGAAGATTGTGGAACAATCTGAGTCTGAGCATGATGATGAGGATGATGTTCAGAACATCATTCATGTCAGAAAATCTATTGCAAAAAGGATTGCAGACAAAGTCCCAGATGCTCCTGTGGATAACATCTCCTTCCACCATGCAAGCAATGCCTATATGTGGAAGTTTATTTTCCAAAGGAGGATTGCTCTTGAGAGAGAGATTGGCAAAGAAGCCAAGGAGATTAAAGAAGTGATGGAAGGAATTAAAGCTGCTGGATTAATGAAAACTGTGTGTGATTTTTCAAGATGCTATGATGGCCTGGTAAAGGAATTCATAGTAAATCTTCCGGTAAATATCTCTGACAAAAGCAGTCCAGATTTTATGAAGGTCTTTGTTAGAGGAAAATGTGTTGAGTTCTCTCCTAAGATTGTCAACAGCTACTTAGGAAGAGAGGATGCAGAGTATACAGAACTGGAGGATACATATAATGAAGTGTGCAAGGAAATTACTACTGGACAGGTTAAAGTATGGCCATTAAAAGAAAAGCTACCAACTAGCAAACTGAGTGTGAAGTATGTTATACTACACAGAATTGGAGCTGTAAAATGGGTGCCCACTAATCACAAAACCACCACAGCTGTGGCATTAGGAAGGCTTATTTATGCTGTTGGTACACAGAAAAAGTTTGACTATGGCACATACATATTTGATCAGACTGTAAAACATGCAACAACAAATGCTATTAAAATGCCTATAGCATTTCCTTCTCTCATTAGTGGAGTCATTCTGAGTCAACAACCAGGAATATTGACTTGTGCTGATAAAGTATGCAAGAGGGAGTCTCCATTATCCTTGCATCAGAAATTGTTTATGGGAAGTCATGTTGCAGATATTGTCTCAACATCAAATGCAGGCATCAAGAAGAAAACTTCCAAGGCTGGTTTGCTAGCAGAGCTGAAGGCAACCCGCAAAGACTTGGATGTTGTGATTAATACCAGTCTGGCTAGAAAAGAAAAGATTGAGAAGATGATCCAATCTTTGGAACAAGATGATCATGCTGACTCTGAAGATGAAGGACAAGATGGTGCTAGTTCAGAAGAAGACTAGCTTTTGTTTTTGCTTCTAGTAGTTTTAGTTTCTGCTTTTGTTTCAGCACTGAATGTGCTTGGTTATGTAATTTGAATATTGTGCACTAGTTATGATTTTATTTCTATGATTTGTTTTGCCTAGTTGCTAACTGTGAGGCTAACAATGAGAGCTAGGGTGTACTATCTGTAGTTAATAGGGCTTCTGATTGAAGCTTGTCTAATTGTGGCTAAAAAGGGGGAGAAGTAGCCAAAGGTAAAAGAAAGCAAGCCAAAGGTAAATGATTGTCTAAAGATGCCAAAGGAGTGGAGGTGCTGTCAAAGGAATATGCAGAAATTAAGGCGGAGTAATTACTGAATCACTGACTGTGTGATCAGCTGGCTTTGCTGGTTCATGATTGAGGGGGAGCAACATTGTTGGAAAATTGTTGCTGTTGCTGTTGAAGATGTTGAAATATATGTGCAGCAGAGTTTTTTTTGTGAAGCAAAGTTCATAGTGAAGTTTTTTTTGAAGATGCTGCTAATGTTGAAATGTGTGCAGCAGAGTTTTGTGAAGAAAAGATGTTACTATTGAAGTTGATGCTTGGAGTTAAAAAATTTGTTGAAGTTTTTTTTCCGCTGCTGAAGTCTCTGAAGGTGCAGAGATTGTTTTATCCAAAATTAGCCAAAGGGGGAGATTGTTAGTTCTTGGGTTGGCTGGAATTTCGGTAAAACAAAGTATGTTCAATGTTGATGTCAAAGTGTTGATGTTGCAACATTGAGTCTTAACACTGGGCTGTGTTAAGTAGTTAATTTGCTGAAGTTGGATGTCTGATGTCACATGGCGATGTTGTGACATTAGATCTACAGAATTAATAACATTAGGTTGTGATGTTGTTAGGGTTGCGTGTTAGCTGGAATTGTGGAGAGCAAGCTGTCTCATTGGATGCGAATGTCTTGGGATAGATATTTTCTGCTGCAAAGGAGATCTGGTGCAGATTTGTAGGAGATTTAAAAGGTTGAAGATTTAAAAAGATTTTAGGAGAAAATCTATTTTAAATATTCAGTTTTAAATAACAAATCGGGCGAGATTTTGTAGCAGGTCCAAGACCAATTCAAGGAGCTATATAAAGCACACAAGTACTAGAGAAAAGTGACGAAGAAAGTGAGCCAAAGACTGAGAGTCGTTTTGTGTCTTCGTGCATGTTTTGTAAGCCATTCGAGAGTGAATTAGTATTGTGATTTTGAGTTGTTCTTGATCAAAGCTGTGAAGCAGAATCAAGTAGTGATATTCAAAGGGTGTTATCTCATTGAAGTGTTTTAGGGATTGAGTAGTGTTCTCATATCTAAGTGGTTTCTTAGGTAGAAAGTCACTAGTAGGAATTAAGTTTAGGAGATTGTCAACTGGGTTGTTGAGTCTGTAAATTATTTCTACAAGTAGTGAATTTCATCCCTGGCTTGGTAGCCCCCAGACGTAGGTAGTTAGACCGAACTGGGTGAACAATTTGGTGTGTTATTCTGCTGTTTAATCTGTCCATTGAGCAGAGTGTGTTGTTGTGACATCGCACCTTAACATCACACGTCTGATACCAGAATTTCAGTATTCACACAAAGAAGGAGAAAATGATTGATTTGACTTATCTTTGGAGATGCTGAACATGGGGCTTCCATCTCCTCCATTTTTTATCGCTTTTCTTTCTTTATCATTGTATTTGTAATCCATCCGTTAATGAGAATTTGGGGCTTTAGGGTTTCTGTGGGGATCGGGTTTTGTTCCTTGTCATCTAGATTTTAGGTTTTTCGTTTGTTAAGATGTATTGAGAGCGACGATGATGAGGCGAAACGGAGAGGTTGTGAGGGACGATGATGAGGTAAGGGCAAGAGGAATCCATGGCAGATTTAGGGTTTCAAACCCTTCTGCCGAGAGAGAGATGAGACGACGGAGAGAAAGGGACGAGGTTTTGCTCTCTCGTTTATGTTTGTTTATTATTATTTGTAATCACACACACCCACACGTCATCCCATACACCCTCCGTTTAGATCATTGGATTTACCACATTTATGCATCCAACGGCTGAGATCTAAGGGTCCATGACGCACCCTCTCCCTCGCGAAACACCTGAACCCTCCGTTTTCCTAACCTATTTTCTTTTTTCTCTTTAATTTAATAATCTCTAAATAACCTTTTTTTTCTTTTATAAAATAACATTAATTCTATTTTCTAAAAATATAAAATATAACTTTTTTTATATATTAAAACATAATTTTTTAATAAAAAAATGTAACATTTTTTTATAGTAAAATATGACTTCTTTTTCTTATTTAAAATATCACTTTTTTTTCATATTAAAATATTTTTTATAAAATATAACTTTTCCTTAAAATAATAATAATATAATTTAACAAGCTTGTTTTAAAAAATAATAAAAATAAAACCTTTTCTAAAATATATAATTTCCCTTTTATAATAAATATAACCTCTTCTCCTTAACTAGGATAGAAACCTTTCTTTCTTTTAAGTCTCTCCTAGTCCTTTCCCCTTAGTGATTTGTGTTTGAGTAGATAATTTTATGTGATATATGCACTCTGCTTGTTTGTCTTAATTTTACTTTAAACCATTTTCAAGAAGCAAAATTCTCGATCCAACGTCTAGTCCACTTTCCACCCATGTAAGTCGATTGCTTTTAAGCATCACTATCAACCTCTTGGTCACTACGCACAGGGCTAGTCCACTTTGCTAGTACACACGATTAAAGTGCAATTCATTTGTTGTGATTGGTTGAACATTTTATTGCATGCTTTATCATGACTTTATGCTTTATGCTTTATGTCTTTATCTATATTATTATAATAATATATTTGCTTGCATTATATCCAAGGGAAAATCCCATGCATGATAATCAATTGTCGTGCATGGTGCATATCTTTTGCATTTCATCCTCCCCTTAATGGTTGTAGGCACCCTTTAAGAAAAGCATTTCTTAGACAACTTTAGGATATATTCTCCTAAGTTAGCCCCCCTTAATCTGATTAGACAATCAAACACTTTAGCTCACCTAATTCCCCACACAAGAGAATTAGATGTGAATCATCTCAAAGAAGAGACATACAATCTCATACCCCATAACACAAAGAAGATGTGGATTCCTTTTCCACTTAGGAGAGGTATGAGGCATACTCATCGATTTTATATCCGAGTTGGAGCCCTTCTCCTAAGATGAAGCAAAGGTTCATTCTCAAAACTATGGTGGTTCTTAAGATGATGACTCATCTTTTCTCCTAGACCATTTTCAAATAACTTTAGTATCCCTCAGAGAGGAACTACAAGTGCTCTGATTCCACTCCCGACAGGATATGCAGGCCAAGATACGATATCTTGTCGAGCACACTTAGGAATAGAACTTTAGGTCTTCCTACCCCATTACCCTTAGAAACATATAACAATTAGCAATAGATAACATGATAAAACAAGAGGTTCCTGTAGAGTACTACAGATGCTTAGGATGCTAACACCTTTCCTAGGTATAACCAACCCCCGGACCTTAGAATCTTAGCTTTGCATTTGCATTGCATACTGTGGGACATTGGATCTTTCTCCCTTCCCTTGGATAAATCAAAGACCGGTGGTGAATAATGATTTGCGATTCAAGTTAATCAATAGCTAGATATCCAATTCTCACCGCGACAGAAATGGCGACTTCACTGGGGACGCTTTTTAGAGGGTTACCCCTAACTTGTTTCTTATATGTTATTTGTTTGTACTTGTATATGTTTGTCTATATCTGTATACTTGTATATTTGTATATCTGTCTGCTTGGGTTTTTCTGTTTGGCAGGGTTGTTACATTTGAGTGGTGAGATAAGTCCTAACCCGGACTTCAGAGCACACATATGATAGGGTAGTGGATATAGTCAAGGAGAATTCGAGGGAGTAATCCCAAAGGATTTGACTTGAGATTCCACACTCAGTTGAGGCCCTCTTGAGGGTGGTATATGTTGAACGTGCTATCGTGAATGCATTGCCACTTTCGACCTAGGAGCCCGTGATGCTGATGACCTTTAGTTACCCTGTTACCCCACTTGGCCTTTTAGGATGTAGTTCGATGACTATGAGGAAGTAGTCCCAAAATGGTTGATACACGTTACTACACTCAAACGAGACTCTCTTGAGAATATTATTGACTACCAAGTAATTGGGAAATCGATAATATTGAAAGATGGGTTGTTGACCCTGGGAACTTTGTAGAACCCATTGTACAGATCATAAACTCTAGTACTTACCTTCTTAGGATGGGTAGACCTTAGCTCCATGTTGTGGCCTTTCAAACCTGGGACTCTTTGTCTGTTTGCTTGCTTGTTTGTGCTGTGTGTTTGCATACATGCATTCATGAGCATCTTTTCATAAAGTTTCATGGAACTTATCTTTATTTGTAAACATCATAGGGATATCATGGACTTTGAAAGAAAGAAAACAATGAAATACACTTACAAGAGTCTTAACTTGGACGATCTAAGGAGATTGGAGACCTTGATGACAGATAAAGGAAAGATTTAAGAGTAGATACAGGAGATTATTACTCATTCTGGAAAAAGCCCAAATGGAAGAAGAAATCAAGAGACTCAAGAGAAGACCGTTGAAAGAGTCTCCTTAGATCTTTCTTTATTAGCTTTTATTTAGCTTTTCCGTTATGACTCTTGGAAAGTGTACCGACGCATTGTAATCATTTTTATTTATGAATCCGTCTTTTGGTATTCTGGATATTGATGATTATAACCGACTTTTTATAACTAATAAAATACGTCTTTTGATGTTCCTTGATGATTATAAATAGTTGAGTTCCATGAATCTTGTTGCATCGCATTTGCATTTTCATTCTCTCCCTTCAAGGAACTTAAAAGTTGTTTTGTTAGCATTATAAGATGGATTACAGAAAGAAAGGAGTTTTGTCGTACACCTTCAAGGTTCCTGATGTTGAGCAGTTAAGGGAACTAGGAGATCAGATCAAATATCCTGAGGCTTTCACCGAGAAGTATGGAAGGATCCGCTGTTGCAAATTCGAGTGGTTGCTGGTCTGTTGGAGACACTTGTTCAACTGTATGACCCGATCTATCATTGTTTCATTTTCCCAGATTTCCAGCTGATTCCTACATTGGAGGAGTATTCCGCTTTGTTGGGCATCCCTGTCAAAGACTCACCTCCGTTCTCCGGCGTAGAAGAAAGGCCCAACCAAGAAGATATTGCGAGAGCGTCCCGCATAAAGCTTATCGATATTTGAACTCACATGACGGTCAAAGGGAGAATCAATGGTTTCCCTGCCCAGTTCTTGTTCGAGAAAGCTCGACACTTTGCTAACATGGGGAATACTGAAGTTTTCGAGAACATCTTCGCCCTGCTGGCTTACGGTTTGTTTTTATTTCCCAACATTGAAGATTTCGTCGATGTCTATGCAATCAGAATCTTCATGCTCAAGAATCCAGTTCCTACTTTATTGGCCGACGTCTATCATGCCATTTATTCGAAGGTTCTAAAATGAGAAGGACGGATTACATGCTGCACTGCTATCCTCTATAGGTGGTTTATTTCGCACCTACCGAGGTCTACAACTTTTTGGGATCTGAAAGATGGTATAGAATGGCCCGTGAAACTCATGGCTCTCACTCACTCGGACATTGTATGGCATGATCTGATTTATAGAGGAATTATCATGATTCATAGCTACTGAGACTTCCCCAATGTGCCTCTTCTTGGCACAAAGGGATGCATTAGTTATAACCATGTGCTCGCTCGTCAACAACTCGGTCATCCAATGAAGGAAGTACCTAATCCGAAAAATTTGACCAAAATTTTCCTTTATCAAGGAGAGAATCTTGAGTTGAAAACTGGAATCGTGTATGCATAGCAGCGCATAAACAGGCAAGGAATGACCGTAACAGATAATCCTGATTGTACAGTTACTAAAGCCTACCTAACATGGGCATGTGAAAAGGCTCTCACCTTGATGATGCCCTATCCTCGTCCCAAGCCTCCTGTGACTGATTCAAGTGAAGTTTCGAGATTAAAGACGGAAGTATAAAAGCTTACCCTTGATAAGGCAAAGATGCAAGAGCAGATCGACAAGCTGACGAAACAACTCCGTGGAAGAGAAGGGTCGTCGTCAAGTGGATTAGATTCCTAGTTCCTTTTGTGCTATGTTTCTCATTGTAATAAACTTTGAAGGTGTACTGGCCTTTATGTAAAAAAATTTAATTTTAATAAATAAAATGAGTTCCTGATTACGATGTTTACAAATACACTTTCGAGTTCCTTGAAGTTCATGCTGCATCATACGCATCATTTGCATTTGCATTCCTTTGCATTCTAGGTTCTCATTCGTGTTTCTCTTCTCAGACAAGCTAAATCATCGATACGATACTCAGGCCAATCAAAGAGGAAGGATGGATAACATTGAGCAAGAAAATCGTGTGCTCCGTAAGGAAGTGACTGCTTTGAGGGCTGGTATGGAAAGGCTCTCTGCTTTGGTTGAAACTCTGATTGCTACTCAAAATTAACCTTCTCCTCATATTTCTCAGACTCCGTTTCAAGGGATCGAGACTTCTGAAGTCACGCCAGTGCCCATTTCCATGGCTCCCATTAACATTCCTAACAGCTCTAAGGATCTTAGAGAGGGTTTGCTCAAGAAGAAGGAACAAGTTGTTGATGCCATTTCGCGAGAAAAGTATAAAGGAACTCGTAGTGAAAGTAAACAACACGTGGATCAGTTTGACCCGGTCCCAATGGCCTATTCTGAGTTATATACTGCTTTAGTATAGAAGAATCTAGTTCAAACTAGGAAACCTCCGACCATCCCGAAGGATCTCCCGTGGTGGTATAAGCCCAAGGCTCGTTTTTCTTTCCATCAAGGTGCGCCCGGACACGACATCGAAGACTATTTTCCCTTGAAACAAGAAGTACAAAGGCTAATGCGACGTGGTGTCTTGTCTTTTGGAGACTCTAGACCAAATGTGAAAACTATAATCTCAGATTAAGAAAGTCTCCTCAAAGTTTTAGTTAATTTACTGCTTTTCGTATGTAATGCTCCTTGTTTGTTAATGCATTTGTTATTTGCATGTAAGAACTTGTTATTTTAAATAATTGATGCAATGAATAATGTTTGTCTTGAAGAAATTCATTCGTTTCACTCATTTTTAAATGCTCTTTCTATTTTATAATGCCAATACTACCCCAATCTCTTGCTTAGGCGGAGAATTGGAAGGAGGATGAGGAAATCAAACGCAAGATCTATTGTTGTATGCTTTTGAATAAAACTCTGCTGATGATGCAAGGCATTGCTTCAAACCCCTAAACACCAGAGACATAAGGAGATAAACCCTCGTTAACTCCTTTTGGGCCCTGAAGTAGAAGTTTTCTTCTCGAAATAAAAAAAAAACCCTCATTCTTAACCTGGGGAAGGGTAATTTTTAATTAAGAAAAAATGAATTGAACATCGCGAAGATTGGGTGGGTACACAAAACTTTGAGCCTTGATCCTTTGTTTCTTAAATTGTGAATAGAGCCATATTACAACCCTCAAAAGGCCTTATTGAAGCAGGGTTTATTTCAAAATCATACTCATTGAGATATCGTTTCCTGACTCCTATGAGCTATGCTCAAAATTTGCGTTGGCTTTATAAAATTGGTAATTCAAGCACAAAATATCTTTTAAATTTTTTTTAAGACAAACATGGTGTTGCATTAGCAATTTCAGAATTAACATTTTTCTGCTTGCTAACATTGCTTGACATCATAGAAGCTAGCATACGAGCATCAACGATGAGCTAAATATTTTGAGATTTGAAACTCTAATGATTAGATGGCAAATTGTTTCAAAGGAGGACCATATCTAGGGGCACGTTACTTGAAGACTTTTCTGAGCAGGGGCAAGGTGTTTCCCAGTTGTTTTTCATAGTCTGACCCCAAGGGGCAAGTTTGAAGACTCAGAACACCGTCAGTCTGGGGCAGTTACATTGATATTTGATAAATCTCTCCAAATTCGAAGACTCAGTGTGTAGAATACAGTCAATCCGAGCCAGTTATGCCGAGATTCGACGAATCTCTCCAAGAGTTTGAAGACATTGGAACAGTTGGATGCCAAGTTTTTCTGTAAAATCCTCTTGAGATGACTTCTTCTCATAAACCATGTGATCTGAGGCATTTTGAGAAGTGAAGATTACTTTTCATCCATTCACAATAACTATTTGTTCAAAATGGCGACTACCATACAATATCAATGCAGAGTTACATCAGTCTCACAACACTATTCGCTCATATCCCAAAGAGCTTCTCTCTCAAATGGTGTGATGACTCCCCAGTAAGTTCCTACTTCAGGTGGTCATGACAATTCCCCGGTGAATCTCTACTTTGAGTAGCCATGGCATGTTTGATGCAAGGTTTCCCCATCTGGCAGCCTAAGAATCCCCAATAAACTTCTTTGGTCTCAACCTTCCTCAACGAAGTGAATGTTTATTTCATTCCTCAGTGGATTTTCTCACTACCTCAATCTTCTCCAGCAAAGCGGATGTTTATTTCATCCCCATGAAGTTTCAAGTCTGACATCTTCAGCTTGCAATGTTGATCCGAGCTTCCCCAATGAAGTTGATATTTATTTTATCCCCGTGAGGCCTCAGCTTTGGGATTTACAACTTTCATTCAGACTACTTCAGTTCGTAGTGGATATTTATTTTATCCTCCATGAAGTCTCTCCAGTCGTGAGTTTGATCAGTTCCCAGTGGATCTTTCTCATCCCCAACAGAGTAGCAAGGTTCATCTTGACAATCCTAAGTGAAGCCATGATGTTCATCCCCAAGTGGAGTGCTCTCTTTTATCTAGAGAAGTTTGAAGCTTTGAAGCAGGATTTAGATCCCAGATGTGACTTTTCCAATCATCCCCAGTGATGCTTCTATCTTGCAAAGATTGGCTGAGTATTCGTGCCGAGATGTTTAGTTCATCTTCGATCTTCTCTTTGTTCGTTTTGTCATATAAGCATAAGCATAAGCATAGCATGGCATACATTCATTCATATAGATACATGGCATGTGTATTTTGCATCTTGCATTTTGTGTTGTTTGTTCGTTCTTTCACTTTGGCTGTGTTTATCCCCAAGTGACTGGGTTAGTCTTCTCCCTCCAAGTAAAGTCGTAGCCCTAAGCAGAAAGAGCACACCCTTACTAATTCCCCACTGAGTTCAATCCTCGTGGAAGACGGTTGCTTTAGTTTCTTTTCCATATTTGGATAAAAATAATCCCTTTGAGTTCATTCCTCAATGGACGGGTCTTGTTTGACCGCTTCTTTTCAATTATTTCCTGAATTGAACCTCGGTCCCTGACAATCACATTTTTTTGGATATCTCTAGGCTGTTGAACATAGATCGAGCGTGCATTTATTTTGCACTTTGTCTCCCCAAGAAGAGTTTATTTGGAGATCTTTATGGAAGACAGAAATTATTTCTCCAGTAGTATTATTACAACATTTTCGTGGAATTTATACCCAGACAAAAAGTGGCAGCCTCTTTTGAGTAGCTTGTTGTGTTCCCAGGTTTTCTCTTCGGATGTTAAATGGAAGTCTCCTTAAGACAACTTGTCTATCCCCGGTGAAGTTATCGATATTATCAACTCATTCTCCATCAAATATTATCTCGCCGGAAATCTGTCAGAAAGGCTCTTTAAAGACTTTCCAAGTATTCTCTTTATTTTGAGAATCCCTATTACAAGAATTTTACTAGCTTCAACACAGTTTTCAGCTACAACAATATTACTTCTCAGTGGTATTCTCCCCGACGAGTCCACAATTCAATTTGCGTCCATCAAATGGCATCTCTTCGAGAAGTTTGGTGAAGATTCCGATAATCTTTCTCTTTATTTGAGAAGACATATTTTACAAGTCAGCCGGTCTGCATCTCCTTTGAAGATCCCCGGTGAAACTTCCAAATCTCCAGTAAGTTATGGATTCCTGTTGAAGTCATAGATCTCCAGTGAAGTTCCAATTCCCTGTGAAAGATACTCTCCCGTAAGTATTCACCATTCCAGGAAGAAACTGAGACCAGTCCGCGGTCCAAGACCCGGTACGAGGGGAGGTTTATTTGTACCCTTTTCAAGTAGAATACTTCATCAAGGAAGAAACTGAGACCAGTCAGTGGCTTGTGACACGAGGCGAGGGGAGGTTTGGTATTTTCTATTATTTCCCTGGTTATTCTCGGCAGTAGATTTCCAGAAGACCTCGGCAATAGGCATTTCCCTGGTATTTCTCAGCAGTAAATTTCCAGAAGACCTCGGCAGAAGGTATTTATTTTGTAAATTCTCTGGGTATTCTCGGCAGTAGATCTCCAGCAAATTTCAACGGAAGATGTTTCTCTATTTCCAGGATCTCGGCGGTAGATTCCCTAGTAAACTTTAAACTTCGACGGACAGTCGTTTCTTTCCAGGATCTTTGTAATAGATTCCCTGGTTAACTTTAAACTTCGACAAATAGTCGTTTCTTTCTAGGATCTCGGCAGTAGATTCCCTGGTTAACTTTAAACTTTGACAAACAGTCGTTTCTTTCTAGGATCTCGGCAGTAGATTCCCTGGTTAACTTTAAACTTTGACAAACAATCGCTTCTTTCCAGGATTTCGGCAGTAAATTCTCTAGTTAACTTTAAAATTTGACAGACAGCCATTTATTTTCTCAGCAGATTCCTTAATACTTTGATAATGGACACCTTTTCAATAAAACTTGGCAGAAGGTATTCTCAAGTTAAGTTCTAAGTCTCAACAATAGACTCCTCTAGTTGATATCTCGTGAAATTCCCACGATTGACCACGGCAACAGGTTCTCCAAGCAGATTTTATCAGAAGATCTCATCACCAGCTTATCACCTTTTGTTTAAGATACCTTGTGATTATCAGTCGGTAGTCTCTTCCCCCCAGTGGAGTTAGATCTTTCTCCGTGGAGTCTTGTTTTTCTGAGTTGTTCCTCGTTGGGTCTTTCTTCCTCTAACTGTATTTTAGCGTTTTCCGTTTAGTTATCCCCTGTGACATTATTCCTCACAGGTTCCTTTATCTTGCATTTCATATCGTTTCATACCATAGCATGTGCATCCTGTGGCATCTTAGGGCCAAACATTATGCATGTTTGTATTTAAGTCTCTCTTATCTCGTCGAGACGAAGATTTTAATCTTCATATCTCCGGATAGAAGAAACTTAAATAGGTGCATTTGTCACACCCTAATTTTTGACCCTAAGATTCCCGCTTTGCTCTTTGCATAAAATCCTAGGTCGATCATTCGTGCATAACTAATTGCTTTATCTAGCTTTGTCTGTTTGTTTTTCTTTTGTGAGAGCATGTATTTCTGTAGAAAATTTAAAGTCTTAAAGGTTGTGCTGTGTGTGTGTTTGTAGAGGTTCTCCGGTCTCTACAAGTTTGCGTTGGACTTCTGTGAGATGTGCCCTCATTCTTATGGTCCCTTAGTCAGTACAAGATCAACTTTTCTCAGGATTTCTCAAAGATTCAGGAAGGATTTGGGTTTGCGTACAGTTGGGTATGACCGTGTGAGAACCGGTTGGAATGTTGTGATGTGTTGTATTGCAGGTGGTTTTGGCATACCATGTTTCTCACGAGATTTAAGAAGGATAATCAAGCTTAATTCCAAGTTTCAAAATTCCAAGATACCCATGTCAAGTTCAAATCCTCGTCCTCATAGCAAGGCTATAAGCTTAAGTGTAATCAATGTACTAAGAGTGATTTCCAGGGTAAAAAAGAAAGAGCTTTATCCAATGAATTCAAAGTATAACAAGGGTTGATTTAAATGCATCCAAGCATAAGGCTTGCAAGGTAGAGACTCAAAGGCGCAAATTAAAACACCAAGGTTAAAGACTTCCCTTTTAAGTCCGCAAAGCAAAGTTCAAATTCAAGATATCATGACATTAAAACCCAAAGATTACACGTGTTAAATACAAACTTTTCTCATTACAAAAGGTACATTCTAAATCTAAGACGTCGTTCCAAGACTCAAAGTTCTAATCCTTCATACCGGTATTACAAAGTTATGTGATAAATATCATTTGTCAAGAGAATTGTAAATTTCAAGTTGCAAAGAAACTCTTAAGTAAGTTGCATTAAGTTCAAGTTGGTTTTACAAGTTCACAAGTTAAATAAATTCAAGGCTAAGTTCTACAAATATAAAGAAGTGCAAATTAAAGGGTTAAATTCAAGGTGATTCCAAAGTACAAAAGCCGAAATTATCACGAGTAGTATTCTAAGAGGAAGCCTTGTTCTGACACACAATTTAACTACTTAATTAAAGTGCCAACAACAAATGAAGGCTACAAATTACATTCTATGCCAAGGCATTACCAACTCAAGGTCACAAGTGTTTCAGTACGGGAATCTTACGAAAGTTTTTAAGAACGTGGCGTGTTACAAAATCTTAAAGAAAAACTCATATAATAAACTCAAATTGATTCAGAATTCCACGAATGTAAGATGATACAATGTAAGGTGATACAATGTTTGGTTCCTTCACCAAAGCGGCACAGGGTATTTGTATTTCCAGCTATGTAGAAACTTCAAGTTGTCATTTGCCTTTGCTATCATTTTGTGAAGGGCTTATCCTGAGTGGGAAGAAGCCAATTTCTTTCCTTCTATCTACTTCCCACACATACTGCTAATGCTATTTGATACGGACCACGACAGGAAGTCGTACCTCCAACTGCTTTATATGCCTGAGCCACGGGCTGCTCTGAGGAAACCGACCCTGAACTTGCCACGAGAACTTGTTGGCGATCGCCGTCCTTCATAGCCTTGTCAAGGATATGAGCTCCACGGTTTGTGGTTAGAGTTTACAACACCCTGCGATGAATTAATTCAAAAGCTAAAGTCAAGTAAGAAGGACAAAGTAATGGAACCTACAGAAGCCAGAGCTGGTTATGCAGTTAATCCTTGTGTCATACCAGATTTTAAGATGGCCCTTCTGATTATCAATCTCCGACTTCAAAAAGGTTGGAATCTAAAGTTATCCATTAGAATGATTCCACCAGTCTGGGGTGAAATGGTGGCTATATGTCAAGACCAACTTGGGTAGCGATGCAATTTATTCCTAGAAGCCAAAACCATGAACGTGATGCTACAAAACTATTTTTCATTAATGATTTGTTAATGTCATAAATAAAAAGAGAGAATCAAAGGAAAAGAAATCAAACACTGGAGCATTTGGCGGTCTCGTAGAGCCCTCACTTCGGATTGATTGTCTTCAACCATCTTTTGGGATCATATCCTGTAAACAGAAAAAAACGATTATAGAAATGGAATGTTGAATGTTGCTGGCCATCCAAGTATTCATGACAATCATCACTAAAATCAAATCAAGACAAGCTTCTTCCTTTCCAAAACATTACTAATCAAGAATCAGACATCATCACATACATTCCAAAACCAAATCAAACATGTCCCAAACCTATTCAATTGTTTCCAAAACCAATTTCCCACATAATTATTTTCAAATCGCAAGGCAGGCCTCAGATTCTTTTCCAAATCCTTTTTCTTTCCGTCATTTTAAACCAAACCAACATTTGAAATAACATCACAGTGATTACCGGATCTTCTTTCCTAAACCAGAAAGGACGTTTTTTCAAAGAAAAAGATTCATTCCCAAAATAGAAGTAGACAAGAATCAAACAGGGCAACATTTGAAATAAAGTTTCTAAACTGAACATATCAGAGAACATTCAATTCCTTCCCAAAAAAAATATCAGACAACATTCAATTCCTTCCCAAAAAAACATATCAGACAACATTCAACTCTTTCCAAAACAATTCCAAAACAAGCACCACAAAATCAAAAGCTTGCAACAATTGAAATCATGTTTTCAATACAGCAGTAAAGAGATTTCCAAACAGGTTATTCATCATTGGCCTATAAAAGGGACGAATTTTGACAGAAAAAGGATCATGATCATAAAATCATACGCATCCCAAACCTCACAACGATTGCCACACCAAATCATTCACCATTCACAAACATACCAAGAGTCCTTCTAATCTAACATACCAAATTCTTCAGACCATACAAAAACCATTTCATCAAATCCAAAACAACCAATTTATCAAAATCGCCAGACTAGAAAATCATCAAAAAAATCTCCATACCATCTTTCATCATATCCTACAACAACAATTCAGACCAGTACACCAGAAACAAACACAAATCTTTACGCAACCAGAATTCGAGACCAGATACAACCACACTTTCAGATACTCATAGAAACCATTGATCTCGTCAATACTTACACAAACATTCATCACACCAAATCATTAAGCAAACCGTTCATCAAATTTCACCATACTTAGACCATTCACCAAATTCAACCCAACAGTATATCAGAAACAAGTTCATCACACCAGAAATCCAACACACACACATAGTCAAGGTATTCACACAAAGAAGAAGAAAGGGATCGATTTGACTTATCTTTGGTGATGCTGAACCTGGGGCTTCCATCTCCTCCGTTTTTTTATCACTTTTCTTTCTTTATCATTCTATTTGTAATCCATCTGTTAATGAGAATTTGGGGGCTTTATGGTTTCTGTGGGGTTCGGGTTTTGTTCCTTGTCATCTAGATTTTAGGTTTTTTGTTTGTTAAGATGTATTGAGAGCGACGATGATGAGGCGAAACTGAGAGGTTGAGAGGGACGACGATGAGGTAAGGACGAGAGGAATCCATGGCGGATTTAGGGTTTCAAACCCTTCTGCCAAGAGAGAGAGGGATGAGGTTTTGCTCTCTCGTTTATGTTTGTTTATTGTTATTTGTAATCACATACACCCACCCACACGCCATCCCATACACCCTCCGTTTAGATAATTAGATTTACCACATTTATGCATCCAACGGTTGAGATCTGAGGGTCCATGAAGGACCCTCTCCCTCGCGAAACACCTGAACCCTCCGTTTTCCTAACCTATTTTCTTTTTTATCTTTAATTTAATAATCTATAAATAACCTTTTTTTTTCTTTTATAAAATAACATTAATTCTATTTTCTAAAAATATAAAATATAACTTTTTTTATATATTAAAACATAATTTTTTAATAAAAAAATGTAACCTTATTTTATAGTAAAATATGACTTCTTTTTCTTATTTAAAATATCACTTTTTTTTCATATTAAAATATTTTTTATAAAATATAACTTTTCCTTAAAATAATAATAATATAATTTAATAATCTTTTTTTAAATAATAATAAAAATAAATTTTTTTTCTAAAATATATAATTTCCCTTTTATAATAAATATAACCTCTTCTCCTTAACTAGGATAGAAACCTTTCTTTCTTTTAAGTCTCTCATAGTCCTTTCCCCTTAGTGATTTGTGTTTGAGTAGATAATTTTATGTGATATATGCACTCTGCTGGTTTGTCTTAATTTTACTTTAAACTATTTTCAAGAAGCAAAATTCTCGATCCAACGTCGAGTCCACTTTCCACCCATGTAAGTCGATTGCTTTTAAGCATTGCTATCAACCTCTTGGTCACTACGCACAGGGCTAGTCCACTTTGCTAGTACACACGATTAAAGTGCAATTCATTTGTTATGATTGGTTGAACATCTTATTGCATGCTTTATGATGACTTTATGCTTTATGATTTATGTCTTTATAATAATATATTTGCTTGCATTATATCCAAGGGAAAATCCCATGCATGATAATCAATTGTCGTGCATGGTGCATATCATTTGCATTTCATCCTCCCCTTAGTGGTTGTAGGCACCCTTTAAGATAAGCATTTCTTAGACAACTTTAGGATAGATTCTCATAAGTTAGTCTACCTTAATCTGATTAGACAATCAAACACTTTAGCTCACCTAATTTTCCACACAAGAGAATTAGATGTGAATCATCTCAAATAAGAGACATACAATCTCATACCCTGCAACACAAACAAGATGTGGATTCCTTTTCCACTTAGGAGAGGTATAAGGCATACTCGTCGATTTTATATTCGAGTTGGAGCCTGTAGACGTATATTTTCGACACCATGTTTTGGTAGGCAAAATAACGTTCTTTAACTAAAAGAAAATGGCTACAGGTGAAGAAGAAAGAAAACGAAGGTATTCAAAAGAAGTTTTCGACACTTCGACAAAAACAGCGTTTCAACATTTCGACAGAAAGAAGTTTTCGTCAGACAAGGTTTAAGGGACATTTGTCACTTTTCGACAATTCGACAAAGTGAAGAGGCGCAACGCTTCGACAAAAAGGAAAAATTCAAATTCAAGAGTTATAACATTTGGCAGAAGACGCGTGGAAGCTTCATAAGAAAAGAAGACATGCAGAAGGCCAAGTGTCAAAGATTTAGAATTTTTCCGTTGTTTGGCAGTTATCATATTTGTATATAAATAGGATAGTTGTTGTAAAATTTTAGTGTGTGAAAACTTGTACAAAATTCCTGTAAATACTCAAAGTACCCGTGTGAGAGAAAAGAGTTTGTTATCTGGAAAATGTACGTGTGAACACCATCTTTTAAGTTTATAAAAATTCAAAGTCTTTTACAATTGCCTTTACTTTTCCCAGTCATTTATCCTTTTGTTATTTACTTTATGCAAGTTTTACTTCCTTTTAACTTATTTTTTCGCCAGAAGTTGTTAGTTAGTTCTTTGGCCAAACCATTCATACATAAAAGATATAACAAAACAAAACCATTAAAACACCATTCTCCTAAGAGTTAGACAAATTTGCACATGTATCCCAGGATTTGTGTGGTTGGTCCTGCAAGTCACCCAATTTTATAAAAGATTGGTAAACCAGAGGTTGTTCGCCCAAAATCAACAGCGAACAAATTGGCACGCCCAGTGGGACCAGTGCAAAATTTTAGAATTTTTTATAGAATAACTCTTAGCCAAATAGTTTCTACTTCATTGTAGGATTTTGAGAAGCGGTAAATTAGCCGTAACCGACGTAGAAAGACCTAAAAGAACAAGAGTGAGAAGAATGGCGAATCGACCAAATAATCCAAATCCAAATGAAACCATTCCAGTTTCCAACCCTATCCCTTCGACAGGGGGAAATGTGGATTCAAACCCTGTTTTGGAGGAGGCTATGCCTTCATCAACAGGATCTATACCAGCGGTTTCGCTCTCCCAAAACATGCCTAGTTCTTCCACAATGGGACATTCAATGCCCATGGGGACGCCTCCTCCTGGAGGACATAATTATAGGCCATTTCAGACAAATTTTTCCATGCCTATGTTTGGTAGAGAACAACCGTATGGAATGCCAACATCAGTAATGGCAAACTTGCAAAATGCACCATCCTTGTATTCTGATGCCATGGTCCACGTGTCTTCACCACTACAAGGGTCGGGATATGGTGGAAGTATGAGTAGATTAAACCAACCCCTACCAAATTTCCAAATGCCAGCAATTACAAATAATTCTGCGCAAGTAATTAGACTACAAATGGACGAAAGTAATCTTGATATGGTCCAAATGTTGACACAACAAATGGGAGCAGTGTTTAATCCTTTAATACAAAACACTACCCAAACCAACCAATTATTGGCTGCGCAAATGACACGCATTGCTGACTTTTTTGGTGTTCCTCAAACACGACAAAGAGAACAAGTAATTCAAAACCCAGTAGTGAATGTCGAAGAGGAGCCCACAATAAATCAAAGGCCTTTAGAGAATCCTCAGGCAAACCCTAGAAACCAAGAGGCAGTGATCGAACAGCCTCGTGTCGAAATACCCGTTCAACAAGAACCTAGGAGGGTAATCGTCCAGAGAGGCGAAGATGCTGATGATGTCTTGCGACAGCGAATACGATATAACCATCTACCTGCTGAAAACAATTTAGCAGCCATGGTCGAAAGGATAATGGCGCAAAATGGGGTAAATGTAGGATTACATAGGCCTAGTTATGCTTCCCCACTATCTGAATATATTCTCCAACAGGAATTACCCCCAAGGTGGAAAGTCCCCAAATTTACCAAATTTTCAGGGGACACTAGCGAATCCACCATAGAACATATAGCGCGTTATTTGATCGAAGCAGGAGAAATAGCCAATAATGAAAATTTGAAAATGAAATACTTCCCAAGTTCTTTGACAAAAAATGTGTTTACCTGGTTTACATCCTTGCCTGCGAACTCTATATTCACATGTACCCAATTAGAAAGACTGTTCCATGAACAATTTTATATGGGTCAGACTAAGATAAGTTTGAAGGAATTAGCCAGTGTTAAGAGGAAATTTTCAGAGCCTACAGATGATTACCTAAATAGGTTCAGGTTGCTTAAGGCAAGATGTTTTACACAAGTGTCAGAACAAGAATTAGTCGAAATGGCTGCAGGGGGTCTAGATTATTCTATAAGAAAGAAATTAGACACTCAATATTTGAGAGACATGGCACAATTAGCAGATAGGGTAAGACAAATTGAAAGGCTAAAAGCTGAGAAATTTAGATCAAATAAAAACAAAAAGGAGAGAGTAGCCTATGTAGGAGTATGCCAGGATGATGACGGTGACGAAAATGAACTAATTTTGTTCGACGAACAAGAAATTGATCTGGCAGAACTAACGTCAGGCCCACCATACGCGTGTAAAGTACTAACTCCGTCGAATGGAAAAAATCCAGTCGAACCTGAAAAGAGTGATAGGTTTCCTAAAAGAACTTATACGTTCGACGTCACCAAGTGTGACGAAATTTTCGACTTATTAGTCAAAGATGGTCAATTAATAAAACCAGCAGGCACTAAAGAGCCTCCTGTGGACCAACAAAAAAAGAGAGGTTTTTGCAAATACCATAACTTTTTGGGTCATAAAACTTCTCAATGTTTCCTTTTCAGGGATCTTGTTCAGAATGCAATCAGTGATGGAAGACTGAAGTTTGGAGACAAATCAAAGCAACAGATGAGGATTGACTCAAACCCCATGCAGGTGGTCGAAGCCAATTATGCTGAACCTTTCACTGTGAATATGGTGGAGGTCGAAGTAGCCTCTGATTATAGTTTTGAAATGGTGGAAGCTGCTGAGGGTTTCGACAACAATATCAACATGGTGGAGGTTGCTGATGATCTCCTAGACAAGCCTGAGGACGAAAAAGTATCCAAGGACTTTGTAGACCAGCCAGTGTCGATCAAGATTACTGAAAATCTTGATGTAGGAAATTTGAATGACTATATCAACAAAGTTGAGACTACTGAAGGTTTCGACAGTAGAAACAAAGTTGGAGATACTGAAGTCTTCAACAATCCGAAGAAGCAGGAAACTACTGAAGGTTTCAACAACCAAAATGCAGTTGGAATTACTGAAGGTTTCGACGAAAAGAATAACAACGAAATTGCTGAAGATGGAGTAATTTGGGATACTTTGGGGGAGCCCAGTGGAAAATTCGACTATCTCGTGAAATATTCTGCACCCCCAAGTTCTCATATTGACATCAACAAAATCCAGCCAACTGGATGGGGAGATGTCTTTGAAGATATTGACGAAGGAGCAAATGATAATGCCCCTATCATCAAAGAGGAGGCTACTGAAGGCCTTAGTCATGACAAAACAGAGACAATTGGAGTTGCTGGCAAGATCACCACTATGGAACCAGTCAATAAGAACGTTACCAGAATAAAGGCAGAGGCTGCTGAAGGCCTTGTAAAGCCTGCTCCTTATGGGATTTTGCGTAGAACAATGAAAGACCCTAAAGAAAACTCAGTCAGGCAATGCTGCAAACTCACCTCCAAGGACCTACCCTTAGGGGGAAGCTTCGACCAGGCGAAAGGAAATGCTGAAGAAAAGGTAAGACTTATTGAAAGAATGAATAAACTAAGTATCACTGATGACCAGAATGTGGATATCAACATGGTGGAAATTTCTCAGAAGAAACAATCAGAAACTGACGAAGAACGCCGTTGAGAAGAGTATCAGAAGTTGGCTTACCCTAAGGAGGAGGAGAGCTTAGTCGAATTCATCCAAAGGTGCCAGAGAAAGAAGGCTGAAGTCATGTTGTGCCCATGTTGTAGTGCGGTGTTCGACAAGAAAGCAGCAAGCAATCTGGAGGGAGTGGAGAAGGCCAAAAGAAGAGGAAACTGGGGGGAAATCCCAGCAGCCAGAAATGGAAGGTTCGATCCAAGGAAGAGTGAGCATCACAACCAAAGGATTGACGAAGGACGTCATAGGACTTACAAGCCATCTGTCAAAGCTGAGAGTGACAAGTGGGTCCAACCAATCAGAGATGCTCAAGGGCAGAAAAGATGGAAGAATTTTGAAATACAGAGAGGTTCCTCCATGGAAGGAAAAAGGGAGGTCGAAAAATAGAAACCAAGACCATACCCATCAGAAAACTATAAAGGAAAGAATCCAATGTCAAGGTCTCAGTGGAGAAGGTTCCAAAGGCAGAAGAGAGCGGAAAAGGAGGCTGCAGAAAAGAACAAATTCAAAGAAAACACTCTTGATGAAAATAAAGCTGAGTCAAGCAAAAACATGCAAACGATGAACCAAGAGTCTGCTCTAAAAAACGAGCCCTCTCAAAAGGATAAATCAAGCAACATGGTAGAGATGTCGAAGCCTAACAACAAGGTGCCAGAGGACGATGAAGTGACTGATGATTTTAGGTCAGACTCAGAAGCATCTTTCGATGTCGCATGCAATGTGGTTTCAATGCTGCCTAGAGACTATGATAGAGTGATGGAAATCGAAGACGAAGAAGATGATGTTGAAGATGACAGCATGGGGCTCAGACCTGTATGTTATTATATAATGAACAATGGTTGCGTCGAAGAGCAAAACGCTTTCTTTGAAAGACCAGATGATGCAATGAAGGCACACTTGAAGCCTTTATTCATAAAAGGAAAAGTGGAGAACGTTGGTGTCAACAAGATATTAGTAGATTGTGGTGCTGCTGTGAATTTGATGCCCCATTTCATGGTAAAAAAGATTGGAAAGGATGAATCAGACACAAAGCCCCACAACATGGTTTTGTCAAATTATGAGGGAAAAGTAGGAAGTACCATGGGAGTGATCCAGGTGAATCTAACTGTTGGAACCATAACAAGACCAACGATGTTTATAGTGATAGCTTCGAGGGCAAATTATAACTTACTGCTTGGAAGAGAGTGGATTCATGGGATAGGGGTTGTACCATCATCCATGCACCAACGAATAGCCATCTGGAGGCCGGATGGGATTGTCGAGAATATTGAAGCAGATCAAAGCTATTTTATGACTGAAGTAAACAATGTGAATAGTCGAAGTTTCGACAAGAATTTGGCTCATATACCCCCCTGCAACCCAGCAGAATTCGACTTAAAGGCAACTGACAACGCCTATTGTTCCATGTACCTCCACCTAACACGTGGTTTTCAATGGGACAAAGAAGTAATTGGCGAACCAAGTCACATATGGGGAACTTCGCCTATTGAGCCAACCGGTTGGGGAAGTGAATTTGATGATTATGACGAGTGAAGCCTCAACGATCGAAAGAATTACGACTTATATAGCCGAAAATAAACTCAAAGCGTCCCTAGAGGCCGAAGTGAAATACATGGCTGTCGAAGCCAACAAAGAAGATTTTGAAGAACAATGTCCCCAAAAGGATATTGAAAAGGGCTATGACAACAATCAGACAGGCGAATGGCAGAATCAGAAGCTTGATGCCATCTATGATGACGAACCTTTGGGGTTTGAAAAGGATCCAGTGTCGACTAACATTAAGATGGTGGCACAGGATCCACTAGAAGAAATCAATTTAGGACTGGGGGCAGAAAGAAAGCCAACTTACATCAGCGCCAAGATGGATCCTCAGTTCAAAGTCGAAATAGTCCAATTGCTAAATGAGTACAAAGACTGTTTTGCATGGGATTACGACGATATGCCAGGTTTAGACAGGAGTTTGGTCGAATTGAAGCTGCCAATAATGGAGGGAAAGAAGCCAGTAAAGCAGACTCCCAGACGCTTCGCACCAGAAATCTTGTCGAAAATAAAAGAGGAAGTCGAAAGACTTCTAAAATGCAGATTCATCCGCACCACCAGGTATGTCGAATGGATTGCAAACATTGTTCCTGTAATTAAGAAAAATGGCAAGCTGAGGGTATGCATTGATTTTAGAGATTTAAATTCCGCTACCCCTAAGGATGAATATCCTATGCCAGTGGCAGAAATGCTCATAGGTTCTGCAGCAGGCCATGAGTATTTGAGTATGCTTGATGGATACTCTGGCTATAATCAAATTTTTATTGCTGAAGAAGATGTTCCTAAAATAGCTTTTCGTTGCCCTGGAGCAATAGGAACCTATGAATGGGTAGTAATGCCCTTTGGTTTAAAAAATGCTGGAGCAACTTATCAAAGAGCCATGAATTCAATTTTTCATGACTTTATCGACACTTTTATGCAAATATACATTGATGATATTGTGGTTAAGTCTGTTTCAGGAATAAGTCATATAGACCATCTTCGACAGTCCTTTGAAAGGATGAGAAAGTTTGGTTTAAAAATGAATCCCCTTAAATGTGCTTTTGGTGTGCAGGCGGGTGATTTCCTAGGTTTTGTGGTCCACAAGAAAGGGATCGAAATAAATGAAAACAAAGCCAAAGCCATAATGGAAGCGAAAGCGCCATCGACAAAGAAGGGATTGCAGTCTCTACTAGGGAAAATCAATTTTCTCAGAAGGTTCATTTCCAACCTTAGTGGGAAGACACAAGCCTTCTCACCTCTACTTCGATTAAAGAAGGAAGATTTCACATGGGGGCAAGAACAACAAGATGCCTTCGACAAGATCAAAGAGTATCTGGCTAGTCCTTCAGTTTTGATGTCTCCTTGTAGAAAAAGAAGTATGAGATTATACGTTTCAGCGTCAGACAAAACTTTGGGAAGCATGTTGTGTCAAGAAGACGAAAATGGCGTCGAAAGGGCCATCTATTATCTCAGCAGAGTCCTAAATGATGCTGAAACTAGATATAGTGTGATAGAAAAATTATGTTTGTGTGTATATTTCTCTTGTACAAAGTTAAAGCACTATATAAAACCTGTTGATGTATTTGTTTCTTCTCATTTCGACGTAATAAAATATATGTTATCTAAATCCATTTTACATAGTCGAATTGGGAAATGGGCTTTGGCATTGACAGAATACTCCTTAAAATATCTGCCTTTAAAGGCTGTTAAGGGACAAGTGGTTGCTGATTTCATAGCTGACCATTCTATAAATGAAAATGAAGTAAAATATGTCGAATTAGAGCCATGGAAGTTATATTTCGACGGTTCCAGTCATAAGAATGGAACTGGTATCGGAATGCTAATTATTTCTCCTGACAAAATTCCAACAAAATTCAAGTACAAAGTCGAAAGCTTATGTTCAAATAATGAAGCAGAATATGAAGCTTTGATTGCCGGACTTGAAATATTGTTGGAATTGGGGGCAACAAGAGTCGAAATAATGGGCGACTCTGAGTTGGTGATAAAACAATTGACAAGAGAATATAAATGTGTCAAAGAGAATTTGATTATGTACTTCGTAATAGCTAACAGACTTCTCAAAAAATTCGACAATGTGGCCATCAGACACATTCCTAGATTGAAGAATCAAGAAGCAAATGATTTGGCTCAACTTGCTTCAGGCTACAAAGTGTCGAAGGAAAACTTGGAGAAAGCTATTGAAGTAAGAGGAAGAGTCATATCCACCAAATTGGCTCCTTCAGATTTGGAGACAATAAGATTAGGTTATGGGGATGAGGAAAATTTTGAAATTTTCAATATAGATGATTCAGAAATTGAAGATTGGAGAAAACCTATCAAGGATTATCTACAAGACCCAAATCAGAAAGTCGAAAGAAAAGTAAAGTACAGAGCTTTAAGTTATGTGCTTTTTGGAAATGAATTATTCAAAAAGACTGCAGAAGGAGTCTTGCTGAAATGTTTGGGTGAAGACGAAGCTTACATAGCTTTGTCGAACGTGCACAGTGGTGCCTGTGGCTCACACCAAGCAGGCCACAAAATGAAATGGTTATTATTTCGACAAGGAATGTACTGGCCAACAATGTTGAAAGATTGTGTCGAATTTGCAAAAGGTTGTCAGGAATGCCAAGTGCATGCAGGTATACCACATGTTCCTACAAATGAGTTGCATTCAATTATAAAACCTTGGCCATTCAGAGGTTGGGCATTGGATTTAATTGGTGAAATTCGACCAGCTTCTTCAAAAGGGCAGAAGTACATTTTAGTTGGAATAGATTATTTCACGAAGTGGATTAAAGCTATACCACTGGTAAATGTGGATCAAGAGGCAGTTATAGAGTTTATCCAGAAACATATAATTTACAGATTTGGGATACCAGAAACAATAACTACTGATCAGGGATCTGTGTTTACTGGGAAAAACATGCAAATATTTGCAAAAGACACAGGTTTTAAACTCTTAACTTCGACACCTTATTACGCCCAGGCAAATGGACAAGTCGAAGCAGCAAATAAGGTTGTGATAAATTTGATCAAAAAGCACGTGGGTAGAAAACCAAAAAACTGGCATAAGACTTTGGATCATATTTTATGGGCTTGTCGAACGTCTCCTAAAGAAGCAACAAATTCTACTCCATTCAAATTGACTTATGGACACGATGCAGTGCTGCCGGTCGAAATTTATTTACAGTCAATACGAGTTCAAAGGCATCATGAAATTCCATCAGAAATGTATTGGAGCATGATGATGGATGAACTAGTTGATTTGGATGAAGAGAGATTGCGTGCGTTAGACCTGATAAAGAGACAAAAAGAGAGAGTCGAAAAGTTTTACAATTAGAAAGTAAAATTTAAGACCCTTTCAGTGGGGGATCTTGTTTGGAAAGTAATTCTTCCTATGGATCGAAAAGATAGGTTAATGGGAAAATGGTCTCCTAAGTGGGAAGGACCTTTCCAAATTTTAAAAGTTTTTTCAAATGGCGCATATGAGGTCGAAGAGATAGATAAAGATAAAAGAATACTAAAGATAAATGGCAAGTATTTGAAAAAATATAAGCCAACATTGCAAGAAATTAAAATAGCAGTCGAATAATTGTAAAAAGAAAAGCAATATGGCGGACAAAAATCTTTTCGCCAGATAGTACAAATCCATTGTCATTACAAAAAGGGCTTTAAAAGCCAAACAAAAATTACAAGTGTTCAAACGGGAAAGGATGCTTTCAGCTTCTCGAATTTCGACTTCTGAATTTGAATGCGTCGCTCACAAAGTGTCTTGTTCTTAGAAATCTCCCCAATTTCCTTGCCAAGCTTGCGGGCCCTGTCGACATGGTGCACACCAACTTCCAGCTCTTTGCGGATTTCTTCCTGGTCATTCTTCTGCAGCTTTGATTGACGTTTTTTGGCCAGTGAAATTTTGCCTTGGAGGACAGAAATTTGTTTCTCCCATTCTAGAATGTTTTCGCCACACAAAGCTGCTTCCCGCTGATTTTGCTCAGACACTTGCTTCATTTCAGTTACCTTGTTGGACGAATTCGACGCAGCTTCCCACTCAGCAAGTTGGGTCTCTGTTTTGCTTTCAAGCTTCTTGGAGCACTCTCGAAATCGATTAAAGTCAGTTACCATAAGATCTATCAAAGTAGTGGGGTCCAGCACCACATCAGTGACTTTAGGAGGGGCCTCCAAGACATTGACTTGCTTCAGGATTTTCTTCAGGGCGAAGTAAGCAGAAGAGTCATTCTCCAGAAGTTAAAACAAGTCAATATCAAGGACCTTCTGTCGAATGTTTGCCAGCGTTTCATCCATTGATTTGGCATTAGAAGTGGTCCCTGAGGTAGTCGAGCTACTGATAGTAGTGTCAGCGAAATTGTAGCGAGAACTGAGTATGGTCTTCAGGTATTCGAAAGGTCTTTGTACCTTCATACTCTCTAGCTCCTCATGAGAGAACTGGGTCGAAGTCGTCCCGGTCGAAGCAGCTGCAGTTGTTTTACCAAGATTTTCTTCGACGTTGTCTATCTTTTCACCAGTATCAGCAGCAGGAGTTGGTGGCCTTTCATGTTCTTCTTCTTCTTCTTCTTCAGCATCACTTCCAGCCTCCTTGTCTCGCTCTTCGTCAGCGAATTCTGAATGGGGGGGAGATTGATTTTCAGCCCCATTTCTAGTGGCAGCCATCACAGTGTCCCCATCAGTTTCGATGAAGTCTTCAGTGTCGGGACCAGTCTTTTCTTCCACTACTTTTGGAATTCGTATAGAAATGGCAATGGGTTGATCTACTTCAGTGGATGATTCCTTCGCTGAACTCTTAGGGGAGGATTTGGAGGCGCTGGCTGGGTTATAAGTAGGATCACTGCTGGTTTTGGGAAGAACTTGGATCATAGGTTGTCCGTGAATATCGACAGGTACCTGAAGGATAAGTAGGTCAAAGGAGCAAATGCAAGTAAATCAGCTTATTGGCATCAAGAGGAAAAGAAAAAATCATACCTTGAGAATTTTGGTCTTGAGACTAGAACTTTCACTTTCCACTGCAGCAGGGGTGATTCCCTCACCTGGTTCCTTTGATAGTATTCTCTCTAAAACTTTGGGACCAGGAAGTTTCTGTGAGAGAGTTTTGGTTGCTTTCTTCCTCTTTTTGGTAGGTTTTGCCTGATTTGGTGATTCATCACCAGCCTTCTCAGTATTTAATGCTGGGCGAATGGGGGAATTATCAGAGTGCTCTTCCAGGTCAGTGTCGAATTCATCAATGGTTTGCCTTTCATAGCTACCAGCATCAGGATCGACTCCATCTTGGAGTCTCTCAGCTAAAGTCCTTTCAGAATCAAGATCAACTGTGTCCTGCTCTTTTTCCTTTGTTGATTTCTTTATCGAAGCTTTGGAAGAGGTAGGCATTGAGCTAGCTGCTTTAAAGGTAGGACCACCTGTTAATGTTGGCATTTCTTTTCCTATGGGTCGTCCTTCGACATCAACTTGGATCTGAAAACAAGCAAAAGTCAAGGAAAAGAGAAGGCAGGTAAAAGTGAATACCATCAGTCGAAATAAAGGTTTACCTGAGGGATCTCAGTATTAAAGCTAGAATTCCCACTTTCTGTATCTTTGATAAGAACTTTTGTAACTGGACTGGTGGGGGGAGTTTTCTGGGTCAAGTGGACAATGGACCTCTGGGAGGCAACTGTCTTGATCTTCGGGACCTTCTTTCTCTTGAGAGGTTGTTGGTCTGGAGATTCATCCCCGTATTCTTCATCGATCACCTTCACCCCCTCCTCTTGTTTTCTTTTCTTGGAGGGTGGTGGGTTTTGACTCACCTAAAAACATAGGAGAAAATTGTTTTAGTTCAAGTTAAACAGAGTTTATTACATGGAAGAAAGTTGACATTTTCTGGTAAAACCTTTTCGACTGTAGAGGTTGGTTGTTCGACCGCCCTTCCAGAATTACTTCCGACAGAAGCCTTTTTAGGAGTAATCTTGACAGCAGAAAGAAAGAAAAAATAAAGAAATGAATACAAAAGGGAAAAACATAAGAAGGAAGTTAGAATAAAGTAAAGAAAATTGTGTTTCTTTAAACACCTTCAAGAATGGGAGATTCCATGCGAACGTGTTCTATTCCAATATAAAGGTGTCCTGGGAAATTGTCCAAATGATACTTAGTCGGAACCACACGCTCAGCAGGTTTTTTACAAGATTCACGGAGCAGTTTTAGGTGAGTTCCACAAACAAACCAATCTGGGAATGGAGGGCTTAATGCTACACCAAATTCAGCAGAAGGTAGAGGGGGAAACTTTGGTGGATAATAGCTGTATGCCAAATCATAACGTATTTCTGGACGAACATATGAAGGCAACACCAGCTTCTCCAGTTTTGCTGTAAATTTGTGTTTCAAAGTCACTGCTGCTTCGCTTATGGTTCGACTAAGATCATTTGGCCGGTAAATAGTTTCAAAATAGTGCTGAAACTTTTGGATTTATTTAATATGTCTTTCAGTACCTTTCTTTGTCTGATCCTGCACAAACGTAAAAGCATTCGTCAGATGAGTCGTAAAGGCCGTCACGTCGAAGAATATAGTGAGGTAGTAGTCTTTCCACCAAACATCAAATTCTTGAGTGCAGAGGAAGGATGGTCGAAAGACCACCGGTTGAATCTCCAGAGTCTCATCAAAGTATTTTTCTGATAACTCTATGCTTTTCTCCAGATTGTGAAAAGAATTGTGAAAAATAATACAACCTTTCTTTGGATAAACGGGTTTTGTTTTCATTTGGATTAACCCAAATTGTCGAGTCACTAGGTTGGGTTGATAAACAATAAGGGAAATTTTTGTGTTATTCGTGTTGTGATGGGAGAAAAGGTGTCTTGGTGTTAGGAACGATTCCCAGATAACCAAAAATGTGTCTTCTTCTTTCTGCATCTCAAAAGGAAGTTGTTTGGTAAACCATTTGGGACCAATAGTTCCGTTGGCAAAGGGTGCCATGGACGGAGTAAAGTTGTATCGTTTGGCAAACATCATCACATAACTGGTGAAGGCTTGTCGAAGGCTAATCCCTTCGTCAGATGGAGTTAGCTTTACCAACCTAGGCCATTCGATGATTCTGCCATTCACTTTTTCCTCATTTACTTTATTCTTGATAGGGAGAGAAGCCTCGAAAGTGGCATTTAGCCATAACTGTAGAAGCCAGAAAGGCCCTGCCAAGCTTAGTTTTCCTTTCTCTTTGACAGTCTTCAAAAATTCCACACTCTCGCTAATGGATTCATAAAGGTTCGCCAAAACCATTTCGCTTAAACAAAGTTTTTTCCCAGCATGAAGTTGGTTAGCTATGGTAAGGTATTTTTTGGCAACCTGAAGAGAACGAGAGCAAAAGACAAATTTCGACAACCAGAAGGTCAAAAAGGCTATGTGCTCTACATCAGAGACTTCTGTAGTTGTTTTGTCATAATAATGAGCAATAAACAAGGAATAGGAGGCATGTTTGGCGTTGAAACCTATAGTATCTTCATCTAAAATAGTAGGGTCGAAGTCTAATCCTATAGGGCTAAGGCCAACTATGGCAGCTATGTCGAAGAAGGTTGGGGTGACCATTCCACAGGGAAGATGGAAGTTGTTATAGGTGCTATCCCAAAAGTAAAGGGAAGCCAGGAGCATGTTTGGGCAATAACTAGGGCCCACCTTTGACAGTTGGATCAAGTCGAAGATGCCAGTTTGCTTCCAGAAATCCCCTTTAATTTTTTCGACCTTAGTCAGCCAGGCCAAATAGTCTGAAGGATCTTTTGTCAAAGGGCAACTTCTAAAGATCCTAGCTTGGTTCAAATATGCTAAATCTATTTCTTCAGAAGCTGAGGAGCTATCAGGATTTTTTGGGGACGTTTCACTAGGTTTGGGTTTTATTCCAGCACCTATGGGTTTTGAATAAGAATACGTAGGGAAGAAATCCTTTAAACGATCAGCGTTTGCATTGGGGTCAGGGAGTGGACCCAACATTGCATGGCAAGTGCCAGAAATAAGAACCGGAATGAGTACCTGGGATTGGTAAATGCTTGCTTTCTCTCTTTCATTTGGAGGCTCTGGAATGTACTGTTGATTGCTCACAATCACTGGTCCAGGCAACTCGTGCGCATAAGGGAGAACGGTAGTGTTCTTGGCCTTCTTGGTTTTCTTGTTAATAGGAGCTTTGCGAGGAGCCATTGAAGAAGGAAGCAAAGAAATTTCAGAAGAAAGTGTGGAGGTTTGAAATGGGTTAGTGAAGAAGAAGAGGATCAGGAACGTAAAAGTGTTTAAAAGATTTGGAGATGAGCACTTATAAGAGGGAAAGGTGAGGAAACGTTCCAGTTTCTATATTGATCGTGGGACACGTGTCAAAATTTCAACGGCGATGATCAAAGAGTATGGAAAGTTAAGAAAGGCATGGCTAGCTAGGTTTTAGGGTTATGGAGATCATGTCTGAACGTGGGATTAGATGGGACGTTTTAAGAAAGTGTAATGATGGATTTTTCTTGGGACTTAACAAAAGGTCACATCTTGAAAACCAACATCATTAATGCAGGTAACATGGCGTCGAAGTATTTTCAAACAGCAAATGATGGTTTCTCCAGAAATTAGTCGAAACATCTTTGCTGGGGGGCAATTTGTAGACGTATATTTTCGACACCATGTTTTGGTAGGCAAAATGACGTTCTTTAACTAAAAGAAAATGGCTACAGGTGAAGAAGAAAGAAAACGAAGGTATTCAAAAGAAGTTTTCGACACTTCGACAAAAACAGCGTTTCAACATTTCGACAGAAAGAAGTTTTCGTCAGACAAGGTTTAAGGGACATTTGTCACTTTTCGACAATTCGACAAAGTGAAGAGGCGCAACGCTTCGACAAAAAGGAAAAATTCAAATTCAAGAGTTATAACATTTGGCAGAAGACGCGTGGAAGCTTCATAAGAAAAGAAGACATGCAGAAGGCCAAATGTCAAAGATTTAGAATTTTTCCGTTGTTTGGCAGTTATCATATTTGTATATAAATAGGATAGTTGTTGTAAAATTTTAGTGTGTGAAAACTTGTACAAAATTCCTGTAAATACTCAAAGTACCCGTGTGAGAGAAAAGAGTTTGTTATCTGGAAAATGTACGTGTGAACACCATCTTTTAAGTTTATAAAAATTCAAAGTCTTTTACAATTGCCTTTACTTTTCCTAGTCATTTATCCTTTTGTTATTTAATTTATGCAAGTTTTACTTCCTTTTAACTTATTTTTTCGCCAGAAGTTGTTAGTTAGTTCTTTGGCCAAACCATTCATACATAAAAGATATAACAAAACAAAACCATTAAAACACCATTCTCCTAAGAGTTAGACAAATTTGCACATGTATCCCAGGATTTGTGTGGTTGGTCCTGCAAGTCACCCAATTTTATAAAAGATTGGTAAACCAGAGGTTGTTCGCCCAAAATCAACAGCGAACAGAGCCCTTCTCCTAAGATGAAGCAAAGTTCTATTCTCAAAACTGTGGTGGTTCTTAAGATGATGACTCATCTTTTCTCCTAGACCATTTTCAAACAACTTTAGTATCCCTCAAAGAGAAACTACAAGTGCTCTGATTCCACTCCCGACAGGATATGTAGGCCAAGATACGATATCTTGTTTAGCACACTTAGGAATACAACTTTAGGTCTTCCTACCCCATTACCCTTAGAAACAGATAACAATTAGCAATAGATAACATGATAAAACAAGAGGTTCCTATAGAGTACTACAGATGCTTAGGATGCTAACACCTTCCCTAGGTATAACCAACCCCCGAACCTTAGAATCTTAGCTTTGCATTTGCATTACATACTGTGGGACATTCGATCTTTCTCCTTTCCCTTGGATAAATCAAACACCGGTGGTGAATAATGATTTGCGATTCAAGTTAATCAATAGCTTGATATCCAATTCTCACCGTGACATCAGGGACATCACCTCTGACATCATAAATAATGATAATTCTCAAAAGAATACCAGAACTGAAGAAAAGACAAACCTAAGTAAAGGGATCTAGTGTTACGAGTGTGAAGGTTTTGGCCACATTAGGCCAGAATGTCCCAACTATCTCAGGAAGCAGAAAAAGGGTTTGATTGTTTCTTGGTGTTATGATGAGGAGTCTGAAGATGAATCCAATAAAAAGACTACTGAATCTGCTACTGCTCTTTCTATAAGATGGGTTGATGAAGTAGAAGCATGTGATGAAAATGATCTATATGAAGATTTGGATGTGGATTACAAGGAAATATGTAACAGATGTGAAGAATATCAGAAGGCAGAGGAGAATCAAAGAAAGGTCATTGCTCAATTAGGGAGTGAGAAGAAGGAATTGTTAGGGTTATCTCACATCATCAAAATGAGACAACTCTCCTAAATTCCAAGCTCAATAACATTCCTGATTCCTCAAGGAGGATGAAAAATATGACTGATCAAATATAAATTACAAAAAGCCAGTATCATCCTAACAACAGACAGGGAAGAATGTCTAAAGATAAGTTTTCTTATTCTGAAAAAAAATATATATGACCACAATGTCTAACCACATGTTACAGTATTCGGGCTAACATGATGGACCTTCAAGTAGTTTCCAATCTTGTTGGAGGTGTCACTATTGTGGAGAGTATGGTCACATAAAGCTTTTTTGCTATAAATTGCATGGAAACCAAATATCTTCAGTTAAGGATAGGCCAGTTGGCAAAAAGAGAAGTATTGAGGATAGGAGTGTTAACCTTATAGATCACACCTCCTTGAGAGTCTCAACTAGAGAAGACTGGTACTTTGACAGTGGATGCTCTAGATGTAACACCCCATTTTAATTAATTAATCGTCGTGTGTTATTTTGAATTGTTTGGCCTTGTTAAGGGTGTGTGTTTGAGTGCGTAGGGATAATAATAAGATAGTAATGAATAATGTGGGGGCATATCCAATAATAGTAGTATGGAGTAGATTATTATTATTATGCCTAATATTATTATTATTATTATTAATAGTATTGAACTTATGATTATTAAATATTAATTTGAGTATTATTATTATTAGTATCACTATTAATATTATGATAATAAAATAAAAATCGGATTTAATTAGTAATATGGTTAGTGGAAGGAAAATAAGGAAAATAAATTTTAATCAGGATTAGGGGTAGTTTTAGTAATAATCACAATTTTCACAAAGAAAAGGTTAGAGAAGGAAGAACAACTACTAGGGCAATCTCCAGATCCAATTTTCACAGAATTTCTGAGCAATTTTGAGGTAAAGGGGAGAATGTATTTCAATATTGGTGGTAATAACATGAGAGGGTAGTGAGGAGTCCTTATCCTCGTAGGAATTTCATATATGTGTTTTGTGTGTGAATTTTGAATCTGATATTGGTGCATTGTTGTTGATCTGGTATGAATTGGTTGCTGATTTTATGAATTTCGTGTTATACCGTGATGATCTCTGAAATTCCTTGTTGTTGTTGTTGTTGTTGTTCTGTGTGAATACAGTTGTAGAACTGGTTTTGATGCAGGTTGAGAGGACGAATTAGATCTAAGACCTGTAAATTTTGATTAGTAATGATAGGTGAAAGATGTGAGATGAATGATAGGGCCTAAAATTGATGTAGAACTAATTTTAGGACTGTTTTGGAGTGAAAAAGTGAGGATCCCGTAGCAGAACTCAAACTGGTGTGGAGGAAGCAAGTTGCGTAATAGATCTGGCCTTACGCGTAACAGGGAGTGTGTTACTCGTAATGTTGGGCACAGACGGAGGCAATACACGTATTGGAGGGCCAAAAGGAGGCTTTGGTACGGCCCTCTGCTGGAATGCGTATGAGACGCGTAATATGATTGGGCATTACACGTAATGGGGGAGGCAAATGGGGCATTACGCGTATGGGCTGGGTGAGGGAGCTGGCAATACGCGTATGGCACAAGGCAATACGCGTATGACCAGCGAGAGTGCAGAATTTTGCCGTTTTCGCGATTTCTTTCCCGTTTTCGCGTCCGAAGTGGTTTCTTTTGGTTTGAGAGGTTGGGGATAGATGCCAGAACCTGAGAAATGTAGAATTGGTGATAAAAATAATCGATTTAGTAATTTTGGTGGATTAATTAGATAATTAGCTAATTGAACGCCGTGTGAGGAATTTCTTGTTGTGATGTGTGTGATGTGAGCAGGTATCTCACGTGTGATCAGGAGGATCGTGAAGATGTATGATTGTTGTCATACATGTGTGTTGTATGAATATTTACTGTCATGTATTCATGGTGTCGGTGGTGATGAATCATTGCTCAGGAGGAGTGCATGTGATTCATCCGAACTCCAATGTGGAGTGTGGTGGAGATAAATCATTGCCAAGTAGGGGTGTATGTGATTTATCCGGGTTCGATTGAATGAACCATGGTGTATTGGTACCACATGCATTGTGTTGATGACTTTGAGTCGCATTGCATTATTATGTGTTTGGTGAAATCTGAATGAAAATGACAAGTGTGTCGTGATGGTGTGTTACTGATATATGATTGTGTGAGTACTACCTTTAGCATGTATTATACACCGTTATTTATTGAATGTAGTTCTCACCCCTTTGTTGTTTGTTGCGTCTGTGCTTCTTCAGAAGTACAGATCATCCAGGTACTTGAGTATGCATGGAGTGCATGTTGCTTGATCGAGTCTTAGGAGTCGCTCTGATACATAACACGGGAACTTTGGGGATTTTATCAGTTGTTATTCTTTATTAGTTTTGTTACGTATCATTCTTTATTTGAATATGGTGGACCAAGATTGACTTGGATTTTTGGCGTTGTTGGAAAATTGTCGTGACTTGAATAAAACATTTATTTCCGCTGTTTTACTTCATTAATGAAAAGGAGTTTTTGTTGTTGGTTTTAATGATGTGACATCCTACTATTTATTGTGAACTCTGATTATTTTCGTAATATTTATATATTTTGAGAAATGGGAAAGTGGGGTGTTACAATTGGTATCAGAGCAGGTCGGTCGGTCCGGCCAGGTTTAGTATTAGAGTCTGTCCTTGGAATAGGAGTCGATTGTGTGTTCTAACCGTATGTTGATTGTTGTACAGTATGGCAGGGAGGAATGATGTTGTTCTTGCTGCTGCTATGCAAGCTATGGCACAAGCGGTAGAGAACACCAATCAGGCTAGGGGTGCGTAGTTCCGTGACTTAGCACAGTTCCAGAGCAATAAGCCGCCTACTTATGAAGGAGGTATTCTGGATCCTGAGGCTGCACAGAAATGGCTGAAGGCTGTTGAGAAAATCTTTAGGACCATGGGATGCAGTGATGCTCAGAAGGTACGGTTTGGCACTCATATGCTGGAAGGAGAGGCTGAGGTCTGGTGGGACAATAGCCGCCAGAGGTTGGAAGTTGTGGGTACTGAGATTACTTGGACAGTGTTTCAAACCGAGTTTCTGGAAAAGTACTTTCCAGAAAATATTCGTAGTGCAAAGGAGATTGAATTCCTGGAGCTAAAACAGGGTGATATGACTATTGCTGAATATGCTGCTCGGTTTGAAGAGTTGGTACAGTATTGTGTTCATTACAATACGGAAGAAGCTATGACTTCGAAATGCTTGAAGTTTGAGAATGGGCTGCGTCCCGAGAACAAACAGGGCATTGCTTGTCAGAAGATAAGGAATTATCCAGAACTGGTTAGCAGGAGCCGAATTTATGATAATGACAACAGGGCCCGGATTGCTCACTATAAGGTTATGAGTGACCGGAAGGGTAAGCAGAGGTTTGGGGGTACTCCTTACAGTGCTCCAACTGATAAGGGAAAACAGAAAGCTGCTGTGGAAAAGAAACCAAAAGGGGGAAGAGTGGTTCCTGATACTCTCAAGTGTTTTAGATGTGGTGGCGCGAGTTACCGTGCTAATAATTGTCCGAATGAAGTGAAGAAGTGTTTCAAGTGTGGGCGACCAAGTCATGTTATAGCAGATTGTAGGGCCACTACGCCTACCTGTTATAACTGTGGAGAAAAGGCCCATATCAGCACTCACTGTGAGAAGCCAAAGAAATCTCAGGCCAGTGGGAAGGTGTTTACCTTGGTGGGAGCCCAATCCACCAATGAGGAGCATTCCATCAAAGGTACTTGTTATATTAATGATATTCCCTTGATTGCTATCATTGTCACGGGTGCAACTTACTCGTTCATTTCTGTTGATTGTGTGAAGAGATTAGGAATTGTGTCGTCTACTCTAGATCATAGGATGATGATTGAAACGCCGTCTATTGGTTCTGTAATTACTTCCTTAGTGTGTTTGAAGTGTCCGTTGACTATGTTTGGTAGGGATTTCAGAGTGGACTTGATTTGTTTGCCACTAGGTAATCTCGATGTTATTTTGGGGATGAACTGGTTGGAGCTCAATCGGGTCTACATTGATTGCTTTAGGAAGACGTTACTGTTTCTTACTCCTGAAGAGGAAGCATTAGTGGATTCTTTGTCTAGCAGAGAGTTGAGGACATTGTTGGAGGATGAAGCTAAGATGTTTGCAGTGTTTTCCTCGTTATCTAAGGAAAGCAAGACTTCAGTTAATGAACTACCGGTGGTGAGTGAATTTCCTGAAGTGTTTCCAGATGATATTACAAAATTACCTCTGACGAGGGAAGTTGAATTTTTTATTGATCTTGTTCCTAGTACCAGACCTATATCTATGGCACGTACAGGATGTTTGCATCAGAATTGGCAGAGTTAAAATCTCATATTGGAGAATTGCTTGATAAGAAGTTTATTAGACCCAGTGTGTCACCGTGGGGAGCTCTAGTGTTGTTGGTGAAAAAGAAGGACGGTAGTATGCGTCTGTGCATTGATTACCGTCAGTTGAATAAAGTGACCATTAAAAATAAGTATCAACTTCCGAGGATTGATGACTTAATGGATCAGCTTGTGGGAGCTCGTGTTTTTAGCAAAATTGATTTGAGGTCGGGTTACCATCAGATTAGAGTAAAGGAAGATGATATTCAGAAGACTGCGTTCAGAACTCGCTATGGACATTACGAATATGCAGTGATGCCTTTCGGAGTGTCTAATGCGCCGGGTGTGTTTATGGAGTATATGAATCGTATCTTTCACTCTTATCTGGATCAGTTTATTGTGGTATTCATTGATGACATACTGATTTATTCTAAGTCTGACGAAGATCATGTAGGACACTTGAGAATTGCATTGCAGGTGTTGAAAGATAATAAATTGTTAGCAAAGTTCTCGAAATGTGAATTCTGGTTGAAGACTGTGAGTTTCTTGGGTCATGTTATTTCTGGTGATGGCATAGCGGTGGATCCATCTAAAGTAAGTGCGGTACTTCAGTGGGAGCCTCCGAAGATAGCAACGGAAATTAGAAGGTTTTTGGGTTTGGCAGGTTATTACCGAATCTTCATTGAAGGGTTTTCTAATTTGGCATTACCATTAACTCAGTTAACTAGAAAGAATCAAGCTTTTGTTAGGGATGCGGCGTGCCAGGAAAGTTTTAAAGAATTGAAGAAGAAATTGACTACGGCACCGGTGTTAATTCTACCAAGTCCAAGTGAACCTTTTGTGGTGTATTGCAATGGGTCTAAGATGGGATTAGGTGGTGTATTAATGCAAGATGGCAAGGTGGTGGCATATGCTTCGCGGCAATTGAGGGTGCATGAGAGGAACTATCCTACTCATGATCTTGAATTAGCTGTGGTGGTTTTTTTATTAAAAATTTGGCGACATTATTTGTATGGATCAAGATTTGAAGTATTCAGTGATCACAAAAGTCTGAAGTATTTGTTCGATCGGAATGAATTGAATATGAGGCAGAGGAGATGGTTGGAGTTCTTGAAAGACTATGATTTTAATTTGAGTTATCATCCGGGGAAAGCTAATGTTGTAGCAGATACGCTAAGTCGGACGATAATTCATATGTCGGCATTAATGGTAAAAGAAATGGAGTTGATTGAGAAGTTTAGAGACTTGAGCATGGTTTGTGAAACTACACCTGAGAGTGTTAGATTGGGTATGCTTAAGGTGAATAATGATTTTTTGGATGTGATTAAGGAGAATCAAAAACTTGATGTGAAGCTAGTGGACTTGATGCCTACAGAAGGAGATGATCCTGATGGTGATTTTAAAGTGGATAATGTTGGAGTATTGAGATTCAGGGGCAGAATTTGTGTACCGGATAATGGGGAATTGAAGAAGGAAATCTTATAGGAGAGTCACCGGAGTAGCTTGAGTATTCATCCGGGAGCTACGAAAATGTATCATGACTTGAAAAAGTTATTTTGGTGGTCCGGTATGAAGAGGGACATAGCCCAGTCTGTTTATGCTTGTTTGACATGTCAGAAATCAAAAGTGGAACACCAGAAGCCTTCGGGGTTAATGCAACCGTTAGAGATTTCAGAATGGAAGTGGGACAATATTGATATGGATTTTGTTACTGGTTTGCCAAATACGGAGAGGGGCTTTGATATTATTTGGGTAGTGGTGGATCAACTTATGAAATCCGCACATTTTATACCAATTAACATCAGTTGTCCGTTGTCAAAGTTGGCGTAGATTTATATCAGGATAACTGTGAAGTTGCATGGTGTTCCGTCGAGCATAGTATCGGATAGAGATCCGAGGTTTACTTCAGAGTTTTGGAAGAGTCTGCAAGAAGCCTTGGGTTCTAAATTGAAGTTGAGCTCGGCTTATCATCCACAGATCGATGGTCAGTCAGAGAGGACTATTCAGTCGTTGGAAGATTTGCTGAGAGCCTGTGTGTTGGAGAAAGATGGTGCGTGGGATACTCATTTTCCATTGATCGAGTTCACGTATAACAATAGTTACCATTCTAGCATTGGAATGGCACCTTTCGAAGCTTTATATGGTAGGAGGTGTAGGACGCCTCTGTGTTGGTATGAGACTGACGAAAATGTGGTGCTTGGACCTGAGGTTGTGCAACAGACTACTGAGATAATTCAGATAATCCGCGAGAAGATGAAAACGTCTCAGAGTAGGCAGAAAAGTTATCATGATAATCGAAAGAAAGACTTGGAATTCAGTGAAGGTGACCACGTATTCCTGAGAGTCAACCCAGTGACCGGTGTTGGGCGTGCATTGAAATCAAAGAAGCTCGATCCTAAGTTTATTGGACCATATCAGATCTTGCAGAGAGTTGGTGCAGTTGCTTATAGGGTGGCATTGCCACCTGAACTTTCGAACTTGCATGACGTGTTTCATGTGTCACAACTTCGGAAGTATGTATTCGATCCATCTCATGTTATCCAGAGGGATGAGGTGCAGATTAGAGATAATCTTACTATGGAGACGATGCCGATAAGGATCGAGGATCGTAAGATGAAACAACTCAGAGGGAAGGAGATTCCTTTGGTGAGAGTAGCTTGAGGAGGAGCTGCTGGAGGAAGTGTGACCTGGGAGCTGGAGAGCAGGATGCTAGAGTCGTATCCGGAGCTATTTCCATCAGGTACATTTTTTAGGACAAAAATAATTTAAGTAGGGGAGAGTTGTAACACCCCATTTTAATTAACTAATCGTCGTGTGTTATTTTGAATTGTTTGGCCTTGGTAAGGGTGTGTGTTTGAGTGCGTAGGGATAATAATAAGATAGTAATGAATAATGTGGAGGCATATCCAATAATAGTATTATGGAGTAGATTATTATTATTATGCCTAATATTATTATTATTATTATTATTATTATTATTATTATTATTATCATTATTATTATTATTATTATTAATAGTATTGAACTTAAGATTATTAAATATTAATTTGAGTATTATTATTATTATTATTAGTATCACTATTAATAGTATGATAATAAAATAAAAATCTGATTTAATTAGTAATATGGTTAGTGGGAGGAAAATAAGGAAAATAAACTTTAATCAGGATTAGGGGTAGTTTTAGTAATAATCACAATTTTCACAAAGAAAGGGTTAGAGAAGGAAGAACAAGGGAAGAACAACTGCTAGGGCAATCTCCAGATCCAATTTTTGCAGAATTTCTGAGCAATTTCAAGGTAAGGGGGGAGAATGTATTTCAATATTGGTGGTAATAACATGAGAAGGTAATGAGGAGTCCTTATCCCTGTAGGAATTTCATATATGTGTTCTGTATGTGAATTTTGAATCTGATATTGGTGCATTGTTGTTGATATGGTATGAATTAGTTGATAATTTTATGAATTTTGTGTTATACTGTGATGATCTGTGAAATTCCTTGTTGTTGTTGTTCTGTGTGAATACAGTTGTAGAACTGGTTTTGATGTAGGTTGAGAGGACGAATTATATCTAAGACCTGTAAATTTTGATTAGTAATGATAGGTGAAAGATGTGAGATGAATGATAGGGCCTAAAATTGATGTAGAACTAATTTTAGGACTATTTTGGAGTGAAAAAGTGAGGATCCCGTAGCAGAACTACGACTGGTGTGGAGGAAGCAAGTTGCGTAATAGATCTGGCCTTACGCGTAACAGGGAGTGTGTTACGCGTAATGTTGGGCATAGACGGAGGCAATACGCATATTAGAGGGCCAAAAGGAGGCTTTGGCACTTCCCTCTGCTGGAATGCGTATGAGATGCGTAACATGATTGGGCATTACGCGTAATGGGGGGCATTACGCGTAATGGTGTAGGCAAATGGGGCATTACGCATATGGGCTGGGTGAGGGAGCTTGCAATACGCGTATGGAACAAGGAAATACGCGTATGACCAACGAGAGTGCCGAATTTTGCCGTTTTCGCGATTTCTTTCCCGTTTTCGCGTCCGAAGTGGTTTCTTTTGGTTTGAGAGGTTGGGGATAGATGCTAGAACCTGAGAAATGTAGAATTGGTGAAAAAAATAATCGATTTAGTAATTTTGGTGGATTAATTAGATAATTAGCTAATTGAACGCCGTGTGAGGAGTTTCTTGTTGTGATGTGTGTGATGTGAGCAGGTATCTCACGTGTGATCAGGAGGATCGTGAAGATGTATGATTGTTGTTATACATGTGTGTTGTATGCATATTTACTGTCATGCATTCATGGTGTCGGTGGTGATGAATCATTGCTCAGGAGGAGTGTATGTGATTCATCCGAACTCCAATGTAGAGTGTGGTGGAGATAAATCATTCCCAAGTAGGGGTGTATGTGATTTATCCGAGTTTGATTGAATGAACCATGGTGTATTGGTACCACATGCATTTTGTTGATGTCTTTGAGTCGCATTGCATTATTATGTGTTTGGTGAAATCTGAATGAAAATGACAAGTGTGTCGTGATGGTGTGTTACTGATATATGAATGTGTGAGTACTACCTTTAGCATGTATTATACACCGTTATTTATTGAATGTAGTTCTCACCCCTTTGTTGTTTGTTGTGTCTGTGCTTCTTCGGAAGTATAGATCATCCAGGTACTTGAGTATGAATGGATTGCGTGTTGCTTGATCAAGTCTTAGGAGTCGCTCTGATACGTAACACGGGAATTTTGGGGATTTTATCAATTATTATTCTTTATTTGTTTTGTTACGTATCATTCTTTATTTGAATATGGTGGACCACCATTGACGTGGATTTCTGGCGTTGTTGGCAAATTGTCGTGACTTGAATAAAACATTTATTTCTGCTGTTTTATTTCATTAATGAAAAGGAGTTTTTGTTGTTGGTTTTAATGATGTGAAATCCTACTATTTATTGTAAACTCTGATTTATTTTCGTAATATTTATATATTTTTGAGAAATGGGAAAGTGGGGTGTTACACTAGACATATGACAGGGGTACAGAAGTTGTTGATGGATATTAAGTCTCTGCCCACAGGTGCTATCAGACTTGGTGGTGGTGTTAAAGGAGAGATTAAAGGAGTTGGTAAATTGGTGGATGTTGGATCACCTAGGTTGGAAGACACTCTTCTTGTGAAGGGATTAACTATTAACCTCATCAGCATTAGTCAGCTATGTGATTAAAGTTTGTTAGTCATTTTCTCCAAATCAGAATGCCTATGCAAATATGAAAAAGGATTTTCTATGAAGGGTATAAGGTCTAAGGATAATTGCCATCTTTGGGAACCTCTGATTACTGCTTAGTCGTCCACACGTGCAAAATCTCAAGAGGATGAAGTGAAGCTGTGGCACCATAAACTTGGACATCTTCATCTCAAGAGAATGAAAGAAATCATGTCAGTAAGAGCTACTAAAGGAATGCTAGATCTAAAAGTTGAAGAAGGGAAAGTCTGTGGTAAGTGCAAAGTTAAGAAGTTGATCATAATGTCACAACCAATATTGCATCATCATACTACTTCAAGAACACTGGTACTTCTCCACATGGGGGTCATGGGACCTATGGAGACTGAAAGTCTGGGTGGAAAGAAGTATGTGTATGTGGTTATGGATGATTTTTTTGGGTTTACATGGTTAAACTTTCTTTCAGATTAGTTAGAAATTCCTTAAGTTTTTAAGGTTGTATGTCAGAACATTCAGAAGGAACAGAAGAGTAGGGTTGTCAAGATCAGAATCTATCATGATGGGGAGTTTGAGAATTCAAAACTTACTGAATTATATGAGTCTCATGACATCTATTATACTTTTTTGTCTCAGCTAGATGAAACTTTTGAGCAGAAGACCTTGTATATAAAAGAATCAGCTAAGGTCATGCGTCAAGCTAAGGGGTTGCCATATCCTTTTTGGGCTGAAGCTATGAATACAACTTTATATATTCATAATAGGGTCACACTGAGAGAGGGAACTTCAATCACTACTTTTGAGTTGTGGAAAAGGTGAAAGCCTATAGTGAAATACTTCCATGTCTTTGGAAGCAAATGCCATGTCTTGATCAACGATGAGAAAAAGGGAAAGCTGGATCCCATGAGTGGTGAAGGGATATTTCTGGGGTATTCTTCAAGCAGGAGGGCTTTTAGAATCTTTAATTAACTCCAGAACTGAGATGACAATGGAATCTGTCAATGTTGTGTTTGATGATTCAGAACAAAAATTGGATGTTGGGGATGATGTTGGGACATCCTCTATGCAGACCAGTGAGGCTGGAAGGGAAAAAATAGTAATTTCTCCAGTATTGTGTCAGAAACTTCAGGTCTCTCGAGTAAAGGTCACTCAGTTTAATTCAAGGATCTTAGTACAAGACACTATAAAAGAAAACATTCGTAAGAAAGTGTCTCACTCATCTGAGATAAGTCTTACTGTCCAAAAAAAGAAAACCTTGAATGGCGTCATTAGAATTAGGAATTGGGATACAGATTATTTCTATAGCACGAAGGATATGACAGAAGAATTATGCAAAGAGGAATGTGTGAGAAATATGACAAACAGTCTGACTGCCTTAATTGACAAGAAGAAAACATATGTGTCTGGTATGTATACTAAAGCTTATATGTAGATTATGCTGAGGACATGGGTTATGAGGAAGGAACTTGGGCTATTGAGGAATTGTAGCAATTACAGAAATGGAAGAGGGCAACACACAGTCCATCTTTCCTCTACTCTCTGATGCTTGGTAGGCTTAAGCTAGTAAAGATTGGTAATGAGTGGAATAAAAGATCTCTGCAATATAGAAGGGTCGGTTTGAAGAAGATGCACGTGAAAGATGTGGTAAGGGAGTTTAGTATCAGGACTCCTATTACAGGTGACAACAACAAGGATTGCAGAAGGATCTTTGATCGAGGCAAGAATTGGAGGATCATCTGAAAGTGATCTATTTTTTTGGTTCTTTCTGGATTTTGTTTTTTGTTTCCATATGAACATGTGATGTATGCATTTTGTTACTTTTTGTGCTTCCATATGTGTGCTTCCATTTTGTGTATGTTTACATTTACTATATTTTTTGTCAATTTTTGGCTCAAATGGAGAGTAAAGTGTTGTTTTTTTTCCTGATGATAGATCAGATGTTATGACTTTATGTCATGTGTGTACTACTGCTTAGGATGAGTAGTTGTGTTTATTGCTGAACTTGTGCAACTATTTAGGGGGAGTTGTGTTTGTGGAACTCTCTACTGTGCCTAGGAGAAGTTTTTCTCTGCAGTAGGGTGTAGTCTTCAGGGGGAATAAGGCTGAGGTGGTTGTGGTTGTTGTTGCATTTTATGGGAACTTGAATTGTTCAAGTTTTTTTTTGGGTTTTCTCTTTCAGGGGGAGAACTGATTATGTGTGACAAAGGGAGTGGTGTACCTATCTATTTTTCTGCTGTAAGAGTGCAGTTTGTATAGAGCTTACATGTTATCATGTAGCTTGTGTTGTTTTTGTGATGTCAGACCTAATGTCTTGACATTATGTTGTCAGATTTTTTCTGGTGGGACATCATTGTGGTACTTAGGTTTCTATGTTTCTGTTTTTTGTTTCCGCTGTGTACCTCTGGTATGTGCAAAGGTTGTTTTAGCCAAAATTTTCCAAAGGGGGAGATTGTAAGTCCAGTGGTTTTTTGATTAGCTGCATTTTTGTAAAACAACACGTTGTTAAGCAAGATGTTGATCCACATGTTCTGCAATGTCAGTCAGACAACATGTTCTACATGATGTTGGGACATGTTCCAGGACATTTATAATAGGTAGTTAAGGCATGACTAGTTTGGTAATTTTAGTGTGATTTTTTAGTGTGTTCTGATGCACGCGTGGGTGACTGTTATGGGAGAATATTGTGGGAATTTTTGTTATTACAGATTCTGTTACTTTTCGTAAAAAGGATCCATGAGCCTTTTTAGGAAAGTTTGTAATTTCCTTCTATTTTTATGCAGGTTGATTTGAAGCTAGTTTATACTGATTGTTGCTATTTGTGCGCCTCAAGAAGCCCAAGTCCAGTAGGTCTGAAGGCTATTTAAAGAGAATAAGAACCCTATTTAAAAAAAGAGAGCATATCATGAAAATTTAGAGAATAAGGATTAGTCGTTGTTTTGGTTGGTCCCTAGGGTTTTCATTTGTTAGTTGTATATTACTCATATATCTTCTGATGCATCAAGTTTGACTGATTGTTCATTGTTCACTCTAAGCTTTTAAGCAAATAGTATATTGTTTTTGGTTGAAGCTTTTAAGCAAAACCGAGTATTATTTTGGAAGTGTGATCTTCTATTGTTTGTTTTGTATACAGTCACTGGGATTGGTACAGTTTGATATCACTAAGGTGATTTTGGAAGTGATAGTGGTTTCTCATATCTAGATGGTGATTTGTAGGTAGAAGTTGCATTGGGTAGGGATTAAGTGAGAAGTTGTAAAATGGGATTGTTTAGCTTCGAATTAATACTACTAATAGTGGATTTCCTTCCTGGCTTGGTGTGAGAACAAGATTTGGTTATGCAATATTATCTCTAAGTTTTGATGATATCAAATGAGTATTTATGTATGAACAATTTTGTACAACTAATGTTTGTTATTTGTGAGAACTTAACAAACAGGTTATGCTTCCATAAATTGGCGCGAACGTAATACTTAAAGGAAAATACTCCGCTCATACACTTGAAAAGTGAAGTTCACAAGACTCTGATACAAAAGGAAAGAGAGCGAGTTCTGAAGATCTGAAGACAAATGTTCTGATTGGGCGAAGTCCAGATGCTGAAGACTTAAGCTCTCTGATCAATGTTCTAGAGATCTAATCAAGTCTCTACTCATGCTTCAACAAGATACTATCAGAAGCCTCTGAAGATATGAAGACAATGCACCAAGAGAACAAGGTTCTGAAGACCAAGGGCTGAAGACTCTGAAGATGCTGCTCTGAAGATTCGAAAACTTGATAATCTTAAGAACCAAGCTATGTTTTCCCTTCTTACTCATGCTCGTAAAAAGCCTCTGAAGTTGAGAAGCCAAGAAGACAAAACTACATAGTATAGTTGTACCACAATACAATGTGAAAATATCTTGGTAACTGTGCAATGATACAAACGCAAATATTCTGACAAAACAGGATGCGCAACACGCAAAAGTTTTTATCTGTCCTCACGCTTCTAGCCGCCAGCCTAGTTAGCTATCATGATTACATTTCAACGGCTCTTTTCTACACGGCTATAAAAGGAAGCAAAAAACTTGAAGAAAGATACACACGAATGCTACTGCAATATTCTTTCCAACTGAAATCTTTCTTAAGTCATTCTGGTCGAAACTTGTTTACATTTTCAACTTGTATAAGAAGCACTTGTCTGTAAACGAAATTTATTCAAACTTAGGTTTGTGTTCCTTGAGAAAGACCGTGTGGTTGTATTTCTTGAGAAGTCTAGGACGTTCAGTCTTAGAGGTTGTTCCTTGAGTAAGACCTGTGAGGTTGTATTACTTGAGAAGTAAACTTGAGAGTTTTAGAGGTTGTGTTAGTCACCAGCATTTTGGCTAGTGCATTGTACTGATTTGTTTGAATAGTGGATTAAGACCTCGTTGAGAGAGGCAAAATCACCTTGGCGGGTGAACTAGATTAACTTGAGTGTTTCTCAAGTGAACTAGTATAAACATAATGTGTTCATCTACTTGGTTTCAACAAAGGTCATTATCTGTTAAAAGAAATAGTCTTATAAAAGGAATTTATTTTAAAGAAACAATTTTATTTTGAAAAACCAATTCAAACCCCCCTTTCTTGTGTTTTTCACACCTTCAATTGGCATCAGAGCTCCGGTTTCTGAGGTGATAAAAAGATTGAATTTTTATCAAGCACTTAACAGTGTTCAGTACCGATCCAAGTGTGAAAAACAATGACTACACCAACTCCTGAAACAAGTGTCATTATGAATGAAAGAGATTCTTATACTGCAAAACCTCATATCTTTGATGGCGAAAAGTTTGATTACTGGAAAGATAGAATTGAAAGTTACTTTTTGTCATTTGACCTAGATCTATGGGATCTGATAGTTGATGGCTACAGTCACCCTGTAGATTCTGCAGGCAAAAAGATTGAAAGAAGTGCATTTACAGATGCACAAAAGAAAAATTATAAAAATCATCACAGAGCAAGAACTATTATGTTAAATGCAATTTCATATACAGAATATGAAAAAATTACAAACAAAGAAACTGCAAAGTCTATTTTTGACTCTCTTCGTATGACTCACGAAGGCAATGCTCAAGTCAAGGAGACGAAGGCTCTTGCACTAATTCAAAAATATGAGGTCTTCAAAATGGAAGAAGATGAATTTGTTGAAACCATGTTCTCAAGGTTTCAAATGCTTGTTGCAGGACTTAGAGTTCTGGACAAAGGATATTCTACTGCTGATCATGTCAAGAAAATCATCATAAGTCTACCTGTCAAATGGAGACCAATGGTAACTGCTTTGAAACTGGCAAAGGATCTGAATAGTATAAGTCTTGAGGAACTTATCAGTTCTTTAAGAAGTCATGAAATAGAACTTCAAGGAGATGAACCTCAGAAGAAAAATAAATCCATTGCCCTAAAAGCCAAGTCTGAGAAGAAAAAGGCGTATCAGGCAGAGGAAGAAGTGGAAGAATCTGAAGAAGATACAGATGAAGATGATATATCTCTCATATCAAGGAAAATAAGTCAATTATGGAAATACAGGAAGAATAAGTTCAGAGGACCAAGAAGAAGATCTGAATCTACATATGGTATAAGGAGAAATTATGGAAGAGATGTTACATGCTTTGAATGCAAGGAACCTGGACATATCAAAAATGATTGTCCAAAATTTAAGAAAGAGGAAAGACCTAAGAAAGCCAAAAAGGGTCTTATGGCAACTTGGGATGATTCAGAATCTGAGGATGATGTCGATGAAGAACGTATCAACATGGCATTCATGGCGGAAACCAAAGATGCTTTATCAGAAGAAGAACTATCATACTCTGACGATGAAAGAGAGGTACTTTCTTCCTTATCTCGTTCTGAACTTGAAATAGGATTATATGAACTTATGGAAAGATATCAAATCATTCTAAGAAAACACAAAACTCTAAAAAAGACGTTTGTGGTTCCTTCAGAAGATCTTACTAAAAGCAAACAAACCATCTCAGAATTAAATGAAAAATTATTTGTTTTGGAAAATTCAAATGTTGTTTTAAAAAATAAAGTCTCCAAGTTAGAAGAAGAAATCACTTCCAACACAACTAACACTAATGAAGTAGTCAGATATGATAAAGCCTTTCAACACTTCCTTGCTAAAAGCATAGATAGAAGTAAAATGGTTTCAATGATCTATGGAGTCAGCAGGAATGGCAATAGAGGTCTGGGATACTCAGGACCATCATAACCATATGATGAGACCAAGCGTATCAAGATAATACCTCTGTCTAAACGTTTTGTGCCCTCTGGCACTATCTTGAAATGTTATGAACAAAAAGGTTCAAAATCTTTCACTACACAAACACAGACACTAAAGAAAACTCCTAAAATTAAACACTATGCACAAATTCCACACTATTACTCTAATGTAAGGAAATCCAAAGGTGTCGGAACCTCTGGAAAAGCTAATGTGAAAGGGCCCATAAAATGGGTACCTAAGAATAAGATCATTTATGTTGCAGACATCCTTAATGGCACCATTGAAACACCAGTCATGGTACCTGGACAGTGGATGCTCGCGACACATGACGGGAGAAAGGCATATGGGTCCTTTCAATGGAAGAATCATTGGCTCCGAAACTGTTGGAAATGGTAAGCTTCCTTCTATTAATAATTTTCTATTAGTTGAAGGTCTAATGCATAATATATTGTCAATTAGTCAATTAGTCAACTTAGTGACAATGGTTATGACGTTATTTTTAATCAAACATCGTGTAAAGCTGTAAGTCAAAAGGATGGATCTGTCCTGTTCAACGGAAAGAGGAAGAACAATACTTACAAAATTAAATTATCAGATTTAAAACATCAAAATGTAAAATGTCTTATTTCTGTAAATGAAGAGCAATGGGTCTGGCACAGACGTCTTGGTCATGTCAGCTTGAGAAGAATATCTCAGCTAAACAAACTAGGACTTGTCAGAGGCTTGCCAAATCTAAAGTATTCTTCAGATGCTCTTTGTGAAGCATGTCAGAAAGGCAAGTTTTCAAAAACCTCTTTCAAAGCAAAGAATATTGTTTCCACCTCTAGACCGCTGGAACTTCTTCACATTGATCATTTTGGACCAGTGAAAACTGCCTCCATCAATGGTAAGAAATACGGACTAGTCATCGTTGATGATTACAGTCGTTGGACATGGGTGAAATTCTTAAAACACAAGGATGAGTCACATTCTGTGTTTGCTTCATTCTGCACTCAAGTACAAAATGAGAAAAATTGTAAAATCATCAAAGTCAGAAGTGATCATGGTGGAGAATTTGAAAACAAAGACTTTGATAACCTTTTTGATTCACATGGGATATCCCATGATTTTTCTTGTCCTAGAACTCCACAACAAAATGGAGTTGTAGAAAGAAAGAACAGAACTTTACAAGAAATGGCTCGCACCATGATTCAAGAGACTGACATGGCTAAGCACTTTTGGGCAGAAGCAATTAACACATCATGTTATATTCAAAATAGAATCTCTATTGGACCTATCTTGAATAAAACTCCTTATGAATTGTGGAAGAATAAGATTCCCAATATTTTCTACTTTCATCCGTTTGGATGTACTTGTTTTATATTAAACACTAAAGAGAATCTTAGCAAGTTTAATTCCAAAACACATAAGTGTCTGTTGTTAGGATACTCTGAATGCTCAAAAGGCTACAGAGTTTATAACACAAAATCACAGATTGTGGAAGAATCAATTCATGTTAGATTTGATGACAAGCCTGACTCTGAAAAGTCAGAGCTAGTGGAAAGAGGAAACATATATGACATGCCTTATGTACCACTTTTAACATTTCATAAAAGAGGAAACAAGTCAAAACGTGTCCACCAAAGCTTCTGCTCTCTTCCTTTTTTCATGCTGAGACAATGACCATGCCAAGATAAGCCTATACAACATGACAAAGCTCTCCACCAACCTTGTCTTGTACAACTCAGACCATCTCTCTTTTCCCTCTCTTTTTTTTTTTCAAATCTCACAAGTTTTAACCATAGTTTTTCACCTCAGTAACTGATTGGGAATACTTGAAAAGCTTACCATATTTAAGCATAAGTAGAGAGAAACCCTAAAAGGGGGCGGGGCATCAGAACAGCAACACAGCAGACCAGAAATCTCTCAAAAATTTCTCTACCTCTCCACTCCATAACCTTGCAAGAAACTTTCAAAACTTGCAAGAAACCCGCCTTTCTCTAATCCCTTCGAGCCATCCATAAACAAACCCTTTAAATCTTCCACTAACACAATCAGATCAACAAAAACACAATCAGAATATTCATCATCCACAACAACAGAGAATTTGTGAGATTGTACCACCAAGGAGAAGTGAAGAGCAGCTCATCAGTAGTTGGCATTTGGAGAAGAGGGAGAGCTCAACCAGTTACATTCCCAAGCTTCCAAGTGAGGAGGCAGTGGACCTTCTCCACTTGGTAAGCCACCTTACTTCTTTTCATATTCATGCGTCCATGATCATCATGACAAAGTTTGGATTTGAATATTGTTTATTTTGATTATATGTTGAGTTTATGTTGTGAGGGATAAGTAGTATGAAGTTTTGTTAGTGTCCATGTTGATATCTTAGCATGTTAACTTTGTTTCAGTTTCAATACAGCACCTTCTTGTTCTTTTTTCTCCTAGATTTAGTTACTATGTTGAGTTAGTTTGCGTTTAGAAGTGTTCTACCCTATGAGTACTATCAAATGGTATTTTATTTCTTGAGTTTTGTTGAAAAAATGAGTTGGAGATTGACTGTGTAAGTGAGAAGCTGCCATAGTGTTTGTTGCCTTGATTCACGACATTTTTTTAAGGATGTTTTGCATAGCTGTATGAAGACGGTGTTGTCGTGGCGAGTTGGGTTTGGTTTGAGGTTGTTTTGTCATGTTGTGACTTAAAGTGCAGGTGACCGGTTGAGGTTGTCTTGTTAATATATCTTGTAACATTTTTCATGTGTTTTTAAGGAAAATAGCATTCTGAGCGTTTTGTTGGTTTATAAGTTAATGGGGTGGGCATATACATTGGATTATAGCCACCCCAGTGGCATGAAGCTTGCGCGTGTTACCAAGGGGTCTGGGGTTCGAATCCCCCTCCCCCATACACCCTTTCGCTTGTTTTCTTCTTTTTTTCCAGCCTTCCTCTTTTCACATTTTGGGCCTAGCGAAATTGATTCTGGCACCCCCACTCACAGGCCCATGCACCTGGGAAAGGGATCCTAGTTCAACCCAAATTTCTAGTACATTCCCTCTTGTTTAGTTTTAAAACATTTTATTTTTCTTTTTCACTTTAATTTTAATTAATTAAAAATATTTTCTTTTACCCACAAAAACTCCAAAAAAATTCATAAATACTTTTTTATGCTTAATTTAATTTTATATAAATTTATTTTTCATTTTTATTTTGTTATCATATTTATTTCTAAAAATTCCAAAAAATATGCATAACCTTATTTTTGTAATTCTTTTGAAAATCAACCTTGTCTTGAGAGCCTTTTTGAGAGTTTGCCTTGGAGTGTTTAGGATATGAGATGTTTGTTTGAGAGTTTGGATATGGTCATTTTATTAGGGTGTTAACTTCAAAACCAATTTTAAAACTTCTCCCGATTAATACTAAGCCGATTAAAGTATTATCAAGCACTCTTCTCATAAAAACGAGAGAAGAGGACCGTTGGAATCTAGCATTCTAGCGGAAACCTCGAGCGAATGGTCTCAAGTCTCGCACTTTGGGGTAGCCATTATTCATTCTTTAGCTCCTAAAAAAAATCTAATTTTAATTCGGACGAATAAGAGCCGTCAAGATCTAGCATCTTGGCACAACTCTTCGAACAATTGATTTTTCATCAAGCGTTCATTATCCATTGAACAACTTTTTATATCAACTTAGACAAAAAAGGACCGTTAAGATCTAGCATCTTGACATAACCCTTTTGAGCAATTTTTTTATCATTAAAAGCTCATTATCTTCAAAACAATCTTAATAATGACTTGGATGAATAAGAGCCGTCAAGATCTAGCATCTTGACACAACTCTTCGAACAAGTGATTTTCATCAAGTGCTCATTATCCATTAAATAACTTTCATTATCAACTTAACTGAATAAGAGTCGTTAGAGTCTAGCACTCTAGCATAACTCTTTGAACATTTGATTAATGCTCGCCAGTCACTTAATATACCTCAACCAACTTTGTAGTCTCAGAACTACGGACGCTCTGATTTCTCATTCTTCAATGAGAATACGTAGGCACAAGGATCATAATTCTTGGCGAGTCACCTCTTACCTTTGTCAATCATCATCTCAAGAATCCATCCTTCTCTAAGGATAGCAATACTTCAAAGTACATCATACTCTTTTTTGAAATAAACTTGAAAGAAAAGGATTGTTGGAATTTAGCATTCTGGCATAACCCTTGAAAGATTGGTCTCAAGTCTTGCACGTTGAGGTAGCCAATCATTTCATTCTTTCGCTCCTTAAAACACTTAATAACAATTTGGATTAAGAGATGTTAGAGTCTAGCACTCTAGCACAACTCTTTGAACCATTGATCTTTATTAATGTTCATTGTCCAACAAATAATTTTCTCAAACTAATCTTGAATGATAGAGAATGTTAGAGTTTAACACTTTAGCATAGACTCTTTGAACATTTGATGATCATCATTCTTAAAATACATCCAATCATACTCAAAACTCCATTTTATGGACAAATCTTGATTTACATCAAGAGACCATAGCCATTCAATCCCATCACAACTTAGAATCAGAGAGTTCTTTAACTCTATGTGAGTATCATGATCATGAATACTCATTTCCCTTGGAACTTTGACCATAGTCAATGGTTCCTCACCTTAGTTAGGTGAACTACGATTGCTGAGATTCCATCCTTATAAGGATACGTAGGCACGAGACTGCGAAGTCTTGGCGAGCACCCTAATAATAAAAACCTCTTTAGGTTCTCTTACATTTTAACATAAAATCTAAAAACATTTCTCTATCTCTCCTTTCTCAACTCAATAAGTTGAAGACTAGAAACTAACTTTACGCTAACACTATTTTAACCTTTACTAAATGGTTCCTGTTGAGTACAACGGACGTGAGGGGTGCTAATACCTTCCCCTTGTGTAACCGACTCCCGAACTCAGACAATGGTTGCGATGACCATATCTTATCCTTTCTTTTAGGGGTTTTATTCGATATTTTCCCTTTCCTTCTATGGAATAAATAAAGATCGGTGGTGACTCTGTTAAGTCCATCTCGCGGGCGTGCAATTGCGCTTTGCGAGGTCGTTCTCATTTTTTAAGGTATGACATCTATTTTTCGCTCGTTTTGCTTCGTTTCTTAATGAGACAAAAAACAAACATAATGCAAGAAAATAACAATTAAACCACATTAAACATGTGCAATCTGAGCCGAATACGCAGTGTGTTTCAGTGTTATCTAATTCTCCCACACTTAAACCTTTGCTGGTCCTCAAGCAAACTCTTATGAGCACAAAAGAAAAACAGCAACACACAAGTATTCAATTTAGGCTACAGACTCTTAGTTCGATCAAGGTTGCGTCGATAGGTACTAACTCGTGAACCAAGGATAACGTAGTGACACTTTCCTCTGGTTGTTTTTTGCGTTGCGACAGGTCCCACAGGGCGAGTTGTAATGAGACAACATTATTATTATTTTTAAATGACATTTTCTATTTTACTATGATCCAGCTCTTCTAAAAATATGCTTATGTGTCTGTGTTAAAAAGCAAAAAACAAACATTGAATATTTACACAATTTTGGATCGAAGAAACCTCGGACAGGGAAAGGAACATGGTCTCACAACCAAATACTGGGTTCGGGAGTCGATTACGTGAGAGGAAGGTATTAGCACCCCCTTGCATCCGTTGTACTCAACGGGATCCCCGCTTTTTGTTCTAATAAAAGGGTGTGTTTATCTAAAGCCTATATGCTAAATGGAAACGGAAAGGAGAAAAGCAAAAGGAGACTCGATAGGACTTCGCCGTCCTAAGCCTACATATTTCCTCGTGCAATGGGAAAGTCAGAGTCAATGTAGTTCGGAGGACTACGGGTGAATGGGGGAAGCTTGCTCGCCAAGACTTCGCAGTCTTGTGCCTACGTATCCTCATTCGAACGAGAATAAGGAAGTCAGAGTGTTCGTAGTTCGTGGGACTACGGGTGGTTAAGTGTTTTTTATGAGCGAAGTTAAGTTCGCGTTCCAGCAGTAAGGGTTGATGCCTGTTTGCGGTAGAACGGAAATAACATGCTCTTTCTGAAAATGTTTGACAAAAAATCCCGAAGGATAAAATGATTTGGATTTATTTATGAGTTTTAATAGAAGTGACTTGAATTTACTTGAGATTTGTATTGCACTTAAGTCTATGAAATTGGATCGAATGCTTCCTAAGATCAACCCAAGACGGGACGTATACAAAGCACTCTAGACAAGGTAAGGAGATACTTCCGCTTATCATTTCCCATATACTTAAGGTTCGTGGCACACAATACTCATCATATTTATTAAGTGTTTTGATTTTGTTTTGAGAGAGAAGAGAGAGAGACGCACAGAAGGTCTAAGGGGAAACTTGGTCCTACATGTTATCATTGAATAATGGCCCTAAGGTTGAGGATGTGAAGGGAATCTTTATCCTAATGTTATCATGTAAAAGATGGACCTAAAGTTAAGGTTGAAAGGGATCTAACCTAATGTTATCATGCAAAGGATTAACACCAAACGTCTATCATACTCCAAGCTTAATAAAAAATTAAGTTGGACTAGGAAGCCCTAAGGGAACATGCAAAGGCAAACCAAAACCAAGAAAATAAGCCAAAAAATAGCAGCTACAACAGTGCTTCAGCTCAGCACAACGATAAAATCCAGCAACAACGCAACACAGCATTTAACAGCTTATAATTCCAGAACAGGACAGGTGTAAAATACAGCAAAACAGAATGAATACATTTTATAGCACATATTCAACACATCAGCAGTGTATACAACAACATGAAATGCATCAAACAAGCATCAAGTATAGATGAACATGCAACATCACATCATCAAGTTTAGCATGCATCAAAGATTAAACAATCAACCATGAACATGTCTAATAACCAAGCATAAACATGCGTCGAAAGAATTGAACGAAAGTGTGCCTCCACATTTAAACAAATGCACATGAACTGCAAGGAACGAGTATGAGCATGCATCAAGTAAGATCAACTGATGAACATGTATCAAAAATCAAACACAATAGGCACCAAGAGCAAGCAAATGAGTATGAACAAACAAGCATCATGAAGAATGCATCAAGAATGCCATACATACATGCATCATGAAAATCAATGAAGAATGCATCAAGAATGCCATACTTAGTCATGAACATGCATCCTGAAAATCAATGCGTCACGTGTCGAAGAATCACATACATACTGCAAAATAGAGTGAAACTGCACAAGAAAACTCCACAAATATGTGTCATACAAAGCCATGAGGTTTAAAAGTGGAACGGAATTGAAACACACTTGAAAATGCACAAAAATCACATTCTGCAACAGTGTTAATCGATTAACCATTTGCTAGGCAAAACAAGTTAATCAATTAACCCTTTGAAAATCAGTAAAAATCACAAAAAATAGACTGGTTAATCGATTAACTAGATTTTCCTAGCAAATGGTTAATCGATTAACACTGCACCAGTAGCAGAAAATCAGCATTTCAAAAGCACTTTCAGCAGCAAATCAATAGCCCAATCACCCACATGTTAAGATATGCAATTGTACACGAAAATTATGCCTAACAACAACAATCAAACACCAATTGAATCCATTAAACATCCAGATCAACAATTAATTCAATCAATGGATCAATTCACATAAAAAATCAATGGATCTACATTATAAAAGCTGTAAATAAGCTAGAATAAACTTGGATATAAGAATTACCAACCTACAAAGCGGATAATTTCTTTGGTAAGTGTTGTAAACTGAATTTGACAGATCAAACACAGAAAATCCAAGATCCAATGAGTTCCTAGCAAGAAAAGTTGAAGATCCAAGCAATTATCCAAAAATAATACAAAAGCTCTTCAAGAAGTGATTCCAAAACTTGATCAAGATCCAAATAAGCTTCAAATTCAGAATTTGTGTTGATGAAAGGAAATAATGAAGGTTTAGCTCTAGAATTCACAAACTCCAATGAAGAATTTGAGAATTCTAATGAAAGAGCTCTAGTGAAGGTTGAAGATGAAATTGGAGAGTGAAAAAGTGAGAGAGAATTGAGAGAATTGGAATGTGAAGTGTAGAAAAATCAGAAAATGAGTGAAGTTGTGTGAGGTTTGGAGCAAATTTACTTAAATAAGCTCTAGGTTTGGAATGAAAATGTGGTTTGGAGTGTGGGTTTGAATGAGGATTAGTATTAAGGATGAAATTAGGAGTGGAATTATTTGAATTTTTGGAGGGAAGATGAAGTTAATTTGAAATTGAACCAAAATTTGGAAGCATTATAGATCCTTCTACTGATTCAAATGTGAAGCCAAGTGATCAAAATGAGTTGAAAATGATGCAGTGCTGAAAATTGAAATTTCTAGGCAAAGTTTCCTCGTGTTAATCGATTAACCATTTGCTAGCAAAATGTGTTAATCGATTAACACATCAAGAATTTGAATTTTGGCGCCTAAAAGAGGGAAACTTGGGGGAATCAACTGTTTCCACCATAACTTTTGATCTATACATCTTTTGAAGTTCCTTCCTTCTATAATCTTGTAGTATCTGATGTCCTCTTTAATTTGATTACAAGTTTGCCTCATTTGGATCAAAGATGAGGAAGTTATGGATCTTGCAAAACTTCTCCACACTTAGGAATATTCACAAAACCCTAATTTAGCAACTTCTCCTGATTTTGTGATTTCTCTTTATTTCTCTTGAGCAAACCTCATAATACCCTGGATGATGACTTGAAATGCCCAAATATGACCCAAGAACTCAAGAGTTGACTTTGGTAGGGAATCCGTTGACTTTTTTACCAGATGAATTCAATTCCTCCTCTATCCACTTCAGAAACTCTTGAAATGACTTGTGATGAACCATAAAGCCTATGTAGGCTCTTTGAGCCCTAGAACCTTGCCTTTCTCAAGAAACAACCACAAGTAGCCTTTGCACAAAATCCTAGTCTAGAGCCACTAGGAGCTTGATCAGATGAATCCCTTGAAATCCTTGAAACCCTAATCCTCAGATGATTGAGAGATTGTTGAGAATGCTTTGATAAATAGAAGGACTTGGTAACTCAATAACACTTGATTCCATGTCTTAGGAATAATGCAATGTATAAATGAAGATGTAAATAAAATGAAGCATAAGCCAAAGAGGTTAAGAAAGGAAGGGCAAGTTTTGGGATGTTACAGCTGCCCTTATTCAATCCACTTGGACCTGAAGGGATGTTAGCAATGGATTTCAGACATTTAAGGTAAAAGGGGATTGAATAGAAAACGAACCATAAAATTTTCACACTGTGGAGATAGAAAAGGTAATTGGATAAGGTGCCAGCCGAAGGTGGACTTTAAAAGAATTTCGGCCGAAGGCGGACTTACATCCATTTAACAAAGGTTTGTTGGCCGAAGGCGGACTCACAACCAAGAGGGTCACTCAAAGGTGGACTTTAAAAGAATGTCGACCGAAGGCGGACTCACATCAATTTAACAAAGTTTTGACGGCCGAAGGCAAACTCACAACCAAGGGTGCCATCCTAAAATGGACTTTAAAAAGAATAAAGGTCGAAGGCGGATTCGCATCAATCTAACAAAGATTTGTCGGCCGAAGGCGGACTCACAACTAAGGGTACCATCCTAAGATAGACCTTAAAAAGAATGTAGGCTGAAGGCGGACTCACACCAATTTAACAAAGGTTTGCCGGCCGAAGGTGGACTCACTACCAAGGGTGTCATCCTAAGATGGACTTTAAAAAGAATGTCGGACGAAGGCAGACTCACATCAATTTAACAAAGGTTTGTCGGCCGAAGGCAGACTCACAACCAAGAATGCCATCCTAAGATGGACGTTAAAAAGAATTTTGGCGGAAGGCGAACTCACATCAATCTAACAAAGGTTTGCCGGCTAAAGGCGGACTCACAACCAAGGGTGCCATCCTAAGATGGATGTTTAAGAGAATGTCGGTCGAAGGCGGACTCGCATCAATCTAACAAAGGTTTGCCGGCCGAAGGAGGACTCACAACCAAGGGTGCCATCCTAAGATGGACTTTAAAGAGAATGTTGGTCGAAGGCGGACTCACATCAATCAAACAAAGGTTTGTTGGCCGAAAACGGATTCACAACCAAGGGTGTCATCCTAAGATAGACTTTAAAAATAATGCCGGCTGAAGGCGGACTCACATCAATCTAACAAAGGTCTAACGACCGAAGGCGGACTCACAACCAAGGGTGCCATCCTAAGATGGACTTTTAAAAAAATGTCGGTCGAAGGTGGACTCACATCAATCTAACAAAGCTTTGTCGGCCGAAGGCGGAATCATAACCAATGGTACCATCCTAAGATGGACTTTAAAAAGAATGTCGGTTGAAGGCGGACTCACATCAATCTAACAAAGGTTTGCCGGCTGAAGGCGGACCACAACCAAGGGTGCCATCCTACTATGGACTTTAAAAAGAATGTCGGACGAAGGCGGACTCACATCAATCTAACAAAGGTTTGTCGGCCGAAGGCGGACTCGCAACCAAGGGTCCCATCCTAAGATGGACTTTAAAAAGAATTTACAGGAAGTAGAGTCAACAGACTTACGACCTGAAGAAAAGATGACTTTGCTGGGGAAAAGAGAAACCTAGACAGACAACTCTGTAGGGGGACACGAGATAATTCGTCCGGAAGGAAACACCAATAGGACAAAAAAATCCATTGCTTGGGGAATAAAGTTAAATGATATCTCCTGAGTTATGACACTTTTTGCTGGGGAAATTTCTGGAAAAAAGGGTATCAAACCTGGCTTATGCTTCGAATGCATATGTTTGAATTTTTCTGTGGCGTAATTCTTCATACCAAATGGAAATGCTACGTATTTGAGGATGCAATGCAAATATGCTTATGATATGCAAAAAGGATACTCCACCGAGAGAAGTGCTGAAGAACCAGAAACAAATAGCTTGGGAAGACAAATTGAACTGCCTTTAAGGTCAAAACCTCCGCTGGAGAAAATCCGAATGAACTTCCATTCTGCCAAGAAGTAGGAACAACATCCTATTACTGAGAAATTATCCTTGAACTCTGATGAAGAAAAGTACCAATAACAATTGGGGTTTGAATCTACTGGGGATATCAACCACTTCTAATTTACCCGCTGAGGAAATCAATAGCAAAACTCTGCTTGGGGAGAAGAAATAATGATGCCAACCCTGCTAGGGAACAAACCTGAGCTCACTCCTCTGTCGGGGGATTACCCTCTACTCTTACTCTCGCTGGGGAAAAGGAGACACCATTACTGGAGATGCAAACATGCTCAGGAAGCGCGACCAAACCAACCTTATCCAGTCTGGGGTAGCAAAATCTTGCTGGAGAGCAATAAACCAAAAACAACTCTCGTTGGGGAAACAATCTTCTGGACTCTTGTTGGGGAGAAAAACCTGAAACTTCATAGTGCTCTAGTGAGGATGATAAAACTTTAGAAATCTCTGTCGGGGAGAGAAACTCTACTTGGGAGAGAGATCACACCATCCTGCAAACACACGACAGACAAAAAGAAAGTCCCAGGTGTAGTATGGCAACCTCGGTTACCACCCATGTGTCATACCCCAAATTTTGACCACTAAGATTTCCCATCATTGTGCAAATCATTATAACAATATGGAGGAACCATCATACTTCATCAGTCTCCCCAAAGATGGGTGAGCATTCACTACAATCAAAACTAGGGTTTCAAACCCTCTCAGAGCTCTTAGACAAAGGATCAATCAAGGAATGACATGATTTTCAACTTTTCTAGCCTCTCAAATATCCACAATGGATCAAGAGGACTCCCACTTCAAGGATTAAGCACAAGGCTGCTCCCTTCTAGGTGGATCAAGTCTCTAGATTGACAGTGTCACCAAATTAGGGTTTTGGTCGACTAGGGCCTCTAGATGGAAATTTTTCATCTGGGCACAAGTCAATGATCCAAAACATAACCTAATATACTCCATGGAATCTCATGGACCCAATCATCAAGTCAATTTGGCCTCAGGGGATGCATTCATCAAAAATCAGGAATTAGGGTTTCTTGACCTAATTCACCCCTAAGTTGACTTTTAGGGCAAATCAAGAGCCAAGACCTCAAGAGAGGGTTTTAGGGTCTCTAATGAGCTATATTAATCCATTTGTAACAATGGATTAATCCAAGAAACTTGAGTAACAAGTCTCAATTTCATCTGCACCACAATTAGGGTTTTAAGGAAAAAGTCAACTGTAACTTTGACTTTTGACCAGGACATGCTCCCAAGCCCTAAGACATGATTCAATATACCCTATGACACCCATGGAACATGTACATCAAGTTTGATTTAGGTCAAGGACATGATTTCCTAAAGAATTGCACAATTTGGAATTCATCTGATAAAAAGTCAACTGTGCACAAAAGTCAACTTTGACTTTTTGAGATTTTTCACCAAAATGGATTTTTAACCCTAAAATGATGTTAATGTATGATTTGAATCATCATTCATCAAGAAAAATCAAGAAAAGTGGGATAACTTATAAAAGGGGTAACCATAAAAACTTAGAAAATTTTCTAAGTTAAAAATGAAGTGACAAGGGTACCAACTTTGAAGGATCATAACTCCTAAACCACAAAGCCATTTTTTCTCATCCAAAGATGGATTTGTAGCCCTCATTACCCTCTACAAAAAATTCACCTAGACCTAAGTCCAATTCATTAAGGATTTTGAGTTATGGAGTGATCAAAATGGCTGAAAAGTGAAAATGTCACTTTTTCCAACACTTAGTGAAATTTTCACTAAGTCAGAATCTGCCTTCACTTTTTGCCAAATGTAGAGGGATTTTTCACTTGGATTCAAAAGAGATCAAAACCAAACATGTTCAAACAGTTGTTGTATCATGTAAGGGCTTTCCAAAATGGCCAAGAACATTACCAAATTCAATTTGAGTCATGAGATATGACATTGGAAAGTTGCCTTGCTGAAATCTGTCAAAGGCAAGGCAGAATTTGCAACTTTGCTCGATTTGCCAAAATCAGCCAAATTCAAATGCTCCTATCCACTTGGACACATCTGAGGATTGAATCTAAAGGGGACAATCACTGATCCAAGCCTCCAAAGTCTTTGGAACAAGAAATAGCATGTTGAACCTAGAATTGCCAAAATAGGGACACGACTCCAATTTTGGATTGGAGCATTCAATGGAAGCATCAAGGTGGCATGGACTGAGCCATTCTCATCTGAAATCAGTCAAGACTTATCCAAGACCAAGGGAACCACAACTCTGTGCCCTAACCTCTAGTCAATGGCTAGAGGAGACTTGGATTTCCATTGGACAACATTGGCCAAACCTACTTACCAGTTGCCATTCACTATTCCTTGCAAAACAAACTTGCTCTACTATAAATAGAGCTCAATTGTGATCATTTTGAGTACACCAAATCCATCTAACAGATGCTTTCCTCAAAACCTCTTTCTTTTGGCAAAAATGCCTTTCTTAGCAAGGTAGCTATCGGGTTTTGAGTTTGAGAGCTTTTCCAATCAAACCAATCACTCACACACCTCACATACATCATATAGAAGTGATCCAAACACTCACATAACATCTGGAACACTGATTTCACAAAATCACCAGCCAATTGCTCAAGTTCTTGACAGTTTTGCAGTTGAGGTGCCATCTTCAACTCCAAACCATTTCAATCCATTCCAAGCACTCAGACACATCACTTGGTACCTAGGGAAGCTATCCACATCATTGGAACCTAACTGTAACACCTCCAACACAAATCACGATCCCTAGTTGCAAGTGGTAAGCATGAGCTCTTCTAACTCTATGATCCATGCAATTTTTGCTGCACAATAATTTGACCATATGTTCATAATCATGCATGGAATGTTTTCCCTCAATTAATTGCATTGTTTGAATCATGTATCAAAAATCCTAGCCTTCATGCAGAAATTAGGGTTCTTGAGGATTTTTCATGATTTCTTGTTATATGTTTAATTTAAATAAAATTAATGGACATATACATGATCGTGAGGTTGAGACGAGCATAATGATATGTGGATTGCATGTTATAATTAAGTATTCAGGGAGATTGGATAGAAAATCCAAATCAGCCAAACCCAGAACACACGCGTGTTCTTCAGCTGTTCTTGACGCCATTTCTTTCAAATTCAAATATTTGAATTTTGTGATTTTTATTTAATTGATTCAAAAATTAATTTCTCTCTGAGTTTTAATGATTTTGAGTTGATTCTTTTTTTAATAATTCACAAAAATGTTAAAATATTTTATTTTATCAAAAAATCCCAAAAATATTATTTGTTTCATATAATTGATATTTTTGCAAAGAATTAATATTTTAATTGTTTTTGACATTTTAAATATTTTTTCTACATTGATTTTGCAACTTTTAATGCGTTCTAATTATTTTGTAGGTCAATACTTAATTTTTGAGGCATTAATCCAAAATCACAATTTGTTTTTCATATGTTAAACAATTTTGATCATTTTTAATTGAATTTTTATTCAATTAAATACATTTTTGAAAACAAATTAGGGTTTTTGGATTAATTCAACCCTCATAAATCATTTTCAAATCACTTTGGGCCTCTTGAGAGAGTGTAAGACCCAACCCACTTGTACATAAATATTTTGGGCCTCATTCGTTGTATAAGTCCCTCTGTACATTTTCAAATAAACGGCACGATCATCGCTTTTTGAAAAATAACCTTGGGCCTCTCCTTGAGCTATAAGACCCATTCAAAAACACTTTGGGCCTATAATAGAGTGTAAGACCCAATCCCCTTTTAACCAAAACATTTTTGGGCCTAACTTATTGTATAAGTCCCTCCGCGTTAAAAGAAAACCTCGGCGCGATCGCCATTTCAAACGGAAAAATCATCTGGGCCTACCCTCGTGTTATAAGCCCCACTCTTTTTCTTTAAACCCTTTGGGCCTCTTGAAAGAGTGTAAGACCCATCCCTTTGTACAAAAAACCTTTCTTGGCCTCAGTCACTTGTATAAGTCCCTCTGTACAAATTCAAACGGTGCGCTCACTGATAAAACCCTGGGCCTCTCCTTGAGTTGTAAGCCCCAAATCTTTCTTTTTCAAAACACTTTCTCCTTTGATTTTGAATATACTGTTGTTTTTAATCTTTCTTTGTTGAACAACTAACCAAACAGCATGGAAGCTCTACAACCGAGTAAGTGTTTACACGCTTTCATTTACCGCTTTCATATACATATAACTGTATTGTGGGGCTGTTTCACTGTAAGTCTTCTTTCATAAACTCATATCAACTGTGTAATAATAGTATAGATATTTAGAGTTTCCCCGGCAACTACGTCTAGAACTAGGTGACGTCGTTTCGTTTAGTCATAGAAATAGACAACTAGATCCCCCAATAGGATCACCAGATACAGTCTTCTCTTCGGCTGTACTCATTAGGAATTGTCAAGAAACTCTACTCCTAGAGATGAATGTATTCTCCGTGAATGGCATCTTTGAGTTTCTTCCAAATTCTCGAACTTTCCTGACTTGATCTATTCCTTGTGAATAGCTTGCCTTGAATTTCTCGGGGTTTGGGGACCCACGGGCTTCTTAAAAGCATCGGCCTCCTCTTGGGCATCGTACAAGGACCCACAGGCTTCCTAAAAGTACCCCCGCCTCCTCTTGGGCTTAGTACAAGGACCCTACAGCTTCTTAGAAGTATTCACAGCCTCCTCTTAGGCTTCGTATAATGATTCTTCCTCCGGGAATGATAGCCTTCTCTTGGGCTTAGTACAAGGACCCGTCGGCTTCTTAAAAGTTTCCAGCCTCCTCTTGGGCTTCGTACAAATTATCCCGACGACCTCCTAGAGGTATAGGAACAGAACTTAGTCATCTGCATAGAACAGTCCTTTCAAAGAGTCTACTACTGTTTCTCAAAGCATAGTACAAAAGATAAAACTCTAGACGCGGACAGTCTAACTTCCTTGAGTCTCAAAGACATTCTCAAGTGACCCCTTCGTGAAATAGGAAGGAAACCCGTAGACTTGGACAGTCTCAATACCCTTTGGATTTCCCGCTTCCTTAAAGAAAAGGGAATAACCCAGATCCTTGAATCAAATCCCTTAGTACAATGTTGCTCATATAAGAACTGATTTTCTCTTTCAAAATCAGTATACTGGACCTGTCACTTAATTAAGACAACATTTATCCTCTCTCTCGGGCTTTGTACGAGACACATAAGAGACTCCCTCGTTGAGTCAATCACCCCTTTCGCCTCCATCTCGGGCTTTATACGAGATACAAAAAGGTTCTTATTGAGCCAAACAAGCAATAACCTCCATCTCGGGCTTTATACGAGATACCAAAAGATTCCATCGTTGAGTCAAAACCTTTTAGCCTCTCTCTCGGGCTTTGTACGAGACACATAATAGCCTCCTCTTAGGCTTTGTATAAGAAAACCACTGGTTAATCCAATTAACCTTTTAGCATCAAAGTTGTGCCTCATTCACAGTACACAAACATCAGCAACTCCTTCCTCTTCATCTAATCGCTGTAAGCGGCAAGCCTCTGGATCATCTACATCCATGCCACTGTCCCTCTTTTAGTATGAGAAATTCCTAAGGAAAGATGGCATTGCTCTAAACTGAGTTAAAGTCTTCTCTTTCAGGTTGAAATCCCCTATAAAGGAAATTATGGCGTTGCCGGATTCACAAATCCCGATTAAAGTAATTCTCCTTTATAAACAGTCGTAACAGACAAACCCCTCTTTAGAGATGACAAATTCTCTCTAAAGACAACACCTTTCAGCTTCACATCTTGGGCTTTGAACAAGATATATATCACCTTTTCGCTTCACGTCTTGGGCTTTGAACAAGACACCAAAACAACCATTTCCTCCCATAGAATAGGAGGAACTACGAATGCTCTGATTTCCCTGTTTCGGTAAACGGGAATACGTAGGAATAAGATTGAAAGAAAAATCTTAGCGAGCACACTAAACAAAAAACCAAAATCCCATATCTCCATCAATCAAAAGCAGTAATTCAAAAAGCATCAGTCCTAACATCCTAATCCTTGTTCCTCGCCAGAAACCTTCTGCCAAGATAAAAAGAAAGATATCTGTATTGGCGAAAATACAAATAACCAGTACAAAGGCCCCCCCACATTGATAGCATTCGTAACCTAACAGACCGCTGTTTAAACTCAGTATGCAAAGCAGGGTTAATTGGAGACATCTATTTCCCTTCCTTCATCAGCTTTAATAGGATAAAAAATGAATCGACCTGTAGTTTAAGCTCAACCGCAGAGAGCGACCAGCGCTTAAGAACCACGTCCAAAATTGCTCGCTACACCATGACATTCATAATTCAAGCAATTTCCATTGTTTTTAACATGCTCTACAAAGCTTCAATGTTTTCACATGCAATGTTTACCAAAATATCGAACGTTTTGCAAACAAAATAGTAAAAGTAAAAACAAAGATAAACAACTTTTGAATGAAATGAAATTTCATTGATCGAATTGGCTTTTCTATAGGTATTTACATTAGGAGGCAATTCTTGGAAAGAGGTAATTGCGCAAAAGTAAAAAAGAAAATACATAAGTTGGCAATGTGGAAACAGATTTCCATTAGGTTCTGATCTAGCTATGACTCGTATGTATTCGACGCTTTCAAATACTCCAGCTTCTAAAAAGACTGGCTGGACTGATTCCTACCTTTCGAAATTCCCATGCGTCAAGATGAACTCGCAGATTGCACACAGATCGCAGCCTCTTGCTTTTAAATCCCTAACATTTTCCTGGATTGCCCTTTCAGGTTTTCAATCCACCGGGATACCCATTTTTGCCAAAGTTGCCTTTTCAGGTTTTTAACTTTGCGGGTTTATTCAATTCTTTTCTTTTATTTAATCCCTAATTTTTGCCCGAACCTTTTCTTCTTGTGGTTCGCCGGGATGCCCTTTTTTGCCTAGACCTTTTCTTTTTATGATCCAGCGAGTCTCTTTTATGCGAAGTATTTTTTGACTGCGTCTGCGCTCACAGGGGACGTAAAATCTTTGCCATCCATAGTTGAGAGCAACAAGGCTCCACCATAGAAAACCTTTCTCACAACATATGGTCCTTCATAGTTTGGAGTCCATTTGCCCCTGTGATCTGTCTGAGGAGGAAGGACCCTTTTCGAAACCAAGTCACCTGTCTGGAAGCACCGAGGACGCACTTTCTGATCAAAGGCCTTCTTTATCCCGCTCTGGTATAATTGACCATGTGCAATGGCCGCCAGTATTTTCTCTTCAATAAGGTTCTGCTTATGCAACCTAGCCTGCGCCCATTCAGCTTCATCAACCTTCACGTCTGCCAATATTCTTAAAGAAGGAATCTCAACTTCCAATGGTATGACTGCTTCCATACCATACACTAGTGAGAAAGGGGTTTCCCCTATCGATGTATGCACCGAAGTACGATAACCGTGTAAAGCAAAGGGCAACATCTCATGCCAATCTTTGTATGTCACAACCATCTTCTGCAGAATCTTCTTAATATTCTTATTTGCTGCCTCAACAACACCATTCATCTTTGGACGATATGGAGAAGAATTGTGATATTCAATTTTGAAACTCTGGCATAGTTCCTTCATCATCTTGTTATTCAAATTCGAACCATTATCAGTAATGATTCTCTCAGGGATACCATAACGGCAGATAATGTCCTTCTTTATGAACTGGGATACTACTTGCTTGGTAACGTTGGCAAACGAGGTCGCTTCCACCCACTTGGTGAAGTAGTCGATGGCAACCAGAATAAAACAATGCCCATTGGAGGATGTCGGCTCAATCTTTCCGATCATATCAATTCCCCACATAGCGAAAGGCCAAGGATATGTCAATACATTTAGAGGAGTCGGTGGCACATGCATCTTATCTGCATAAATATGGCATTTATGACATTTTCTAGCATAATTGAAACAATCGGACTCCATGGTCATCCAATAATAGCCCGCTCTCAACAGTTTTCTATCCATGGCATGCCCATTGGCATGGGTACCAAAAGAATCCCCATGAATTTCTTCCATTAACAGGCTTGTCTCGTGTTCATCAACACAACATAGCAGGACCATGTCAAAGTTCCTTTTATACAACACCTCCTCTTCATTCAGAAAGAAATTGCCAACAAGTCTCCTCAGAGTCTTTTTGTCTTTGCTGGATGCCCCAGGTGGGTATTTTTGGCATTTGAGGAAGCACTTGATATCATAAAACTATGGTTTACCATCCGACACTTCTTCAGCTGCAAAAACAAAGGCAGGACTGTCAAGACGCATGATTCTGATTGTCTGGACTTAGTTCCACAGATTCACCTTGTTAGTTCTGTTATTGGCTGCAATTTTGGTAAAACAATGTGGTGGTTCAAGATGTCATGTCTGATGTTTTAACATGTGCTTCTAACATTCTGCATGTGGTGTGTTATCTGGTTTTGCAGTTCTATGCATGATGTCAAGACTGATGTCTTAACATCTGTTGACAGAACATCATGCTACTTGTTTCAGGGCTGCGTGTTAATTGTTGTGTTCTGAGAGATTCTGTTTGAGAGATTGCAGGTGAAATTCTTGGAGAAGATTTATTCATATGTAATCGTTTGTTTCTATTTTAGGGCGAAGAAATTTGAAGATAAAATCTGTTTTTATTGTGCATCAAATCTGAGTTTTTAGAGGAGCCCAAGCCCAAGAATTTGTTTCTATTTAAAGAAGTATCAACCCTACTTGGAAGTTACGAAAACAATATATTGTGTACTGAGTGTCAAATATTAGGGTTTATGTTTTCGTCTATGTATTGTGATCCCACTCTAAGCTTTTAAACACGTGTTTGTTCTTGATTAAAGCTTTTAAGCAAGATCAAGTATTGTCTTTGATGTGTGTCTTCTACTTTCATTAGTGTTTGTTGTTATCACTGGTGTGATTGAGGGGGAGTGAGAGGTGTCTCATATCTAAGAGTGTCTTAGGTAGAAGTGTCATTGGGTAGTGATTAAGTGAGTAGATTATCAACTTGTGTGTTGATGGTAGAGTCTATGAATTAATACTACTAATAGTGAATTTCCTCCATGGCTTGGTAGCCCCCAGACGTAGGTTGTTAGACCGAACTGGGTGAACAATTCTCTGTGTTTATTTATTGGCTTTTAACGTACTGTTACTATTATTGCCTTGTTCATACAACAGATATTGATGTTGTGACATCTCACTTGACATCACAGATCTGATACCAAAATTTCAATTGGTATCAGAGCAGGTCATCCTGCTCTGCATCTGGGCGAGATCTAAGGCTGTTACTTTCTGGTGCAATGGACAAGGAGAGTGGTGGATTTGTGAATAGACCCCCTATTCTAGATGGATCAAATTATGACTATTGGAAACCTCGCATGGTTTCCTTTTTAAAGTCTTTAGACAGTAGGGCTTAGAAGGTTGTTCTGAAAGAATGGAAACATCCTGTCATTGTGGGAAAAGATGGTGTGTCAAAGCTGAAACCTGAAGAGGAGTGGACCAAGGAAGAAGATGAACTCGCTCTTGGGAATTCTAAGGCCTTGAATGCCTTATTTAATGGTATTGACAAGAACATTTTCAGGTTGGTCAACACATGTGAAGTGGCTAAGGAGGCTTGGGATATCCTAAAAATAACTCATGAAGGAACCTCCAAGGTCAAGATGTCAAGACTTCAGCTGCTAACAACAAAGTTTGAAAGTTTGAAGATGAAAGATGAAGAGACCATTCATGACTTTCACATGAATATACTTGAACTGTCAAATGCTTCTAGTGCCCTAGGAGAGAGGATGTCTGATGAGAATCTGGTGAGAAAAATTCTCATATCTCTTCCCAAGAGATTTGATATGAAGGTGACTGCTATAGAGGAAGCTCAAGACATCAGCCAGATGAGGGTAGATGAATTGATTGGTTCACTTCAGACATTTAAATTAGGGTTGAATGACAGATCTGAAAAGAAGGTTAAAAACATAGCCTTGGTGTCTAGTACAGAAGATGATGAGAAAGAGTGTGGTCCTGAAACTCAGGAAGAGCTATCCAATGCCATTGTTCTGCTAGGAAGACAGTTTAATAAGGTTTTGAAAAGAATGGACAGAAGCTATAAACCTAATGTCAAGAACATCACATCTGACATCAACAGGTCAGGTGATCAGATGAGGAAAACAAGAACTGAGGAGAAGTCTAATTATGACAAAGGAATCCAATGCCATGGCTATGAGGGTTATGGTCACATCCAAGCTGAATGCCCTACATATCTTAAGAAGCAGAAAAAGGGCTTATTTGTGTCCTGGTCTGATACTGAAAGTGAGGAAGATGAAGAGACTGCCCAGCATGTTAGGGTATTGACTGGAAGGTATATATCTGATGATGATTCTAGGGATGAAGAGAGCACATATGATGAGCTTACTGATTCTTATAGAGAGCTATGCATTAAAAGTGAAAAAGCTTATCAAGAAGGAGAAAGGCAGAAGAAGATTATTGCCCAACTCCAGGCTGAAAAGACAGAGAATCTGGAAACCATTGCCAAGCTGAAAGATGAAGTATCTGTGCTGAACTCTATACTTGAATCTATGTCCAAGTCTATCAGAATGCTGAATAGTGGAGCTGATGTTCTAGACAAGATTCTTGATGTTGGAAGAACTACATGAGACAAAAGTGGATTAGGGTTCAACAGTGGATCTGCTTCAAATGAGGTTATTCCTAGTTCCAAGCCAGTGATGTTGAAACATCCTGACAGGACTCCCTCTAGGAAGAAATCCAGGTGCCGGAGATGCCATCATTGTGGGAGCTTTGGAGACATAAAGGCCTTCTGTTATAAGTTACATGGGTATCCTAAGAGTACTCCTAATTGTGCACTCAGACAGGGCATCCATAAAGGTAATCAAGTCATCAAGCAAAAGAAGCAATGGGTCTCCAAAACTAATAGTGTCAGCTTGATAGCCCATACTTCTCTTAGAGTCTCCACTAAAGAAGACTGGTACTTTGACAGTGGTTGTTCAAGACACGTGACAGGAGTGAAGAATTTGCTGGTGGATGTTAAACTGCATTCCTCTGGCCATGTGACTTTTGGTGATGGTGTTAAAGGAAAAATCAAGGGTATGGGAAAGCTGAATTGTGAAGGTGCACCTAGACTTGATGATGTACTGCTAGTCAAGGGGTTAACAGCAAATCTGATCAGTATTAGTCAACTATGTGATCAAGGACTCATAGTTAATTTTACAAAAACTGAGTGCATTGTCACAAATGAGAAAGGTGAAGTTATCAGGAAGGGTACTAGATCTAAGGACAACTGTTACCTATGGGTGTCACCAGACTCAAGTTCCTCCACATATGTTCTTGCAAAAGAAGATGAAGTCATAGTATGGCATCAAAAGTTAGGACATCTACATCTGAAGGGAATGAAGAGAATCATATCTACAGAAGCAGTAAGAGGAATCCCAGAGCTCAAAATTGAAGAAGGAAGGGTGTGTGGAGACTGTCAGATAGGGAAGCAGACCAAGATGTCACATCAAAAGCTTCAACATCCTACTACCTTTAAAGTATTGGAAGAGAGTTTGAAAATAGCAAGTTTGCTGAATATTGTTCTACTAAAGGCATCAGCCATGAGTTTTCTTCACCTATTACCCCTCAGCAAAATGGAATTGTTGAAAGGAAGAACAGAACCATTCAAGAATCTGCTAGAGCAATGATTCATGCCAAAAAGCTTCCTTACCATTTCTGGGCTGAAGTTATGAATACTGCCTGCTACATTCACAACAGAGTTACCTTGAGAAGGGGTACTTCAGCTACCTTGTATGAGCTGTGGAAGGGGAGGAAACCAAGTGTGAAGTACTTTCATGTCTTTGGAAGTAAATGTTATATTCTGTCAGATCGTGAACAAAGGAGGAAAATGGATCCTAAAAGTGATGAGGGAATCTTTTTGGGATACTCTACAAACAGCAGAGCTTATAGGGTATTCAACTCCAGAACCAGGGTCATGATGGAATCTATAAATGTGGTTGTTGATGACTATGGAATGAAGGAAGATGATGATGTCCTGGATGATGTTGGAACATTTGTTGATGATGTATCAACAGAAGCTAAAGACAGAAGTGTAAATCCCAGTCCTACTGCTGCTGAGCCTGAACCAGAGCAGCCTAACAAGGGACCATCCATCAGAGTGGAAAAGGACCACCCAAAAGAACTTATCATAGGTGGTCCAAACTTTGGAGTTACCACTAGGTCAAGAGAAGTTGTGTCAAATTCTTGTTTTGTATCCAAAATTGAGCCCAAAAATGTTAAAGAAGCCTTGAAAGATGAATTTTGGATTAATGTCATCCAAGAAGAGCTGGGACAATTCAAAAGGAATGAAGTGTGGGATCTTGTACCAAGGTCTGATGGAATAAATGTGATTGGCACCAAGTGGGTTTACAAGAATAAATATGATGAACAAGGAGTGGTCACCAGAAATAAGGCTAGACTGGTTGCCCAAGGTTACACTCAGGTAGAAGGGATTGATTTTGATGAGACTTTTGCTCCTGTGGCCAGATTAGAATCTATAAGGTTACTCTTAGGTGTGGCTTGTAATCTCAAATTCAAGTTATTCCAGATGGATGTAAAGAGTGCTTTCTTGAATGGGTACTTAAATGAAGAAGTTTATGTAGATCAACCCAAGGGGTTTATTGATCCAACATTTCCTAACCATGTCTACAAACTAAGGAAAGCTATTTATGGATTAAAGCAAGCACCTAGAGCTTGGTATGACAGGCTTACTGAATTCCTGTCTCTGAATGGTTACAGAAAAGGAGGAATTGACAAGACATTGTTTGTCAAAGAGGAAGGAGGAAAACTGATAATAGCTCAAATATATGTTGATGACATAGTGTTTGGTGGGATGTCAGAAGCAATGGTTCAACATTTTGTGAAACACATGCAGTCTGAGTTTGAGATGAGTCGTGTTGGTGAGCTTAGCTATTTTCTGGGTCTGCAAGTTAGACAAATGGAAGACTCCATATTTATCTCTCAAAGCAAGTATACAAATAACATAGTCAAGAAGTTTGGTCTGGAGAATGCTAATCACAAGGGGACACCTGCTCCTACTCACCTGAAGCTGTCCAAGGATGAACATAGAGTGAGTGTGGATCAAAGCTTATACAAAAGCATGATTGGAAGCTTACTGTATCTCACAGCTAGCAGACCTGATATCTCCTTTGCTGTAGGAGTTTGTGCCAGATATCAATCTGAACCTAAAGTGAGCCACATGAATCTAGTGAAGAGAATTCTGAAATATGTGAATGGTACTAGTGACTATGGTATACTATACAGTCATGGAACAGGCACTGAGCTGAGTGGATATTGTGATGTTGATTGGGCAGGGAGTGCTGATGATAGAAAAAGTACTTCAGGAGGATGCTTCTTCTTAGGGAATAATCTTATCTCGTGGTTTAGCAAAAAGCAGAAATGTGTGTCTCTCTCTACTGTTGAGGCTGAGTACATAGCAGCAGGAAGTAGTTGTTCACAACTGGTTTGGATGAAGCAAATGGTAACTGAATACAATGTCAAGCAAGATATCATGACATTGTACTGTGATAATCTGAGTGCTATCAATATCTCCAAGAACCCAATTCAACATAGCAGGACTAAGCATATTTACATACGTCATCGCTTTATAAGAGATCTGGTTGAAGATAAAGTGGTTGCTTTGGAATATGTTGCTACTGAAACATAATTAGCTGATATATTTACTAAGGCCTTAGATGCAAATCAATTTGAAAATTTAAGAAGCAAATTAGGGATTTGCATATATGAGGATTAGTGGATCGTTTGTTGGAGTGCAGGAGGATGGTGTTTTTAGTGCAGTTGTCTTATGTGTGTAAGCTTATCTAGTTGGGGAAATTGACAAAATAAGAATGTTTGGAAACAAACAAGAACATTTTTATTGCTGGAAGTACTCAACATTACATTTTTTATCTACAATCAAAGAGGTTTATTGTTTGGATTCAGCTATTCATTCCAACCACCTGAGTTAATGAAATTAACCCAATCTTCATCTGGCTCATCCTCAGATTTTTGTAGCTGCTCATGAGCCTTCCTGTTAGTCTTCATCTTTGTTTCTGTGGTTCTTCCAGTCCTTGTTGCTCCTGTAGAGGATCTACCTATTGTCTTTTCTTGGGACTTCATCTCCTTTGGTTGTTGCTTTAACTAACCCTTGTGTGTTTTAACTGACTTGGAGAACTGACTCATGTTTCCTTCTCAGTATTGGTTGTAGTAAGCAGCAGTTTGGTGTAGTTTTTATATTTCAAATGGTAATCCTTGTTTGTATCACCTGGTCAGTCAAAGTTGGTTGGTGTCTGTGCACCTCTCTCTGTTGAGTAATGTGTCACTCTTCCCAAGTTGAATTCAACAGATTTTGGTACTTGAGCAGGTTTGACTGAGTGTCAGAACATTGATAGTGGTAATTTGGCTAATTATGGCTAAAAAGGGGGAGAGTAATTTGGCATTGTTGGCATTGCTGTTGCTATAGTGGGTGTTTCTGTGATGGTTCTGTTGTTGGCTTGTGGGGGAGTTTGAGTTTTGATTGTCGTGTAACAGGTTTTCTTGGTTGTTTTTTTTTCAGAATGTTAGATTTGTTTGTGAGGTGTGTTTCTGCTGTTGGTATCTCTGATGTGTGCTGATATTGTTTTAGCCAAAATTAGCCAAATGGGGAGATTGTTAGTTCTGTTATTGGCTGCAATTTTGGTAAAACAATGTGGTGGTTCAAGATGTCATGTCTGATGTCTTAACATGTACTTCTAACATTCTGCATGTGGTGTGTTATCTGGTTTTGCAGTTCTGTGCATGATATCAAGACTGATGTCTTAACATCTGTTGACAGAACATCATGCTACTTGTTTCAGTGTTGCGTGTTAATTGTTGTGTTCTGAGAGATTCTGTTTGAGAGATTATAGGTGAAATTCTTGGAGAAGATTTATTTAGATGTAATCGTTTGTTTCTATTTTAGGGCGAAGAAATTTGAAGATAAAATATGTTTTTATTGTGCATCAAATCTGAGTTTTTATAGGAGCCCAAGCCCAAGAATCTGTTTCTATTTAAAGAAGTATCAACCCTACTTGGAAGTTACGAAGACAAGATATTGTGTACTGAGTGTCAAGTATTAGGGTTTGTGTTTTCGTCTGTGTATTATGAGCCATTCTCTCATCTCTTTGATGTTTGAATTGGACTGTTTAATTGAGTTGTAATTTGTCCACTCTAAGCTTTTAAGCACGAGTGTTTGTTCTTGATTAAAGTTTTTAAGCAAGATCAAGTATTGTCTTTGAAGTGTGTCTTCTACTTTCATTAGTGTTTGTTGTTATCACTGGTGTGATTGAGGGGGGGTGAGAGGTGTCTCATATCTAAGAGTGTCTTAGGTAGAAGTGTCATTGGGTAGTGATTAAGTGAGTAGATTATCAACTTGTGTGTTGATGGTAGAGTCTATGAATTAATACTACTAATAGTGAATTTCCTCCCTGGCTTGGAAGCCCCCAGACGTAGGTTGTTAGACCGAACTGGGCGAACAATTCTCTGTGTTTATTTATTGGGTTTTAAAGTACTGTTACTATTATTACCTTGTTCATACAGCAGATATTGATGTTATGACATCTCACTTGACATCACATATCTGATACCAGAATTTCACACCTTATACATCGACGCTAACATTGCCAACGCATCAACCATCTGATTCTTAGCCTGGGGTACATGATGAAAGTCAACCCTATCAAAGAAAGGTAGCAACCTTCTGGTATAGTCTTTGTAAGGTATCAGATTGGCCTAACGAGTCTCTCATTCACCTTTAATCTGGTTAATCACCAATGCTGAATCACCATATACATCAAGATTCTTAATTCTCAAATCAATGGCCTCTTTTAACCCCATGATGCACGCTTCATACTCTGCTTCATTGTTGGTACAGATGAACATTAATTGGGCAATGAAAGGGATATGAGAACCCTTATGAGTAGTAATGATTGCCCGGATTCTACTGCCATACACATTAACAACACCATCAAAAATCAAACCCCGCTGAGATCCAATCTGAGGTCCTTCGTCAAGCAACGGCTCGTCACAGTCTTTTGCTTTCAGATACATAATATCCTCATCAGGAAACTCAAACTTCATCGGTTGATAGTCTTCAATTGGTTGTTGAGCAAGATATTCTAATAGAACACTTCCCTTGATGGGTTTCTGGGAAATGTATTGGATATCATACTCTATCAAAACCATCTGCCAACGGGAAATCCTTCCAGTGAGTGCTTGCTTTTCGAACACATATTTTATCGGATCCATCTTCGATATCAACAGAGTTGTGTGATTTAACATATACTGCCTCAAACGCTTGGCTGTCCAGGCGAGTGCACAACATGTTTTTTCTAGCATTGAGTACCTCAACTCACAATCAGTAAATTTCTTACTCAGGTAGTAGATGGCGTGCTCTTTTCTACCTGTCTCGTCGCATTGACCGAGCAGATACATTATCAATGGTCTTCCTGCTACCGGAGGCATGGGATCGGAGGTTCCTGCAAATATTCTTTTATCTTTTCAAAAGCTCTTTGACAGTTTTCATTCCACCTAACCGCTTGATCTTTTCTGAACAATTTGAATATCGGTTCACACGTGGCTATAAGATGAGAGATGAATCTAGCTATGTAGTTCAATCTCCCTAAGAAACCACGAACCTCTTTTTCTGTTTTTGGCTCAAGCATTTCTTGTATTGCTCTTATTTTAGCAGGGTCAACCTCGATACTTCGTTCACTAAAAATAAAACCCAGCAGGTTACCAGACCTCACCCCGAAGGTGCATTTGTTCGGATTCAACCTCAACTTGAATTTCCTCCATATTTCAAACAACTTTTTCAAATTAACTAGATGCTCTTCCTCCGTTTGGGACTTCGCAATCATGTCATCAACATAGACCTCAATCTCCTTGTGAATCATATCATGAAAGAGACCATCGCCCGCTGATAAGTTGCCCCAACATTTTTCAATCCAAAGGGAATAACTTTGTAATAGAACATTCCCCACGGTGTTATGAAAGATGTTTTCTCCATGTCTTCTGGGGCCATCTTGATTTGGTTATACCCAGAGAAGCCATCCATGAAGGAAAACATAGAATATTGAGCAGTATTGTCCACTAACACGTCAATGTGGGGGAGCGGGAAATCATATTCCGAGCTTGCTCTATTCAAATCACGGTAGTCGACACACATCTTGACCTTTTCATCCTTCTTAAGTACATGAACAATATTAGCAACCCACGGAGGATAACTAGTCACAGCAAGAAACCTGTCATCCAATTGTTTCTGAACCTCTTCTTTGATTTTGACAGCCATATCTGGTCTTGTTCTTCTCAACTTCTGCTTGACTGAAGGACAACCCTCTTTGAGAGGCAAATGGTGCACAACAATGTCTATATCAAGCCCAGGCATATCCTGGTAAGACCAAGCGAAGATGTCCACATACTCTTGTAACATTTCAACCAATCTCCTCTTGACACTGTCTTCCAAAGTAGTCCTAATTCTAATTTATTTCTTAGCGTCCTCGCTACCCAGATTAACAATCTCAATATCCTCCTGATGAGGCTGAATGATCATTTCCTCCTGTTTCAAAAGTCTGGCCAACTCTTTAGGAAGTTCACAGTCTTCATTAGTCTCCTTTTCAGCTTGGTAGATTGGATTGTTAAAATTATACTGAGCCATAGCAGAATCATTATTGATGGGATCTGGGATGATTAACCTGAATGAGTGATGTTTTACGCTTTATTAAGAATGCGAAAATGAATACAAAAAATACATTGCCATTTTTAAAGATGTAAAAGCAAAATGAAAAACAGGGAGCGAAACATTTGAATGCAAAACGTCCTTTTATTTATGATAACATTGAAAGTAAAAACATGTGGCTCTACAAATGAGTCACTACACCTTGGGCAGAACGTAGGACTTGACATATGTAAAAACAAGAAAATTACTCTTCACAAGTGACAAGGACGACTTCCTCGGAAGACCATTTGTAAAGCTCTTAGCCTGGAATGCAAGGGCGGATCTAGCTATCCATGTCGTCGTCGTTGTCGACTTCATCTTCCCCTATAGCATTAATTCGGTAAAAAATGACCCTAGCACTTGAGAACTTGACAGGACCTCTGAACCTAGGAGTATCTTGTGAGGGCTTGTATCCCAATCCGAACCTGTCCTGCTTCACTAGCACCTTGAGAACTTGGCCCCAACCCTGAGAACCATCTACTTCAACCACGGCACGAGCCTCTTTCAATGAAGACATAGAAACCTCAGGCCTTTTATCCTCCACCGGAGGCTCTTTCTGAATTTGAACTGCTTCAAAAGCCTGACAAAGGGTTTCGTGTATTTCACCATCAACCTCCACATATTTAAACGATGACAAATGACTGACCATGATGTCTTCCTCCCCGCAGACAGTAACCACCTTCCCTTCAACCATATATTTGAGCTTCTGATGTAAGGTCGAAGTTACTGCCCCCGCAGAATGAATCCAAGGGCGGCCCAATAGACAACTATAGGCTGGCTGGATATCCATGATATGAAAGGTCGTATCGAAGACCTCGAGTCCAACTTTAATAGGCATAACCACTTCACTGAACACATACCTCTTTGATCCATCAAAAGCTCGTACCACCAAATCACTAGGTCTACAGATCAACCCATGTGTATCCAGCTTCATGAGGTCTTTCTTTGGCAAAACATTCAATGATGACCTCGAATCCACCAAAACGTGGGACAACAAAGAACCCCTATATTCCAGAGAGATGTGTAGGGCATTGTTGTGGTTCCTCCTAGCTGGAGTCAAGTCCAAATCAGTGAACCCCAAACCATTTCCTGCATTGACATGGGCTACCACCCCTTCTAGCTGATTCACAGAAAATTCTTGTGGTACATATACAGCAATCAACACTTTCAGCAACGTATTTCTATGCGCCTCTGATTTAGTTGGTCAACAATTTTATAATCACTCTTCTGAATTATTCTCATAAATTCCTCCACATCCTTTGAAAAGGAAGCATTACTAGACTGATTTTGCGCGGAATCTTCCACAACCTACTTGCCTTTACCTTTATCAAAATCATCAATATTAACATCTGGCGGAGAGAAAACCCTACCACTGCGTGTAATACCACCAGCCCCAACAATGTTATCCACATTAGATCCTGCATCTGAGAAACCCACCTGTTCTTGTTTTGGTCCATTACAAAATACCTCAGCTCCGTAATTCCACGGAATTTCCTTGGTGCTTTCATATGGTATTGGCCCTGGTGTGGTAAAAATGACGGGTGCCTGCTGCACTGGCGCCGATATATGGATAGTATTGTATGGAATAGAAATTGTTGCGACGTCTTTATCATCATTAACATTATCCACAACAAGATTTCTATTAAACTGAAGCTATCCTTTATTTATCAACTTCTGTATACCTTCCTTTAATAAATCACATCCCTCTGGCCGTAAGACATATCCTTAATAGTCAAATGCACATCCTGGAAACACATCCCCATTTAGCAAAAGTTCTTTGACAAACAACAACGGGGTCTTTAACTCATTGACGTCAGTCACCAGATTCAACCTCTCATCACCTTCAATAGCATTTACCCTTGTTGCGCCATGTTGTGGCATAGGGTTTTGAATCACATTAGGCTCGTTATTAGTGAAGTTGATGGCTTTTGAATCAAGCAGGTCTTGAACCTTGTGCTTGAATGCTTTACAATTATCAATGTAATGCTCTGGCGCACCAGAATGGAACTCACAATGGGTGTTGGCGTCATAATTGGGTGGAGGATTATCGGTAGGAGGAACCAATGTTCTTTTTTGAACTAGTTACAATTGAAGTAGATGTTGTAATAGTTGAGAGTACGACATAGGTGGAGTGTCAAAGTGCATATTAACCATCTTCTGTCTATTTTGGTACTGACGAGGAGCATAAGATTGTTGCTGAGGTGCAGCCGGGATGGCTACAGTAGAAACCTGTTGTGAAGAGCTCTGACCTATTCTGCCCTTATCCCTGTAGGAAGATACAACATTTGTTTCCCCTCCCTCTTCTTGGGGGTCCCCGCATATGGATTCTTACCTCCTCTAGACGAGGAGTCATTACCACTCTGAATTTTCCCATCTTTATCCCACTTTCCACACATTCACCCGTCATAACTAAGTCTGAAAATCCTGCGGAAGTACAACCCACTAGCCTATCATAATATGGACACTGAAGTGTGCCCATAAACATATCAACCAGTTCTCTCTCCATAATATGAGATTGAACTCGTGCAGCCAATTCGCGTCACCTCTGGGCGTACTCCTTAAAACTTTCATTCCCATTCTGAGAAAGGCTCTCCAGATGTGTTTTGTTGGGCGCCATATCACTATTATATTTGTAGTGCTTAATGAAGGCCTCCGCGAAATCTCTCAAACTTCTGATATAAGTCCTTTCCAATCCCATGTACCATTCCAAGGACGCCCCAGCTAGGCTGTCCTGGAAGAAATGCACGAGTAACTTCTCATCATCAGAATAGGCGGACATCTTCCGGTAGTAGGCTCTGATGTGGGTTTTCGGACATGTTGTCCCCTTATATTTGTCAAAGTCTGGGACCTTGAACTTATGTGGAATTCTCACGCTAGGAACCAAACCAAGATCAGTCATATCAATTCCAAAATCATTTTGATTTTCGTATGCCTGCATCCTCTCCTCAATCATTTTAAACTTCTTATCGACCTCCGACGGGAGACCAGCATCCAGGTCATGCATAGAGAATGCATCTTCCTGTCGGTCTTCCTCCCAATGATGGTTGTGACCTCCACCATCTCCATAGATAGCACAAACACTTCCTCCACCAATACCACCTTCACCAGGAACTCCACCAGCAACCCCTCCGCCAGGAGGAATAACAATGCTAGCACCTCCGCCAGGAGGGATAACGACACCAGCACCACCTCCGTACGGAGGATTGGCACCACCAGAAACACCTCTGCCTGGAGGAACAACACCACCATCTTCAGCTCTCAAAGGATCAATAAGTGGTTAAACAAAAGTTCTCAGTTGTTCTTGTCCCTGAGCCATGTTTTGCATCAGTTCCATGAACTGAGTCATATGGGTATGTACTTTAAGTAGTTCTGCCTGAATCTGTTCTATTACTCATCTCTGATTTCCTCGCGTACCGTACCTGTGAATATGAGAGTCTGCTATTCTGCTGAAGAAAACCAGGTAGAGATGAGAAAATCCAGCCAAGAACACCTGTTATGCATGTGAATATGAGAATGCAATGCAAATGTCATGTTTGTGTATCCCCATGGTGATCTACACCTTGATTCAAGTTTAACAACAATAGACATAAGAGATGGATAGAACACTGGTAAAAACCGCTCATAGATTAGCTGAATAGGAGAACAATAAAGAGTCAATACATACAGCCCATACAGAAGAGATATAATCAAATACAACAGCCAATGATCCCAGTCAACAAGCTTGACGGTGATCAGATACAAAAGAAAAGACGAAACTAAGGCATATCATCAATATCCACTAGAGACAACCCTCCCCAACAACTATGCTCTTTACACCAGGCATGAACCTCCTTGAACAACTTCTTTGTATCAAGATGCTTTGGTCTCTGAATTAGCTCCTGAATGAGAACATCGTGCTTATGCATAATCCCCTCCAAGTAGCGACAGTGTAGCTCCCAAGCATCTTCACCAATAGCATCTTCAAGTTTGGGCTTCTTCACCTCATCTTGAACTTTAAGCTCTTCCAAGGCTGATAAGGTTTCCTTAAATTACTTCTTGCTTCTAAACCTGTGAGATGATTCTTCTCTAATCTCCCTCTCTTTACCCTCGATCTGTAGCTTCAAATTTTCAATTTGGTCTCGGAGTTCATCTTCTTTTATCCTGTGAGAAGTCACAGTGGCTTTCCATTGACTGTTGAACTTGGAAATCTCGAGACGGGCTTTGTCTAAATCTTTCTTCCTCTGTTGGAGTAAGCTATTGGCACTTCTCAAATCTTTGTCTATCCTTTCCATGTTCTTAACTTCTTCTAACATCTCTTGCTCTCTTTTAGTTAGCAACTATGTCTTGATCTTGGCTACATAAGCTGCTTCATTATTGGCGTGACCTAACTGGTAGACTTCCATCTTCAGCTCTACATTTTCTTTGCGAAACTCTTCTTTCTCGGCCCAGAGATTGTTATACCTCTCTACATCCACAGTAGTAGGTTGCTCAATCCTCAATGGGTATAAAGGTGCCTCCAAAAAGAAAGGCAAAAACACCTCTCCCACCCTCTCTAGATCCACTCCAAGTAAGAAGAATAGGCTCTGCAGTTATTCTTCCCCAAGGAAATCTTCCCCTTTCTGTGAATGTTTCCCCAAGCGCCTACAAATTTCTTGAGCAACTCCTGATCCTCTGTGCAATGAAAAAACAAAGATTCTTTGACATCTTGATCCTTCGGAGGTTCTCTCAAAGCATACCCAAACTGCCTGATAGCAAGGGAGGGGTTATAGTTTATACCACCCTTCCTTCCCACCAAAGGTACATTTGGGAAGTCTCCACAGCTGAAGATAATCTCCATACCTAGTAGTCTCTGATCAAACCATACAATGTTGTCAACATTCAAGCTCATTAGCCTTTTAGACCACTTCAAGGAATCTTTCATATCAACAAAAGCACCAGACCGAGGAAGATGATTCATAAACCATTTGCACAAGAGCGGCACACTGAAATTTACAAGCCCTTCTCTCCTTTTCTCATTCTTGAAGTGCACTGAGTGATACAAATCACTAAGGAGATTTTGTACTGGATTCTTCAGGATGAAGATTCTAACATCTTTCATATCCACAAAGTCGGCCACATTCGAGAATAAAACAATACCATAGACACATAAAGCCAGAACACCATTGAAGACAATCCAACTATTAGCTTCAGTAAATCTTTGAGCTTAACCCACCAAGAAACTCAGATGGAATCCATGAAAGCCTACCTTGCTAGCCACATTACCTGCCAAATCAGAATTGCTCAAATAAAGAGCAGTAGTAATATCACCCAGCTCGGGACTCTCCTTAGAACTGAAGAGAGGTACCCTATCCCTAATTGGAACTCCCAGAATAAGCGTGAACTCCTCCAATGTCAGAACCAATTGATAATTCGGGAAGGTAAAACACCTCAGGGAAGGGTCATAGAATTACAGAAGTGTATGGATTGCATTGTGTTCATACTTGGTGATGGTGTGAAGAATGCTCAATATCTTCCCATAATCCTTTCTGAAATCCTCCAAGACATTAGAACTAGCTAGAGCAACCAACTCGTGAAGTGAACTCAGAACCGGTGTTGGAAACTTATAGGCCACATTCTTCTTTCGACCAGTGTCCATCTCTAAAGATCTTTGCCAACTAGAATCAAGGATATGACACATACCCTGGAAATATATGAACATGAATGTTATGATGCAATAATGATGCTATCAAATGCATACATGGGATCAAGGTTTCCATATGCTCTGAATAGTTGTTGTTCTGCTAACTGAATAGATTCAAAGCTCTGCTCTGACGGGAATACCAGAATACCAGAGTACCGAAATAATCAGAATACCAGGTTCATAAGTCCGCAATGATAAGAAACCCAGAAAACCAGGTAGGTTGAAGGTCAAGGTTTCCTGCAAAACCCATCCCCTCTCACATGTGGGTTCTAGTCTTGGACAAGGCATCCTAGCTGGTCCTCAGTCTCATGGGATCTCAGGTCGAGAAATGATGATACGTTTACCATTTCTGGTTTGGTATCATCATCAATCAAGGAGGCCTCAACTAATTTCCCATGAACAGTCTCTAGAGTCATAAGCTCTCTGTGGGAACACCCTGTCATATGCACAAGATGTACAGGACAGAATATCTCCCAAGAAAACCTCGTCTAAATGTGGGTCTCGTGTCAACCAAACATACCAAGACGCTATGCAGGACACACGAATATCCACTCTAATCCTAAGTATGTACTCAAGCCTGGGTAGTGAGCTTATCTCTTATAGAACCATCCCACCCAACAGCACAGCAGCAGCATAACAGTGTGATAACAGAAATCAAATGCAAATAAAATGCAAGTAAATACAACAATATACAACAGATAAGGAAAATAAAAGCACAAAGATAAACACCCCATGACAAGAAACAGACAAGCACTAGGATTGACTCGCATAGGGAACCAGAGTCCCCAGTAGAGTCTCCAGCTGTCGCAACGCGAAAAACAATCGGCAAAAAAACAAAGTCCCCACCGAATGTTAGTTATCTCGATGGGGAAAGGAAACAATCGAAGAAACCTTGGACAGGGAAAGGAACTTGGTCTCACAACCAAATCCTGGGTTCGGGAGTCGATTACGGGAGAGGAAGGTATTTGCACCCCCTCGCGTCCGTTGTACTCAACGGGATCAACGCTTGTTGTTATAATCAAAGGGTGTGTTTATCTAAATTCTATCTGCTAAACGGAAATGGAAAAGAGAAAAGCAAAAGGAGACTCGATAGGACTTCGTCGTCCTATGCCTATGTATTCCCTCGTGCAATGGGAAAGTAGTTCAGAGGACTACGGGTGAATGGAGGGAAGGTAGCTCGCCAAGACTTCGCCATCTTGTTCCTATGTATCCTCATTCGGACGAGAATGAGGAATTCAAAGCATTCGTAGTTCGTGGGACTACGAGTGGTTAAGTGTTTTTTATGAGCGACGTTAAGTTCACGTTCCATCAGTAAGGGTCGATGCCTGTTTGCGGTAGAACGGAAATAACATGCTCTTTCTGAAAATGTTTGACATACAATCCCGAAGGATAAAATGATTTGGATTTGTTTATGAGTTTTAACAGAAGTGAATTGAATTTATTTTAGATTCGTATTGCACTAAATTCTATGACATAGGATCGAATGCTTCGTAAGATCGACCCAAGACGGGACGTATACAAAGCACTCTAGACAAGGTAAGGAGAGACTCCCGCTTATCATTTCCCATATACTTAAGGCTCGTGGCGCACAATACTCATCGTATTTATTAAATGTTTTGATTTTTTTTAGAGAGAGAGAAGAGAGAGACACACAGAAAGTCTAAGGGGAAACTTGGTCCTACATGTTATCATGCAATAATGGCCCTAAGGTTGGGGATGCGAAGGGAATCTCTATCCTAATGTTATCATGCAAAAGATGGACCTAAAGTTAAGGTTGAAACGGATCTAACCTAATGTTATCATGCAAAAGATTAGCACCTAACGTCTATCCTACTCCAAGCTTAATCAAAAATTAAGTTGGACTAGGAAGCCCTAAGGGAACATGCAAAGGAAAACTAAAACCAAGAAAATAAGCCAAAAAAAGTAGCTACAACAGCGCTTCAGCTCAGCACAGCGTTAAAATCCAGCAACAGCTCAACACAGCATTTAACAACATGTAATTCCAGAATAGGACAGGTGTAAAATGCAGCAAAGCAGAATGAATACATTTTACAGCACATATTCAACACATCAACATTGTATACAGCAGCATGCAATGCATTAAACAAGCATCAATTATAAATGAACATCTAACATCACATCATCAATTTAAGCAAGCATCAAAGATTAAATAATCAACCATGAACATGTCCAATAACCAAGCATAAATATGTGTCGAAAGAATTGAACGAAAGTGTGCCTCCATATTTAAACAAATGCACATGAATTGCAAGGAACGAGTATGAACATGCATCAAGTAAGATCAATTGATGAACATGTATCAACAATTAAACACAAGTAAGTTCAAAGCCATTGCATACTTAAGAATTCAACAAGAACAACATGGATATTCATCAACAATTGATCACCTCAAACAAACCACATCTTGTGGAATCGAAGGCAAACATGAGCATGTATCAAAAATCAAACACAATAGGCATCAAGAGCAAGAAAACGAGTATGAACAAATAAGCATCATGAAGAATGCATCAAGAATGCCATACAATTAGTCATGAACATGCATCATGAAAATCAATGCATCACGTGTCGAAGAATCACATATATACGGCAAAATGGGGTGAAACAGCACAAGAAAACTCACAAATATGTGTCGCAAAAAGCCATGAGGTTTTAAAGTGGAACGGAATCGAATCACACTTAAAAATGCACAAAAATCACATTCTGCAACAGTGTTAATCGATTAACCATTTTCTAGGCAAAACTAGTTAATCGATTAACCCTTTGAAAATCAGCAAAAATCACAAAAAATATACTGGTTAATTGATTAACTAGATTTTCCTAGCAAATGGTTAATCGATTAACACTGCACCAGTAGCAGAAAATCAGCATTTCAAAAGCACTTTCAGCATCAAATCAATAGTCCAATCACAAATATGTTAACACATGCAATTGTACACAAAAATTACGCCAAACAACAGCAATCAAACACCAATTGAATCCATCAAACATCCAGATCAATAATTAAATCAATCAATGGATCAATTCACATAAAAAATCAATGGATCTACATTGTAAAAGTTGTAAATAAGCTAGGATAAGCTTGGATCTAAGAATTACCAACCTACAAAGAGGAGAATTGCTTTGGTAAGTGTTGCAAACTGAATTTGACAGATCAAACATAGAAAATCCAAGATCCAATGAGTTCCTAGCAAGAAAAGTTGAAGATCCAAGCAATTATCCAAAAATAATCCAAAAGCTCTTCAAGAAGTGATTCTAAAACTTGATCAAGATCCAAATAAGCTTCAAATTCAGAATTTGTGTTGATGAAAGGAAATGATGAAGTTTTAGCTCTAGAATTCACAAACTCCAATAAAGAATTTGAGAATTCTAATGGAAGAGCTCTAGTGAAGGTTGAAGATGAAAATGAAGAGTGAAAAAGTGAGAGAGAATTGAGAGAATTGGAATGTGAAGTGTAGAAAAATCAGAAAATGAGTGAAGTTGAGTGAGGTTTGGAGCAAATTTACGTAAATAAGCTCTAGGTTTAGAATGAAAATGTTGTTTGGAGTGTGAGTTTGAATGAGGATTAGTATTAGGGATGGAATTAGGAGTGGAATTACTTGAATTTTTGGAGGGAAGATGAAATTAATTTGAAATTGAACCAAAATTTCAAAGCATTCTAGATCCTTCTACTGATGCAAATATGAAACCAAGTGATCAAAATAAGTTGAAAATGCTACAGTGCTGAAAATTGAAATTTCTAGGCAAAATTTCCTCGTGTTAATCAATTAACCATTTGCTAGGCAAAATGTGTTAATCAATTAACACATCAAGAATTTGAATTTTGGTGCCTAAAAGAGGGAAACTTGGGGGAATCAACTGTTGCCACCATAGCTTTTGATCTATACATCTTTCAAAGTTGCTTCCTTCTACAATCGTGTATTATGTGATGTCCTCTTTAATTTAATTACAAGTTTGCCTCATTTGGATCAAAGATGAGGAAGTTATGGATCTTGCAAAATGTTTCCACACTTAGGAAAATTCACAAAACCCTAATATACCAACTTCTCCTGATTCTGTGATTTCTCTTGAGCAAACCTCATAATACCCTGGATGATGACTTGAAATGCCCAAATATGACCCAAAAACTCAAGAGTTGACTTTGGTAGGGCATCAGTTCACTTTTTGACCATATGAATTCAATTCCTCCTCTATCCACTTTAGAAACTCTTGAAATAACTTGTGATGAACCATAAAGCCTATGTAGGCTCTTTGAGCCCTAGAACCTTGCCTTGCTCAAGAAATAATCACAAGTTACCTTTGCATAAAATCCTTGTTTCAGAGCCACTAGGAGCTTGATCAGATGAATCCCTTGAATTCCTTGAAACCCTAATCCTCAGATGATTGAGTGAGATTGTTGAGAATTACTTGATGAATAGAAGGACTTTGTAACTCAATAACACTTGATCCCATGTCTTAGGAACAATGCAATGCATAAATGAAGATGCAAATGAATGAAGCATAAGCCAAAGAGATTAAGAAAGGAAGGGAAATTTTGGGGTGTTACAGGACCGTGTCTTAAGAAATGCTGACATTGGGAATCATAACGTTGATGACAGTCCATTATATGATATGTTTAGAGTTAAATTCTTTTAATTTTAAATACCTTTATTGTTAATGCATTTTGCTTTTGTAGGACTTTATAGATATTTCGAAGATTTATGGGAAAGACCGAACCAAGTCGAAATCATTTTAACTAGACAAACAACGTAGTATTTTACTATCAAAGTATGATGACGAAGCAAGGAGATAACTAGCACATAAAGAACAGAAAGAAAATAGAACATAATGCATTGAAAGTTAAATTTGCTGAAAATATAAAGTACTTTGAATTGAAATTGCATAAAACATAAAGGATTTTAAAAAAATATGGAAATTATATTTAAAATTCTATGCATCTTGAGTTTATTTCTAGTTAAGAGTAGACTTTAGAATTTAAGTATCCGTGTTGCGGTGAGAATCGGATAACAAGCTATTAATTAACTTGCATCATATTTCTTTGAATTCACCACCGACTTTGATTTATCCAAAGGAAAGGTTCAAGATCGAGAAAACCTAAAGGGGGGAGATCTAAGGTTCGGGGGTTGGTTATACTAAGGGAAGGTATTAGCACCCTAAGTATCTGTAGTACTCTACAGGAACCTCTTGTTTAGTTTGTGTTATATTATGTTTTCTTGCTAAGGAAATCTGCTAAGGGTAAAGATAAAGACCTAAGGGTATGTACACTAAGTTTGCTCGCCAAGACGTCGCATCTTGTGCCTACATATCTGACTAAAGAATCAGAGCAACCGTAGTTCACCTAACTAAGGGTGAAAGAGGAACCATTGACTATGGCCAGAGTTCCAAAGAGAAATGAGTATAAGCTCATTTTAGAGTTCACGATAACTCTCTAAATCTAAGTTGTAGGGGAAAAGTGAGTTCTCATGATGGTGAGAATCACATAGAGTTCAAAAACTCTAACCTATTGCTAAGTTATGATTTCATGGCTCTCATGAGGCCAAGAAAAAGGGATAAGCTCTTATGAGGCTAAGGTAAGGTAATTGTTTAGTGACTCATGAGTCAATTTAGGAGGACTTTCCTTTGGAATTGGGGGAAGATAATAGTTTTAAATTACTATGAAATAAAGAGTTATATGAATTTAATATAATGATGTGAAAAGACATAAACAAGATATTAAGATGAAACAAAGTTATAATATCATGCAAGGTTAGAATTACTCATATTAGACCATGCTCAAACAAGGTAAACAAAGATAACCTAGCAAAATAAATAAAGCAATGCAATAAACACCTAAAAGATATTTCCAATTTCAACATGAATAAAAGCCATCAAGATTAAATATTTTCAACCATTTATTTTTATATTCAACAAGTGGGTCCAATTATAAACAAATAGCAAAAAGAATGGAAGAAAAAGGATAAAAAATAAATAAGTTATGAAGATTTGAAATTAAAGCATAAACTTAAAAATAAAGCAAATAAGTAGTAAAAAAGAAGGAAAGGGCACTCCTAGGGATTGAACCTAGGACCTTGCGTGTACAGTCTTAAAACCAAAGCCAACTGAACCAAGCGCGCGTCTGAACATACAATGAGAGCAGCGATATATATATGTAAAGGAAGCGAAATTTGAAAATTTAAATAAAAGGACTGGGGCGAGGGGGATTCGAACCCCAGTCCTAAGGGTCAAAGGCGCATGTGCATGTGTGTGCTTGCCACTTGGGTGGCTGTTACATCCGGTAATAAACTTGATTCAATAAACATATAACCCTTCGCACGAGCAAATGACCAAAATTAACAAAGGCAACCCAAACCATACAACAGTCTGCTCATAATAGAAAACATTAATGCGATGCCATTCATCACTCAACCATTGTCAATTAGAAAGGAACAGAAACATACGATTAAAACCTCAACATTATGAATTGCCAAACAGATTAAATACCAAGCAATGTTTTTACCATACAAACTGAACATCCACAAAGAAAAGGAACACTTGAATACATAGTGTAATAGATTCAAACACAAGCATGCCAGTAATATTTAGCAAGCATATACACATTCGAATGGAATTCATAAAAGGACATAACTTGGATGCAACCAAACAAACATCATACGAATTAAGGATCCAAAACAGCATGGCATTGGGTTAGTTTTCATGAATATCAAAGGTTCAAATTCTGAACATGTTGAATGAAAGAAAGCAAAGATGTTTTAGGATCAGATTATATGTATCCAAAGGATTAATTGGCCAAAGGGCAAGAAATGCAACAGAACAAAGTAGCAGCATCATTCACTCAAAGCAATAGCATGATTTTAATATAGCAACCCAAACATGTTAATCTGAATTAAGAAAACAGGAATAGGACAGGTCAATCAATAATACATTCCAAGACAAACTCCAACAATTAGTGACAGGCTCAAGAATATGTTAAATGAGTGTTAAAAGGATGATGGCAACAAAATAAAACATCAACAAATAACAACATTCAGTGCAGACAAGCAACAATGTCATTAGAGCAGTTATTGTACATACCACAAGGCAATGAGCTCATAGGATTAAATGTACTCCAATGCTAACATACAAATCAAATACCAAGATCCATATGTCATGATACATGGTGGCTAGTAAACAAGGCAACAGGCAAACTTCCAAATGGATAGCATACAAAGACATGATAATAGTTCATACAACTTAATTACACATCAAGGCAAGGTTTTAGGCATACAAGTTAATCACAATGTCAAGGAAATTTTGCATTCAGTCCTAATAACATGATGGTAGAAGACAAGGTTCATGGCCTTTTAGATACACAATGCTGTCATAAAACAAAGATACAAACAGAAATTGTACGCATATAGTGACATCCAAATCAAATAGCAGTTAGGCATGAATATAAGCATAAACAAAGAAACTACACACTTATCATATTGATACAAGTATGATCAGTCATGCTCCTAATGATAAATACACAACAAAGACAACATCCTGATGGCCAAGGGCCATGAGAATTAAACACATGTGTTCAAGGCAAAACAAAACACAAGGCATGACAGCATAACAACAAGTTCATTCAAGTAATACCATTCAAAACAGGCAGTGGCAGGGCATGGTGAAACAAATACTTGTTGCACTGACATATAAGGGATACAAAGCAAACTTAGAGGCATGAATCAAAACCAGTTTTGATTTAAGGTAATGCAGAGCAAGAATGCACGCAGTTCCATGGTAGCAAGCATGAAGTACCAAGACAAATACTTAAAAAGATTTAGCAATCACAAACAGACAAGGTTACATGGAAGAAAGGCACATATCATGTTTGAACATTTAAAACTTGCACATAAATTGGAAATACCAAACTGACAGCATATGGCACATGGACAAAACCAGTTTTAAGCATGGCAAGGCACATCTAACATGGATTTTAGGTTCACAAATCACATAGACAGCGAAATAAACATGGTATATTATGGACCAAAATACTGGTGGAACAATGATGAACATGCTTGGAAGATCATTCATAAACTTATCATACCAGCAAGTTGTGCACAACAAGTAAACATTCAGCATGTGTTTAGCAGTTTAGATGTACCAATCTTAGGTATGCAAATAGATAGCCAAGTCATAATATAGTACATAAATTCAACAAGTAGTGAAGTGTTTATAAGTACATGGTTAGAACAACAAAACTTAAGCTAGAAAAATAGCAACAAGTTTTCAAGTTAAACAAGAGATCAATCAACAAGCATAACCAGTTGTGTATTTTAGCAATTCAAGCACTTGAGCACATAGGTCAAGGAAATAAAGATTATGCCATGGACAGAAAAAGCATATCAGGATGTAGTTAAATACAAGAATACCAAATGTAACCTCTGTGACAGAGTAGGTAAAAAATAGTTTTCATGCTCACAAACACAACTCAACAAGCATCAACGCCTAAACAGATCTTTGGATACCAAGCAATGACAATGATTTTAAGTATACAAACTGATCATACATTAATGATGACAAAAAAAGAACACAAATGACTTGGTGAAAGTAACTTCCAATGTAGTATTACACACGAGCTAACAATGATAAATAGGCCCAACAACCATAAAACATGTGAGCATCTCAGAAACAAGTATGGAACTGAAACTCAAAGATCTCAACTCATCCAGGCATCAAGACATACATAGGTAAGTTAACATTTCTATCCATCTAAGTTTGACAGTACAACATCAAAGTGCAATCTTGTATGCTTACAGCCAGTCAATGAACAAGACCTATGCATTATCATCATGGTAACATCTCAGGCATAATAACTTAAAACAAAAAGCAGCATACATGTCTATCTTAATATATCAGTAAAGCGAATGAAACCAAACTTACTTCATGATATCAAGCCATGGACAAATAGTTAAGCAGATTTCAAATACACATTAGCAAGTTATAGAAGTATGAAAAAAAAACATAAAGCACATTACAACAGTTATGATTGAGACATGATATGATGATATCAGTTGAGCATGAATATCAAAAGGGAAAGTGTAGTTACCAAGTGGAGTAATGTCCACTGCACCTTCAAGTGTGTTGAATGCTCTCTTTTCTGAACTAGCAAGAGAACTCCAAGGCAACCCTTTTCCTTTCTTGCTCATGAAACTTAGAACTCAGAGACTATTTGAGTATTTTGTGAAAATTGTTGGTGAGTTTAAGTGTTGGGGTGACCTCCTTTTATAGGCTGAGCAGGTTGGCTTTGGTTCTTTGAAACCAATGTACAAACACATGGTATGCTGAGTAAATAATTAGGGTTTGCAACGTCTCCTTTCAAATTCAAATTTGGTCAATTTCTTGGAGACAAACACGCTTCCCCTGCTGCACAAAAACCTCAGAGATACAGGGCAAATTTCATGACTTTGTGTATTGCTTAAAAACTCCTTCTTTGTTGTCATAAGAGTGGGTGTCAAATGAGGCAATGGTTGGGATTGCACAAAGATATCTGCAGGCGAAAGCAGTCCCTATGCTGAACCGAGTAACTCCTCAGAGCACCTTTTAATGAACCAAAGCAATTAAAGCTCAAAAGGGAAATGATTTGGAGATTTCAAAAGTGAAAAACGCGCCAAGGATTATGAGCTGTAGTAATGGTTTGCGTTGAACCGGATACGAATCCTCTTAAATTTTCTTCTTCTCCTTTGAAACACGAAGACATGAAGAAGGAGAGGAGATGTTTTTGGTTATTTTGTTTCTTTCCAAGCAACGCGACATCCTTTCATTGGCTGAGGGAAATGAGTTGAAAAGTCAAACATCATTGTACGATTCCTATTGGTCATTAGCAAATGATTTTCATTTCAATTAAAAGTTTTGTAACATGATTTTTTATTGCAGCACAAAATGGGCTTATGATGATGGGCTTAAGAGCAAATGTTTTTTCTATGGTTTGGTTTTCTCTTTCTTTTTTAGTTAGCAAGATAAAAAGAAATGGTTTAGAAAAGAAAATAAATAATCGGTGAATTTTGGTAAGTGAAATGGATATGGTTTAGGGAAATTGATATTGACAAATAGAAATGAAATTGGATAAAAGTTTGGTTAATAGATGACTATTGAAATTAGTTTGGAATTGAGAATGACAATTGAGGGTGGATAAGGTGGATAAAATTTTTTATGGAGAAGGTCATGGGGATATCTCTTTGAACATGAGAAACTTGCTTGATTCAATGCTCCGTCCAAAACCTTGACTGATCAACCCTTGAATCCTCTTGAAATAAGACCTGATTCACATATGGAACAAAAGCAAACTAAACCTGGTAAAAGGGTTAGCTATGCAACATGATGGACCTAAGATGACATGCAAGAGATCAATGGATCTAAGGGTAAAATTTGGGGTACAATAGTTGTCCCTATTTAAATATCTTCACCGGATGACATGAGGGAAGAAAATCCTCGTGAAATCATGGTGAAAGATATTTAAATATAGATAACCGAAAATTTTTCCCTTAGATGCAAAGATATGAAATGCTACTAATATGATGATATGATGCCATGATAGTGCAAAGATGCAGACAAAACAAGACACTAAAGGACAAAAAAGAAAGCAGTCACACAAGCGAGCCCTACGGGGAAGGATGGAGGTTAGTACCCATGAGGCAAGCTCACTGGGATACAGGCTAACCAACAAAAGAGACTCAAAAGGGAGACTCCGAGGAAACACCGGGGATAGAAAAAGAAATCGAGGGAAAATACTACAGGTCCTTACTGGAGATAGAAGCCAGAAAGGTATTCTCCACCGGGGAAAGATCCAGGGAGATGGGCAACAGGCTCAAATGTGACCGAACAACACTGGGGAAAAAGACGCATTCTTACTGGGCATGAAACCAGAAAGAAGACATGATCTCCACCGGAGGTCAGTTTGAAATAAAAGGATAGACACCCAAAGATTTTCTGGGATTTTCTTACACTGAAGAGTTCAAACGGGATCTTCAAGAAAAGCCAGAAAAGACAGAGACAAACCCTGCGCGCCAGATAATGAGAGATGACTGGACTTTAAATGGGAACAAGGTCAATGAGCCAAGAATGGACTCTGGTACTCATATGAGTTGGTTGAGATGATAAATAATTTGCTTTATGAGGAAAACCAGTATGAGCTGGATTTTAAATTTTGGTTTAGGTTCATATTTGACCAGGTTTCAAACAACGGGTTCACGATAACCTGAAGTTTAGGTTCACGATAACCTGATTTCAAACAACGGGTTCACGATAGCCTGAATTTTAGGTTCACGATAACCTAATTTCAAACAACGGGTTCACGATAACCTGAAGTTTAGGTTCACGATAACCTGATTCCAAACAACGGGTTCACGATAACCTGAAGTTTAGGTTCACGATAACCTGATTCCAAACAACGGGTTCACGATAACCTGAAGTTTAGGTTCAAATCTGACCTGATTTCAAACGACGGGTTCACGATAACCTAAAGTTTAGGTTCACATCTGTCCTGGTTTCAAACAACGGTGTTGTACCCCAAATTTTACCCCTTAGATGTCATATTTTTCTTGCATCCACATTTAGACCTCAATCATGTGTGCATTGTTAACTAACCTTTTCTTATTACTAGTTGTTTCTTTTTATTGTGGAAGGTAGGATTTACACAAAGACGGCAAGGTCTTCCTAAGACATCTTTTGGCCAAATGCGGCCATTTGAATCTACATGCATCCAAGAAGACTTTTTCGACAAGAAATCAAATGTTTCACCAAGACAAGTCAACCATTGCCTTCATGTCAAGCAAAGTGTGAGCCCAAGTCTTGAGAAATCATCTCATGTGATAACAAGCATCCTTGGAATCCATTTTTGAGCCTTAAGGATTTTTCTTTTAAGAGCAAGAATTTTTTCATGAAGATAAAATATTCACCAAGGTGTAACATATCAAAGTGGTGCCATGGGAGGATTTAATCTTGCCATTTCATAAGTTTATACCCGTGACATTTCTTTTTCATGGACATATGTTTTGTCTCAAATTTCTATTGGGCCCAAAAATGTGTCGTTTGGATCAAAGGCTTTAAAGTTGTGAGAATTCAAAATGGTGATCCCGTATGATTCAAGCAGCCAGGCCTTGTGCCTCTGGTTTAGCCCATGCGCCACTTATTGGTTGAAAAAAATCTGAGGAAGTTTGCTTGTAAAATAATTTTCGAAAGGTCACCAAGTATTGCCTTTTTTTAGCCTACTCTCTCCTGACGAAATCAAAAGTTTCATGGGCTCCCATAATGGATTAGTGAAATAAAGTGGCTCAGCACAAGAGGCCAGCACTCGTGAACAGAGAATCCTTATTTTCAATTCAAATTATTACTCCTTTTTTACTTTCTCTCTCATGGCACATTAAAAAGTGGTTTTTGAATAACCACTAAAGAATGAAAGTAGCAGACTGAATCCACCACCTCCTCCGCTGCACTCATCCAGCATGGTGATCTTCAAGGATTGACCAAAATCAACGGCTGAGGGGAGTGATACACAAACCCTAATACCTTACCCAACAGGCCATGCAAACCTTAAGTTTTTCTCCCGTGGACAAACCAATTATCCACTGTGTCTCTAAAACCCGGAGCAGCTTACTTTGCCTATAAAAGGAGATCATTTTTTCCTTTGCTCACCACACCAGAAACTGCCAAGAATTTCTCTCTACCTCTTCCTCCCATAGTTTTGCAAAGTAATACTCCAAAGCTTGCAAGAAATTCTCTATTTCCGTTTCCTCTGTAACACCCCGAAACATCACAACAAACCCTCTAAAAAAATACCAAGAAACTCTCTCAAAATCTCTCCACCTTTCCATTTTTAAAGTTCTGCAAGTAACCTTCAAATCTTGCAAGAACTTATCTTTTTTATACCCTCTGTAAAACATTTCCAAACACCAAACACCTTATATCACAATCGTCAGTGACTTGGTTCTTATTGAAGAACTTGGTACCAGTTGATCTTGGAAGGAGGAGGAGTTCATCTATCAGTTCCAGAACCTGCACCGGTGAAGAAGCAGTGGACTTTCTCCACTAGGTATCACTTTATCTCGCTCTGTGTTTTGTTTCATGTTTGCACCATGCTGTTATTATATTCATCATCTTGTTATTATCTGAATCCATGATCATTCTATGGTTATCATGTTTGTTAGGTTTGTTGTTGTCTGATTATTGATTGTTGCTAATTTCATTTCATTTTGTTAATCGGTTCGTAATCGTATTCGTTTAAAAGAAAACTGAAAATAATAAATAGTTAAGGTGGTGTTCGCCATGTTAAAATGGTGGCTCCCGCCACACATCACAAAGACACAAAACAAATAATAAAATAATGATAGCACACTATATGAAAACAAAAAAAAAAACAAAAGAGAAAGAAAAGGCACATGGCACCAGCCATGTCAAAGCATGGCGCAAGCTGCATCATACCATGGCGCCGGCCATGCATGTGGATGTGGCGAGAGACACCTTGTTGGTTCTTATTTTATTTGTTTTTTTTTTCTCTCTTTTCTTTTATGCACTTCATTGCTATTTTATTATTATTATTATTTTATTCCTTTTCTAAACATTTTCAAAAAGGCCATAAAAAATATTCCTAACTTCATTTTAGTTTTTTAGTTTTCTCTTGTTAAATAGAATCAACTATATTTCTTAAAGACGTAAAAAATGCTTCTTGGAAGAAGGTTGTAAATTGTGAATGCTGTTTGAAATTTGTTTCCAGACTTTGAACGAAGTTTTGTTTTTTATCATGAGAGTGTTATCTCTGGCCTCTGTTGCTAATTTTCTAGGTCTAAATGCTTTGTTGTTAAACTGTGAACATGTTTCATTTGTCATGACTTGGTTTATTTACGCAACCTCTGACTTTAGAGGTATTTTCTTGGAAGCATGCAGTAACTTGTGGATTTTTATTGAACTTTATTTTTTGGTTGTGAATAAAACTTTACCATGAGAGCATTGTTTGCATTTGCTACTTCTGTTGCTAAACTTGCATGATTTCAAATGCATTCCTTTTCTGCTATATTTGGTGGATGCATGCGCCCACTGATTTTAAAAGAGTTTTGAAAATAATGCTGTGATTCTTGAAAGCATTGTTCCTGACTTTAACTAAACCCCTACCATGAGAATGTTGTTTTCTTTTGTTTTTTGGTGAAGTCACATGATTTAAATCCATTTGTTGCTGTCGCTTTTCATGCCATGATTGATATTGTCATGTGACTACTGATTTTGGATTGAGTTTTCTATGAAATGTACTTGATCTGTAAAGTTTTGTTCCTGACTTTAACAAAGTCTTACCATGCAATGTTGTTTGTTTTGCTCTCTTTTAATGAGTTGCATAACCCCAAATGTATTTGCTTAAAATTATGAATGCCTCCTCTGCCATAATTGTCACAGTTACATGATCACTTGTATTTACTGTTTGCTATGTTCACATTTGAGAATTCACTTCATGCGTTGATTAAATGCTTACTATTTTAGAATTCTTGAACTAATATGCTTCATTATATTTCAACCCCACTATAACTCTTGTTTACAAGATGTTATTCTCCCCCTTCCTTCCAAAGGAAAAGTTTTTCTATTGATTTCAATATCATAGAAAGCTTATTTACCACCTTAGACCTCATAGTCTTAGGCAACCTTTCCTCTTGACCTCATAGTCAATATGACCTTCTCTTGACCTCATAGTCATAGGTAGCTCTTGGCCTCATTGTCATTAGCACACATTCAACCGTTGGCCTCATAGTCACAGGTAGCCCTTAGCCTCATAGCCATTGGCAACATCTTTAACCTAGACCTCATAGTCATAGGAAACCTTTGACCTCATAGTCATAGGAAAACTTTGACCTCATAGTCATAGCCACCCTCCATTGACCTCATAGTCATAAAAAGTCTCTCTATTGACCTCATAGTCATAGATAGCTCATCTACCATCTTGACCTCATAGTCATCTTACCATCTTGACCTCATAGTCATCTTATCATCTTGACCTCATAGTCATTTACCATCTTGACCTCATAGTCATCTTATCATCTTGACCTCATAGTCTTTTACCATCTTGACCTCATAGTCATCTTACCATCTTGACCTCATAGTCATCTTATCATCTTGACCTCATAGTCATTTACCATCTTGACCTCATAGTCATCTTATCATCTTGACCTCATAGTCATCTACCATCTTGACCTCATAGTCATCTTACCATCTTGACCTCATAGTCATCTTATCATCTTGACCTCATAGTCATTTACCATCTTGACCTCATAGTCATCTTATCATCTTGACCTCATAGTCATCTACCATCTTGACCTCATAGTCATCTTTACCTTATCCTTAGCAAACGAACATAATATAACATAAACAAAACAAGAGGTTCCTATAGAATACTATAGATATTAAGGGTGCTAGTACCTTCCCTTAGTATAACCAACCCCCGAACCTTAGATCTCCCCCCTTTAGGTTTTTTTAACGATCTTGAACCTTTCCTTTGGATAAATCAAAGTCGGTTGTAAAAGAAAATGATGCAAGTTAATTAATAGCTTGTTATCCAATTTTCACCGCAACAGAAATGGCGACTTCACTGGGGAAACGCCAGATTTTGAGGGTTAAACCCACCTTGCTTTTGCTTATGTTATTCATGTTTGTTTGCTATTTGCACATATTCCTTGTATATATGCCTTGTTTGAGATCTTTTGTGGGCATGGTGCTATTGAGTGGTGAGATAAGTCCTAACTCGGACTTGAGAGCACATATGATAGGATCGTGGTGTAATCAATAGTCGGTTGTTGGTAGTAGTTCTAACAATCTATGGCATATGATGACCAAACTCAGATGAGGCCCTTTGGGATTGTTGATGTCTGATGTGAGAAGTCGCATTGATATTACTTTTTCAAATGGGAGCTAGGGATTCTGAGGACCGTAGTTACCTTCACCCCACTTGGCCTTTTAGGATGTAGTGCTGTGACTATGAGGGAGCCAATCCCGAGTAGTTGTCACGCGATACTACACTCAGACGAGTTTATCTTGAGAATATTATTAACCCGTGTAAGTAGTTACATGGGCCGATAATATCCGAAGGATTTACGTAGACTCTAGGAACTTTTAGAACCTTGTTCTACAGTTGATGAACCTATAGTCCACACCTTGTTGGGATGGGTAGACCATGGCTCCATTCATGTGACCTCTAAACCTAAGACTCATGTGCTGTGCTGTCTATATATATCTAGGTATATTTACCCGTGTTTATGCATTGCATACATCTCATTTGCATCCATTGTTGGTTTCAAGGAATTCAGATATCCATTCCTTTTCAAAGATCAATAGAGCTTGGATCCTACAAACAAACTTCTTTAGTTTTTCCACAAAAATTTTTGCAACTGTCCTTTGAGTTCTTTGAAACCACGTGGCTTGTGTTTGCATTCCATGGGCATTCGCACCTCATTTGCATTTCTCGGTCCTGAGTCTCTCCCTCTATGTCTGATGGATACCCAGCCCACGTTCTGGACCAATGGTGACAATGAATGAAATTCTGAAGAACCAGGAGGAGTTGAAAGAGGAGATCAGAATCCTCAAGTGCCAGATGAATTGGGTTCTCAAAACTTTGCAAGCTCTGATGAAGAAAGAAGAGTGCGCTCACCCTGTCACTCCCAGAGAGGTTATCAGTTCATCATCTCTTGTGGATCCTCCAACTCGAGGACTTCCTTAGTATCAAGGACTAGACCACCGTCAGCCGCGTCAGCATGTACGACCAAGGTCAAGAAAGCCAGAAAGAAATTACACTCAGCTGCCAATGACATACAGTCAATTACTGCCTGTTTTAATCAAAGGAGGATTGATAGTGCCAAAAGAATTAAAGCTAGTACCATTTCCATACTCGCCAGGCCTTGACGCCAATGCTCAATGTGACTACCATGCTGGGGCGCAGGGGCATTCAACTGAAGATTGTCAGGTGCTCCCGAGTAAAATTCAGAACCTGTTAGACTCTGAAAGGATCTCATTCACGCCTCAAGGCGTTCAAATCAACAACCCTTAGCCATCTCATGTGGTGCTCCCATGCCAAGGATCTGCCTTGGGAGAAACGTCACGCCAACTAATCTTCGGTCTTAGTCTTGTACCAAAATGTAATCCTCATCAGGTGTCTGCCGAAAGGGTGTTTCAACCTCCAACTGCTGTTTCTCCTTACCAAGGTAAAAAGAGGTGCTCTATAAAAAAGGGTAAGGTTCATTACACACCTATCCCGGTACCGCTAAGCAAACTGTTCCCACTGCTAATTCAAAATAAATTGGTGACTCCTCAACCTTACAACCCTGTGCCAGGACCCTGGCACAATGCAAATCTGACTTGCGACTTTCATAAAAGGGCTGAAGGACATAGTTTGGATGGTTGCCTGATCTTAGAAGCTACTGTGCAAAATCTGATCCACAACAAGGATTTGATCTTCGAGGAGGATCATCCAGAGATTGAATGCAAATTCCGTACTGGGACAATGGGGCACCCCATTGAAGAATGCAAAGAGTTTGAAACGAGACTGCTAAACCTGCTAAGAACATTGCAACCTCAAGAAGGTACACCAGATGTCAATGTCTCAATTTCTAAAACAAAAGGCAAAAGACTTAAGAGGCCTCTCAAGATTCTGTATCATAAGGAACTAGTGATTAGTGGCGAAGGTGTTCCCGCGCTTGGGCCCGAAAACTGAAATCTTGTGAAAACAATTCGCCAAAGTTGGCTGTATTTTGTTCATTTCAGTATTTTCAATTGTATTTCCTTCACTTTGAATTTATATTTTCTTATAAGCATTGTTGTACTTTCAAATTGGCAGCATTAATGAAATGTTTATGCATCTTTTGATAAAATACATTCGTTTCACTCATTTACTGTTATTTTCATAAAAGCAGAAAAAATATTTCTTGTTCCATTCCCTTTATCAGACTGTTTGTTTAAGCAAAGATTGGGGAGGATGATGAAAAATCCTTAACTATTGTGGTATGCTTTCAATTAAACGTTACCGAGGATGTAAGGCATTGTTTCAATTCCTAAACACTGGAGAAATAAGGAAGATAATCCCTCGCTAACCCCTTTGAGCCTAAAAGTAGGAGTTTTCTTTTCTTACACAAAAAAACCTTAAATCTCAACCTTGGGGAAGGGTAGTTCTCAGTTTAGCTTGGTTATGCATTCGAATGAAAGCGCTTCACGCAAGACGCCAGTCAGCTCTCTCCAATCAAGTGAATAAATGTTGTACAAGTTGTTCCCGAAGCGACAAACAAGGAAGGGTCGTTAAGAAATCTTTAATCAAAGAATGAGTCGAGTCCCTTTCAAGGCAAGAGCTGAGAAAGGTGGAAAACCCAAACTTTGCCTTATATATGAAGGCTTGTCCAACAACAAAGACAAGAGGTATCAAAACCTCAGTAAAGACAAAAAGAGGTCTTAAAACCTCAATCCAGATAAGAGGTCTCAAAACCTCAGCGAAGATAAAGAAGAAGTCTCAAAACCTCAACGAAGATAAAGAAGAAGTCTCAAAACCTCATCAATAAAGGATAACCAATGCTGTAAGGGAGTAATGACTACAAAGGTGTCTGAATCATTGTCAACTATCAACAATTCATTCCTAACCTAGAGGAACCTGAATGTATAGCTTGAGTTAACTGAGTGTAGGATTGGAGCTCATCACGAAGATGGGGTGGGTACAAATAAACTTTGAGCCTTTATCTTTTGTTTCATAAACCGTGAACCAGGCCACGTTACAACCCTTAAAAGACCTAATTGAGGTAAGGTTGTTTTGAAAGCATACTACAACAAGGTTGATTAACCTGACTCCTAATGATCTTTGCTTATTGCGTGTGTTCACCATTTCATCTGTCATTCTGTAAATGACTAGATCCCCTCTATTTTGATTTAATGATTCCACAGTGTGTGTTTCATCAATAAACTTTGATTTCAAAAGCTTGCATGAATTTTGCATTGAAATTGCCAATTTTAAATGAACAATACTTGCCTGCAAAATGAATTCAATGTCAAAAGAATCCCAACAAATACAGCCAGCTAAGGAATTTAACTTGATAAAGGGCTCAATCTGGGGCATCTTCCCCATAGATCCAGCATCTCAAGAGCTACTAAATCAGGGGCAGAAACGCTTCAAGATTCAGGATATTGGGGCAAGCCTTCTTGAGGTCATATTATGACAAGTTTAGACTCCAATGACCTACCAACAGGGGCAAGTGTGTTCCCCAATTGTTTCTACCACTGTCTGAGGACATTGTATCGCGAATACCGTTAATCAGAGGCAATCAGGTCGAGATTCGGTAAATCTCTAAAAAAGTCAATTAGTCTGGGGCACCTTCTTCACGGATCAACCAGTCTGAAGAACAAGTTCAAGGACCTTGTTGTATAAATACAGTAAAACTGGGGCAGATATGTCAAGATCCATGAATCTCTTAAAGAGTTTGAAGATATTGGAGCATCTGGTATACCAATTCTTCTGTAAAATCCTTTTGATGACTTATCCTCACAGACCAGTTAATCAGAAGCAGTCAGGTCGAGATTAGACAAATCTCTCAAAGGTCAGTTAGTCTGGGGCACCTACTTAGCATGGGACAAGTTTGTTTTCCCGTCGTCTGAAGAACAAGTTCAAAGACCTTATGGTGCAAGCATAGTTAATCTGGGGAAGTTATGCCGAGATCCATGAATCTCTCCGAGAGTTTGAAGTTATTAAAGCATTTTGTATGTTGATTCTTCTGTAAAATCCTCTTGTATTTTCTCCCAAAGGACCGTTCAATCCGGGGCAGAGAATATTTGAAGATTACTTGTTGCAAGAGTTGTTGTTCATTATGGTGATCATCATGCAAGTCAGGATGCAGAATTACCCTGTTCTTGTAAATTGTTACTTCGGTCAAGCTTGGCCAATGTCCATGGATCTTCCTCCTCCAGTAAGGAAATCAAGCTCATGATGGCAATCCTAGTGAAGTCAAGATATACCTCAGGTGGAATACTCTTTTCCCCAGTGAAGATGGCGATTCTTCTTCTTCACCCCTAGTAATGGTCCAATCTGTTGAGGTCGGCTGGGTATCCTTGTCGAGATGTTTATTTCATCTCTAGTCTTGCTTCATTTTGTCTGTTTTGTCATCATAAGCATAAGCATGGCATAAGCACTCATATGCATAGCATCTTAGCATTTCTCTATCTTCCTGGTGCTTACCTGTTTTGTTCACTTTGGCGTTTATCTCCCCAAGTGACTGGGTTTGTCTATTCACTCCAATAGAAAGTCAGCCCTAGGCATAAAGTGCCCATCCTTTCTGAATTCCCCACAGAGTTTGATTTCTCGTGGATGATGGTTGGTTCAGTTATCTTTTCCATATGTGGATAAGATAAATCCTCATTTGAGTTCATCCCTCAATTGGAGTCTTGTTTGACCGTTTCTTTCTAGCTTGTCCCTAGATCGAACTTCGGTCCCTAGCAGGTGTGGTTGTTGAACCTAGTTTGAGCGTGCATTTATTTTGCACTGTATCTTGCAAAAGGAATCTTTTACAGATCCTCGTTGAAGACAAAATCATTTCTCCAGCAGTGTGGTGATATAAACATCTCCTTGGAATTCGTAAACAATAACAAGTAGCAATATCCTGGAGAAGCTTGTTTTTCTACAACGATAAGTGACAATCTCTCCTGAAAGGATTATCTATCCTTGGTTTTACAGTTACCATCGGTGTTATCTTCAACCAGTCACTTTGCATCAACCTGTTTGACATGACCCCTAGTTGAGGTGTTCCGAGATCAGGTTTCGTACCTTCGGATATGTTTGGCTTCTTCCTATCACTCTGTTTGTTGATGTGCTCCGAGTTCAGGTTTAGTACCTTCAGATATGTCTTATTTCTTGCCATCAACTTTGTTGTTGATGTCTTTCGAGCTCAGGTTTCGTACCTTCGGATATGTCTTATTTCTTGCCATCAACTTTGTTGTTGATGTCTTTCGAGCTCAGGTTTCGTACCTTCGGATATGTTTTATTTCTTGCCATCACCTTTATTGTTGATGTGTTCCGAGTTCAGGTTACGTACCTTCGGATATGTTTGTTGATACGTTCCGAGCTCAAGTTCAGTACCTTCGGATATGTCTTATTCTTTGTCATCAATATCATCTTGGCCTCAAAGCCATCTATTTCACCTTTGACCTCATAGTCATGGGTAAGCTTTGACCTCATAGTCATAGCCTTCATTCAACCTTGACCTCATAGTCATAGGTAAGCTTTGGCCTCATAGCCATAGCCAGTTCCCCTTTGACCTCATAGTCATAGGATTCCTTCATAGTCAAAAGTCCATCTTATACTGGCACTTCAAATCCAGCTCATACTGGTACCCAAGGTTTATCTCTGTCTGTTCTGGTTTTTCTTGAAGATCCCGTTTGAACTCTTCAGTATAAGAAAATCCCAGAAAATCTTTGGTTGATGCCTATCTTTTTATCCAGATCATGGTTTCTTGTTGGTTTCATGCCCAGCAAGAATACATCTTATTACCCAGTACGTCCATAGATGTTTGTGGAAAATGTGAAAAGCTTATTTCACCAGTGAAGTGAAGACATTCCCGGATTATCTCCAAAACCTTTGTTCGGGCTAGGCTTTCGTTCGGTCTTCAAGCGCCATATTCCATTTCTCTGTGCATTATTCCCAGGAAGTCTAATTTGCAACCCCGGTTTTAACTCGCCAGTTCATGCTGGTATCCAAAATCCAGTTCATGCTGGTATCCAAAATCCAGTTCATGCTGGTATCCAAAGTCCAATTCATGTTGGCATTTAAAATCCAGTTCATGCTGGTATCCAAAAATCCAGTTCATGCTGGTATCCAAAGTCCAATTCATGTTGGCATTTAAAGTCCAATTCATGTTGCCATTTAAAATCCAGTTCATACTGGTATCCAAAAATCTAGTTCATGCTGGTATCCAAATCCAGTTCATGCTGGTATCCAAATCCAGTTAATGCTGGTATCCAAATCCAGTTTATGCTGGTATCCCAAAATCCAGTTCATGCTGGTATCCGAATCCTGTTCATGCTGGTGTCCCAAAATCCAGTTCATGCTGGTAACCAAAGTCCAGCTTATACTGGCATCCAAATTTTCGCCATAAACCAAGTCCTATTGTTAGCCCAACCAACTCATATTGGTACCTTAGACCCAATCACCTCATTCACCTTTGGCCTCATAGTCATAGGTAAGCTTTGACCTCATAGTCATAGCCTTCTTTAACCCTTGACCTCATAGTCATAGGATTCCTTCTTATCCAAAATCCAGCTCATACTGATACCCAAAGTTTGTCTCTGTCTTTTTCTGGTTCTTCTTGAAGATCCCGTTTGAACTCTTCAGCATAAGAATCCCCAGAAAATTCTTGGTAGTTTGCCTATTGATCCCCAGTGGAGACCATGTCTTCTTTCTGGTTTCAGGCCCAGTAAGATTATTTTTTATTTCCCCAGTGTCTTCCGGTCAGATTTGCACCTGTCGTCCACCTCTCTGACTCCTATTTCCCATGAGGATCTGTAAGGTTTTCCCCCTTTATTTCTCTATCTCCAGTGTTTCCGTTGAGTCTCCCCAGTGAGTCTCCTTTGTCAGTTAGTTTGCATCCTCAGTGAGTCTTTCTGGTGGACACTTCCTTCATCCTTCCCCAGTAAAGCTCACCTGTGTTTGGTAGCTCTTTGGTGTCGTCTGCATTTTTGCACTATCATATCATCATATTAGAGTTCATGGCATGTCAGCGTATGCATGTTCTTTGCATGTCCTTAGCATCTGCATTCCATCTAAGGGCAAAATTTTCGGTTTGCTATATTTAAATATCTTCCACCTCGACGTCCCGAGGATTTCCATTCCTCGTGCCATCCTGTAAAGCTATTTAAATAGGGGCAACTATTGTACCCCAAATTTTACCCCTTAGATGTCATATTTTTCTTGCATCCACATTTAGACCTCAATCATGTGTGCATTTTTAACTAACCTTTTCTTATTACTAGTTGTTTCTTTTTATTGTGGAAGGTAGGATTTACACAAAGACGACAAGGTCTTCCTAAGACATCTTTTGGCCAAATGCGGCCATTTGAATCTACATGCATCCAAGAAGACTTTTTCGACAAGAAATCAAATGTTTCACCAAGACAAGTCAACCATTGCCTTCATGTCAAGCAAAGTGTGAGCCCAAGTCTTGAGAAATCATCTCATGTGATAACAAGCATCCTTGGAATCCATTTTTGAGCCTTAAGGATTTTTCTTTTAAGAGCAAGAATTTTTTCATGAAGATAAAATATTCACCAAGGTGTAACATATCAAAGTGGTGCCATGGGAGGATTTAATCTTGCCATTTCATAAGTTCATACCCGTGACATTTCTTTTTCATGGACATATGTTTTGTCTCAAATTTCTATTGGGCCCAAAAATGTGTCGTTTGGATCAAAGGCTTTAAAGTTGTGAGAATTCAAAATGGTGATCCCGTATGATTCAAGCAGCCAGGCCTTGTGCCTCTGGTTTAGCCCATGTGCCATTTATTGGTTGAAAAAAATTCTGAGGAAGTTTGCTTGTAAAATAATTTTCGAAAGGTCACCAAGTATTGCCTTTTTTTAGCCTACTCTCTCCTGACGAAATCAAAAGTTTCATGGGCTCCCATAATGGATTAGTGAAACAAAGTGGCTCAGCACAAGAGGCCTGCACTCGTGAACAGAGAATCCTCATTTTCAATTCAAATTATTACTCCTTTTTTACTTTCTCTCTCATGGCACATTAAAAAGTGGTTTTGGAATAACCACTAAAGAATGAAAGTAGCAGAGTGAATCCACCACCTCCTCCGTTGCACTCATCCAGCATGGTGATCTTCAAGGATTGTCCAAAATCAACAACTGAGGGGAGTGATACATAAACCCTAATTCCTTACCCAACAGGTCATGCAAACCCTAAGTTTTTCTCCCGTGGACAAACCAATTATCCACTGTGTCTCTAAAACCCGAAGCATCTTACTTTGCCTATAAAAGGAGATCATTTTTTCCTTTGCTCACCACACCAGAAATTGCCAAGAATTTCTCTCTACCTCTTCCTCCCATAGTTTTGCAAAGTAATACTCCAAAGCTTGCAAGAAATTCTCTATTTCCATTTCCTCTGTAACACACCGAAACATCACAACAAACCCTCTGAAAAAATACCAAGAAACTCTCTCAAAATCTCTCCACCTTTCCATTTTTAAAGTTCTGCAAGTGACCTTCAAATCTTGCAAGAACTTATCTTTTTTATACCCTCTGTAAAACATTTCCAAACACCAAACACCTTATATCACAATCGTCAGTGACTTGGTTCTTATTGAAGAACTTGGTACCAGTTGATCTTGGAAGGAGGAGGAGTTCATCTATCAGTTCCAGAACCTGCACCGGTGAAGAAGCAGTGGACTTTCTCCACTAGGTATCACTTTATCTCGCTCTGTGTTTTGTTTCATGTTTGCACCATGCTGTTATTATATTCATCATCTTGTTATTATCTGAATCCATGATCATTCTATGGTTATCATGTTTGTTAGGTTTGTTGTTGTCTGATTATTGATTGTTGCTAATTTCATTTCATTCTGTTAATCGGTTCGTAATCGTATTCATTTAAAAGAAAACTGAAAATAATAAATAGTTAAGGTGGCATTCGCCATGTTAAAATGGTGGCTCCCACCACACATCACAAAGACACAAAACAAATAATAAAATAATGATAGCACACTATATGAAAACAAAAAAAACAAAAGAGAAAGAAAAGGCACATGGCGCCATCCATGTAAAAGCATGGCGCAAGCCACATCATACCATGGCGCCGGCAATGCATGCGGATGTGGCGAGAGCAACCTTGTTGGTTCTTATTTTATTTGTTTTTTTTTCTCTCTTTTCTTTTATGCAATTCATTGCTATTTTATTATTATTATTATTATTATTATTATTTTATTCCTTTTCTAAACATTTTCAAAAAGGCCATAAAAAATATTCCTAACTTCATTTTAGTTTTTTAGTTTTCTTTTGTTAAATAGAATCAACTATCTTTCTTAAAGACGTAAAAAATGCTTCTTGGAAGAAGGTTGTAAATTGTGAATGTTGTTTGAACTTTGTTTCCAGACTTTGAACGAAGTTTTGTTTTTTATCATGAGAGTGTTATCTCTGGCCTCTGTTGCTAATTTTCTAGGTCTAAATGCTTTATTGTTAAACTGTGAACATGTTTCATTTGTCATGACTTGGTTTATTTACGCAACCTCTGACTTTAGAGGTATTTTCTTGGAAGCATGCAGTAACTTGTGGATTTTTATTGAACTTTATTTTCTGGTTGTGAATAAAACTTTACCATGAGAGCATTGTTTGCATTTGCTACTTCTGTTGCTAAACTTGCATGATTTCAAATGCATTCCTTTTCTGCTATACTTGGTGGATGCATGCGCCCACTGATTTTAAAAGAGTTTTGAAAATATTGTTGTGATTCTTGAAAGCATTGTTCCTGACTTTAACCAAACCCCTACCATGAGAATATTGTTTGCTTTTGTTTTTTGGTGAAGTCACATGATTTAAATCCATTTGTTGTTGTCGCTTTTCATGCCATGATTGATATAGTCATGTGACTACTGATTTTGGATTGAGTTTTCTATGAAATGTACTTGATCTGTAAAGTTTTGTTCCTGACTTTAACAAAGTCTTACCATGCAATGTTGTTTGTTTTGCTCTCTGTTAATGAGTTGCATAACCCCAAATGTATTTGCTTAAAATTATGAATGCCTCCCCTGCCATAATTGTCACAGTTACATGATCACTTGTATTTACTGTTTGCTATGTTCACATTTGAGAATTCACTTCATGCGTTGATTAAATGCTTACTGTTTTAGAATTCTTGAACTAATATGCTTCATTATATTTCAACCCCACTATAACTCTTGTTTACAAGATGTTATTCTCCCCCTTCCTTCCAAAGGAAAAGTTTTTCTATTGATTTCAATATCATAGAAAGCTCATTTACCACCTTAGACCTCATAGTCTTAGGCAACCTTTACTCTTGACCTCATAGTCAATAGGACCTTCTCTTGACCTCATAGTCATGGGTAGCTCTTGGCCTCATAGTCATTAGCACACATTCAACCTTTGGCCTCATAGTCACAGGTAGCCCTTGGCCTCATAGTCATTGGCAACATCTTTAACCTAGACCTCATAGTCATAGGAAACCTTTGACCTCATAGTCATAGGAAAACTTTGACCTCATAGTCATAGCCACCCTCCATTGACCTCATAGTCATAAAAAGTCTCTCTATTGACCTCATAGTCATAGATAGCTCATCTACCATCTTGACCTCATAGTCATCTTACCATCTTGACCTCATAGTCATCTTATCATCTTGACCTCATAGTCATTTACCATCTTGACCTCATAGTCATCTTATCATCTTGACCTCATAGTCATTTACCATCTTGACCTCATAGTCATCTTACCATCTTGACCTCATAGTCATCTTATCATCTTGACCTCATAGTCATTTACCATCTTGACCTCATAGTCATCTTATCATCTTGACCTCATAGTCATCTACCATCTTGACCTCATAGTCATCTTACCATCTTGACCTCATAGTCATCTTATCATCTTGACCTCATAGTCATTTACCATCTTGACCTCATAGTCATCTTATCATCTTGACCTCATAGTCATCTACCAACTTGACCTCATAGTCATCTTTACCTTATCCTTAGCAAACGAACATAATATAACATAAACAAAACAAGAGGTTCCTGTAGAATACTACAGATATTAAGGGTGCTAGTACCTTCCCTTAGTATAACCAACCCCCGAACCTTAGATCTCCCCCCTTTAGGTTTTTTAACGATCTTGAACCTTTCCTTTGGATAAATCAAAGTCGGTTGTAAAAGAAAATGATGCAAGTTAATTAATAGCTTGTTATCCAATTTTCACCGCAACAAACGGGTTCACGATAACCAGAAGTTTAGGTTCATATCTGACCTGGGATAAATAGTGCCAGCAGTTACTGGACTTTAGGTATCCAAATGAGGTGATTAAGTATCAGATAGATTGGTACCGGGGTTGCAGGTTAGACTTCCTGGGGAATACTGCACAAAGATTCAAAATCTGGCGCACAAAGGTGAAAAACCGGACACAAGCAAAACAGGGACAAAGATCCAGAGACCAGCAAAAAGGGGAAAAGAGAAAGATAAGGACCTCACAAACAAAACGCCCAAATGGAAAGATGCTTGATGCTATGCTATGATGGGAATGCTTAATGGTATGCAAGAAACGACTCCGACAAGAGACGACAGACCGGGAACAGCAAAAGGGAAGACATCGTGTCTTCTACCGGGAATCACACTGAAATCTGAGCAGGTAGTCAGTCATAAAGCCAATGTGAGAACATCCTTAATTCGCCGGGGAATCAATTTTTCAACAAACATTTTGTGTAGATACTGGTGAGAAGTCCTTTGCATTAGTGGTCAGCCATTGTTGAAATGTTTAATTCAGGGAAGTATTGCCAATCCTCTTTTAGTGACAAAGAATGGAGAATTCAAAGTTTTCAAAACATTTTCCGCTTTTAAACCGTTATTAATAAATAAGTGAAGTTTTGCATAACAAGGAAAATATCAGAGTAATGATAAATATCTAATAAAGAATTGCTCAAAAATCTGATTTCATTAGAATGGTAACTTGCCAATAGCGAAGTTCCATGGATCATTACAATTGAAAAAAAGGGCAATTTAGGAAAGGATTACATCATATTCAATGACCACTACCCCCCCTAATGACTAAAAATCCTAGAAATCTTGGCTGCTGATGCAGACAAGTGGGCCTGGATTCTTAGGCGTAATATTTTTGCACTGAGTCAGTATTTACAGGATGTGCGAGTTGTTCACCATCCATTTCTGTGTGGAATAAGGAACCTCCTAAAAACACAGTCTTTACCATAAATGGACCCTCGTAGTTGGGTACCCATTTTCCGCGAGCATCCCTTTGAGATGGCAGAATTTTCTTGAGTACAAGCTCTCCTTCTCGAAATTCCCGAACACGGACCTTCTTGTCAAATGCTCTCTTCATCCTTTTCTGAAACAGATCACCATGACACATAGTAGTTACTCGTTTCTCGTCAATGAGGTTCAGTTGGTCATATCTCTCTTTGACCCATTCAGCTTCGTCAAGCTTAGTTTTCCATCATGATTCTTAGAGACGGTATCTCTACTTCAATAGGGAGGACAACATCCATTCCATATACAAGAGAAAAAGGAGTTGCCCCTGTTGAGGTTCGAACCGAAGTTCTGTATCCGTGCAAAGCAAATGGTAACATTTCGTGCCAGTCCTTATAAGTCTTGACCATCTTCTGCAGGATCTTCTTGATGTTTTTGTTAGCAGCTTCGACAGCTCCATTCATCTTGGGACGGTAAGGTGAAGAATTGTGATGCTCAATCTTGAAATTGTCACATAACTCTTTCATTGTCTTGTTGTTTAGATTTGTCCCATTGCCAGTTATGATCTTGTTGGGGATTCCATAACGACAAATGATATTATTCTTGATGAAGCGAGCAACCACTTGCTTGGTTACATTGGTATAAGAAACAGCTTCAACCCACTTGGTAAAATAATCAATGGCCACTAGAATGAAACAATGGCCATTAGAGGCTTTCAGTTCAATAGCTCCAATCATGTCAATGGCCCACATGGAGAAAGGCCAAGGGGATGACAACACATTTAGCAAGGTTGGAGGAACATGCATCTTATCAGCGTAGATCTGACACTTATGACATTTCCTGGTGTATTGGATGCAGTCAGCTTCCATAGTCAACCAATAATATCCAGCCCTCAAGATTTTCTTAACCATGGCATATCCATTGGCGTGAGTGCCAAAGGCTCATTCGTGAATGTCGTGAATCAATAGGTATGCTTCTCGTTTATCAGCACATCTTAGCAGGACCATGTCATGATTCCTCATGTAAAGTATGTTGTTACTGAGAAAGAATTTGGATGACAATCTTCGTAAAGTTTTCTTATCAAGACTGGAAGCATTGACGGGGTACTCTTGAGTCTTCAGATAATTCATGATGTCGTGAAACCATGGTTTTCATCTGTCTCTTCTTCAACTGACTGGCAATAAGCGGGTTCAGTCTTGTGCTCGATACTGATGAGAGGTGCTTCATTGTGAAACCTGACTTGCCACATTGAAGTTAACATGGCTAGGGAGTCAGCTATGTGATTTTCGGTGCGAGGTACATGACGGAAAGTGATTTCATCAAAACACTTAATCAATTCCGTAATGTAAGCACGGTATGGAATGAGTTTTTCATCCCTGGTTTCCCATTCACCCTTGACTTGGTAAATGACCAAGGCAGAATCACCCATGACTTCAAGAATATTGATTCCAAGGTCAATTACAGCTTCTAGACCCAAAATACATGCTTCGTATTCGGCAATATTGTTCGTTCATCCAAAATCCAATCTTGTTGTGAAAGGAGTATAACCACCATCGGGGTTTATCAATACAACACCTACACCATGTCCTTTGAAATTGGAAGAACCATCAAGCATCATCTTCCATCTAAAACCGGTCTCAAGACCTTCATCGGGGCCATGCCCTTCACAATCTTTTACTACCATAATGTCTTCATCCGGGAAATTAAACTTGAGAGGTTCATAATTTTCAACAGGCTGATCCGCAAGGTACTCTGATAATACACTCCCCTTGATAGCCTTCTGAGGTACATATTGGATATAATATTCTGACAATAGCATATGCCAACGGGCAAGTCTTCCTGTTTGAGCAGGCTTCTCAAAGATATACTTTATTGGATCCATTTTCGAGATCAACAAAGTAGTGTGGCATATCAAATACTGCCTCAAACGTCTGGCAGCCCATGCTAAAGCACAACAAGTTTTCTCAAGCAGTGAATAACAGCTTTCGCTATCAGCGAACTTCTTACTCAGGTAATAAATGGCATGTTCGTTGCGACTAGTTTCATCACGTTGGCCCAATACACAACCCATGGATCCCTCTAAAACAGGCATGTACATAATAAGAGGCCTTCCAAGAACAGGAGGAATCAGGATAGGTGGTTCTTGCAAATAGTTCTTGAGTTTTTCAAAAGCTTGTTGGCAATCAGAATTCCACTCTATAGTCTGGTCTTTGCGGAGCAGTTTGAAGATCGGTTCACAAATTGGAGTCATGTTGGATATGAATCTGGATATGTAGTTTAAGCGACCCAGAAAACCTCTCACTTGTGATTCGGTTTGCGGGGCTGGCATCTCTTGAATAGCTCGTACCTTGTCGAGATCTACTTCAATTCCCCTTTGACTGACGATAAAACCAAGCAATTTCCCTGACCTGACACCAAAAGTACATTTGGCCGGATTCAACTTCAACTGATACTTCCGGAGTCTCTTGAACAACTTCAAGAGATGGTCCAAATGTTCCTTCTCACTTCGGGATTTAGCAATCATATCATCCACGTATACTTCAATTTCCTTGTGGATCATGTCGTGGAATAAGGTCACCATAGGCCTCTGATAAGTTGCCCCTGCGTTTTTCAAACCAAAGGGCATGACTTTGTAACAGTAGGTTCCCCATGGGGTGATAAATGTAGTTTTATCCATGTCATCTGGGTCCATTCTGATCTGATTGTAGCTGGAGAAACCGTCCATGAAGGAGAAAACTGCAAACTTGGCTGTATTATCCACAAGAGTGTCGATGTGCGGTAGGGGAAATCGTCCTTGGGACTGGCTTTGTTGAGATCCATGTAATCTACGCACATTCGCACTTTACCATTTTTCTTCATAACTGGCACGATGTTGTCTACCCATTCTGGATATTTTGAAACTGCCAAGAATCCTGCATCCAGTTGCTTCTTAACCTCATCTCTGATTTGGAGAGCCATATCGGGTCTACTTCTGCGGAGCTTTTGTTTCACAGGCGGACATTCGGGCTTGAGTGATAGCTTATGAACTACTATGTCTATATCCAATCCAGGCATGTCTTGATAAGACTAAGCAAACACGTCTACATATTCTTTCAGAAGCAGTACTAGCCGTTGTCTGATTTCTACCCCAAGTGTTGCCCCAATCTTGACCTCTTTCCTCTTTTCTTCAGTGCCAAGGTTGATGACGTCAACTTTTTCTTCGTGTGGCTGGAGATCCATGTACTGATACTCACACATTTCTGCCAAATCATCGGGGACCTCATAATCCTCTTCTTCCTCCGCTTGATAAATAGGTGAATCAAAGTCGATAGTGGGCGTAGGGTCATTGAATACAACGGGTTTGGGAATTACTCTGCCTGATGGAGGGATTTATTTTATTAAAAATGTACAAACATGAACGCAAGAAGGAGAAATTTGTAGTTTTGAAAAGATTTCCATTTTTCTTAAAGCGAAAACAAGAATAAAGACAAGGAATTTTAACAAAACAAACACTTTCATTTATTAATAAGATTTAAAAGCGGTGGCCCATACAAAATAATCTGATAGCCTCGGGCAAGGCTGCAGAATTTAAAACATCAACATAAACAACCAAATTACTCTGGCATAGGGTACAAAGTGGGGATCTCAAGAGCTTCCCAGTTACTTAAAGCGGCGTCACACCGAAACATCAAATTGTTGACATCTTCGTCTTCAGCGTCTTCAATAATGGCATGGATTTGCTGTCCTCCACTGACGAACACCTCTTGAATGGTCCTTAGTCTTCCCCTTGTTGAAGCAGCTTTTCCCTCAAGAGTTGGTTTGTAACCCAACCCTTCGTATTTCTCTCTTTCTGGGACTTCGACGATCTTGCCCCAGCCTTCAGGCATTCCTCCTCGTAGAGCAGATTGAATGCTTTTGAAAGAAGAAAAAGATGGACAACCGGAGGCTACTGGTTCCTTATCATCAAGCATAACGGCATTCGTTATTTCAAGAGCTTGGAAAGAAGTTTCCAAAGCATCTTCATCCGCTTCAATGTAACGAAACGAGGACAAATTGCTGACCATCAGGTCTTCCTCACCATGTATAATAACTAATTTCTCTTCAGCCACAAACTTCATCTTTTGATGCAAGGTAGAGGTCACAGCGTCAGCCTCATGGATCCATGGTCTACCCAACAAACAACTGTAGGCAGAGTTGATATCCAAGATCTGAAAAAGGATGTCGAATACTCGAGGGCCAATCAAGACAGGTAGCTCAATCTTACCCATCACCGATCTTCTTAAGCCATCAAAGGCCTTGACAATGAGTGAAGTGGGTCTCATTATAGCTCCTTGGTAAGACAGCTTCTCAAGAGTTCTTTTTGGCAAAACATTCAAGGATGAACCGGTATCTACAAGAACTCTGGCCATCGTATCCTCCTGACATTTCACTGATACATGTAAGGCAAGATTATGATTCCTTCCTGCTCGAGGTAACTCCTCATCACTGAAGCTGAGAGTGTTACAAGCTGTAATATTGGCGACGACATGGTCAAACTGTCCAGCTGTTATATCTTGGGCCACGTGTGCCTGGGCTAATACCTTCTGCAAAGCTGATCTATGAACAGGTGAATTGACTAGCAGAGACAAGATCGAAATTTTGGATGGGGTCTGATGGAGTTGATCTACCACTTTGTAATCACTCCTCTTGATAATCCTTAGGAACTCTTCGTCTTCTTCTTGAGAAATTACCTCCTTTCCTTTGTCTCCAGACGGTGTGGGGACAACAGTTTCCCTGGGTGTGGTTTCTTTGAAAGAAGGAGTGTATACTCTACCGCTTTGGGTCATCTTTCCAGTTCCAACTATATTGGTTACTTCTTCAACAGTAGTTCCCACCTCTTTCCTTGGAACTACGTTTTCAACAGCGATTCCCACCTCTTTCCTTGGAATAATGTCTTCTCGTCTCCTGCTACTCATGACATTCTCATAGACCCATGGCACGGCCTTGGTCCCTCTGAACCTAAATGGAACAGGTTGTCGGGTGTCATATTGCTTGGAATGATTAATAGTGGAAGCATCAATCGTTCCAGGCGAGCGATTTTGGACGCGGTTCTTAACCGCTGGTCGCTCTCTGCGGTTGAGCTTAAAACTACAGGTCGATTCATTTTTTATCCTATTAAAGCTGATGAAGGAAGGGAAATAGATGTCTCCAATTAACCCTGCTTTGCATACTGAGTTTAAACAGCGGTCTGTTAGGTTACAAATGCTATCAATGTGGGGGGCCTTTGTACTGGTTATTTGTATTTTCGCCAATACGGTTTTCTTTCTTTCTAGGACTTTCTAGCGGGGAACAAGGGTTAGGATGTTAGGACTGATGCTTTTTGAATTACTGCTTTTGATTGATGGAGATATGGGATTTGGGTTTTTTGTTGAGTGTGCTCGCTAAGATTTTTCTTTCAATCTTATGCCTACGTATTCCCGTTTACCGAAACAGGGAAATCAGAGCGTTCGTAGTTCCTCCTATTCTATGGGAGGAAATGGTTGTTTTGGTGTCTTGTTCAAAGCCCAAGACGTGAAGCGAAAAGGTGGTTTGTATCCTGTTCAAAGCCCAAGATGTGAAGCTAAAAGGTGGTTTGACCTTAGAGAGAATTTGTCATCTCTAAAGAGGGGTTTGTCTGTTACGACTGTTTTATAAAGGAGAATTACTTTAACCGGGATTTGTGAATCCGACAATGCCATAATTTCCTTTATAGGGGATTTTAACCTGAAGGAGAAGACTTTAACTCAGTGTAGAGCAATGCTATCTTTCCTTAGGAATTTCTCATGCTAAAAGAGGGACAATGGCATGGATGTAGATGATCCAGAGGCTTGCCGCTTACAGCGATTAGATGAAGAGGAAGAAGTTGTTGATGTTTGTGTACTGCGAACGAGGCACAGCTTTGATGCTAAAAGGTTAATTGGATTAACCAGTGGTTTTCTTATACAAAGCCTAAGAGGAGGCTATTATGTGTCTCATACAAAGCCCGAGAGAGAGGCTAAAAGATTTTGACTCAACGATAGAATCTTTTGGTATCTCGTATAAAGCCCGAGATGGAGGCTATCTGACTCAACAAGAGAGTTTTTGTATCTCGTACAAAGCCCGAGATGGAGGCTAAAGTTTGTTTGGCTCAATAAGAACCTTTTTGTATCTCATATAAAGCCCGAGATGGAGGCGGAAGGGGGATTGACTCAACGAGGGAGTCTCTTATGTGTCTCGTACAAAGCCCGAGAGAGAGGCTAAACGTTGTTTGACTCCGCTGGGGAGAATCATTGTACAAAGCCCAAGAGGAGGCTGACTTCACTGGAGAAGGATCATTATACAAAGCCTAAGAGGAGGCTATAGTAACTGTTTCAGTTAAGTGACAGGTCCAATATACTGATTTTAAAGAGAAAATCAGTTCTTATATGAGCAACACTGTACTCATGGACTTTGATTCAAGGATCCGGGTTATTCCTGTTCTTTAAGGAAGCGGGAAATCCAAAGGGTATTGAGACTGTCCGAGTCTGCGGGTTTCCTTCCTATTTAACGAAGGGGTCACTTGAGAATGTCTTTGAGACTCAAGGAAGTTAGACTGTCCAAGTCTAGAGTTTCATCTTTTGTACTATGTTTTGAGAAACAGTAGTAGACTCTATGAAAGGACTGTTCTATGAAGATGATTAAGTTATGTTCCTATACCTCTAGGAGGTCGTCGGGACAATTTGTACGAAGCCCAAGAGGAGGCTGGAAACTTTTAAGAAGCCGACGGGTCCTTGTACTAAGCCCAAGAGGAGGCTATCATTCTCGGAGGAAGAGATCATTATACGAAGCCTAAGAGGAGGTTGTGAATACTTCTAAGAAGCCCTAGGGTCCTTGTACTAAGCCCAAGAGGAGGCGGGGTGCTTTTAGGAAGCCTGTGGGTCCTTGTATGATGCCCAAGAGGAGGCCAATGCTTTTAAGAAGCCCGTGGGTCCCCAAACCCCGAGAAATTCAAGGCAATGCTATTCACCGAGAATAGATCAAAGTCAGGAAAGTTCAAGAATTTGGAAGAAACTCAAAGATGCCATTCACGGAGAATACATTCATTTCTGGGAATAGAGTTTCTTGATAATTCCTAATGAGGACAGCCTGAGAGAAGACTGTATCTGGTGATCCTATTGGGGATCTAGTTGTCTATTTCTACGAATAAACGAAACGGCGTCACCTAGTTCTAGACGTAGTTGCCGGGGAAACTCGAAATATCTATACTATTATTACACAGTTGATATGAGTTTATGAAAGAAGACTTACAGTGAAACAGCCCCACAATACAGTTATATGTATACGAAAGCGGTAAATGAAAGCGTATAAACACTTACTCGGTTGTAGAGCTTCCATGCTGTTTGGTTAATTGTTCAACAAAGAAAGATTGAAAACAACAGTATATTCAAAATCAAAGGAGAAAGTGCTTTGAAAAAGAAAGATTTGGGGCTTACAGCTCAAGGAGAGGCCCAGGGTTTTATCAGTGAACGCACTGTTTGAATTTGTACAGAGGGACTTATACAAGTGACTGAGGCCCAAAATTTGTTTTATGTACAAAGGGATGGGTCTTACACTCTCTCAAGAGGCCCAAAGGGTTTAAAGAAAAAGAGTGGGGCTTGTAACACGAGGGTAGGCCCAGATGATTTTTCCGTTTGAAATGGCGATCGCGCTGAGATTTTCTTTTAACGCAGAGGGGCTTATACAATATCTGAGGCCCAAAATGTTTTTGATTAAAAGGGGGTTGGGTCTTACACTCTATTAGAGGCCCAAAGTGTTTTTGAATGGGTCTTATAGCTCAAGGAGAGGCCCAAGGTTATTTTTCAAAAGGCGATGATCGTGCCGTTTATTTGAAAATGTACAGAGGGACTTATACAACGAATGAGGCCCAAAATGTTTCTGTACAAGTGGGTTGGGTCTTACACTCTCTCAAGAGGCCCAAAGTGATTTGAAAATGATTTATGAGGGTTGAATTAATCCAAAAACCCTAATTTGTTTTCAAAAATGTATTTAATTGAATAAAAATTCAATTAAAAATGATCAAAATTGTTTAACATATGAAAAACAAATTGTGATTTTGGATTAATGCTTCAAAAATTAAGTATTGACCTACAAAATAATTAGAAAGCATTAAAAGTTGCAAAATCAATGTAGAAAAAATATTTAAAATGTCAAAAACAATTAAAATATTAATTCTTTGCAAAAATATCAATTATATGAAATAAATAATATTTTTGGGATTTTTTGATAAAATAAAATATTTTAACATTTTTGTGAATTATTAAAAAAATAATCAACTCAAAATCATTAAAACTCGGAGAGAAATTAATTTTTGAATCAATTAAATAAAAACCACAAAATTCAAATGTTTGAATTTGTGAAAAAGGCGCCAAGAACACAAGCAAGAACACGCGCGTTTTTCTGGGTTTGGCTGATTTGCGTTTTCCACCCAATCTCACTGAATACGTAATCAATACATGCAATCCACATATCATTATGCTCGTCTCAACCTCACGATCATGTCTATAACACTTAATTTCATTTAAATTAAACATAAAACATGAAATCACGAAGAAACCTCAAGAACCCTAATTTCTGCATGAAGGCTAGGATTTTTGATACACGATTCAAACAATGCAATTAATTGAGGGAAAACATTCCATGCATGATTATGAACATGTGGCCAAATTATTGTGCGAGGAAATATGCATAGATTGAGAGATGACCAAGTTTAGGCTTACCTCTAGGTCGTGACAATAAGAGCAAATTGATTTCTGAGTAGGAGGTGTTACAGATGAATTGTAATGATCTGAACAGCTTCCCTACACCCTATGGAGTGTGTTTGAATGCTTGGACTTGATTGAAATTGGCTGGAACGATTTGTGGTACCCCAGCTGCAACTTGATTGAAAGTTTGAGCAACCAGCTGGTGATTTTGTAAAATCAGTGTTCCAGATGTTATGTGAGTGTTTGGATCACTTCTATATGATGTATGTGAGGTGTGTGAGTGATTGGTTTGATTGGAAAAGCTCTCAAACTCAAAACCCGATAGCTACCTTCCTAAGAAAGGCATTTTTGCCAAGAGAAAGAGATTTTGAGGAAAGCATCTGTTAGATGGCTTTGGTGTACTCAAACTGATCACAATTGAGCTCTATTTATAGTAGAGCAAGTTTGTTTTGCAAGGAATAGTGAATGGCAACTGGTAAGTAGGTTTGGCCAATGTTGTCCAATGGAAATCCAAGTCTCCTCTAGCCATTGACTAGAGGTTAGGGCACAGAGCTTTGGTTCCATTGGTATTGGATAAGTCTTGACTGATTTCAGATGAGAATGGCTCAGTCCATGCCACCTTGATGCTTCCATTGAATGCTTCAATCCAAATTTGGAGTCTTGTCCCTATTTTGGCCATTCTAGGTTCAACATGCTATTTCTTGTTCCATGGACTTTGGAGGCTTGGCTCAGTGATTGTCCCCTTTAGATTTAATCCTCAGATGTGTCCAAGTGGTTAGGAGCATTTGAATTTGGCTAATTTTGGCAAATCGAGCAAAGTTGCAAATTCTGCCTTGCCTTGACAGATTTCAGCAAGGCAACTTTCCAATGTCATATCTCATGACTCAAATGGAATTTGGCAATGTTCTTGGCCATTTTGGAAAGCCCTTACATGATATAACAACTGTTTGAACATATTTGGTTTTGATCTCTTTTGGATCCAAGTGAAAAATCCCTCTACATTTGGCAAAAAGTGAAGACAGATTTGGACTTAGTGAAAATTTCACTAAGTGTTGGAAAAAGTGACATTTTCACTTTTCAACCATTTTGATCACTCCATAACTCCAAATCCTTAATGAATTGGACTTAGGTCTAGTTGAAGTTTTTGTAGAGGGTAATGAGGGCTACAAATACATCTTTGGATGAGAAAAAATGGCTTTGTGGTTTAGGAATTATGATCCTTCAAAGTTGGTACCCTTGTCACTTTATTTTTAACTTAGAAAATTTTCTAAGTTTTTATGGTTACCCCTTTTACAAGTTATCCCACTTTTCTTGATTTTTCTTGATGAATGATGATTCAAATCATACATTAACATCATTTTAGGGTTAAAAATCTATTTTGGTGAAAAATCTCAAAAAGTCAAAGTTGACTTTTGTGCGCAGTTGACTTTTTATCAGATGAATTCCAAATTGTGCAATTCTTCAGGAAATCATGTCCTTGACCTAAATCAAACTTGAGGGACATGTTCCATGGGTGTCATAGGGTATATTGGGGCATGTCCTAGGGCTTGGGAGCATGTCCTGGTCAAAAGTCAAAGTTACAGTTGACTTTTTCCTTAAAACCCTAACTGTGGTGCAGATGAAATTGAGACTTGTTGCTCAAGCTTCTTGGATTAATCCATTGTTACAAATGGATCAATATAGCTCATTAGAGACCCTCAAACCCTCTCTTGAGGTCTTGGCTCATGATTTGCCCTAAAAGTCAACTTAGGGGTGAATTAGGTCAAGAAACCCTAATTCCTGATTTCTGATGTATGCATCCCCTGAGGCAAAATTGACTTGATGAATGGGTCCATGAGGTTCCATGGAGTATACTAGGTTGTGTTTTGGATCATTGGCTTGTGCCCAGATGAAGATTTTCCATCTGGAGGCCCTGGTCGACCAAAACCCTGATTTGGTGACACTATCGATCTTGAGGCTTGATCCACCTAGAAGGGAGCAGCTTCGTACTTAATCCTTAGAGTGGGAGTCCTTTTTGATCCTTTGTGGATGTTTGACAGGTTAGACAAGTTGAAGATCATGTCATTCCTTGATTGATCCTTTGTCTAAGGCTCTGAGAGGGCTTGAAACCCTAATTTTGATTGTAGTAAATGCTCAACAACCCTTGAGGCATTTGATGAGGCATGATGGTTCATCCACATTGTGATGATGATTTGCACAATGATGGGAAATCTTAGTGGTCAAAATTTGGGGTATGACAGATGCCCCTATTTAATCTTCTTGGACCCGAAGGTGTGAATGACGAAGGTATTCGGGCATTCGAGGTGCAAGAGGATTAAATATCGGAATACCCGAAATTTTGATGGTGGTTATGAATGGTAGCTTGCGCATTCATCTTCTTTTGCTAAGCAATGATGCTTAGAAAAGGTAAACTTCCCCTCGATCCTGGTCTTCAGCCAAGGAACTGGTCTCAGTTGCCAAAACAAACTTCCCCTCGATCCTGGTTTCCTACCAAGGAATTGGTCTCAGTTGCTGAAATAAACTTCCCCTCGATCCTGGTTTCCTACCAAGGAACTGGTCTTAGTTGCTTATGTAAACTTCCCCTCGATCCTGGTTTCCTACCAAGGAACTGGTCTCAGTTGCTTATGTAAACTTCCCCTCGATCCTGGTTTCCTACCAAGGAACTGGTCTTAGTTTCTTTTGTCAATAAACTTTATTGACAAGGGATGCTATTTGTAGCGGTTTTCCTCAAACTTCTCGCCGAATTTTCCTGGGGAGATGCCATTTGATGGGAAAACTTTGATGTCAGACTCGCTGGGGAACCCAGTCGTCTGAGTTGTAGAGGTGTACAAACTTCTCTATTGGAGACGCCATTTGTTTCTACTGGGGGGAAAGCAAGTCTCTTGGGAGACTGTTGTCGCTTGGGATCTTACATCATACTTTTCTCGGGATTTTCCCAGAGAAATGCCATATGATGGGGTCCAATTTTGAGGTGCCGATGACTTTTTCACTAGCGGTCTTTTCGGATAATGGCAGCTGTACTGCCAAATCTCTGCTTAGGAGGCTTTCTCTGTGGATTTTCCTTAGTCCGGGAAAGCAAGGATATCATCTTCAATGGCGAAGAGTGATGCTGACTGAAGGTTCCTCTGGTCTTTCAGAGGTTCAAGTTATCAAAGTAGTCGAGGAGCCAACTTCAATCCAGAAATAAAACTGGAGGAGAGAGAATGTTCAGACGTAATACTTCCTGACGAGGAAAGGGATGACAACTCAATTGAGAGGACTTTTATCACTAGGGGACAAGACTGACTAGAGTGATAGTGATGCAATATGACTGTGAATGAAAACCAATAATGCATGATGTATGTATGTTTATGCTGACAAAACTGACGCGACATACAAACTAAAAGATGAACATGACTGGATACTCGGCCATCGCGGGGCGAAGTACCGTTGGTCCAAAAGTAGCAATTCTACCTTGCTTAGGAGAAGTAGTCCTCGCGGGGAATACCGATGATCGGGCTTAGGAGATAAGAACTCGGCCGAGGGGTGTCAGATGAAACAAGGTCTCTGACACAGTCGATCCCTTCATTCAGGCGTACTGGGTTAGAAGGAGTACTTTGATTCTGCACTTTGAAGTTCGCTTACTTCTGGAGAAGCGACCGATGTTCTTCTGATGTTCAACAGTCAAAAGAAATTGTCGTCTTTAATTTAAAAGCAGAAAAAGTTTTAACAAGTAAATTCATTTTTGTTTTATTTCAAGAGTCGTTAGTCATGTTAACAACGTCGTTCTGTAAAGCTAAAACAAATAAGAACTGCAAACAAAAGCACAAGGGCTCAAATTTTATTGATAGGATGGAGATCAGCCAAACGCGTGATTCCAAAGAGTATATACAAAGTTTGAAAATGGTAATTTACAGGAAAAAGGGCTACGTTGAAACATAACGACCGTTCAAGGCGCATTATGTTGATCCTAGGTATGTCATTCCATTGACCTACACTAATCATAGAAGAGATAGTGGCAAATTCATCAGCCATGTGATTCTCATCACGAGGGATGTGATGAAACTCAACTCTGTCGAAGAAAGGCATCAACCTTCTTGCATAATCTCTGTAAGGAATCAATCCTGATTGGTATGTGTTCCAATCTCCTTTTATCTGATTGATAACCAGGGCTGAGTCGCCATATACGTCCAAGTTTTGATCCTTAAATCAATCGCTTCCTCGAGACCCATAATACAAGCTTCGTATTCGGCCTCGTTGTTCGTACACTTGAACGTAAGTCGAGCGGTGAAAGGAATGTGGGTACCCTGAGGGGTAACAATGATTGCCCCAATTCCATTTCCATAATAATTAACTGCTCCGTCAAAGATAAGTCCCCATTGGGAACCTGGTTCTGGCCCTGCACTGGGTAGCGGTTCATCGCAGTCTTTCATCTTTAGATACATGACATCTTCGTCTGGGAAGTCAAACCCGATTGATTCTTGATCGTCAATCAGTTGATGATCCAAATGATCAGCTAAAATACTTCCCTTAACGGCTTTTTGAGCATGGTACTCTATGTCATATTCTGATAACAGCATCTGCCAACGGGCAATTCTTCCCGTGAGAGCAGGCTTTTCGAAGACGTACTTGATTGGATCCATTTCGGAGACCAACCAAGTAGTATGACGAATCATGTATTGGCGAAGACGTTTGGCTGCCCAAGCCAAAGCACAGCAAGTTTTCTCAAGCATTGTGTACCGAGTTTCACAGTCGGTGAATTTCTTGCTTAGATAGTAAATGGCAGACTCTTTCCGTTTAGTTTCGTCTTGTTGGCCAAGTACACATCCCATTGAGTCCTCTAGAACTGTGAGGTAAATTATCAGTGGTCTTCCTTCCACTGGAGGTGATAGAATCGGAGGATTCAACAGATATTCCTTGATACTGTCGAAGGCGGTTTGGCAGTCTTCTGACCAAACGCAATCCTGGTTTTTTTTGAGTAATTTGAAAATCGGCGTACATGTGGCGGTCATAAGGAATATGAATCTGGAGATGTAGTTCAAACGTCCCAGGAATCCTCTGACTTGTTTTTCAGTTTTCGGAGAAGGCATTTCTTGAATGGCCTTGACCTTGTCAGGATCAACTTCAATCCCTTTCTGGCTGACGATGAACCCTAAGAGTTTCCCTGAACAGACACCGAAGGTGCACTTGTTGGGATTCAACCGGAGCTTGAATTTTCTTAGACATTCGAGTAATTTTGACAGATTTTCCACGTGCTCACTCTCTGTTTTTGATTTTGCAATCATATCATCGACATATACCTCGATTTCCTTATGTATCATGTCATGAAACAGAGTAGTCATGGCCCTTTGATAGGTTGCCCCGACGTTCTTCAAACCGAACGGCATTACCTTGTAACAAAAGGTGCCCCATGGGGTAATGAACGAAGTTTTCTCCATGTCTTTCGGCGCCATTTTGATCTGGTTATAGCCCGAGAATCCATCCATGAAGGAGAAGACTTTGAACTTTGCTGTACTGTCTACCAGCATGTCAATGTGTGGTAAAGGAAAGTCGTCCTTTGGACTTGCCTTGTTCAGATCTCGGTAGTTGACACACATTCTGACCTTTCCGTCTTTTTTGGGAACGGGTACGATATTGGCTAACCATTGAGGATATTCTGATGTGGCGAGGAAACCCGCATCAATCTGTTTCTGTACCTCCTCCTTGATTTTGATGGCCATGTCCGGGTGAGTGCGTCTCAACCTTTGCTTTACTGGCGGACATTCCGATATCAACGGTAAGTGATGTTCCACGATGCTGGTATCCAACCCTGGCATATCCTGATAGGACCAAGCGAATACATCGGGAAATTTTTGGAGAAGCTTTATCAAACCCTCTCTGGCAGTTGGACTAAGCAGTGCCCCAATCCTGATTTCTTTTCTCTCTTGCTCTGAACCCAAGTTTACCATTTCCAACGGCTCTTTGTGAGGTTCAATGGACCTTTCCTCTTGTCTGAGTAGTCGAGAGATCTCTTCTGGAATTTTGTCGTCATTTTCTTCTTCAGCCTCAAATACCGGGAACTTAAAGTTGGGAGAAGGCATCGGATCGTATGTTTCAACGGGGTTTAAAACAAGCAATATGCATGACGTGATGATTCGTGTTTAGAAGAGATAGAGAAAAATGCAAGTGTGTGCAGTGTATTTATTTTACTGCTTATTTTTATTTGAATTGTTTTTTAAGATTACCATTTTCTGAAAAAGCAAAAAGAGAAAACAGCAATTAATGTGGAAATTACAGAACGACGTTATTTTATTAATGAACAAGTCGATCCTTGAAACTACAGCCCTATAAAACAAAACTTTGTCGCTTCGGGCAAAGCGAAGAGGGAAATTTACAGAAAGCGAGCCCTATCAAAACATCCGTTTCACCTGGGCAGGGTGAAAGGTTAAAGATGGCAATTACTTTGACTGGTGAACGACCTTCGGAACATCGACAGTAACCCATTGGCGGCGAACTCCTCGGTGAATCACAAAGTCTGGCACCTTCCTTGATTTGTCTTTAGAAATGACGCTGATTTCTGGTGGAGCAGGATCATTGGAATCTGTTTCCCAGGCAGAGTTGTCGTAGGAGAATTCCTCTGTTGCATTTTGCATAACATTTGTGCTCTCAGCTGTATCTCCCCATCTAGTTGGCAGGATGTCTTCGAGCCTGATACGAGAGCTTCCGGGAGCGGTGTACTTGACCATATAGTCGTATTTTCCACTCGGTTGTCCCAAGGTGTCCCACACTTCTTTTGAACTGGAGGAGTCATTTCCCTCGATGACGTTAACCTCGGGAAAAGCATAGTTGATGAATTCAAGTCCTGCAAACGTTGCAAATTCATCTTCATGTTGAGTAGTTTCTGAATGACCTGAGTGTTGCTCCCATGACATGGTGGGGACACAGGTATTCCGTTCAATGACGGTCAGCTGATTTCCATTGTTCGGCTGACTCTCTTGTCCCAAATTTCCTGGGTAAGGCTGCCACATTGGCAGGCCATCCATTGGGCCATAGTAGTTGTGGTCAAAGTTGTCTTTCATCAGAGTGTCCTCCTCTAATGAATTTGGCGGAGCACGGCATCCTTCCGGATCACAATCTCCGTATATCATTTCGACATCTGACCTTGGTATAAATCTCGAACTCTGTGCGGGATAGCAAAAAGGCATAGGCACCTCCTCCTGAGACACATAACCGTCCTTGTTAAGATAGGACTTCCATTCTTCATCTGTGTCAGAGGGATCTTCCTCATTGATAGCATGAACCGCTTGAGACACTGGGTGAAGGAAACCTCCACTGTGGAAGAAATTTTGAAGGGGATGAAGACTTTCATCGCTAGCAGCTGTCTGGGTACAGGTTGCAGAAAAACCAAGACCCTTCTTTGTTTTATTGTCAGTAGGAATGACAAGCTGTCCCCATCCTGTTGTATCGGTACTCTCGACCGCTTTGATAGCATCGTTGTATGAGGAAATCGAGGTTCCTCCTTTGAAATGATTGTCCTTGCTCACCGACAGTGCTTGGAACTGAGTTCCAATAACCTCCTCGGGTTCTATACCAGTAGATGATGACAAGTTACTCACGAGCAAGGCTTGTTCCCCACAAACCATGACAAGTTGATCGTTCTTGACGAACTTTAGCTTTTGGTGGAGGGTCGAAGTGACCGCTCCAGCCTGATGTATCCAAGGTCTTCCTAATAAACAACTGTACGTTGCCCGGATGTCCATGACCTGGAAAGTGTGAGGACTGATAGTTATGGGAAGATCAACTTCGCCGATAACAGTTTTTCTGGATCCGTAGAATGCTTTGACGACGACCTCGCTGATTCTCATCGGAGGTCCTTTGAATGATAATTGCATCAAACTGGACTTCGGCATAACATTCAGGGTTGACCCTGTGTCTACCAGTACGCTGGCTAAAGCATCATCCTGGCAGTTAACTGTGATATTGAGCACCATGTTATGACGGCGACCCTCTTCGGGTAATTCCTCATCACTAAATCCCAAATTATTGCAGGAAGTGATGTTAGAGACAATGCTATCGAGCTGTCTGATTGTTACATCCTGTTCCACAAAGGCTTGCTCCAAGACTTTCTGTAGAGCCTCCCTATGCACTTCTGAACTGAGTAACAGTGATAACACAGAGATCTTTGAAGGAGTCTGTAACAGCTGATCCACAATGTTATATTCACTCCTTTGGATGAGCTTCAGCATCTCATCATTATTTTTTGAAAGGTCGGGATCACTGGATTGACCGACTGGTGGATCGGGAGCTTCTGTCTGAAGTTCCTTTTCTTTGTTAAGTTCTCCAACTCCTCGGTTGAAGATTCGACCGCTCCGTGTTACACGACTGATGTCTGCAATATTCACGAAGGAGGGTAATGGAATTTCCTTTCCATTTTCAACTGTCGTTGCACCGTATTTGTAAGGGATCGCCTTAGCTGATTCATACGGTAATGGTCCCGACAGATAGATGACTATGGGAACCTTCTGATTTTTCTGACCATCATAAGTAATCTCGATCCGTTCCCGGTTGGGAACTTAAGATTCGTCAAGTAGAGGGATAATGGTAAAAACATCCCTGGTCCTGTGATGACCAGAGATCGTGACAACATCCTCAACTTGCTCGGCAAGGTAGTTCGGCGTCCAGTTGATGAGTCCAGAACCCGGATATGGACAAATTTCTCCACGATCGACCTGACCCTAAAGAGCTGCTCTCACAAAGTAACACCCTTGGTTACTTTCCGAACAGACACCGCAACGTTCATAGTTGTGTGGTGGCACCTGGCCACGTCCACTTTGAATACAATGTAATCTTACTAGGTTAGCTTCCACTGATCGGACATCCTGACTTTGACGCCGAGTGAGGTTTCTATTACTGATACTAATCTACTGAGTATCTTCATCCATATAGATTGGCATCCACCAGTGATTTAACAAGTGCTGAAGTGCCTCCTGGACAAGGGTACAACCTCGATCGTTTTCGCAGCCCGCTTTACAGCTTTGATAGTCATGTGATATTAAGAATCCGAGTCGTACCTGCTCAGCATGTAACTCTACCAGGTTGGTATTCATCACGCGGATATCGAAGATCTGAACCATGTTGATTTGATAGGAGTTCCTATCATGGTAGTCTTGGATCCATCCAAGACCCATTTGACGCTGGAGGGCCTCTTGTATGAAAGAGCATCCCTGTTTGTTTACCGAGCAAGTCAGACAGGAACTGTAATTGTGCCACGGCAGATTATGATACTGGCTTTGCCTTGAGTGCATTGCCACCAAGTTGACATTCATCGCACGGATGTTGTGGTTCTGAATGATGTTAGAGTTTGTGTAGACCATGTTAACTCCACGAACTCGGTGCTCCTGGATCCATCCGAGATCCATCTGTTCCTGTAGAGCTGCTTGTACTACAGAACATCCTTGGTTGTCTTTAGAGCAGATATCACACCGGTGATAGTTATGAGGTGGCACATGGCCATATCCGCTCTGTCTATAATGCATCTTGACCAGATTGGTTTTCAACAAGAGTACATCGTGAATTTGATAGACATCGTTAGTCTCTTTCTCAATCAGATTGACGGCAGCTTTCTCGTGTTGAGGAAGCGGGTTCGTAAGAACATTAGGATTCGTATCCTTGAAGGATAAGACCCCGCTCCTAACAAGTTTTTGCACGTCGGACTTGAAATTGAGACAAGTCTCTATGTTATGCCCTGGTCCTCCTTGATGATAAGGGCAAGTTTGATCCACCTTAAACCAAAAAGGCAGATTTTCCGGCACTGTAAGAGGAGACTTAGTCTGAATGTGCCCCTTAGCCAGTAGTAATGGAAACAGTTCTGCGTACGTCACGGGTATAGGATCAAATCCTGGTGGCCGTGTTGTACGGTTGTTGTTATATGGAGGACGAGCCTGCTGAAGAGGCTGTTGTGTCCTTTGTTGGTCAGGTTGGCTCTGCGCAACCTGAGGTTGATACGTAGGAATAGACACAGGGTTGATAGCAGGAGTCACAGCTGCTACCGGTTGATAACGTCGTCTTTGCTTTTCGAGAGAGATATTCCCAATATCTTGCTCTTTTTTCTTAGGGAGAGCACTACCGTATTTTTTAGTACCGCTCGTCGATCCAGTGTCTTTTACCAAACGTCCTTCTCGGACGGCTTCCTCAAGACGTACGCCCATGCCGACCATTTCAGTGAAGTCACTGGGCGCACTGGCAACCATTCGGTCATAGTAAAATGAGCTTAAGGTCTTTAAGAAAATCTTTGTCATCTCTTTTTCCTCAAGAGGTGGACAAATTTGAGCGGCAATTTCACGCCACCTTTGAGCATACTCCTTAAAGGTTTCCTTGTCCTTTTGCGACATCGATCTGAGTTGATCTCTGTCGGGTGCCATGTCCAAATTGTATTTGTATTATTGGATGAAGGCAGTGCCAAGATCTCTGAATGTGCTGATCGTGGCACGGTTTAAACCCATGTACCATTTGAGTGCAGCACCGGTTAAACTATCCTAAAAGTAGTGAATCAGTAGGTCCTGATTCTTCGTCTGAGCTGACATCCGCCGAGCGTACATCACCGATGGCTTTGAGGGAAAGAGTTACCCTTGTACTTTTCAAAGTCGGGCACTTGAAATTTGTGCGGGACTTTCACATTTGGGACCAAGCAGAGATCTGAGGCGTCCTTTCCAAATAGATCCTGACCGCGAATGGCTTGCAGCTCCTTCTGCATTTCCAAGAACTGTTCCTGGAATTCATCCATTCTATCGAACATAGTTTCCTTCTTACCAGAAGGTGTTGGCGGAATCTGTCCTTTCGGGACAGTGTGCACCACAGGGGGTGGTACCGTAACTACGGCAGTGAGTCTTGGCGTCTCCCGAAGTTTGTAACCTTCAGGAGTCTTCAGTATGCCCCTGGCATCTTCGCTTTCCCGAAGTTTGTAACATTCAGGCCCAGCAGGTTCTATTGTGATTCCCTGATCTTCAGTGATCGGCGGAACATATCCTTCCGGGATATAGTTAACAGGCATTCCCCAAGGACGATCTTTTGGCATCTGATACCTAGGATCGTACTTCTCCACTATGGGGGTTGAGGTGATCTCTGAGATCACAGTCCTTTGTAACTGAGCTTCTGCCATGGCTTGCATGTCGTTACGAAGCTTTCTCATATCCTCTCTTAGAGTGTCGATCTCTTCCTTCAACTCTCTGTTTTCTTCCTCAAGATCATCCATCTTTTTCTGACGACTGGCCCGAGTATTGTACGAATGAGACAGTTTGACTCTAGAGTCGAGACACAAACGTGAGATTCGTAGGGAAGAAAAATACGCGATGTGAGAATGATGAATGCAATGATTATATTAATTGTTTTTTGGTTTAATCAAAATAAACTTTGACAATTAGATTGCAAATATCAAACAGTGGGGAAACCCCTTTTTATTGAAATTCAAAGGATTACAGAAATGGAAATACAGTAGATTACAAAGTGCAGAAACAGAAACCTAAACTAATGGGTCCCAAGTCCTCTCTGAAGAGAAATCGGGTGCTGATTTTGGTATCTTCCTTTTCTTTGACCGGGGCTCTTGGGCCGTTGTCGGGTTGTCATTCCTTTGCCAAGTGAAAGGAGTGAGCAAATTCCTTTGGTCATCCTGATTATCTACAGCATGTTGCTCCAAAATTTCAATCAGAGCATCTTTTTCTTTCAGTAATTGCTGTATTTTGATGCACTCTACGTCGAGGGTGCGATACTTGTTCTTCCAAGACCTTCTCTCCCGTTGAACTTTGTTGAGAGTAACCTGAAGCTTTTCAGTCTCAGTCATGAAGTACATGACAGATTCCCTCGGCGGAAGAATTCCGCAACGAGGATATGGCATTTTTAGCTTGAGAGCTCTAGTTTGTGCCTAATGGAGATAAGGCTCCACCGAAACACAGTTCGGTTTTCCTAGAGACTCTCGTCCTTTCTTATGAACCTGTTTCCGAGCATGCACTATTTCCCTCTTTAGTGCTCTGTCATTTTCTCCTTCCTTGAAGAAAAGACCTTCCAGATGAACACCCAGTGGGATGTGTCTCATCGGGTATCCAAATTGACGGCGAACCAATACCGGATGGTAGTTGATTCCTCCTTTAGTTCCTATGAGGGGTACGTTGGGAAAGCTTCCACAACGATCAATGATCCTGATTCCATCATAAATCCTATTACACCAATCTATATCAGAGTTGGTAAGAGACATGATCTTCTGCGACCAACGTAAGGCACTCTTACAATCCCAAAAAGCAGCAGACTTGGGAAAGTGAGAGATAAACCATTTGTAAAGCAAAGGTACACAGCCTGTGATCTCCCATCCGCTGTATAAATTTCCCAAGTGTACAGAATGATACGCATCTGCGAGCAAAGTCGGCACAGGATTTCCAATGAGAAAAACCTTAATGGAGTTAATATCGACGAAGTTATTAATGTTGGGAAACAAAAATAACCCGTAGGTGAGCAAGACAAAGATGCTTTCAAAAGCAGTCACGTTTCCGATACTGGCGAAGTACAGGGCTTTCTTTGTCAAGAACTGGGCTGGCAAACCTTGGATGCCACCCTTAGTAGTTAGGTGAGTCCTGACCTCAGACTCGCCCAAATGAATTGCTCTCGCAATGGTCTAATTCTTTGGAATTTCTTCCAGTCCAAAAAATGGAGCTCGATCAGTGATATGTAAATCAATCAGGTGAGAATACTCCTCCAGCGTTGGTGCGAGCTGGTAATCTGGGAATGTGAAACAGTGATAAACTGGATCATAAAACTGAATGAGCGCATCCATGATTCCCTCAATCACATGCACTCTTAATAGTGGTAGCAAACCTCCGTGCTTGGCTCTGAAAGCCTCTGGGTTAGTGATGATCCTCGCTAACCTTCTCAAATCCTCTAGTTTTGGAACCTTGAAGGTATACTGGTGAGTTCTCCTTCTACCGAAATCCTAGTGCAATCCTTTTCTCTGATATTTGCAATCACAGACTTAGTTTAATTTGAAAAACAGAGAGACTAGAAGAGAAGATTATTTGAATGTTTTAATATTTTATTAAATGAATGCATGAATGCAGCACACAAAAACATAGAAAAAACATGGGGTCAAAGGGTCGTTGTCATGAAGTCAAGGCTCTACCCATCCCCAAAGGTTTATACTAGGGTGATTTTTGTACCTGTACTCATTATCATCAGCTCCTCCCAGGAAAGCAAAACAACAAGCGGATCGCCAGCGAGTTGTAGTGTAATCTTAGAGTAAGTGCCATTCAAAGAGAATAGATCACCAGCCTCAAATAAGGGTAGTATCACGTAACAACTATTTCCGATAGTTTCCGCACTACGAAAGGGTTTGGCTCCTCAGTTCCTCAGACTTAACAATCGGCCCATTGTCTAGGTGAGAGAATGGGTTGCATTGGTCAGCCTCCACTGAGGTTGATGGTCGACCCCGTCGCCATCACTTATCTTAAGTGTATACTCAATCTTTCCACATACGGCATCACCCGCATTCCCATTAGCAGAAAAATAAACACGTATAGCAATTAGGGAAAGCAGTATATATATTTGTCCTAAACATCCTAGACCTTTAAAGCTATGAATCCTAAGTTCCTGACAGAAAATGGGTTCCCCGGCGGAAGCCCCACTCTGTGGTATTCACACAAGTGAAGAGAAGGAAGAAAGAAAACATAGACGAATTGGCCCCACGGTGGGCGCCATTTTTCTGTAGCGAGCGATTTTGGATGCGGTTCTTAAGCGCTGGTCGCTCTCTACGGTTGAGCTTAAAACTACAGGTCGATTCATTTTTTATCCTATTAAAGCTGATGAAGGAAGGGAAATAGATGTCTCCAATTAACCCTGCTTTGCATACTGAGTTTAAACAACGGTCTGTTAGGTTAAGAATGCTATCAATGTGGGGGGCCTTTGTACTGGTTATTTGTATTTTCGCCAATACGGTTTTCTTTCTTTCTAGGACTTTCTAGCGGGGAACAAGGGTTAGGATGTTAGGACTGATGCTTTTTGAATTACTTCTTTTGATTGATGGAGATATGGGATTTGGGTTTTTTGTTGAGTGTGCTCGCTAAGATTTTTCTTTCAATCTTATGCCTACGTATTCCCGTTTACCGAAATAGGGAAATCAGAGCGTTCGTAGTTCCTCCTATTCTATGGGAGGAAATGGTTGTTTTGGTGTCTTGTTCAAAGCCCAAGACATGAAGCGAAAAGGTGGTTTGTATCTTGTTCAAAGCCCAAGATGTGAAGCTAAAAGGTGGTTTGACCTTAGAGAGAATTTGTCATCTCTAAAGAGGGGTTTGTCTGTTACGACTGTTTTATAAAGGAGAATTACTTTAACCGAGATTTGTGAATCCGGCAATGCCATAATTTCCTTTATAGGGGATTTTAACCTGAAGGAGAAGACTTTAACTCAGTGTAGAGCAATGCTATCTTTCCTTAGGAATTTCTCATGCTAAAAGAGGGACAGTGGCATAGATGTAGATGATCCAGAGGCTTGCCGCTTACAGCGATTAGATGAAGAGGAAGGAGTTGTTGATGTTTGTGTACTGCGAACAAGGCACAACTTTGATGCTAAAAGGTTAATTAGATTAACCAGTGGTTTTCTTATACAAAGCCTAAGAGGAGGCTATTATGTGTCTCGTACAAAGCCCGAGAGAGAGGCTAAAAGATTTTGACTCAACGATGGAATCTTTTGGTATCTTGTATAAAGCCCGAGATGGAGTCTATCTGACTCAACAAGAGTTTTTGTATCTCGTACAAAGCCCGAGATGGAGGCTAAAGTTTGTTTGGCTCAATAAGAACCTTTTTGTATCTCGTATAAAGCCCGAGATGGAGGCGGAAGGGGGATTGACTCAACGAGGGAGTCTCTTATGTGTCTCGTACAAAGCCCGAGAGAGAGGCTAAACGTTGTTTGACTCCGCTGGGGAGAATCATTGTACAAAGCCCAAGAGGAGGCTAACTTCACCGGAGAATGATCATTATACAAAGCCTAAGAGGAGGCTATAGTAACTGTTTTAGTTAAGTGATAGGTCCAATATACTGATTTTAAAGAGAAAATCAGTTCTTATATGAGCAACACTGTACTCATGGATTTTGATTCAAGGATCCGGGTTATTCCTGTTCTTTAAGGAAGCGGGAAATCCAAAGGGTATTGAGACGGATTTGTTTCCGCCTTTCTTCTTTGTGCTGGCTAGTTTGGATAGCACGTCTGCTCGCATGTTATGTTCGCGGGGAACATGTTTCACTTCCACTGTTGTGAACTTCGCCATCTCCTTCTTGACCAGGGCCAAGTATTCGGTCAGGTTGTAGTTTTTGGCCTGGTATTCTCCCCGGACCTGGAGGGCCACGAGTTGTGAATCTGTGCAAATGACGAACTCTTCTGCGCCCAGGTCCTCGGCCAGGCGTAGCCCAGCGAGGAAGGCTTCGTATTCAGCCTGGTTGTTGGAGGTTGGGAAGGACAGGGTGAGTGATACTTCAACGATGATTCCTTTGTTGCTTTCCAGTATGATGCACGCGCCGCTCCCTGCCGAGTTTGAGGCACCGTTAACAAAAATGGTCCATTTGCGCGCTTCACTCGTGGGGGAGTCTGCGAACGTCATTTCCGCGATGAAGTCGGCCAGAGCTTGGGCCTTGAGGGCTTTCCTGCTTTTGTATCGGATGTCAAATTCGGACAGTTCCAACGGCCATTTGAGCATTTGGCCGGCCATATCTGGTCGTCAAAGCAGCTGCTTTATGGGTTGATTTGTTCGAATCACGATCGTGTGAGCCAGGAAGTAGTGTCTTAATCTTCTGGCTGCGTTGATGAGGGCTGGTGCCACTTTCTCTATCTGTTGATATCTTAACTCTGGTCCTTGCAGCGTTTTGCTCGTGAAATATATGGGTTTCTGCCCGTCAGGTGTCTCGTGGATGAGAGCGGCGCTCACTGCTTCGATTGCTACGGCGAGGTACAGGTACAACGTTTCGCCATTGTCCGAGCGAGAGAGGACCGGTGGCTCCAAGAGTGCTCGTTTCAGATGGTGAAGGGCCTTGTCACACTTGTCGATCCATTCGAATGCTGCCTCTTTTCGGAGGAGTTTGAAGAATGGTAAGGCGTGCTGGACGGAATTGGCCACGAAGCGAGATAGTGACGCGAGCATCCCGTTGAGGGACTGGATGGATTTCTTGGACTTAGGCGTAGGAAACTCGGAGAATGCTCGACACTTATCGGGATTGGCCTCGATTCCTCGTTCTGTTAAGTAGAAGCCGAGGAACTTGCCTGCTCGGACACCGAACGTGCACTTCTCTGGGTTAAAACGCATTTTGTATTTCCTGGCCTGTTCGAAGACCTTTCTCAAATGGGCGGTATGATCGGTTTCCTCGTGGGATTTCACGATCATGTCGTCCATGTAGACTTCGAGCATGTCACATATTTCTCCCCTGAATACTTTGTTCATCATTCGTTGGTAGGTTGCCCTGACGTTTTTCAAGCCGAAGGGCATTACGTTATAGTAATAGTTGCCCGATTCAGTCATGAAGGCCATGTATTTTTTGTCGGCCATTGCCATTGGAATTTGATTATAGCCCAAGTAGGCGTCCAAGAACGATAAAAGTTTAAAACCGGCAGAATTATCAACAAGTTTATAAATATTGGGGAGGGGGTAGGCATCCTTCGGGCATGCCTGGTTGAGATCGGTGTAATCAATGCATATGCGCCATTTTCCATTAGATTTTTTAACTGGTACAATGTTGGACAGCCAAGTGGTGCACTTGGCCTCTAAAATAAATTTGGCCTCGAGGAGGTCCTTTACAGCTTTTTCAGCAGCCTCCCTTTTCTCCGGAGACTGCTTTCTCCTACGTTGTACTACGGCCTTGACGGCCAAGTCAATTGTCAGCTGGTGGTAGGCGACGGACGGATCCAAGCCGGGCATTTCGGCGGCGCTCCATGCGAAGAGGTCGGCATTCTCACGGAGGCATGCTTCGAGCTGTTTTCTCGCGATGTCGGGCAGGTCTGCTCCAATATTCACTCCCCGCTGAGGGTCGTCACCGAACAGAACGATCTCGAAGTTGCCATCCGGGATTGGGCGCATCGGATGGGAGCTGTTGTTGGACGATGTGGACGGGTTGGCTGAAGCTGCTCGTTCCTCCTGCTGGTCTTCTTCTTGGAAACGACTGTCGAGTTCGATGGAGTCGACATGGGGAAGAGGCTTGGCTTCCTCGGAGCTGCTTGGCAACGCTGGCTTGCCCGACGCTTTTGGCTTGGATGCGATGGCGTTGAGCCCCTTTGTAGCTGCCTCGAAACTAGAGGTGGCAATTGAATCCATTAACACAAAATCCATCGAATTCATCCATCAAAAAATCCATCCAATCCATCCACCACATAAAAAGTAAATTAATGGATTGGATTAAATCCATCCATTTATATGCACAGATTGGTTCAATCCATCCAACATATTTTAAGGATCCAATGGATTATTTTTATTTCCGTTAGATTTATTTTTCAAAAAATAATTAAAAATGGATTTTTTTTTAAAAAAGAATTTATTTTTTTCCAAAAAAGAAACAAATTTTTTCCGAAAAAAAACTGACTTTTTTTCCAAAAAATAAAAACTGACTTTTATTACGAAAAAAAAACCGACTTTTTTTTTTCCGAAAAAAAACTGACTTTTTTTTTTCGAAAAAAAATTCGACTTTTTTTTCCCGAAAAAAAACTGTTTTTTTTCGAAAAAAAACTGCTTTTTTTTGTCCGAAAAAAACTGACTTTTTATTTCGAAAAAAAACCGAATTTTATTCCAAAAAAAAAACTGCTTTTTTTTTCCCAAAAAAAACAGATTTTTTTTTTTCCGAAAAAAAAACCGATTTTTTTCCCGAAAAAAACCGATTTTTTTTCCAAAAAAAAACCAATTATTTTTTTCCGAAAAAAAAACAGACTTTTTTTTTCAAAAAAAAATCAATTTTTTTTTCTGAAAAAAAAATTGACTTTTTTTTTCCGAAAAAAAACCGACTTTTTTTCCCGAAAAAAACTGCTTTTTTTTCGAAAAAAACTGTTTTTTTGTCCGAAAAAAAACTTACTTTTTTCCAAAAAAAACCGATTTTTTTTCCGAAAAAAGCTGAATTTTTTTTACAAAAAAAAAACTGACTTTTTTTTCAGAAAAAAAAAAACCGACATTTTTTTTCCAAAAAAAATCGATTTTTTTTTAAATAAAAAAAAATTGGATGGATGGTTATCCATCCATTAAAAATATGTTAATGGATGGATTTGATGGATTTTATTTTTAACGGATGGATTGGATTGAATAATTTTAAGAAACTTTTAGTGGATTGTTAATGGATTAATGGATTGTTTTGATCCATCCATTAACAATCCAATCCATATCCATCCAATCCATCCATTTTGCCACCCCTACTTGAAACATCATCGTGCAACTTCGATGTCGCCGTGGAGGGTGGCGACTATCCCTTTTGAAGTGTAATACTTCATCTTTAGGTGGACTGTTGAAGGCACCGCTACCAACTCGGCTAGAGTTGGTCTTCCGAAAATGCACTGGTAGAGCGACGGGCAGTCGATCACCAGAAATTGTACCTTGAAGGATCTGGCCGTCTCAGCTGATCTGAAGGTTACGATTAGTTCGACGTAGCCCCATGGCTTGGTCACTGATCCGATGAATCCCTGTAAATCAGACCCTACATAGGGGGTAAGGTGTGATTCGTCCAGCTGAAGTGTTGAAAACAGCTGGGAGTACATGATGTCGACCGAGCTGCCCTGGTCGACGAGGATTCTGCGAACGTCGAAGTTCGTCATTCGGGCTCAGACGAGCAAAGGAATGCTCGAGTTCGGGGATCCCCGAGGAGCTCTTCCCGGTAGAAGGAGATGGGGACGGAGCCCTTATGGGCCTGATCAAGCGTGGTCACTTTATTAGAGCTTGTGTTGATCAGATGCTCGAATTTTCGTTTCACAGAGCCCACAATGACTTTGTTGAAGCCCTTGCCAGAGATGACCATGGCGGAGGGAAATGTCTCCCACGAGGTGTGGGCCGCGAAATAAGCAGGGGCGCTGGGCCCGTCCGGGACGTAGAAGTCCTCAGGTCGCGATATGGACATAGCGACCTGTATGTTGGCGTCTTCCGAGGAGGGCATTTCCTCCTCTATCTTCTTGGACTCCTGTGCGTCCTGCCGAGGAGTGTCCTTCTTCTTCGCGAACTGTTTCAGGTGGCCGTCCCTGATCAGTATCTCAATGGCATCCTTCAGATGGATGCAGTCCTCTGTAGTGTGGCCGTGAATCTTATGGAAATGGAAGTATTTCAATTTGTCCACGTTTGTTCTGGCCAGCAGTTGCTTGGGGAAGCGGACCCCTGCCTGCTTGAACTCCGAATTGGCACATTCGGACAATATTTTCTCCCTCGAGACGGTCAGGAGGTGTAGTCATGGAAACGCTCAGAGGGTCCCTTGCTATCACGGGAGTCCCGTGGACGGTCCTCGCGCCTCCGTTCACCCCGACGAGATGTCGAGGCTTCCTCTCCTCTAGAGACCCGAGCGTTTTCCTGATGGCGTGATGCTCGGACGTTACTGGCTGCAACCTTCTCTTCGTACTGAATGTGTGATTGGGCTTTGAGGAGAAGGGCGTCTAAGTTCCTCGGTGGTGCGAGGCCAATGGCTTTAGAAAACTCGGAGCCCGGGCTCGGAGCCCTTGCTCGAGCAGAAACTTCTTCATTTCATCCGTTGTAAGGACCTGTACTGCTTCCTTGTTGAACCTCTCGATGTATGCGCAGAGAGGCTCGTCTTTTCCTTGGATTATGGCCCCAAGGGAGGTCTCGGTCTTGGGGTGACGGTGAGATGCTGTGAAATGCCGCGAGAACATCCTGCCCAGTTGTCTCCACGAGGTAATGGACTCCTCGGGCAGCTGCTTGTACCATGTCATCGCTCCCTTTCGGAGCGTGGTTGGAAATAGTCGGCATTTGATGGCACCCCGTACGCCACGGTAGTCCAATAGCGCATCGATGTTCTCGATGTTCTCGTCGGGGTCAGTGGTCCCGTCGTACATGCCTAGTGACGGGGGCTTCTCCAGGCCTTTAGGGAGACGGGTAGCCAAGATCTCCTGGGACAACGGGTCGTGAGGCTCGTCGGCACTGCTAAAACTGGTGAACGATGGGGACCGAAGGGGACGCTCATGGCGGCGGTTCCTCCGGTGAGAAGGAAAGCGGTTCCTTCGAGGAGAAGGTGAGTGGTTCCTTCGGGGAGTAGGCGAACGGTTCCTTCGGGGGGAAGGTGAACAGGCCCAGCCTTTAGATTTGACCGGGGGAGATTGCTCGTTCCTTCGAGTCCTCTTGTGGCCGGGAGAGTGCTGGTCACGCGGGGAAATCTGGTCACAATTTCGGGCGACGCGAGGGTCAGGTTCTTGGCGCAGTCTTCAGTCGATGTCTCTCCGGGGCTGCGGGCTCCTTGACCGTCGCTGGTTCCTCCGCGGAGAAGGGGATCTTGGATAGTTGGACTCTTCTAACGCCCCGATCCTCTCGTTCTGCTGCAGGATCAGGGTGTTGGTTTTGTTGATCGCCTCCAGGAGGGTTGCCACGGCCGGGTCAGCGTTGGGCGGAACAGGAACGGGCTGGACGTCAAGTGAAGACTGATCGTTGTTGCGATCAACAAGGGTACTGGAAGGAGAAGCAGTGGCTCCGTCCTAATATAACGGGCATCTCGGAGGAGAGATGATTGCCGTCAACGTCAGATTTGTTGACGAGGAGGATAGTGGTTTGGAGAGCATCCTTGGCGCGATCTTGAGAAGCCATGATGATGATGATCTTTGAGAATTGTTTTGATCTTCGGTTTCCGGGGAAAGAAAGATGGGGAGAACAATGATTCCCACAGACGGCGCCACTGATCATGAAGGTTGGATCAGATCCTGTAGAAGTGGGCCACCAAATGCGTCTGGGATGCTGGTCGTATGGAGAGGAGGGGGTGTACCTGCAAGGTACTCCGACGCTCAAGTAAGAAAGGGTCAGAGAAAAGGGGCAAGTACAAAGTATTAGTTCGTAGGGTGAATATTGGATACCTGACCCTCTCAAGCGAGAGGGTTTATATAGAGCCCCCAGCGCGTGGCCAACGGTCCTATTTTCGGGGCGAAATAGCCGTTTTCCCCAAAGAATAGGTAACTACCCAAACTAGTCGTTATGTCGGGCAGAGTGTCTGAAACTAGCCGTTATGTCGGGCATAGGCATGATTTCGGGCACCTTCCTTTGACTGTTTGGGGAGCAAAGGAGCCGTGCGTAACGGGCAGTAATTCCGGGGAGGAACGATGCATTCCTTGTCCGGTTAGAGGGGCAGAAAAGTAACTTTCACCGCTCTGTGGATTGGACTTAGGCAACTTGGGCCGTTCTAGAGCATAAGCGGATTGGGCCATGTCTAGCCATTGGTCTAGTCTAGAACAGGAGCCCCCCAAGTCGTTGCTCCCGAGCATGGGAGTGATGACTTTAGGACAGCTCGTTACTCCGGGGATTTAGTGTGAAGTCGTCATTTGAAGACGAGGAGGGTTGTCTAAGAGTGCTCGTGACCCCTGGTGTCCGTGAGATTCGTGGTCGTGACCTTGTTGCCCGGTGCCCGGGGAGACTAAAGGTCAGTCAGAATTGGAAACGTTTGGGCGCCACGTGTGCCTAGAGCTCCGTGTAGCAGTTACTAGGTAATGATGGCTAGTTGCTAGTCATCATGGCCTACGAGCGCGTGTCTGCACGTGCCCCTTTCTATAAAACGGGGAAATTCGTTCCATTTGGAACTTTTTTGCTCTGATTTCTCTTCGTCTCCTTCAGCATTCTTGCCCGTCACCGCCGTCTGCTTCTCCGACCACCATTTCAAGCTTTCGAGCAACCACTTTCGTCTCCTTAAATCAAGTAAGTTTCTGATCCTGTGCTTGTTCTACTCTTTTTGGTTTTCAATGGTAGATTGCATATGGTTAGGGCTAGGTTTAGAGGACGAAATGGGTTGATTTCTAGCGGTTGTTGGTGGTGGACGGTGGTCGTGCCACTTTTCCACTTCTGACATGTCGCCGGACGTGTTAGTATGTTTTGGTTAGGAGGGCGGTTGACGACATCATTGCGATAGCGACGCTTGTGTAACCGTCGTGATTTTTCATCTTCTGAGTGGGTGATGAGTTTTCCGGTAGAATGCTCCCAGATTTCGGTGGAGCTTTGCAGTTTCCAGCGAAGCTTCGATCGGAAACTGGGTGTGAGTGCGGGGAAGTTCCTCGTTTGGGGACTATTTGTTTCGAGCGTCTCCTCGCGGGGAGGTTTCAGCTTTTTGATGTTAGGGCTTAGGCTAGGGACGTTGTCCTCAGCCCTTTGCGCGCCCTTTCACTTGACTTAGCGGTGAAAGGGTGGATTTGATTTGTTGTCGAATTCACTTTTCTCCTCTGCTTTTCAGGTGATCGACATGGCGACGGGGCCAGATAGAGAGATTATTCTGGATACGTCCGAGGAAGGGACAAGCTCTTCAGAAAATAGTAGCTCGACGGCTTCGAGTTCCTCTAGTGATGTCGGGGAGGAAGAGGAATTGGAAGTTATGGACGAGGACGCCGTTGAGGGTCCCGAGGAGGAATGGGAGGTGGCCGAACCGGCCGACCACGTGTCTACCTTTGCAATGTATTAGGAGATGTTTTTACGGAGGTTGGACTGTAGCGAGCGATTTTGGACGCGGTTCTTAAGTGTTGGTCGCTCTCTGCGGTTGAGCTTAAAACTATAGGTCGATTCATTTTTTATCCTATTAAAGCTGATGAAGGAAGGGAAATAGATGTCTCCAATTAACCCTGCTTGCATACTGAGTTTAAACAGCGGTCTGTTAGGTTACGAATGCTATCAATGTGGGGGGCCTTTGTACTGGTTATTTGTATTTTCGCCAATACGGTTTTCTTTCTTTCTAGGACTTTCTAGCGGGGAACAAGGGTTAGGATGTTAGGACTGATGCTTTTTGAATTACTGCTTTTGATTGATGGAGATATGGGATTTTGGGTTTTTTGTTGATTGTGCTCGCTAAGATCTTTTCTTTCAATCTTATGCCTACGTATTCCCGTTTACCGAAACAGGGAAATCAGAGCGTTCGTAGTTCCTCCTATACTATGGGAGGAAATGAGTGTTTTGGTGTCTTGTTCAAAGCCCAAGACGTGAAACGAAAAGGTGGTTTGTATCTTGTTCAAGGCCCAAGATGTGAAGCTAAAAGGGTCGACCTTAGAGAGAATTTGTCATCTCTAAAGGGGTCTATTTGTCACAACTGTTGGGTGACTGGTTATAAAGGAGAATTACTTTAACCGGGATATGCGAATTCGACAATGCCATAATTTCCTTTATAGGGGATTTTAACCTGAAGGTGAAGACTTTAACTCAGTATAGAGCAATGCTATCTTTCCTTAGGAATTTCTCATGCTAAAAGAGGGACAGTGGTATGGATGTAGATGATCCAGAGGCTTGCCGCTTACAGCGATTAGATGAAGAGGAAGGATTTGTTGATGTTTATGTACTGCGAACGAGGCACAACTTTGATGCTAAAAGGTTAATTGGATTAACCAGTGGTTTTCTTATACAAAGCCTAAGAGGAGGCTATTATGTGTCTCGTACAAAGCCCGAGAGAGAGGCTAAAAGATTTTGACTCAACGATGGAATCTTTTGGTATCTCGTATAAAGCCCGAGATGGAGGCTATCTGACTCAACAAGAGAGTTTTTGTATCTCGTACAAAGCCCGAGATGGAGGCTATCTGACTCAACAAGAGAGTTTTTGTATCTCGTACAAAGCCCGAGATGGAGGCTAAAGGGGGATTGACTCAACGAGGGAGTCTCTTATGTGTCTCGTACAAAACCCGAGAGAGAGGCTAAACGTTGTTTGACTCCGCTGGGGAGAATCATTGTACAAAGCCCAAGAGGAGGCTGACTTCACTGGAGAAGGATCATTATACAAAGCCTAAGAGGATGCTATGGTGACTGTTCAGTTAAGTGACAGGTCTAGTATACTGATTTTAAAGAGAAAATCAGTTCTTATATGAGCAACACTGTACTCAAGGATTTGATTCAAGGATCCGGGTTATTTCCTTTTCTTTGAAGAAACGGGAAATCCAAAGGGTATTGAGATTGTCCGAGTCTACGGGTTTCCTTCCTATTTAACGAAGGGGTCACTTGAGAATGTCTTTGAGACTCAAGGAAGTTAGACTGTCCAAGTCTAGAGTTTCATTTTTGTACTATGCTTTGAGAAACAGTAGTAGACTCTATGAAAGGAATGTTCTATGAGGATGACTAGGTTCTGTTCCTATACCTCTAGGAGGTCGTCGGGACAATTTGTACGAAGCCCAAGAGGAGGCTGGAAACTTTTAAGAAGCCGAGTGGTCCTTGTACTAAGCCCAAGAGGAGGCTATCATTCCCGGAGGAAGAGATCATTATACGAAGCCTAAGAGGAGGCTGTGAATACTTCTAAGAAGCCGTAGGGTCCGTGTACTAAGCCCAAGAGGAGGCGGGGTTGCTTTTAGGAAGCCTGTGGGTCCTTGTACGATGCCCAAGAGGAGGCCGATTACTTTTAAGAAGCCGATGGGTCCCCAAACCCCGAGAAATTCAAGGCAATGCTATTCACCGAGAATAGATCAAAGTCAGGAAAGTTCGAGAATTTGGAAGAAACTCAAGAGATGCAATTCACGGAGAAGAGATCATCGCTGGGGAATAGAGTTTCTTGACAACTTCTATGAGTGACAGTCTATGAAAGGGTTCACAGAGAATGTTGCCTTTCATATCCCCATATTGTTTAACCCCAAGAGGAGGGAAGACAGTGTCTGGTAATCCTATGGGGATCTAGTTTAGACTATTTCTAAGAGTGATCGAAACGGCTTTACCTAGTGCTAGACGTAGTTGCCGGGGAAACTCGAAATATCTATACTATTATTACACAGTTGATATGAGTTTATGAAAGAAGACTTACAGCGAAACAGCCCCACAATACAGTTATATGTATATGAAAGCGGTAAATGAAAACAATAACCACTTACTCGGTTGTAGAGCTTCCATGTTGTTTGGTTAGTTGTTCAACAAAGAAAGATTGAAAACAACAGTATATTCAAAATCAAAGGAGAAAGTGCTTTGAAATAAAAAGATTTGGGGCTTACAGCTAAAGGAGAGGCCCAGGGTTTTATCAGTGAGCGCACTGTTATTTTTGTACAGAGGGACTTATACAAGTGACTGAGGCCCAAAAAGTTTTCTGTACAAAGGGATGGGTCTTACACTCTCTCAAGAGGCCCAAAAAGTTTTAAGAAAAAGAGTGGGGCTTATAACACGAGGGTAGGCCCAATTGATTTTTCGTTAAAAATGGCGATTGCGCCGAGGTTTTCTTTTAACGCAGAGGGACTTATACAATAAGTGAGACCCAAAATGATTTTGGTTAAAACGGGGTTGGGTCTTACACTCTATTAGAGGCCCAAAGTGTTTTTGAATGGGTCTTATAGCTCAAGGAGAGGCCCAAGGTTATTTTTCAAAAGGCGATGATCGTGCCGTTTATTTGAAAATGTACAGAGGGACTTATACAACGAATGAGGCCCAAAATGTTTCTGTACAAGTGGGTTGGGTCTTACACTCTCTCAAGAGGCCCAAAGTGTTTTGAAAATGATTTATGAGGGTTGAATTAATCCAAAAACCCTAATTTGTTTTCAAAAATGTATTTAATTGAATAAAAATTCAATTAAAAATGATCAAAATTGTTTAACATATGAAAAACAAATTGTGATTTTGGATTAATGCTTCAAAAATTAAGTATTGACCTACAAAATAATTAGAAAGCATTAAAAGTTGCAAAATCAATGTAGAAAAAATATTTAAAATGTCAAAAACAATTAAAATATTAATTCTTTGCAAAAATATCAATTATATGAAATAAATAATATTTTTGGGATTTTTTTATAAAATAAAATATTTTAACATTTTTGTGAATTATTAAAAAAAGAATCAACTCAAAATTATTAAAACTCAGAGAGAAATTAATTTTTGAATCAATTAAATAAAAACCACAAAATTCAAATATTTGAATTTGTGAAAAAGGCGCCAAGAACACAAGCAAGAACACGCGCGTTTTTCTGGGTTTGGCTGATTTGCGTTTTCCACCCAATCTCACTGAATACGTAATCATATCATGCAATCCACATATCATTATGCTCGTCTCAACCTCACGATCATGTCTATAACACTTAATTTCATTTAAATTAAACATAAAACATGAAATCACGAAGAAACCTCAAGAACCCTAATTTCTGCATAAAGGCTAGGATTTTTGATACACGATTCAAACAATGCTATTAATTGAGGGAAAACATTCCATGCATGATTATGAACATGTGGCCAAATTATTGTGCGAGGAAATATGCATAGATTGAGAGATGACAAAGTTTAGGCTTACCTCTAGGTCGTGACAGCAAGTACAATGTGATTTTTGATTTGGAGGTGTTACAGATGAATGATGATGATCTGAACAGCTTCCCTACACCCTATGGAGTGTGTTTGAATGCCTGGACTTGATTGAAAATGGCTAGAACGATTTGTGGTACCTCAGCTGCAACTTGATTGAAAGTTTGGGCAACCAGCTGGTGATTTTGTGAAATCTGTGTTCCAGATGTTATGTGAGTGTTTGGATCACTTCTATATGATGTATGTGAGGTGTGTGAGTGATTGGTTTGATTGGAAAAGCTCTCAAACTCAAAACCCGATAGCTACCTTGCTAAGAAAGGCATTTTTGCCAAGAGAAAGAGATTTTGAGGAAAGCATCTGTTAGATGGCTTTGGTGTACTCAAACTGATCACAATTGAGCTCTATTTATAGTATAGCAAGTTTGTTTTGCAAGGAATAGTGAATGGCAACTGGTAAGTAGGTTTGGCCAATGTTGTCCAATGGAAATCCAAGTCTCCTCTAGCCATTGACTAGAGGTTAGGGCACAGAGCTGTGGTTCCCTTGGTCTTGGATAAGTCTTGACTGATTTCAGATGAGAATGGCTCAGTCCATGCCACCTTGATGCTTCCATTGAATGCTCCAATCCAAATTTGGAGTCTTGTCCCTATTTTGGCCATTCTAGTTTCAACATGCTATTTCTTGTTCCATGGACTTTGGAGGCTTGGCTCAGTGATTGTCCCCTTTAGATTCAATCCTCAGATGTGTCCAAGTGGATAGGAGCATTTGAATTTGGCTGATTTTGGCAAATCGAGCAAAGTTGCAAATTCTGCCTTGCCTTTGATAGATTTCAGCAAGGCAACTTTCCAATGTCATATCTCATGACTCAAATGGAATTTGGCAATGTTCTTGGACATTTTGGAAAGCCCTTACATGATATAACAACTGTTTGAACATATTTGGTTTTGATCTCTTTTGAATCCAAGTGAAAAATCCCCCTACATTTGGTAAAAAGTGAAGGCAGATTCTGACTTAGTGAAAATTTCACTAAGTGTTGGAAAAAGTGACATTTTCACTTTTCAGCCATTTTGATCACTCCATAACTCAAAATCCTTAGTGAATTGTGAAATTCTGGTATCAGACGTGTGATGTTAAGGTGTGATGTCACAACAACACACTCTGCACAATGGACAGCAATAACAGTAAAATAACACCAAGAATTGTTGACCCAGTTCGGTTACAACCAACCTACTCTGGGGGCTACCAAGCCAGGGATGGAATTCACTACTTGTAGATATAATTTACAGACTCAACAACCCGTTGACAATCTCCTAAACTTATACTCTACTAATGACTTCCTACCTAAGAAACCACTTAGGTATGAGAACACCACTCAATCCCTTACAAACTCTCAAAGAACCCACTTTGAGTAACCTTGATCTTACTTCACAGCTTCGATCAGGCAACCACTCTCTATTGCTTCACAGCTTCTAGAGAGGACAGAAACACAACACCTATTCAAACCCTAGAATAGTGTAAATACAAGCACTCTAAACAAACTCTAGACACTAAGCCTCCAGCTCCTGATCTTCTGAATGTTTTCTGTCATTTTTTCCTTTGGTCTTGTGCGCTTTATATAGCTCCTTGAATTGGTTTTGGACTTGCTACAATATCTCCCAGATTTGTTATTTAAAACTGAATATCTAAAACAGATTTTCTCCTAAAATCTTTTTAAATCTTCAACTTTTTAAATATCCTACAAATCTGCAACAGATCTCCTATGCAGCAGCAAATATCTATCCCAAGATATTCGCATCCAATGAGACAGCTTGCTCTCCACAATTCCAGCTAATACGCAACCCTAACAACAACACAGCTGCTGTTGTTAATTCTGCAGATCTGATGTTACAACATCACCTGTGTGACATCAGACATCCAACTTCAGCAATTAATTACTTAACACAGCCCAGTGTTAAGACTTCAATGTTGCACCATCAGCACCTTGACATCAACATTGAATATACTTTGTTTTACCAAAATTCCAGCCAATCCAAGAACTAACAATCTCCCCCTTTGGCTAATTTTGGCAAAAACAATCTCTGCACTCTGCAATCAACTTCTGCACTCTGCACCTTCAGAGATTTCAGCAGCGGAATAATCTTCAAAACTTTGAAACTCTCAATCAGCAGCAGTTTGACACTTTACATAGTCTTCATCACTTGATCTGCTGCAGCACCATCTTCATTATTGACAACAGCCAATTGGTGCTCCCCTTCTAGAACATGAACCAGCATCACAACTGTTCAGTAGTTCACAATGTGCAACACTAGTCTCAGTTGCTTATGTAAACTTCCCCTCGATCCTGGTTTCCTACCAAGGAACTGGTCTTAGTTTCTTTTGTCAATAAACTTTATTGACAAGGGATGTTATTTATAGCGGTTTTCCTCAAACTTCTCGCCGAATTTTCCTGGGGAGATGCCATTTGATGGGAAAACTTTGATGTCAGACTCGTTGGGGAACCCAGTCGTCTGAGTTGTAGAGGTGTACAAACTTCTCTGTTGGAGACGCCATTTGTTTCTACTCGGGGGAAAGCAAGTCTCTTGGGAGACTGCTGTCGCTTGGGATCTTACATCGTACTTTTCTTAGGATTTTCCCGGAGAAATGCCATATGATGGGGTCCAATTTTGAGGTGCCGATGACTTTTTCACCAGCGGTCTTTTCGGATAATGGCAGTTGTGCTGCCAAATCTCTGCTTAGAAGGCTTTCTCTGGGGATTTTCCTTAATCCGGGAAAGCAAGGATATCATCTTCAATGGCGAAGAGTGATGCTGACTGAAGGTTCCTCTGGTCTTTCAGAGGTTCAAGTTATCAAAGTGGTCGAGGAGCCAACTTCATTCCAGAAATAAAACTGGAGGAGAGAGGATGTTCAGACGCAGTGTTTCCTGACGAGGAAAGGGTTAACAACTCGATTGAGAGAACTTTTATCACTAGGGGACAAGACCGACTAGAGTGATAGTGATGCAATATGAAATGTGAATGCAAATCAATAATGCATGATGTATGTATGTTTATGCTGACAAAACTGACGCGACATATAAACTGACAGGTGAACACGACTAGATACTCGGCCATCGCGGGGTGAAGAAGTATCGTTGGTTCAGAATAGCAATTCCACCTTGCTTAGGAGAGATAATCCCTATTGGGAGCTATGTTGGTCGGGCTTAGGAGATGAGAACTCGGCCGAGGGGTATCAGATGGGAAAGCCACATCTGATACAGCTGATCCTTCGTTCCGGCGTACTGGTTTAGAAGGAGCACTTTGATCCTGCACTTTGAAGTTTGCTTACTTCTGGAGAAGCGACCGATGTTCTTCTGATGTTCAACAGTCAAAAGAAATTGCCGACTTTATTTTAAAAGCAGAAAAAGTTTTAACAAGTAAATTCATTTTTGTTTCATTTCAAGAGTCATTAGTCATGTTAACAACGTCGTTCTGTAAAGCTAAAACAAATAAGAGCTGCAAACAAAAGTACAAGGGCTCAAATTTTATTGATAGGATGGAGATCAGCCAAACGTGTGATTCCAAAGAGTATATAAAAAGTTTGAAAATGGTAATTTATAGGGAAAAGGGCTACGTTGAAACATAACGACCGCTATCCTTCTACCAACTTTGAATTCTGGGCATCCTGAGCTTCTGTCGAAGGTGGCCTTGACTGGAGTTTTCCTCCGATGGATGATGTAACTGCTGCTGCTGAGGGACTTGCCTCTGTTGAACATAGTTACTTGCCATTATCCCTAATTTTTTCCTGGATTGTACTATGATGTTTCCAATCCATCGGGATGATTTTTTTATGTCTCTAACTTTTGCCTGGACCGCCCTTTCGGGTTTTCAATCCACCGAGACGTTTTTTTTTTTAGTTTAGGCGAAGTATTTCTTGACTACATCAACATTCGTGGGGTAGGAAAATTCCTCTCTGTCCATGGTTGCAAGTCTCAAGGCGCCGCCTGAGAAAGCTTTTGTGACCACATAGGGGCCATCATAATTCGGAGTCCACTTGCCCCGGGAATCAGCGAGAAAAGATTGTATCTTCTTGAGCACGAGGTCCCCTTTCCTGAAGACACGAGGTCGGACCTTTTTGTCGAACGCCTTCTTCATTCTCTGTTGATACAACTGACCGTGGCATAGTACCGTGATTCGTTTCTCTTCGATCAGGTTTAATTCGTCGTGTCGGCTTTGACACCATTCAGCTTCGGTAAGCTTAGCTTCCATCAATACCCGGATTGACGGGATCTCTACTTCTATGGGGAGTACTGCCTCCATGCCATACACTAGAGAGAAAGGGGTAGCCCCTGTTGAAGTGCGGACAGATGTGCGATAACCGTGAAGAGCAAAGGGTAGCATCTCGTGCCAGTCTTTGTAGGTTACAACCATCTTTTGAACAATCTTCTTGATGTTCTTATTGGCCGCTTCTACCACTCCGTTCATCTTTGGTCGGTAGGGAGATGAGTTATGGTGTTCAATTTTGAACTCTGCACACAACTCCTTCATCATCTGATTGTTCAAGTTAGATCCATCATCAGTAATGATCTCACTTGGAACACCATAACGACAGATGATATTGTTTTTGATAAATCGGACCACGACTTGTCGGGTTACATTAGCGTACGACGCTGCTTCGACCCACTTGGTGAAGTAGTTAATGGCTACTAGGATGAACCGATGTCCGTTTGAAGCCTTAGGTTCGATCAATCCAATCATGTCGATTCCCCATATGGAAAAAGGCCACGGGAAAGAGAGAACTTTGAGATGTGATGGCGGTACATGAATTTTGTCGGAGTATATCTGACACTTGTGACACCTCCTCATGTACTTGTAGTAGTCGGATTCCATGGTCAACCAATAGTACCCTGCTCTTAGAACTTTTCTCGCCATTGTGTGTCCGTTGGCATGAGTGCCAAAGGATCCTTCATGAATTTCTTTCATAAGCATGTCTGCTTCTGGTCTGTCTACACATCGGAGCAAGACCATGTCAAAGCTCCTCTTATAGAGTGTATCACCGCTCAGAAAAAAGTTTCCAGCCAATCTTCTGAGGGTTTTTCTGTCTTTTCTGAGTGCCCCAGATGGGTATCCTTGTTTCTGAAGGAAGCATTTGATATTGTGATACCAAGGTTTGTTATCTATGACTACTTCAATAGCGAAGATGTAAGCGGGCCGTTCAAGGCGCATTATGTTGATCTTAGGTATGTCATTCCATTGACCTACACTAATCATAGAAGAGATAGTGGCTAATGCATCAGCCATGTGATTCTCATCACGAGGGATGTGATGAAACTCGATTCTGTTGAAGAAGGGTAGTAACCTTCTTGCATAGTCTTTGTAAGGAATCAATCCTGATTGGTATGTGTTCCAATCTCCTTTTATCTGATTGATAACCAGGGCTGAGTCGCCGTATACGTCCAAGTTTTTGATCCTTAAATCAATTGCTTCCTCGAGACCCATAATACAAGCTTCGTATTCGGCCTCGTTGTTCGTACACTTGAACGTAAGTCGAGCGGTGAAAGGAATGTGGGTACCCTGAGGGGTAACAATGATTGCCCCAATTCCGTTTCCATAATAATTAACTGCTCCGTCAAAGATAAGTCCCCATTGGAAACCTGGGTCTGGCCCTTCACTGGGTAACGGTTCATCGCAATCTTTCATTTTTAGATACATGACATCTTCGTCTGGGAAGTCAAACCCGATTGATTCTTGATCGTCAATCAGTTGATGAGCCAAATGATCGGCTAAAACACTTCCCTTAACGGCTTTTTGAGCGTGGTACTCTATGTCATATTCTGATAACAGCATTTTCCAACGGGCAATCCTTCCCGTGAGAGCAGGCTTTTCGAAGACATACTTGATTGGATCCATCTCGGAAACCAACCAAGTAGTGTGACGAATCATGTATTGGCGAAGACGTTTGGCTGCCCAAGCCAAAGCACAACACGTTTTCTCGAGCATCGTGTACCGAGTCTCGCAGTCGGTGAATTTCTTGCTCAAATAGTAAATGGCAGACTCTTTCCTTTTGGTTTCGTCTTGTTGGCCAAGTACACACCCCATTGAGTCCTCTAGGACTGTGAGGTAAATGATCAGTGGTCTTCCTTCCACTGGAGGTGATAGAATCGGAGGATTCAACAGATTTTCCTTGATACTGTCGAATGCGGTTTGGCAATCTTCTGACCAAACGCAATCCTGGTTTTTTTTGAGTAATTTGAAAATCTGCGCACATGTGGCGGTCATAAGGAATATGAATCTGGAGATGTAGTTCAAACGTCCCAGGAATCCTCTCACTTGTTTTTCAGTTTTTGGCGAAGGCATTTCTTGAATGGCCTTGACCTTGTCAGGATCAACTTCAATCCCTTTCTGGCTGACGATGAACCCTAAGAGTTTCCCTGAACGGACACCAAAGGTGCACTTGTTGGGATTCAAGCGGAGCTTGAATTTTCTTAGACGTTCAAGCAATTTTGATAGATGTTCCACGTGCTCACTCTCTATTTTTGATTTTGCAATCATATCATCGACATATACCTCGATTTCCTTATGTATCATGTCATGAAACAGAGTAGTCATGGCCCTTTGATAGGTTGCCCCGGCGTTCTTCAAGCCGAACGGCATCACCTTGTAACAAAACGTACCCCATGGGGTGATGAACGAAGTTTTCTCCATGTCTTTCGGCGCCATTTTGATCTGGTTATAGCCCGAGAATCCATCCATGAAGGAGAAAATTTTGAACTTTGCTGTGCTGTCTACCAGCATGTCAATGTGTGGTAAAGGAAAGTCGTCCTTTGGACTTGCCTTGTTCAGATCCCTGTAATCAACACACATTCTGACCTTTCCGTCCTTTTTGGGAACGGGTACGATGTTGGCTAACCATTGAGGATATTCAGATGTAGCGAGGAAACCTGCGTCGATCTGTTTTTGTACCTCCTCTTTGATTTTGATGGCCATGTCCGGGTGAGTCCGTCTCAACCTTTGCTTTACTGGCAGATATTCCGATCTCAATGGTAAGTGATGTTCCACGATGCTGGTATCCAACCCTGGCATATCCTGATAGGACCAAGCGAATACATCGGGAAATTCTTGGAGAAGCTTTATCAAACCCTCTCTGGCAGTTGGACTGAGTAGTGCCCCAATCCTGATTTATTTTCTCTCTTGCTCTGAACCCAAGTTTACCGTTTCCAACGGCTCTTTGTGAGGTTCAATGGACCTTTCCTCTTGTCTGAGTAGTCGAGAGATCTCTTCTGGAATTTCGTTGTCATTTTCTTCTTCAGCCTCAAATACCGGGAACTCAAAGTTGGGAGAAGGCATCGGATCGTATGTTTCAACGGGGTTTAAAACAAGCAATCTGCATGATGTGATGATTCGTGTTTAGAAAAGATAGAGAAAAATGCAAGTGTGTGCAGTGTATTTATTTTACTGCTTATTTTTATTTGAACTGTTTTTTTAGGATTACCATTTTCTGAAAAAGCAAAAAGAGAAAACAGCAATAAATGCGGAAATTACAGAACGACGTTATTTTATTAATGAACGAGTCGATCCTTGAAACTACAGCCCTATAAAACAAAACTCTGTCGCTTCGGGCAAAGCGAAGAGGGAAATTTACAGAAAGCGAGCCCTATCAATGGGCAGGGTGAAAGGTTAAAGATGGCAATTACTTTGACTGATGAACGACCTTCGGAACATCGACAGCAACCCATTGGCGGCGAACTCCTCGGTGAATCACAAAGTCTGGCACCTTCCTTGATTTGTCTTCAGAAATGACGCTGATTTCTGGTGGAGCAGGATCATTGGAATCTGTTTCCCAGGAAGAGTTGTCGTAGGAGAATTCCTCTGTTGCATTTTGCATAACATTTGTGCTCTCAGCTGTATCTCCCCATCCAGTTAGCTGGATGTCTTCGAGCCTGATACGAGAGCTTTCGGGAGCGGTGTACTTGACCATATAGTCAAATTTTCCACTCGGTTGTCCCAAGGTGTCCCACACTTCTTTCGAACTGGAGGAGTCATCCCTCTCGATGACGTTGACCTCGGGAAAAGCATAGTTGATGAATTCAAGTCCTGCAAACGTTGCAAATTCATCGTCATGTTGAGTAGTTTCTGAATGACCTGAGTGTTGATCCCATGACATGGTGGGGACACAGGTATTCTGTTCAATGACGGCCAGCTGATTTTCATTGTTCGGCTGACTTTCTTGTCCCAAGTCTCCTGGATAATGTTGCCACATTGGCAGACCATCCATTGGGCCATAGTAATCGTGGTCAAAGTTGTCTTTCATCAGAGTGTCCTCCTCTAATGAATTTGGTGGAGCACGACATCCTTCCGGATCACAACCTCCGTATATCATTTCGACGTCTGACCTTGGTATAAACCTCGGACTCTGCGTGGGAAAGCAGAATGGGGTATGCATTTCGTCCATATAGATTGGAAGCCACAAGTGATTTAACAAGTGTTAAAGTGCCTCCTGGACAAGGGTACAACCTCGATCGTTTTCGCAACCTGCTTTACAGTTTTGATAGTCGTGTGATATTAAGAATCCGAGTCGGACCTGCTCAGCATGTAACTCTACCAAGTTGGCATTCATCACACAAATATCGAAGATCTAAACCTTGTTGATCTGATAAGGGTTGCTATCATGGTAGTCTTGGATCCATCCAAGATCCATCTGACGCTGGAGGGCCTCATGTATGAAAGAGCATCCTTGTTTATTTACCGAGAAAGTCAGACAAGAATTGTAATCGTGTCGCGGCAGATTATGATATTGGCTTTGCCTTGAGTGCATCGCCACCAAGTTGACATTCATTGGACAGATGTCGTGGTTCTGAATGATGTTGGAATTCGTATAGAACATGTTAACTCCACGAACTCGGTGCTCTTGGATCCATTCGAGATCCATTTGTTCCTATAGAGCTGCTTGCACTATAGAACATCCATGGTTGTCTTTAGAGCAGATATCACACTGGTGATAGTTATGAGGTGGCACATGGCCATATCCGCTCTGTCTACAATGCATCTTGACCAGATTGGTCTTCAACAAGAGTACATCGTGAATTTGATAGACATCGTTAGTCTCTTTCTCAATCAGATTGACGGCAACTTTCTCGTGTTGAGGCAGCGGGTTCGTGAGAACATTAGGATTCGTATCCTTGAAGGATAAGACCCCGCTCCTAACAAGCTTTTGTACGTCAGACTTGAAATTGAGACAAGTCTCTATGTTATGCCCTGATCCTCCTTGATGACAAGGGCAAGTTTGATCCGCCTTAAACCAAAAAGGCGGATTTTCCGGTACTGTAAGAGGAGATTTAGTCTGAATGTGCCCCTTAGCCAGTAGTAATGGAAACAGTTCTGCGTACGTCACGGGTATAGGATCAAATCCTGGTGGCCGTGTTGTACGGTTGTTGTTATATGGAGGACGAGCCTGCTGAAGAGGCTGTTGTGTCCTTTGTTGGTCAGGTTGGCTCTGCGCAACCTGAGGTTGATACGTAGGAATAGACGCAGGGTTGATAGCAGGAGTCACAGCGGCTACCGGTTGATAACGTTGTCTTTGCTTTCTGAGAGAGATATTCCCAATATCTTGCTCTTTTTTCTTAGGGAGAGCACTACCGTATTTTTTAGTACTGCTCGTCGATCCAGTGTCTTTTACCTAACGTCCTTCTCAGACGGCTTCCTCAAGACGTACGCCCATGCCGACCATTTCGGTGAAGTCACTGGGCGCACTGGCAACCATTCGATCATAGTAAAATGAGCTTAAGGTCTTCAAGAAAATCTTTGTCATCTCTTTTTCCTCAAGAGGTGGACAAATTTGAGCGGCAATTTCACGCCACCTTTGAGCATACTCCTTAAAGGTTTCCTTGTCCTTTTACGACATCGATCTGAGTTGATCTCTGTCGGGTGCCATGTCCAAATTATATTTGTATTGTTGGACGAAGGCAGTACAAAGATCTCTGAATGTGCTGATCGTGGCACGGTTTAAACCCATGTACCATTTGAGTGCAGCACCGGTTAAACTATCCTGAAAGTAGTGAATCAGTAGGTCCTGATTCTCCATCTGAGCTGACATCCGCCGAGCGTACATCACCAGATGGCTCTGAGGGCAAGAGTTACCCTTGTATTTTTCAAAGTCGGGCACTTGAAATTTGTGCGGGACTTTCACATTTAGGACCAAGCAGAGATCTGCGGCGTCTTTTCCAAATAGATCCTGACCGCGAATGGCTTGCAGTTCCTTCTGCATTTCCAAGAACTGTTCCTGGAATTCATCCATTCTATCGAACATAGTTTCCTTCTTACCAGAAGGTGTTGGCGGAATCTGTCCTTCCGGGAGAGTGTGCACCACAGGGGGTGGGACCGTGACTACGGTAGTGAGTCTTGGTGCCTCCCGAAGTTTGTAACCTTCAGGAGTCTTCAGTACGCCCCTGGCATCTTTGCTTTCCCGAAGTTTGTAACCTTCAGGCCCAGCGGCTTCTGTTGTGATTCCCTGATCTTCAGTGATCGGCGGAACATATCCTTCCAGGATATAGTTAACAGGCATGCCCCAAGGACGATCTTTTGGCATCTGATACCTAGGATCGTACTTCTCCACTATGGGCGTTGAGGTGATCTCTGAGATCACAGTCCTTTGTAACTGAGCTTCTGCCATGGCTTGCATGTCATTACGAAGCTTTCTCATATCCTCTCTCAGAGCGTCTATCTCTTCTTTCAACTCTTTGTTTTCTTCCTCAAGATCATCCATCTTTTTCTGACGATTGGCCCGAGTATTGTACGAATGAGACAGTTTGACTCTAGAGTCGAGACACAAACGTGAGATTCGTAGGGAAGAAAAATACGCGATGTGAGAATGATGAATGCAATGATTATATTAATTGTTTTTCGGTTTAATCAAAATAAACTTTGACAATTAGATTGCAAATATCAAACAGTGGGGAAACCCCTTTTTTATTGAAATTCAAAGGATTACAGAAATGGAAATACAGTAGATTACAAAGTGCAGAAACAGAAACCTAAACTAATGGGTCCCGAGTCCTCTCTAAAGAGAAATTGGGTGCTGATTCTGGTATCTTCCTTTTCTTTGACCGGGGCTCTTGGGCCGTTGTCGGGTTGTCATTCCTTTGCCAAGTGAAAGGAGCGAGCAAATTCCTTTGGTCATCCTGATTATCTACAGCATGTTGCTCCAAAATTTCAATCAGAGCATCTTTTTCTTTCAGTAATTGCTGTATTTTGATCCACTCTACGTCGAGGGTGCGGTACTTGTTCTTCCAAGACCTTCTCTCCCGTTGAACTTTGTTGAGAGTAACCTGAAGCTTTTCAGTCTCAGTCATGAAGTACATGACAGATTCCCTCGGCGAAAGAATTCCGTAACGAGGATAGGGCATTTTTAGCTTGAGAGCTCTAGTTTGTACCCAATGGAGATAAGGCTCCACCAAGACACAGTCCGGTTTTCCTAAAGACTCTCGTCCTTTCTTATGAACCTGTTTCCAAGCATGCACTATTTCCATCTTTAGTGCTCTGTCATTTTCTCCTTCCTTGAAGAAAAGACCTTCCAGATGAACACCCAGTGGGATGTGTCTCATCGGGTATCCAAATTGACGGCGAACCAATACCGGATGGTAGTTGATTCCTCCTTTAGTTCCTATGAGGGGTACATTGGGGAAGTTTCCACAACGATCAATGATCCTGATTCCATCATAAATCCTATTACACCAGTCTATATCAGAGTTGGTAAGAGACATGATCTTCTGCGACCAACGTAAGGCACTCTTACAATCCCAAAAAGCAGCAGACTTGGGCAAGTGAGAGATAAACCATTTGTAAAGCAAAGGTACACAGCATGTAATCTCCCCTCTAATGTACAAATTTCCCAAGTGTACAGAATGATACGCATCTGCGAGCAAAGTCGGCACAGGATTTCCAATGAGAAAAACCTTAATGGCGTTAATATCGACGAAGTTATTGATGTTGGGAAACAAAAATAACCCGTAGGTGAGCAAGACAAAGATGCTTTCAAAAGCAGTTATGTTTCCTATACTGGCAAAATACAGGGCTTTCTTTGTCAAGAACTGGGCTGGCAAACCTTGGATGCCACCCTTAGCGGTCATGTGAGTCCTGACCTCAGACTCGTCCAAATGAATTGTTCTCGCAATGGTCTGATTCTTTGGAATTTCTTCCAGTCCAGAAAATGGAGCTCGACCTGTAATGTGTAGATCAATCAGGTGAGAATACTCCTCCAGCGTTGGTGCGAGCTGGTAATCTGGGAATGTGAAACAGTGATAAACTAGATCATAAAACTAAATGAGCGCATCCATGATTCCCTCAATCACATGGACTCTTAACAGTGGTAACAAACCTCCGTGCTTGGCTCTGAAAGCCTCAGGGTTAGTGATCATCCTCGCTAACCTTCTCAAATCCTCTAGTTTTGGAACCTTGAAGGTATACTGGTGAGTTCTCCTTCTACCGAAATCCATTAGTGAAATCCTTTTCTCTGATATTTGCAATCACAGTCTTAGTTTAATTTGAAAAACAGAGAGACTAGAAGAGAATATTTTTTGAATGTTTTAATGTTTTATTAAATGAATGCATGAATGCAGCACACAAAAACATAGAAAAAACATGGGGTCAAAGGGTCGTTGTCATGAAGTCAAGGCTCTACCCATCCCCAAAGGTTTATACTAAGGTGATTTTAGTACCTGTACTCATTATCATCAGCTCCTCCCAGGAAAGCAAAACAACAAGCGGGTCGCCAGCGAGTTGTAGAGCAATCTTAGAGTAAGTGCCATTCACCGAGAATAGATCACCAGCCTCAAATGAGGGTAGTATCACGTAACAACTATTTCCGATAGTTTCCGCACTACGAAAGGGTTTGGCTCCTCAGCTTCTCAGACTTAACAACCGGCCCATTGTCTAGGTGAGAGAATGGGTTGCGTTGGCCAGCCTCCACTGAGGTTGATGGTCGACACCGTCGCCATCACTTATCTTAAGTGTATACTTAATCTTTCCACATACGGCATCACCCGCATTCCCATTAGCAGAAAAATAAACACGTATAACAATTAGGAAAAGCAGTATATATATTTGTCCTAAACATCCTAGACCTTTAAAGCTATGAATCCTAAGTTCCTGATAGAAAATGGGTTCCCCGGCGGAAGCCCCACTCTGTGGTATTCACACAAGTGAAGAGAAGATAGAAAGAAAACAGAGACGAATCGGCCCCACGGTGGGCGCCATTTTTCTGTAGCGAGCGATTTTGGACGCGGTTCTTAAGCGCTGGTCGCTCTCTGCAGTTGAGCTTAAACCTACAGGTCGATTCATTTTTTATCCTATTAAAACTGATGAAGGAAGGGAAATAGATGTCTCCAATTAACCCTGCTTGCATACTGAGTTTAAACAGCGGTCTATTAGGTTACGAATGCTATCAATGTGGGGGGCCTTTGTACTGGTTATTTGTATTTTCGCCAATACGGTTTTCTTTCTTTCTAGGACTTTCTAGCGGGGAACAAGGGTTAGGATGTTAGGACTGATGCTTTTTGAATTACTGCTTTTGATTGATGGAGATATGGAATTTTGGGTTTTTTGTTGATTGTGCTCGCTAAGATCTTTTCTTTCAATCTTATGCCTACGTATTCCCGTTTACCGAAATAGGGAAATGGGTGTTTTGGTGTCTTGTTCAAAGCCCAAGACGTGAAGCGAAAAGGTGGTTTGTATCTTGTTCAAAGCCCAAGATGTGAAGCTAAAAGGGTCGACCTTAGAGAGAATTTGTCATCTCTAAAGGGGTCTGTTTGTCACAACTGTTGGGTGACTGGTTATAAAGGAGAATTACTTTAACCGGGATATGCGAATCCGGCAATGCCATAATTTCCTTTATAGGGGATTTTAACCTGAAGGAGAAGACTTTAACTCAGTATAGAGCAATTCTATCTTTCCTTAGGAATTTCTCATGCTAAAAGAGGGATAGTGGCATGGATGTAGATGATCCAGAGGCTTGCCGCTTACAGCGACTAGATGAAGAGGAAGGAGTTATTGATGTTTGTGTACTGCGAACGAGGCACAACTTTGATGCTAAAAGGTTAATTGGATTAACCAGTGGTTTTCTTATACAAAGCCTAAGAGGAGGCTATTATGTGTCTCGTACAAAGCCCGAGAGAGAGGCTAAAAGATTTTGACTCAACGATGGAATCTTTTGGTATCTCGTATAAAGCCCGAGATGGAGGCTATCTGACTCAACAAGAGAGTTTTTGTATCTCGTACAAAGCCCGAGGTGGAGGCTATCTGACTCAATAAGAGATTTTTTGTATCTCGTACAAAGCCCGAGATGGAGGCTAAAGGGGGATTGACTCAACGAGGGAGTCTCTTATGTGTCTCGTACAAAGCCCGTGAGAGAGGCTAAACGTTGTTTGACTCCACTGGGGAGAATCATTGTACAAAGCCCAAGAGGAGGCTGACTTCACTGGAGAAGGATCATTATACAAAGCCTAAGAGGAGGCTATGGTGACTGTTCAGTTAAGTGACAGGTCCAGTATACTGATTTTAAAGAGAAAATCAGTTCTTATATGAGCAACACTGTACTCAAGGATTTGATTCAAGGATCCGGGTTATTTCCTTTTCTTTGAGGAAACGGGAAATCCAAAGGGTATTGAGACTGTCCGAGTCTACGGGTTTCCTTCCTATTTAACGAAGGGGTCACTTGAGAATGTCTTTGAGACTCAAGGAAGTTAGACTGTCCAAGTCTAGAGTTTCATTTTTGTACTATGCTTTAAGAAACAGTAGTAGACTCTATGAAAGGACTGTTCTATGAGGATGACTAGGTTCTATTCCTATACCTCTAGGAGGTCGTCGGGAGAATTTGTACGAAGCCCAAGAGGAGGCTGGAAACTTTTAAGAAGTCGAGTGGTCCTTGTACTAAGCCCAAGAGGAGGCTATCATTCCCGGAGGAAGAGATCATTATACGAAGCCTAGGAGGAGGTTGTGAATACTTCTAAGAAGCCGTAGGGTCCTTGTACTAAGCCCAAGAGGAGGCGGGGTTGCTTTTAGGAAGCCTGTGGGTCCTTGTACGATGCCCAAGAGGAGGCCGATTGCTTTTAAGAAGCCGATGGGTCCCCAAACCCCGAGAAATTCAAGGCAATGCTATTCACCGAGAATAGATCAAAGTCAGGAAAGTTCGAGAATTTGGAAGAAACTCAAGAGATGCAATTCACGGAGAAGAGATCATCTCTAGGGAATAGAGTTTCTTGACAACTTCTATGAGTGACAGTCTATGAAAGGGTTCACAGAGAATGCTGCCTTTCATATCTCCATATTGTTTAACCCCAAGAGGAGGGAAGACTGTGTCTGGTAATCCTATGGGGATCTAGTTTAGACTATTTCTTAGAGTGATTGAAACGGCTTTACCTAGTGCTAGACTTAGTTGCCGGGGAAACTCAAAATATCTATACTATTATTACACAGATGATATGAGTTTATGAAAGAAGACTTACAGCGAAACAGCCCCATAATACAGTTATATGTATATGAAAGCGGTAAATGAAAGCAATAACCACTTACTCGGTTGTAGAGCTTCCATGCTGTTTGGTTAGTTGTTCAACAAAGAAAGATTGAAAACAACAGTATATTCAAAATCAAAGGAGAAAGTGCTTTGAAATAAAAAGATTTGGGGCTTACAGCTCAAGGAGAGGCCCAGGGTTTTATCAGTGAGCGCACTGTTATTTTTGTACAGAGGGACTTATACAAGTGACTGAGGCCCAAAAAGTTTTCTGTACAAAGGGATGGGTCTTACACTCTCTCAAGAGGCCTAAAAAGTTTTAAGAAAAAGAGTGGGGCTTATAACACGAGGGTAGGCCCAATTGATTTTTCGTTAAAAATGGCGATCGCGCCGAGGTTTTCTTTTAACGCAGAGGGACTTATACAATAAGTGAGGCCCAAAATGATTTTGGTTAAAAGGGGGTTGGGTCTTACACTCTATTAGAGGCCCAAAGTGTTTTTGAATGGGTCTTATAGCTCAAGGAGAAGCCCAAGGTTATTTTTCAAAAGGCGATGATCGTGTCGTTTATTTGAAAATGTACAGAGGGACTTATACAACGAATGAGGCCCAAAATGTTTCTGTACAAGTGGGTTGGGTCTTACACTCTCTCAAGAGGCCCAAAGTGTTTTGAAAATGATTTATGAGGGTTGAATTAATCCAAAAACCCTAATTTGTTTTCAAAAATGTATTTAATTGAATAAAAATTCAATTAAAAATGATCAAAATTGTTTAACATATGAAAAACAAATTGTGATTTTGGATTAATGCTTCAAAAATTAAGTATTGACCTACAAAATAATTAGAAAGCATTAAAAGTTGCAAAATCAATGTAGAAAAAAATTTAAAATGTCAAAAACAATTAAAATATTAATTCTTTGCAAAAATATCAATTATATGAAATAAATAATATTTTTGGGTTTTTTTGATAAAATAAAATATTTTAACATTTTTGTGAATTATTAAAAAAATAATCAACTCAAAATCATTAAAACTCAGAGAGAAATTAATTTTTGAATCAATTAAATAAAAACCACAAAATTCAAATATTTGAATTTGTGAAAAAGGCGCCAAGAACACAAGCAAGAACACGCGCGTTTTTCTGGGTTTGGCTGATTTGCGTTTTCCACCCAATCTCACTGAATACGTAATCATATCATGCAATCCACATATCATTATGCTCGTCTCAACCTCACGATCATGTATATAACACTTAATTTCATTTAAATTAAACATAAAACATGAAATCACGAAGAAACCTCAAGAACCCTAATTTTCGCATGAAGGCTAGGATTTTTGATACACGATTCAAACAATGCAATTAATTGAAGGAAAACATTCCATGCATGATTATGAACATGTGGCCAAATTATTGTGCGAGGAAATATGCATAGATTGAGAGATGACCAAGTTTAGGCTTACCTCTAGGTCGTGACCGCAAGTGCAATGTGATTTTTGATTTGGAGGTGTTACAGATGAATGGTGATGATCTGAACAGCTTCCCTACACCCTATGGAGTGTGTTTGAATGCCTGAACTTAATTGAAAATGGCTGGAACGATTTGTGGTACCTCAGCTGCAACTTGATTGAAAGTTTGAGCAATCAGCTGGTGATTTTGTGAAATCTGTGTTCCAGATGTTATGTGAGTGTTTGGATCACTTCTATATGATGTATGTGAGGTGTGTGAGTGATTGGTTTGATTGGAAAAGCTCTTAAACTCAAAACCTGATAGCTACCTTGCTAAGAAAGGCATTTTTGCCAAGAGAAAGAGATTTTGAGGAAAGCATCTGTTAGATGGCTTTGGTGTACTCAAAATGATCACAATTGAGCTCTATTTATAGTAGAGCAAGTTTTTTTTGCAAGGAATAGTGAATGGCAACTGGTAAGTAGGTTTGGCCAATGTTGTCCAATGGAAATTCAAGTCTCCTCTAGCCATTAACTAGAGGTTAGGGCACAGAGCTGTGGTTCCCTTGGTCTTGGATAAGTCTTGACTGATTTCAGATGAGAATGACTCAGTCCATGCCACCTTGATGCTTCCATTGAATGCTCCAATCCAAATTTGGAGTCTTGTCCCTATTTTGGCCATTCTAGGTTCAACATGCTATTTCTTGTTCCATGGACTTTGGAGGCTTGGCTCAGTGATTGTCCCCTTTAGATTCAATCCTCAGATGTGTCCAAGTGGATAGGAGCATTTGAATTTGGCTGATTTTGGCAAATCGTGCAAAGTTGCAAATTCTGCCTTGCCTTTGACAGATTTCAGCAAGGCAACTTTCCAATGTCATATCTCAAGACTCAAATGGAATTTGGCAATGTTCTTGGCCATTTTGGAAAGCCCTTACATGATATAACAACTGTTTGAACATATTTGGTTTTGATATCTTTTGAATCCAAGTGAAAAATCCCCCTACATTTGGCAAAAAGTGAAGGCAGATTCTGACTTAGTGAAAATTTCACTAAGTGTTGGAAAAAGTGACATTTTCACTTTTCAACCATTTTGATCACTCCATAACTCAAAATCCTTAATGAATTGGACTTAGGTCTAGTTGAAGTTTTTGTAGAGGGTAATGAGGGCTACAAATCCATCTTTGGATGAGAAAAAATGGCTTTGTGGTTTAGGAGTTATGATCCTTCAAAGTTGGTACCCTTGTCACTTTATTTTTAACTTAGAAAATTTTCTAAGTTTTTATGGTTACCCCTTTTACAAGTTATCCCACTTTTCTTGATTTTTATTGATGAATGATGATTCAAATCATACATTAACATCATTTTAGGGTTAAAAATCCATTTTGGTGAAAAATCTCAAAAAGCCAAAGTTGACTTTTGTGCACAGTTGACTTTTTATCAGATGAATTCCAAACTGTGCAATTCTTCAGGAAATCATGTCCTTGACCTAAATCAAACTTGATGGACATGTTCCATGGGTGTCATAGGGTATATTGGGGCATGTCCTAGGGCTTGGGAGCATGTCCTGGTCAAAAGTCAAAGTTACAATTGACTTTTTCCTTAAAACCCTAACCGTGGTGCAGATGAAATTGAGACTTGTTGCTCAAGCTTCTTGGATTAATCCATTGTTACAAATGGATCAATATAGCTCATTAGAGACCCTCAAACCCTCTCTTAATGTCTTGGCTCATGATTTGCCCTAAAAGTCAACTTAGGGGTGAATTAGGTCAAGAAACCCTAATTCCTGATTTCTGATGTATGCATCCCCCGAGGCAAAATTGACTTGATGAATGGGTCCATGAGGTTCCATGGAGTATATTAGGTTGTGTTTTGGATCATTGGCTTGTGCCCAGATGAAGATTTTCCATCTGGAGGCCCTGGTCGACCAAAACCCTAATTTGGTGACACTGTCGATCTTGAGGCTTGATCCACCTAGAAGGGAGCAGCTTTGTGCTTAATCCTTAGAGTGGGAGTCCTTTTTGATCCTTTGTGGATGTTTGAGAGGTTAGACAAGTTGAAGATCATGTCATTCCTTGATTGATCCTTTGTCTAAGGCTCTGAGAGGGCTTGAAACCCTAATTTTGATTGTAGTAAATGCTCAACAACCCTTGAGGCATTTGATGAGGCATGATGGTTCATCCACATTGTGATGATGATTTGCACAATGATGGGAAATCTTAGTGGTCAAAATTTGGGGTATGACATGGACCAGAGGGGGAGTGGAAGGTGCACTTCCCTGCTGAGGACGAGCGGGTCTGCACGGATTTCGGGGACCGCTTCACAATGTATGAATATGCTTTTAAGGAGCTGGGTCTGAGGCTGTCGTTCACTGATTTTCAGCAGTCAGTGTTCACGCACTTGAAGTTGGCCCCCACGCAACTGCACCCTAACTCGTTGGCCTTCATACGGGCGTTTGAGCTGGTGTGCGACTTCTTGAAGATTGGGGCTACTCTTCCCTTGTTCTTCACAGTCTTCCACCTTCAACGGCAGCTGTCGGAGAGGAAGTACGGATGGGTCTCGTTGAAGCAGTCACGTAAGCTGTTCAAACCTTTCTCTGAATGGATACGGACGTTTAAGACGCGGTACTATGTTGTCAAGCCAGTGTCCGAAGTTGCCCAGGACAGTACATATGTCTGGGAGATCGAGGTTGACGAGGATGGGAACAACCTACGAGATGAGGCGGGGAAATTCATTGGGCAGAGGATTTATAAGTTCCCTATTCATTGGGCACCTGACCATTTTACCAATAGCATAGTGACTATGTTCTTCAACCGCACGAGCTACACGGGCAGGATGCTGTGGCGTAAGAGGAGTTGGTGAAGTACGTTAACTCCTTCCTGCTCGCCGAGTGCTGGACGAAGAAGGGTAACCTGATCTTCGAGGAGGACGGTAGTCAGAGGGTTGAGTATCGGTTTATCAACACCAAGGCACTGCTGGAATGCAAGACTCCCGCGAAAGTCGAGAAGCTGCTTGGTAGTTTTAGTTGTTTTAGATTTGCTCGTATTACTCTTTTCCTCGTAACTAACGTGTTCGTCTTTTGTTTGTGCAAGTGAGATGCCTCGGGCCCATGAGAGGGTTGTAAAGAGCGCTCTTGCGAGGAACAAGGCCGGAGCGGTTCCTCTGAAGTCTCGGTTTGCTGGTGCTCGTGCTCCTCCTCCGGCACAGACTGCTGCGGGGACCTCTTCTTCTCCTACTCCCGCTCCCCGGGGGTCTCCTCTTCCTTTGACCGGTCGACCCAAACGGCCAAGGTTCAATGACGCTGTGGACCTCACTCGGGCATCGGAGAAAGGGAAGTTCGAGCTTCCTCCTTGCATCCTTGATAGGAAATTCTTCTAGGGGAACTCTTTGATCGTGCCTCGGGCAGAGTCTCTTCACTTGGAAAGCATGGACCGCTCGAGCAAGAAGGCGTTGGTGGCTCAAGACGCCTCAGATTTGGTTAGGATGCTGGAGATGGCGGACGTTTATGTTGAAGGGGACTCTGCAACTGAGGTCGAACTTAATACTACTCGGGCTTCCATGGCATCCCTAAGAGAAGAAGCCAAGGTTGCCGATGATGCTCGAAAGAAGGCTGAGGAGGAGGTAGCTCGGTTGAAGAAGGAGAATTCTACGCTAGCGGCGGAAAAGAAGGCTTCCGAGGAGCTGGTCCAGCAGTTGAGGGTGGTCAATGCCCCGGGTGAAGATGAGCCGGAAGATGTGAAGGAATTGAAAGCGAGATCCGAGTTGGTCGCCCATATGCTGGGGGCCGAGGAGGACAGTATTGTCGTCGTGGATGAATCCTTCAGAAATGTCGTAGCTCAACTGCGGGTGGTGAACCCCGAGCTTGACTTTTCAGTCGAGGGTACCCATTATCTGGCGCATGTTGAGGATGGCTGGATCGTTATGGCCGACGCTCTTCTCGAAGGGAACACCGAGGATCAGCTCGTGGAGGACCAAGGGCCCTAGTCTGAGCCAGCCGAGCACGTGGACGAGTGAGGAGTCTATTTTTTTTGTTGTAATTTGTCCGGCCTGCGCGTCGAGTAACTGTTGTAACTTATCTTCGGGGGGGTATGGCCCCCGTTTTATGTAACTCCGCATAATCGTGGTCCTTGTGGCCACTTATTATGTTAAATTATTATATGTTTGATATTGTTATCTGTATGATTTTACTTGCTTTTATTTTTTGCTAAGTGTTATACTCATGCTCGTTGTGAATGTATATCTGCCCGTGATTGGGAGTGTTTTAGGGGATTGCTCATTGTAGATGTGTTCGGCAGTGAGGGGAACTGGTCGAATGGCCGGGGAATGCCCTGGCGGGGATGCAGAGCTCAGGTCGCGTTTGAGGCCTGAGTTCGCGGCGTGAACGTCCCATCGCGAGCTGGGGTTCTGGTAATCATGGTACTTTGACGAAGACGATGCTCGATCGAGGACCGCCGCCGAGCAATTACTCGACTCGTTATTGAGCGGGGTTCTACTTTATTGGTATGTGACGCTTGTACCTAAGCGTGCATAGTGGTCGGTAGTTGACGTTCGTCGTTGTGACGGTCGAACCGAGAATTAGGGCCTTAGTTATAGTATTATTTTAGCTTTTCGACGTTCCATGGTCGAGCAAGTTCTTCCCCGTTGAGATGTTCTAGGTAGTAGGCCCCATTTTGCGTTTTTGCTCGGATGCGATTGGGTCCTTCCCAGTTGGCTGCTAGTTTGCCTTCACGAGAGTCTTTGTGGTGTCTCCTTAGAACAAGGCTTCCCACGTCGAACTCTCGCCGTATCACCTTGGCGTTGTGCCTGATGGTAATTTTTTATTTTAGTGAGGCTTCACGGAGGGCTGCCTCGGTTCGGATTTCCTCGACGAGGTCGAGTTCTTCTCTTAATGATTCGTCGTTCATCTCCTCGTCTAGGGGCGACTCTGTCCGCCTGGAGGGTACGTGAACTTCGACGGGGATTACATCCTCAGTTCTGTATGCTAAGTGGAAGGGTGTTTCCCCGGTTGTAGAGTGTGGGGTCGTACGGTATGCCCACAATACGCTATACAGTTCCTCGACCCAAGCCTTCTTCGTTTCGTCCAACCTTCGTTTGAAGCCTTGAAGGATGACTCGGTTAGCTGCCTCAGCCTGCCCATTTATTTGGGGGTGTTCGACGGACGCGAAGTGCTGCTTCGTGCCCAGTTGGGCGACGAAGTCCTGAAACTTCTTGTCTGTTAATTGTGTCCCATTGTCAATCACAATTGCTTGGGGAATACCGCAACGTGCAAGGATGTTTCGTTTGTAGAAACGCAGTATGTTGAGGGCAGTTATTTTGTCTAGAGCTTCTGCTTCTATCCATTTTGTGAAATAGTCTACGCCCACTATTAGGTATTTGTTCTGACTCGATCCTACCACGAAGGGTCCTAGGATGTCTAGGCCCTACCAGGCAAATGGCCACGGGGAGGACATAGCCTTGAGCTCGTTAGGCGGAGCCAGGTGCATGTCCCTGTGCCGTTGGCATTTATCGCATTTCTTCACGTGTTCTTTTGTGTCGTGTTGCATGGTTGGCCAGTAATATCCTGCTCGGGGGGCCTTTCGGGCAAGTGACCTTCCGCCGAGATGCTGGGCGTTAATTCCCTCGTAGATTTCGCGCAGGATGTGTGCGACCATTTCTTCCTCGACACATTTGAGCAGCGGAATGGAGAATCCCCGCCTGTAGAGATTATCTTCGACCAAGATATAAGAGCAGGCTCTTTGCCTAATTGTGCTGGCCTCTTTTGGGTCGGATGGAAGTTCGTCTTTGGCGAGATAGTTGTAAACAGGGGTCATCCAGCAATTGTTGTCGCCGATCACCTGCACGTCGAGGGTCGGGGAGGCCTTCTCGATGCTGGGTCGAGGAAATACTTCCTGTATGACGGATTTGTTTCCGCCTTTCTTCTTTGTGCTGGCTAGTTAGGATAGCACGTCTGCTCGCATGTTATGTTCATGGGGAACATGTTTCACTTCCACTGTTGTGAACTTCGCCATCTCCTTCTTGACCAGGGCTAAGTATTCGGTCAGGTTGTCGTTTTTGGCCTGATATTCTCCCCGGACCTGGAGGGCCACGAGTTGTGAATCTGTGCAAATGATGACCTCTTCTGCGCCCAGGTCCTCGGCCAGGCGTAGCCCAGCGAGGAAGGCTTCGTATTCATCCTGGTTGTTAGAGGTTGGGAAGGACAGGGTGAGTGATACTTCAACGATGATTCCTTCGTTTCTTTCCAGTATGATGCCCGCGCCGCTCCCTGCCGAGCTTGAGGCACCGTTAACAAAAATGGTCCATTTGCGCGCTTCGCTCGCGGGGGAGTCTGCGAACGTTATTTCTGCGATGAAGTCAGCTAGAGCTTAGGCCTTGAGGGCTTTCCTGCTTTTGTATTGGATGTCAAATTCGGACAGTTCCAACGGCCATTTGAGCATTCGGCCGGCCATATCTGGTCGTCCAAGCAGCTGCTTTATGGGTTGATCTGTTCGAATCATGATCGTGTGAGCCAGGAAGTAGTGTCTTAATCTTCTGGTTGCGTTGATGAGGGTCAGTGCCACTTTCTCTATCTGTTGGTATCTTAACTCTGGTCCTTGCAGCGCTTTGCTCGTGAAATATATGGGTTTCTGCCCATCAGGTGTCTCGCGGATGAGGGCGGCACTCACTGCTTCGGTTGCTACAGCGAGGTACAGGTACAACGTTTCGCCATTGTCCAGGCGAGAGAGGACCGGTGGCTCCGAGAGTGCTCGTTTCAGATGGAGAAGGGCCTTGTCACACTCGTCAGTCCATTCGAATGCTGCCTCTTTGCGCAGGAGTTTGAAGAATGGTAGGGCGTGCTGGGCGGACTTGGCCACGAAGCGAGATAGTGACGCGAGCATCCCGTTGAGGGAGTGGATGGATTTCTTGGACTTTGGCGTAGGAAACTCGGAGAATGCTCAGCACTTATCGGGATATGCCTCGATTCCACGTTCCGTTAAGTAGAAGCAGAGGAACTTGCCTGCTCGGACACCGAACATGCACTTCTCTGGGTTAAAATGCATTTTGTATTTCCTGGCCTGTTCGAAGACCTTTCTCAAATGGGCGGTATGATCGGTTTCCTCGTGGGATTTCACAATCATGTCGTCCATGTAGACTTCGAGCATGTTGCCTATTTCTCCCCGGAATACTTTGTTCATCATTCATTGGTACGTTGCTCCTGCGTTTTTCAGGCCGAAGGGCATTACGTTATAGTAATAGTTGCCCGATTCAGTCATGAAGGCCGTGTATTTTTTGTCGGTCATTGCCATTGGAATTTGATTATAGCCCGAGTAGGCGTCCATGAATGATAAAAGTTTAAAACCAGCAGAATTATCAACAAGTTTATAAATATTGGGGAGGGGGTAGGCATCCTTCGGGCATGCCTTGTTGAGATCGGTGTAATCAATGTATATGCGCCATTTTCCATTAGATTTTTTAACTGGTACAACGTTGGACAGCCAAGTGGTGCACTTGGCCTCCGAAATAAATTTGGCCTCGAGGAGGTCCTTTACAGCTTTTTCAGCAGCCTCCCTTTTCTCCGGAGACTGCTTTCTCCTACGTTGTGCTACGGCCTTGACAGCCGGGTCAATTGTCAGCTGGTGGTAGGCGACGGACGGATCCAAGCCGAGCATTTCGGCGGCGCTCCATGCGAAGAGGTCGGCATTCTCACGGAGGCATGCTTCGAGCTAGTTTCTCGCGATGTCGGGCAGGTCTGCTCCAATCTTCACTCCCCGCTGAGGGTCGTCACCGAACAGAACGATCTCGAAGTTGCCATCCGGGATTGGGCCCATCGGATGGGAGCTGCTGCTGGACGATGTGGACGGGTTGGCTGAAGCTGCTCGTTCCTCCTGCTGGTCTTCTTCTTGGAAGCGACTGTCGAGTTCGATGGAGTCGACCTGGGGAAGAGGCTTGGCTTCCTAGCTTGCCCGACGCTTTTGGCTTGGATGCGATGGCGTTGACCCCCTTTGTAGCTGCCTCGAAACATCGTCGTGCAGCTTCAATATTGCCATGGATGGTGGCGACTATCTCTTTTGAAGTGTAATACTTCATCTTTAGGTGGACTGTTGAAGGCACCGCTACCAACTCGGCCAGAGTTGGTCTTCCGAAAATGCACTGGTAAAGCGACGGGCAGTCGATCACCAGAAATTGTACCTTGACGGATCTGGCCATCTCAGCTGATCCGAAGGTTACGATCAGTTCGACATAGCCCCATGGCTTGGTCACTGATCCGTTGAATCCCTGTAAATCAGACCCTACATAGGGGGTAAGGTGTGATTCGTCCAGCTGAAGTGTTGAAAACAACTGGGAGTACATGATGTCGACCGAGCTGCCCTGGTCGACGAGGATTCTGCGAACGTCGAAGTTCGTCATTCGGGCTCGGACGAGCAAAGGAGTGCTCGAGTTCGGGGGTCCCCCGAGGAGCTCTTCTCGGTAGAAGGAGATGGGGACGAAGCCCTTATGGGCCTGATCAAGCGTGGTCACTTTATTAGAGCTTGTGTTGATCAGATACTCGAATTTTCGTTTCACGGAGCCCACAGTGACTTTGTTGAAGCCCTCGCCAGAGATGACCATGGCGGAGGGAAATGTCTCCCACGGGGTGTGGGCCACGAAATAAGCAGGGGCGCTGGGCCCGTCCGGGACGTAGAAGTCCTCAGCTCGCGATATGGACATAGCGACCTGTATGTTGGCGTGTTCCGAGGAGGGTACTTCCTCCTCTATCTTCTTGGACTCCTGGGCGTCCTGCCGAGGAGTGTCCTTCTTCTTCGCGAAATATTTCAGGTGGCCGCCCTTAATCAGTATCTCAATGGCATCCTTTAGTTGGATGCAGTCCTCTGTAGTGTGGCCGTGACTCATGTGGAAATGGAAGTATTTTAATTTGTCCACGTTTGTTCTGGCCGGCAGTTGCTTGGGGAAGCGGACCCCTGCCTGCTTTAACTCCGAATTGGCACATTCGGACAATATTTTCTCCCTGGAGATGGTCAGGGGGATGTAGTCATGGAAACGCTCGAAGGGTCCCTTGCTGTCGCGGGAGTCCCGTGGACGGTCCTCGCGCCTCCGTTCACCCCGACGAGATGTCGAGGCTTCCTCTCCTCTGGAGGCTCGAGAGTTTTCCTGATGGCGTGATGCTCGGACGTTGCTGGCCACAACCTTCTCTTCGTACTGAATGTGTGATTGGGCTTTTAGGAGGATGGCGTCTAAGTTCCTTGGTGGTGCGAGGCCAATGGCTTTAGAAAACTCGGAGCCCGGGCGGAGCCCGGGCGGAGCCCGGGCGGAGCCCTTGCTCGAGCAGAAACTTATTCATTTCGTCCGTTGTAGGGACCTGTACTGCTTCCTTGTTGAACCTCTTGATGTATGCGCGGAGAGGCTCGTATTTTCCTTGGATTATGGCCCCAAGGGAGGCCTCGGTCTTGGGGTGACGGTGAGATGCTGTGAAATGCTGCAGGAACATCCTGCCCAGTTGTCTCCACGAGGTAATGGACTCCTCGGGCAGCTGCTTGTACCATGTTATCGCTCCCTTTCGGAGCGTGGTTGGAAATAGTCGGCATTTGATGGCGCCCCGTACGCCACGGTAGTCCAATAGCGCATCGATGTTCTCGATGTGCTCGTCGGGGTTAGTGGTCCCGTCGTACGTGCCTAGTGACGGGGGCTTCTCCAGGCCTTTAGGGAGACGGGTAGCCAAGGTCTCCTGGGACAACGAGCCGTGAGGCTCGTCGGCGCTGCTAGAACTGGTGAACGATGGGGACCGAAAGGGACGCTCGCGGCGGCGGTTCCTCTGGGGAGAAGGAGAGCGGTTCCTTCAAGGAGAAGGTAAGTGGTTCCTTCGAGGAGTAGGCGAACGATTCCTTCGGGGGGAAGGTGAACAGGCCCGGCCTTTAGATTTGACCGGGGGAGATTACTCGTTCCTTTGAGTCCTCTTGTGGCAGGGAGAGTGCTGGTCACGCGGGGAAATCTGGTCACGATTCTGGGCGACGCGAGGGTCAGGTTCTTGGCGCAGTCTTCGGTCGACGTCTCTCCGGGGCTGCGGGTTCCTTGACCGTCGCTGGTTCCTCCGCGGAGGAGGGGATCTTGGACAGTTGGACTCTTCTAACGCCTCGATCCTCTCGTTCTGCTGCAGGATCAGGGTGTTGGTTTTGTTGATCGCCTCCAAGAGGGCTGCCACGGCCGGGTCGGCGTTGGGCAGAACAGGAACGGGCTGGACGTCAAGTGAAGACTGATCGTTGTTGCGATCAACAGGGGTAGGGGAAGGAGAAGCAGTGGCTCCGTCCCTAAGAAAACAGGCATCTCGGAGGAGAGATGATTGGCCGTCAACGTCAGATTTGTTGACGGGGAGGATAGTGGTTTGGAGAGCATCCTTGGCGCGATCTTGAGAGGCCATGATGATGATGATCTTTGAGAATTGTTGTGATCTTCGGTTTCCGGGGAAAAAAAGATGGGGAGAACAATGATTCCCACAGACGGCGCCACTGATCGTGAAGGCTGGATCAGATCCTGTAGAAGTGGGCCACCAAATGCGTCTGGGATGCTGGTTGTATGGAGAGGAGGGGGTGTACCTGCAAGGTACTCCGACACTCAAGTAAGAAAGGGTCAGAGAAAAGGGGCAAGTACAAAGTATTAGTTCGTAGGGTGAATATTGGATACCTGACTCTCTCAAGCGAAAGGGTTTATATAGAGCCCCCAGCGTGTGGCCAACGGTCCTATTTTCGGGGTGAAATAACCGTTTTCCCCAAAGAATAGGTAACTACCCAAACTAGCCGTTATGTCGGGCAGAGTGTCCGAAACTAGTCGTTATGTCGGGCATAGGCATGATTTCGGGCACCTTTCTTTGACTGTTCGGGGAGCAAAGGAGCCGTGCGTAATGGGCAGTAATTCCGGGGAGGAACGATGCATTCCTTGTCCGGTTGGAGGGGCAGAAAGGTAACTTTTGCCCCTCTATGGATTGGACTTAGGAAACTTGGGTCGTTCTGGAGCAGAAGCGGATTGGGCCATGTCTACCCATTGGTCCAGTCCAGAATATTTTCCATTCCAAACTACCATTAAAACAAGGGTTAAATATGTTTTTGGTCCCTATAAATATCTCAGTTTTCATTTTTAGTCCCTATAAAAAAAAAGACATATTTTGATCCCTACAAATTTTTTATGCATGCAGTTTTAGTCCTTACTATTTTCTAAAAATTTAAAAACTATTTAATTACCCCTAAACTTTTAAATTTTTGAATAATTTTTTTCATACGTGTTTAGATTACTATAAAATGTTTCATTACCAAATTATATAATTTTTTAAAATGAGAATAATTAAATATGAATTGTTTAAATTTCAAAACATAATGATAAAAGTAATGAAAATCTCGACGTATAAATCAAATTTTGAGTTCCTTTATTTTCGAGAAACTTTTTATAACGTTCTAAACATATCTATAAAATAATCATTCAAAAATACATATTGGTTTAACAGTATGGACTAAAACTACGTGCATAATTATTTTGTAGGGACCAAAACATGCGATTTTTTTAATAGGGACCAAAAACTAAATTTGGTAATTTTATAGGGAGCAAAAACATATTTAACCCTTAAAACAATTATATATACAAGAAAATTCTAGATCACTGTTCTTTTAAATTTCTAACACAAGTAAACAAGTAGCCAACACCAATGTTGTTTTATTTCTTTCTCTAAATATTACTGCCTATATTGATATAAACGGGGCAGGTTTGGCGTGGATACTAGTATCCTCATTACTCATTTTGTCCAAGTATTTTGAAATCGTAAAAAACCTAAACTCAAACTCAATCAAAGTAGGTTTTTCTTATCAAACTCTAAGCATATTTGGAAGGGTACTCTAAAACATTGGTTCAATTCCCATGCCTAAGCATAAACACACTTCCTTGATCTGGCGAGTCTCTTTAGATTTTTTATTTCATTAGGCTTTTGATTTAGAAATTCACAAACTTGACTACAAATCATATTAATAAATTATTTCAAATATTATTTATTATAAAAACTTGTTAAACAAGTTATAGTGGTATACATTTTATTTTAAATCTTATTTATAAAATATATTCTTATTTCAACTCATTGCTTTTTTAATTGTTGTTGCTAATTCATCGTAAGCTACTTCCCAGGCAGTGTTGAGTTCATCACTCCATTTGTCTCCTACCACTTCTTTTATTGTTTTCAGCAATGCTTCTTTAACCACCTTTAAAATAACAAAAATAACTTTTTGTTAGCAATTTTATTTTTAGAAGATTAGTAAATATTTTAAAAACTCTATTGAAAATATTTTTTTAATATATTAGTATAATAAAAAATTATATAAATTTATTATTTTGTATTTGAGAAGAATAAACTAAACGATTTTATATTATTATCATACCACAAAATGTGGACCAGCAACTCCCTTTTGAATGTGAATAGCACCCAATGTAGCATCTCCTAAAACTACCACTCCTTTTGTTCGAAGTTGAACAGCTGAGTCACGCACCTATAATTCAAAAATTATAAATGCATATATTATGACATAGTAATTAGGTTGAAAAAATATATAAGAATGAAAACTACTGGTAAATATTTGTATGACTAAATATTTATATGATTATATGATGAGTAATTATGTTATTCTTTTAAACATATTAATTAAATGAAAATTTAAAAATTTAAAAATATATGCGTATGATCAAATTTTCGTCAGTTTTAAGAGTAACATTGACGTTGAGCTGACATTGAATGAAGAGTAAAAAATCAAAGAAATTAATTGACGTTAGATTATACTTACCAGCCCAAAAACCTTTTCAGCATGAGCTTGCAATGTTGAACTATGTTGTACTCCAGCCGAGTCTTTTAAAAAAGAAAACATACCTTTTGCGGCAGGTGCTTTCTCCAATATACTATTTAAATTCAATCAAAACAATAATACAATGTTTTTAGTTTTCCTTATTCCATTTTAATTAAACCAATCAATAATCAAATATAAAAACACAAAACCAACACCCTTTAAGAAAAATCTTACATAGTATAGAACAAAACACTATATTGAGGAAGATTTTGTTTGAAAGATTCCCAAGAGCTATTCACCAAAGCCTCTTGTTTGTCGGTGAAACTCATTTTTCTTTTTATTCTTGTTTATTCTTTTTGTTTTTTTTTTGTATTTGAATATTGTAATATAAGAATTTACTTCCAACACTTATTTATATTGAATGTTATAAGGTGTAAAGAGATGAATTTACTTGTGGTTATTATGTTTTTAAAATTGATTGGCTTGTGGAAGTGGCCATTGCTTTTATTAAGAGACAAGAATCTTTTTAATAAATTAATAAATAAAACTAAACTAATTAAAATTAAATAATAATAAGACATGTATTAAAAAAATTATTTCATCCATCGAATTATTAATCTAATAAAAAATGTAAACACATAGAAACATCTTCACATTTAATTTTTCAGTAAAATAGTGTGATGAGTTGTTACTAATATATATATTTTTGGTCTCTTATCTTTAGGTCAAGTTAATATTGGTCATCTAACTAATATATATATATATATATATATATATATATATATATATATATATATATATATATATATATATATTCATATTGCTCCTTTAATTTAACTAATTAGCTCCAACTTTGTCATTTCCATCCATTCCTTTTAAATGACGTTAAAAAATGTTTGGGTGGCATCTGCGTCAGTATTTTCACTTTGTCATCATGTTTTTCTTCATTAATCCAACGTGGTCGAGGCATACCTGTTAAGGATTCTCCTTATCAAACGAGTTCACTGTGACAAGCATGCCATATCTATTAAGGACCTGAAGTCCAAACTCGTCTCAACTCAGGAAGTTATCGCTCCGTGCCAAGAAACAATAAAGGTCCTGGTGTCGAAGAAAGACAATCTAAAGGTCTTACTAAAAACGATGGTATTAGAGGCACGAATTCACATTGCTGCTACTTCCAAGCTAAAGGGGTCTTTGAATGAGGCCCTCAGTTCTCTCAAGAGGCATGAATAAGAAATGTATACCTTCAAGAATAACTTGGTAGTTACTTCTTATATGTACTTCTAGCGGGCGAAGGAACATGTAACCTTTCTCTATCTAGGGTTGGATCTAAGTCGGATGGATTTATTTAAAGTGGTTGGGGGATGTCATGCAGACAATACCCATTGCTTCAGTGATCTCTTAGAGGACTAGTGGTTTAATGTCTTGGGCCCTAGTGCCTTTATAAGGGTCTACCCTTATATTTTTGTAATCTATTACCCACCTTTGGGTCTTTAATTAATAGTATTCTCGTAATTTATCTATGTATGCCATCTTGTAGCTAGTCTTAAAATGGTCATTTTTGGGAGTGAAGGTCCTACTTGGAAATGCTCATGTTATTCCCAAGGCGTCGAGAGGTTTTCCTAGGGGGGCTTTTATTGTTGTCAGGTGATGAGTGGGCTCCTTCGTGGGTATTCAATGCAATCGCCATGAAGGTGAAAATAAATCCTTTACGAGGATCCAACATGTAATCGCCTCGAGGGGCGACAAGGATTTCTTCAAGAGGATCCAACATGTAATCGCCTCAAGGGGCAGCAAGGATTCTTTCAAGAGGATCCAACATATAATCACATCAAATAGCGACAATGATTCCTTCAAGAGGGTCTAACATGCAACCTGTTGCGGTGAGAATCGGATAACAAGCTATTAATTAACTTGCATCACATTTCTTTAAATTCACAACCAACTTTGATTTATCCAAAGGAAAGGTTCAAGATCGAGAAAAACCTAAAGGGGGGAGATCTAAGGTTCGGGGGTTGGTTATACTAAGGGAAGGTATTAGCACCCTAAGTATCTATAGTACTCTACAGGAACCTCTTGTTAATGTTTGTGTTATGTTATGTTTACTTGCTAAAGAAATCTGCTAAACGTAAGGACCTAGGGGTATGTACACTAAGTTTGCTCGCCAAGACGTCGCATCTTGTGCCTACGTATCTGACTAAAGAATCAGAGCAACCGTAGTTCACCTAACTAAGGGTGAAATAGGAACCATTGACTATGGCCAAAGTTCCAAAGGGAAATGAGTACGAGCTCATTTGAGAGTTCACGATAACTCTCTAAATCTAAGTTATAGGGGGGAAAATGAGTTCTCATGATGATGAGAATCACATAGAGTTCAAAACTCTAACCTATTGCTAAGTTATGATTCAATGGCTCTTATGAGGCCAAAAAAGGGGAAAGGCTCTTATGAGGCCAAGAGGGGTGATTTGTTTAGTGACTCATGAGTCAACTGAGGAGAACTTTCCTTTGGAATAGTATTGAGGAAGCGTCAAATGAAACATGCAACCACAGTCATAACAGAATAGTTGTCTACAAGACTTTATCAGAAAATATTTACAAGTCTCACCAAAAGAGAAATGAAAAATTAGTATTCAAAAAAATGAAATAGAAATAGTCTCGTCTTAATCATGATTTAATCAAGAAATCGATAATCAATGATTCTTGACTTTCATCGACTAAAAAGTGAATGAAAGTGAAATAAAGAGAATGATCTCATATTGATCATAGTTTTGTCGCTTCAATGAAGTCAACCAAACCATGAAGTTTGTTATGTCATCGAACAAAATAAAGAAAGTGGAATCGAAATGAAAAATAAAGTCGGTCTCGTCTAAATCAAGATTTAATCGAGAAATCGATAATCTTATATTTTTGACTTTCATTGAACAACAAAAATAAATAAAAGGTGGCCTCATATTTATCAAGACTTTTAGTGATTTAGAATAGATCAACAAGTCATGACTTTTGTATATCATTGGCCCAAAATAAAGAAAATGGAATCGACATGAAAAATAAAGTCGGTCTCGTCTTAATCAAAATTCAAATCGGTAAATCGATAATCTCGATATTTAACTTTCATCGACCAATAAAAATAAATAAAGAAAGTGGCCTCATATTTATCAAGACTTTTAGTGATTTAAAATAAATCAAAGTCAATATTTGTGTAATTTCATAGGCCCAAAATAAAGAAAATGGAATTTAAGTGAAAATAAAGGTGGTCTCGTCTAAATCAAGATTTAACTCGATAAAATCGATAATCTTTTTATTAGACTTTCATTGACCAACCTAAAGGAAAAATACAGCCTCATACTAATCAAAATTTATTGATTTGAAATAATCAATAAAGTTAAGATTTGTTTTATATCATTGGCACAAATAAAGAAAATAAAACATGAATAAAATCAAAATCACAAAGAAGATCTTAAACAAATGGTTAAACAATTAGAAAATAAAAAATAGTAAACAAAATGAAATGTATGAAACACAAAGAGGGAAGGGGTGCGCAGGATGTAGGGCGTGTGTAAAGTTAACAACGACATGGGCTGATGAGCCCATCCTCCCCTTTTTAAAAACACAGTTTCAAAAAAGAAAAAACAAGGGTGTTGTTAGAAAATCACTGATTGTGAATGGCAGATCCCAATATGAATGGGCTCTAAAGCCCAAGACCAAGATCACTAACCCTTTTCTTTTTAAAAAAAATGAAATAAAAAAAAAGTCAAAGTGTGGGAAGGTAAAACGGCCATGGGTTATCACCACAAACATCATCACGTTTTTACTTCGACCAACAAGAAAGGAATGGGAAAAAATGGGTCAGCAACATCATCAAAACACGGTTCCATCAAGAACAGAACATGCCCTTTTCTAACTTTCAAATGGTGACTCAAAGCAAGGCTCCGATCAAAACGGGTCATCGATAAGGAAGAACACCGAGGTTCAACCTTCTTCTCCTTCTCATCTAGATTGTGTTTGGCATCAAGCTTCCGTAAAAAATCAGGTTTTGGATTTCGAGTTCTATTTTGTTTCTCGTTTAAAAACTCTCGCTTCTTCTCCTTTTCTGTTTGATTCGATTGAATGGATATTATGGTTTGTGGTTTTGATTTGAGGTTATTGTTGTTGATGGAGGTTATGGGTTAAGTTTATGAAATATTGAGTTTTGAAGGTTGAAATAAAATGGAATGAGGTTTGTGAATCCGAAAAAGAAAGGAGTATTGAAGGAAAAGGAAGAAGGTTGTTTCTGTTTGACTTAAGGTGAGGAGTGAGGTCAAAGGATTGAGGGAGATTATGAGATTAGAGTGAGGTTTTTTGTTCCTCTTGAGAAGTTAGAGGGCGGGTTATATTTGAAGGAGAGGAAGAGAGTTTGAAGGGCGAAGGTTAAAGGGGAGTAGGTTTCTGAAACGAAGGAGGAAAGTTGTTGATGATTGGGTTAATTGGTTGAACGGAAGGTGGGTTGAACGAAGGGGTTTCGTTGTGTTTCAGGAGAAAAAGAAAGTGTGATTTTCATATTGGGAAAGAAAGATTCCTGAGAAGTATTAAGGTTGTTGTTGATGAAACGGGTTAAAGAGAAGAAGGTTTTCTCGTTTTTTTGGTATTTTTCACGTCCTCCCCCCTCCTCTTATTTCTCTTGCTTCCCTCTTTTCAAAACCACAAGACTTGTTGATGAAGTTTTTGGTACAAATTGAATTTGTCTTGATGTTCATGTTCTATCCCTTTCATCTTGCAGGCTGAAGAGTTGTTGCTGTTGCTTGTGGGAAGTAGGTCGCATTTGGGAGTACAGAGTGTTTCTGGCCACTGTGTATGCGTACAGGTCTCAACATGCTTGGAGTGTAGTTGCAGAGTTTGACTCGTGTTGTTGTTATTCCGTTGATGCAGTTTTTCTCTTTTAATTTTGCAGGATCTAACAGGTGGTTTTTTAGTGCAAGTTTTGGGTGGAGTGTTGTAGGTAGTAGGAGAGTAGTACTCTGTTCGCAGGTCACAAATTGGTGGAAAAGTTTTGGAGTCTTGGTTGTGTCAATTTTTTGACGGGTGTAAATGGGCTTTCGTGTTTTTGTGGTTTTTCTCATTGTAAAAAAAAAGGACTTATCTAAAAATAGATTTAATAGATTTAATGACATGATTTTGATAAACATTTGAAAGCATTAGGATAATAAATAGAAATTGGAAATTAAATATGAATTGGAAATAAAATGGATGTGAAAGTGGATAGACAATAAAACAGATATAAAAATGAAAATGGATAATGAAATTGGAAAAAAATGGAGAATAGATAACTAAAAACGGACATAAAAAAAATGGATTGACAATAGACATGGATTTGATGAATATTTGGTTTTAAAATGAGCATGTGGATATTAATGTGGAAAGATGGAAAGAATTAAATATGGATTTGGATAAAGAATTGAAAAATGGTTTATGGTTGGAATAAATGGATAATTAATTGTGAAAATGTGGATAATTGAAAATAGTTTAGAAATGGATTATGAGAAATGGGTAATTGAATGAAAATGGTCAATGAAAATTGAATTGAAAAAATGGATAAATAACAAAGTGGATAAAAGACGGTTACGGGAATGGATATGCACTTCCACGCTTGAACAACACCTAAACCTTGACAACTGCACTTGACTGCCACAAATTCTGAACTACATAACCAAATACTTGCACACAACCTAAAATGTACCAACTGCTTTAACCTCTTTGATGGCTCTACAACCTCAATTGAACTGAAACAGTACTGCACACACCATGAACCAGCTAGCCTTAGGAGACTCAACTGAACAATATTTGTCAATCATAAACTCCAAGGGTGAGAAACCTTAATCCTCGTGCATTGAGTGCACACTTATGAAACAAATGACTTGATGAGGACCGAGACCCTAATTTGGACTCTCTGTCATATCTTGATAACCTGATACTGATACAAACCACTTGTTTGACCCAGATTAGGTCAAACTTCCATTGAATCTCACACCATACCACACAAACCCTTAACCTGACGACCTTGCCTGATCTTGAGGAAGAACTTGTGATGAAAGCAAATCACATTGGATTATCAAGGAGAGGAGGTCTCTTAGGAGTATGAGAACTTGATTGGTTAGTGATCTATTCAAAATCTTGATTGATAAACCCTTGAGGCCTCTTGAGATAAAAACCTGATTCACAAATGAAACAAAACGAACAAAAACTGATAAAATGGTTAGTTATGCAATGATTGACCTATGATGTTCATGCAAAAGATGTTATGACATCTAAGGGGTAAAATTTGGGGTACAACACAACCACCTCGAGGGGAGACAGGGATTCCTTCTAAAATAAGGGAGTTTAGTGGAGATATGTGCACCCTTTTCTAAAAGAAGAGAACAAAGAAGGATGCGGGGAATGGTTGGACCTTTTAGAAGAGTTGGATCATAGTAAAATAGAAAATGTCATTTAAAAATAATAATAAAGTCGTCTCGTTACAATCGCCCTGTGGGACCATGTCTTAAGAAATGCCGAGATTGGGAAGAAGAACGTTGATGACAGTCCATTATATGATATGTTTAGAGTTAAATTCTTTTAATTTTAAATACCTTTAATGTTAATGCATTTTGCTTTAGTAGGTTTTAATAGATTTTTGAAGATTGATGGGAAATAATGAACCAAGTCGAAATCATTTTAACTAGACAAAAAACGTAGTATATTACTATCAAAGTATGATGACGAAGCAAGGAGAGAACTAGCACATGAAGAACAGAAAGAAAATAGAAAATAAATGCAAAAGATAGTCAATCGTGACGCGACCATTCCTCAAGAGGTCTGATCCAGAAATTCCATAAGAATTACAAAAACAATCATCTAATAGTGAAGGGATTACAAGACATCGAGATGTTATCAGGCTTCAAAAGGCAAACACAACACTTTCAAAAACACAGTTGAACGATCTAAACTTTCAGCCAAATTCCAAAGTAGATAAATTGATTAATTTTTTCAAGATTAAGTAGACGTGTGACGCATTGGTACCAATTCAGTTATACCCATGTGTAGTAATTTGATCATTTATCGAGTATCATAACTCAGATTAAAGTGAAACCAGTGAAAAAGAAAGCTAATTTTCAGGGCTACAACTTTCATGAAGAAATAAAAGTCTAAGTGCATGTTTGGTTCCACGTTTGCACTGTCCCCCACCGTGAAAAATAAAAGCTACAAAGTGTAGCTTCTGCCTCTAGACGCGCGTTTACCCCTCTCCCACCGTGAAAACAAACATGCCATAAATCGGAGTGTAAAATGATGGAAAATAGCGAGTAAAAATATGATGTTTTTTTTATAAAGGAGTGAATATAAAGGGCGATAACCTTATGAAACTAAAAGGTTTCCTTCTCTTGAGGGGACTCTATCAAAATTCTTGAAATTTTCAAAGGAGACCTTTAGTAATCCTAGGGAAAAGAATTGAATAAATGGTGTATGAGAGCTGCCCGATTCCAAATATAAACATTCCAACATTTGGGATCGAGCATAAAAATCGACAATAACCTCAATTAGAGAAAAGTACCAGCCAAAACATCTTTCTAAATATGAAAGGTCTCCCACTATCGAGGACACTTAATCGGATTTTCTAAAAATTTTAAGTAACTTTTGGTTGTATTGAGCAAAGGCAAGAAATAGAAAAAGTAAATGAGAGCTGCCTAATTATGAAAGTGAAAAGCAGAAGAATCCTTCAGAATATTAATGCAAAGAAAAAGAAAAAAAATCTTGAAAATTAAGAGAGAGAGAGAGAGAGAGAGAGACGGGTGAATTAGGTTTTATGAGTATATCACGTTATTTTACAGATATTCTTATTCTTTTATTTTTATTTATTTGGAATAAAGTGCATGAACTTAGAACAATAATGCAAAAAAAATAAAAGGGCAGAAAATTAAAAGAGACAAAAGTAATTATACTAGTTCCTCTTATCAACGAAGGGTGCATCTAGTCCTTTCACACCCCGTGAAGGATTTCACTATGTTAGATCTTTGTACAGTCTCACACAAAGACTCTCCTACAGTTTTCTAACACATACACACCAAACCTATGGTGGAATTTGAATCAACCCAATTCAAAGGAACTTTTCACAAATTATCAACCAATATGATAATTCTCACATAAACCATAAAGTGCACCACTTTCTGTTTACAGAAGTTAAAAATCACACCACTTTCTATTACAAATCAAGTCACCACACACTTGGTGATCAAATGAAACCCTTGAACAAATATGAATATATGAGTTGTTCTTGAACCAATTCCAATACAAAAAATTGATCTTCTCTTTCAATGTACAATTCTCGCAAGTCGATTACCCTCTCGGCGTAAGTCGAATACCTAAAGGAATACTCCTACTCTCATAGCAAGTTTTGAAAAACACTCAGACTTTAAAAATAAAAGGGATGGAATTCTCGCAACCGGCCTAAGTCATGTGAATAATCAAACGATAGGGTTCATAACCCTTAGTCCCTAGAGGACTACCCACTCATATTCAGGAACATTTCAATCAAAACAATAATTGTGAATAAAGACATAATAAGTAAATGAATGATTAAAGTAGTAATTGAGAACCTGATAAATGAAAAAGCAATTCTTCAATTATAAAATGGATCTAGTTACTCCAATTGAGACTTGTACAAAGTTGCAGAATGAAAAGCATGAAAACAAAACGAAAATTAAAAACTGGATAAAAACTCAAGACTACCTATGAGTTTTTATACTAAATCCTAATCATGGTAAGAATCTCCTAGCAATCAATGTCAATCACAAGTGTTTAAGATCAGATCCAAGAAATTAAGGAGCCTTGAAGTGGAGGGAATCAAGTCAAATAGGAAACAAATCAGAAAAACTCGCCCTCCTATTACGGGCAGTAACAGCTGTTACGGGCACCCGTAACAGGCCTCTGGATTCTTGTATGGGGCGCATGTTTTGAGGGCTTAGATGTCTTCTCCTGTTACAGGCCGTAGTGGGTATTACAGGCACCCGTAACAGGTCTTTGGTTTTGTATTGAAATTTTCTGATTCTTTCCTTTTTCCTTGTTTTGTCCACTTTTCGTCCCTTTTTCACTTGGAATGCATATCATGACCTGAAAACAAGGGAAACACCATACCAAAGCCTAAAACATTGAAAAATAAAGGGAAAGCAAACAAAAGCGATGTAAAAAGATATAAAAACTACTAATAAAAGCAACATAAAAACCATTTATCAGAAACAGGGAGGGGAGGGAATAGTTTTTTCCTTCTCGATTCCCAAATTTAACGCCTTGATAAATCTTTGTTCCTCATCCCAATCTCGAAATGGAATGAATAATTGATCTCCAACCCCATCTTAAACGAGTTTGAATATCTCTCCCATGCTCTCATTCCCGTATTAGAATCAATTTTTTTAATAGAAATAATCTTGTCTCCCAGATACATAACCTACTCCGAACATAGAGTCTACCTCAAACCCTAAACAAGTAATGAACCTTAACAAAAATTAACATACATTAAAAATAATAAAGTAAAAGAACTTTATAAATTTTCAAACGTATATTTTAAATATTTCAAATAATAAAGTACAAACAAAAATATCAATGCATTAACCATACAACTTATATTCTAAATTATCAAAACTAAATAACAAAGCACTAACTCATATTTCAAACTATCATCAAAATAACCACATAATCAAGATTATTATGTATTCCAAACTACCATTAAAACAATTATATATACAAGAAAGTTCTACCTCATTGTTCTTTTAAATTTCTTACACAAGTAAACAAGTAGTCAACAACAATGTTGTTTTATTTCTTTTCCTAAATATTACTGACTATATTGTTATAAACGGGGCCGATTCGGTGTGGATACGAGTATCCTTATTGCTCATCTTGTCCACGTATTTTGAAATCTAGAAAAACCTAAATTAAAAATCAATCAAAGTAGGGTTTCCTTATCAAACTCAAAGCGGATTTGGACGGGTAGCCTCAAATATAAGTTCAGTTCCTATGCCTAAGCATAAACACACTTTTTTGATTTGGCAAGTCTCTTTGGATTTTTTATTTCAATAGGGTTTTTTTAGAAATTCACAAACTTGAATACAAATCATATTAGTAAATTATTTCGAATAATATTTAATATAAAAACTTGTTAAACAAGTTATAGTGGTATACATTTTATTTTGGGTTAATAGTGAATTTCACCCCTGTAATGTTAGCGAATTTTGCTTTCCCCCCCCTCCATGCCTTTTGGCAACGGTTTTTTCAAAAAAAGCGTTGCCTAAACCTGCCTATGGCAACGGTGGGGGGGTAAAACGAAACACGCTCATATGGCAGGGGGGTTTCATATAAATAACCCTTTTATTTTAAAACTTATTTATACAATATATTCTAATTTTAACTCATTGCTTTTTTAATTGTTGTTGCTAATTCATCGTAAGCTACTTCCCAAGCAGTGTTGAGTTCATCACTCCATTTGTCTCCTACCACTTCTTTTATTGTTTTCAGCAATGCCTCTTTAACCACCTTTGAAATAACCAAAATATTTTTTGTTAGCAATTTTATTTTTAGAAGATTGGTCAATATTTTAAAAACTCTGTTGAAAATAATTATTTTAATATATTAGTATAATAAAAAATTATATAAATTTATCATTTTGTATTTGAGAAGAATACACTAAAACATTCTATAATATTATCATACCTCAAAATGTGGACCAACAACTCCCTTTTGAAAGTGAATAGCACCCAATGTAGCATCTCCTAAAACTACCACTCCTTTTGTTCGAAGTTGAACAGCTGAGTCACGCACCTAGAATTCAAAAATTATAAATGCATATATTATGACATTGTAATTATGTTGAAAAAAATATATAAAAATGAAAACTACTGGTAAATATTCATATGACTAAATATTTATATAATTATATGACGTAGTAATTATGTTATTCTTTGAAATATATTAATTAAATAAAAAATAAAAAAAGTTTAAAATTCTATGCATATGATCAAATTGATATTAATTTTAAGAGTAACATTGACGTTGAACTGACATTAAATGAAAAATAAAAAATAAAAGAAATTAACTAACGTTAGATTATACTCACCAGGCCAAAAAAATTTTCAGCATGAGCTTGTAATGTTGGACTATGTTGTACTCCAGTTGAGTCTTTTAAAAAAGAAAACATACCTTTTGCGGCAGGTGCTTTCTCCAATAGACTATTTAAATTCAATCAAAACAATAATACAATATTTTTTGTTTACCTTATTCCATTTTAATTAAACCAATCAATAATCAAATAAAAAACACAAAACCAACACACTTTAAGAAAAATCTTACATAGTATAGTACAAAACACTATATTGAGGAAGATTTTGTTTGAAAGATTCCCAAGAGCTATTCACCAAAGCCTCCTGTTTGTCGGTGAAATTCATTTTTCTTTTTATTCTTGTTTATTCTTTTTTTTTTGTATTTGAATATTGCAATATAAGAATTTATTTCAAATACTTATTTATATTGAATGTTAGAAGGTGTAAAGAGACGAATTTACTTGTGGTTATTATGTTTTTAAAATTCATTGGCTTGTGGAAGTGGTCATTGTTTTTATTAAGAGACAAGACTCTTTTTAATAAATTAATAAATAAAGACTAAACTAGTTAAAGTCAAATAATAATAAGACATGTATTAAAAAAACCATTTCTTCCACCGAATTATTAATCTAATAAAAAATGTAAACAAATAGAAACATCTTTACATTTAATTTTTCAGTAAAATAGTGTGATGAGTTGTTTCTAGTATATATTTTTGGTCTCTTATCTTTAAGTTAAGTTAATATTGGTCATCTAACTAAAAAATATATATTCATATCGATCCTTTAATTTAACTAAGGGTTAATTGTGATTTACCCCCCTGACAATGAGCGTGTTTTGGTTTACCCCCCCACCGTTGCCATAGGCAGGTTTTGGCAACGATTTTTTCAAAAAAACCGTTGCCTAAAGGCATGTAGGGGGGTAAATCAAAATTCGCTCATATGTCAGGGGGGGTAAATCACAATTAACCCTTTAACTAATTAGCTCCAACTTAGTCATTTCCATCCATTCCTTTTAAAAGACGTTAAAACGCATTTGTGTGGCAGTTGTGTCAGCATATCCACTTTGTCTTCATGTTCTTTTTCAATTATCCAATATGGCAAAGGAACGCCTATTAAGGATTCTCCTGATTAGAAAAGCTCAATGTGATAAGCATGCCAAAGCTATTGAGGATCTAAAGTCCAAACTCATCTCAGCTCAGGAAGTTATCGCTCAACACTAAGAAACATTAAAGCTCATTGTGTAAGAAAGAGACGATCTAAAGGTCTTACACAAAACGATGGCATTAGAGGCGCAAACGCATGTTGCTTCTATCGCCAAGCCAAACGCGTCTTTAAATGAGGCCTTCAATTTTTTCAATAGGCATGAAGAAGAAATATTTGCCTTCAAGTATGACTTGGTAGAGACTTCTCATATGTACTTCGAGCATGCGAAGGAACGTGTGGCCTTTCTCTATCCAGAGTTGGACCTAAGTCAGGTGGATTTCATTAAGGTGGTTAGGGTAGGTCATTAAGGGGGGTCTGATTGTTGTCAGGTGATGAGTGTGATCCTTCGTGGGTATTCAATGCAATCACCATGAGAGGCTACGAGGATTCCTTTAAGAGGGTCCCACATGTAATCGCCTCGAGGGGTGGCAAGGATTCCTTCAAGAGGATCTAATATGTAATCTCCTCAATGGGAGTTAAGGATTCCTTTAAGAGGATCCATCATGTAATCGACTCGAGGGGCAGCAATGATTCCTTGAAGAGGATTCAACGTATAATCACACCAAAGGGCGACAAAGATTCATTCAAGAAGATCTAACATGCAATGGCCTCGAGGGGCGATAAGGATTCCTTCAAGAGGACCCAACATGTAATCACCTAAAGGGGCAACAAGGATTCCTTCAAGAGGATTCAACATGTAATCTCCTTGAGGGGCATAAAGAACTCCTTCAAAAGGATTCAGCATGAAATCGCCTCGAGGGGCAACAAGGATTCCTTCAAAAGGATCCAACATGTAATCACCTCGAGGGGAGACAATGATTCTTTTAAGAAGATCCAACATGTAAGGATTCCTTCAATAAGATCCAACATGCATTCGCCTCAATGGGCGGAAAGGAATCCTTAAAGAGGATCCAACATGTAATCGCCTCGAAGGGCGACATGGATTCCGTCAAATGGATCTAATATGTAATCGCCTCGAAGGACTGCTTTGATAACATTATTTTGCTATTTGATGGCCTGCACGTATATCAATAATAATCCAAATGCTTACATAAAAGAGTACCTAAAGGTGAGAAAAATACACAAGAAGGGGGGTTGAATTGTGTTTGCCAGATCGTTTCTACTTCTGAACCAGCGTTCAAAATCTAAACAAAAGTTCAGAAACTGATAACAAGTGCAGCGGATAAGATAACATAAGTAAATAAAAACAGGAAAAGAACACACAAAAGTTATCATTGTTCCTCTCCAACTGAGAGTAGTTCAGTCCCCTTGCAGCGCAAGATATTTTCACTATAATCAAACAGATTACAACTGCTTATACTCTCAAGTATAATACTTTCTCCTGCTCAGACCTACGACATATGTCTTCCTTGCTTAATCAGCATCTAATCAAGACTTCCTACTTAGATCCTCAGATCCTAAGACTTTCCGGCTTAAACCCCTCAGATTCAAGACTTCCTTGCTTATACTCCTCGAGTACAAGACTTCCTGCTTAAACCTACTGTCCAAGTCTTCCTGCTCAGATTCCATGAATCCAAGACTTCAATGCTTAAGCCCTAGGCAAGAGGCTTTTATCTAAACTGACTGTTTAGAGAAGAAATAACTTACAATAACACTTGATTAACAATCAGAGGTGTTCAAATATAATACAACACACTTTAACACAAGATTCTTAAGTTATACAAGAATAATAACTCTTAAAGATTGGCTTCTCTTGAGCTTATACAAGTAGTGTGAAGTGCATGTATATTTCAGTTGTAGTTACAGTGTTATTCTCTTAGTTGATCTTCAATTCGTCTGCTCCTTTTATAGTTGAAGAAATAGAGTCGCTGAAGCACTCCAACGCCTATATTCAGATCAAGTCTTCTTGCACATCTTCTTTTCCAATAAAGCAGGTGTTGGAACTCGTAGCCAAGGAATTATCCACTGAACAAGGCCTTTTTCCAGAGAACTCTTCTGTGAAATAAGTACAACACAATCTTTTGAAGATAATGGCAACTACTCTCGAGTCTTGTGATCTGAGCTTGAGTTGACACCTATCAGTTTCAGAGGCAGTGTTAGCACGCTTCTGATTCTGAATTGTACAAAAGATATCTTTCTGATCAAACTCTTTCACAAGTACTCGGTCAGAACCGAACCATGGCTTCTTCATGACAGATCATGTTTCGTTAAGTAAATTGAATTCTGTACACATGAACCAGCTAGTTAGAAATCCTAATTGTTCTTCAAATACTTTGTTATCATCAAAACCTTTGAGGATACATGGTATGAACCAAATTTATTTCAACAATCTCCCCTTTTTTATGATGACAACCTTAAGTATTTTAAAATAATTAGTTGCAGATTAATTACTCAACAACTTTTAGGGTCTGAGGTTTGTAAGCCCCCTATGTTAAACAGTCTTAGAGGAGCAGTTTGTAAGCCCCCCCCCTCCGGGTCTCATCTATGAAGTCTAAGAGGCGAGGTTTATAAGCTCCCCCTATATAGAACAATTATATCCACTCCAAGATTAACCTAGTAGAATACTTAATCCATTTCTCCCCCTTTGTCATCAACAAAAAGACAACAGAAAAATAGATAAGTGGGCTCTAGCGATTAATAATGGTTTCTGAACAATTCAATGTTGAACACCAATCATGAACAAGTTAATCTATTGATCGAGTGTGTTGAATATGAGCTACAGTGCCTTGTTGAACAAGAATCATAGAAAGAACCCTACCAAAAGGAATGAGAAAATATAATTCCTCACGAGATGCTAATATCTCTTCTTTCAGATAATTGAACATGCTTTGAGGCATTTTGAATTTAATCCTTGAGACTAGGAACATAATGAAATGTTTATCTTCAAGAGAAATCCATCCTAAACCCCTTTCTCTAAGCCTTAGATCGGTCCCCGTAATTTGGTACCATACTTTCGCCATAGGAGTAAGAGTAGAAGAGCTTGCAGCAGGGCCTTCATTATCATGGATGTTGTGAATAAGATTTGTAAACTTATTGTCATGCCTGTAGTATTCAACCATAACTCCATTCTCTTCACATTTTATTGCTTGATAAATGAGTGTAGAGTTTATCACAACGGGAAAACCAAATACAATAGATAGAATCCGACAAACATCTAACTCACTCTAAGTAACATGAGCATTTGCCCAAAATTATTTCACAAGATCTAGATAGATTGGTCAATTTAGCATTGCAAAATATCCATCCCATTTCTAAAAGTGAATATCTGAGACTATTCGTGAAAGATTAACAACTGTTACTTCATTGAGGTCAACTGTATATTCCTTCAGAATGTCTAGATCATAGATCTCTCCTTTAATGCTCTTTGAAGACATATTGAAAATAAACGAGATTTTAGTAGAGAAAAAGTATTTTACAATACTATCTTATATAGAAGATAATACATAAAATCCAGGTAAAACTCAGATATAGTCATATAACACACAAGATGTTGTTTTAATATAAGCAAGCATGCATTAAATGTTTGGACAGTAATGAGGTAAATGTTTGGACAGTACACTCCTTTTAAGAACCAAATTTCAAGACAATTTATGAAAATAGTCAAGAGTGGTAGAAATGTCCCTTCAGTCTAGAGAATAGCCATTTCAGAAAACACAACAACCAAGGTTGATTACTTCAGGTACTTTTGCTTAAAAAGCAAGTACATTATGAGTTTGCCTTGTTGAATGTATTTAACAATTTCACTAGAAAAAGAGTTTCCGAGACTACTTTCCACAATCAAGTCAATATTTTACAAACCTTGTTCTTCAATCAGCTTAAAAATCAGAGTATAAGACAAGGATTCTTATTTTATCAAAACTCAAGATTAGTCCAATTGTTAATTCAAAGCACAAAGCATATAATTAAACATGTATTGTCTGCTTAAATAATAAAGTAATCAAGAATGAAAAAGATTAATCAAACTCTACAATCAAAGCTTATAGACCCCACTTAGAAAAATTTCCAGACTTAGTGATATATTGTATTCCAACTGAGTGCTATCAGAATCCAAGTTTCCTTCGATGCCCCATTCAAACTTTAAGCATTATTCATCAATAAAAACCATGTTCAGATTTTTCCGAATAAAATCAAATCTTGTGATAGCTAAGGGTTTTGTAAATATATCAGCCCATTGATGGTCAGTATCAATAAACTGAATATCTATTATACCCTTCTGAACATAGTCCCTAATATATTGGTGTTTGATTTCAATACGCTTATTTCTAGAATGTTGAATCGGATTCTTAGTTAGACAGGTAGCAGCAGTGTTATCAAAATAGATAGGAATAGTATTTCCAAAAATCTGATAATCTTCTAGTTAATACTTCATCAATAGTAGCTGAGTACAACACTTAGCAGCTGAGATGTATGCTTCTTCTGTTGTGGACAAAGCAATAGTTTCATGTCTTTTGCTAGCCTATGATATAAGGTTTTCACCTAAGAATTGACAGTTTCCACTTGTGGATTTCCTCTCAGTTCTATCTTTGTCATAGTCAGCATCACAGAATCCAACTAGCTTATAATCTGAGGATTTCTTATAAATAAGTCTAAGATTAGTCGTTCCTTTCAAATATCTAAAGATCCTCTTAACGGCTATTAAATGAGTTTCTCTAGGATCTGATTGGAATCTTGCACACAAGCATATACTGAATAAAATATCTAGTCTGAAAGCAGTGAGATAGAGTAAGGAACCTATCATACCTTGATATTTAGTCGAATCCACATTGGTACTGCATTCTTAACTATTCAGGTTACATGTAGGATGAATAGGAGTTGACATGACCTTGCAATCATCAAGATTGAACTTCTTCAAAAGTTCTCTCGTGTACTTTGACTGATGAATGTATATACCTTTTTTTCTCTGATTGATTTGAATTCCAAGAAAGTATTTTAATTCACCCATCATGCTCGTCTCAAATTCAGCCTGCATGATCTTTGAAAATTCTTGACAAAGAGATGCATTAGTGGAACCAAAGATTATATCATCAACATAAATCTGAACAATCAAAATTTCTTCCTTTAGAGTTTTCCTAAATAGTTTAGTGTCAACTTTACCTTTAGAAAAACCATTTTCAAGCAGAAAATTACTCAGTCTCTCATACCAAGCCCTTGGAGCTTGTTTGAGTCCATAGAGAGATTTCTTAAGCTTGGAGACAAAGTCGGGATAGCTTGGATCTTCAAATCCAGGAAGTTGTTTAACACACACTTCCTCAGTATTACTCCATTCAAAAAAGCACTTTTGACGTCCATCTAATAAAGCACAATGTTGTGATTAATAACATAAGAGAGAAGAAGTCTTATAGCTTCTAACCTTGCCACAATAGAAAAGGTTTCAAAGAAGTCAATTCCTCCTTGCTGACTGTAGCCCTAAGCTACAAGTGTAACTTTGTTCCTCACAACTTCTCCCTGTTCATTAAGTTTGTTTAGAAAGACCCACTTGGTGCCTGATATTTTTCAACTGTGGTCTTGGAACAAGATCCCACACATCACTTCTTTGAAACTGATTCAGTTCATATTGCATAGCCATGATCCACCCATTATCTGATAAGGCATCATCAATAGAGGTAGGCTCTGTCAATGAGATAAGTCCAAGCATTGATTGATCATTTCTGAAAGTTGATCTGGTTCTCAATGGCTCGTCTTTATTCCCAGTGATTTTCCCTTCTGGATGAGATGCCTTATATTTAAATGATCTCTTGGGTGGAATAAAGGCTTCATAACCATTCTGAATAATTACTGGATCTGTAGTAGGATTATCTAGAGTAGCTTCAATTTCTGCAGCTTTTGGTGTTTCTTCAGTTCTAGTATTAGATTCTGACAGATCATCATCTAAATTATTTTCTTTCGGAATACACACCACAAACTGTTCTTTAGAATTTTGAATTCCTGCAAGATTAGCATCCTGATCCATAGACTCTAGCTTTTACAGCCATGTATTTTGTCATCAAATTTAACATGCATTGATTCTTCAACCATTCTGGTTTCTGAGTTGTACACTCTATATGCTTTTGAGCGTTCAGAGTATCCCAAAAAGATACCCTTTTGAGATTTAGCATCAAATTTCTTTAGGTAGACCTTATTATTCAAAATGTAACAAATACATCCAAATTGATGAAAATAAGATATGATTGGTCTCCTACCTTTAAATAATTCATACGATGTTTTATTCAGAATTGGTCTAATATAGATTTTATTCTTAATATAACAGATCGTATTAACAGTTTCTCTTCACAAGTACTTTGGAAGTTTGGTTTTCATGAATCATGGTTCTTGTCATTTTTTGTAAGGATCTATTCTTTCTTTCTACAACCCCATTTTGCTGTGGAGTTCTAGGAGAAGATAACTCATGGATAATTCCATATTTTTCACAAAAAGATTCAAATGGCTCATTTTCAAATTCTCCACCATGATCACTTCTAACTCTTAAGATTTTTACTTCCATCTCAGATTGTGCTTGAACGCAGAAGATGCTAAATACTTTGTATGTTTCATCTTTAGATCGAAGAAATTTTACCCAAGTCCATCTGCTGAAATCATCAACAATAACCAAACCATATTTCTTCCCACTGATTGAAGCAGTCCAATAGGACCAAACAGATCAATGTGAAGTAATTCTAAAGGTCTAGAGGTAGAGACAATGTTTTTAGTCTTAAAAGAGGTTTTCACAATCTTTCCAACTTGACATGCTCCACAGAGAGCATCTGAGTGATAGTCAAGATCTGGAAGCCATTTAACAAGTTTTTGCTTGCTAAGTTTAGAGATTAATCTCTAGATAGAGTGACCTAACCTTTTGTGTCAAATCCATTTATCATCACTCATTGTCATTAGGAAAACGACCTTCTGATCAGCCAACTCAGAAAGATTGATTTTATAAACATTTCCCTTCCTTTTCCCTTTGAATACAATGCTTTTGTCAGCATTAACAACCGAACATAAATTCTTATTAAATGTTACTTCACAACCACTATTACACAATTGACTTATGCTTAGTAGATTATGCTTTAAGCCATCTAGCAGCCAAACTTTATTGATAAGGGTTAGAGAGTTACCAATGGTACATGTACCGATGATCTTTCCTTTGTGGCCTCCTCTAAAACCCACACTTCCTTCCTCTTTCAGATTTAAGGTTTGGAACATATGCCTTTCTCCCGTCATATGACGTGAGCAGCCACTATCTAGATACCACGATTGGCTTCCCATCATTTCCTTTAGGCATATCTGTAGTAAAGACAATTTGAGATTTAGGTACCCTTAAATGTATGGGTCCTTTCATGTTAGTTTTAACAAGTTATTTCCTATCATGTCTTTTTGCCATGTAAAAAGGTTTAGCTTAACTCCATTTTTCTGTTTCCAAAAACTTTGACTGGAGTTATTTTTCATCCTTAGTTACTGAATCTCTCTTAGCATGTGATTCAGATGTTTTGGATATTAATGTAATCAGAAATTTTGGATTATCAAGTTTTGAAATTACAATACCTTTCAACTTCAGATCAATTCGTTCTAATAAATTCATAACTTTTACATTATCAACAACAAGAATAAAATAGTTGCTTAACACTGTCTGAGCAATGCTAGAGGACCAAGGATCTGGGGACACTTTATACAATGACATATCAAAACTAGAACAATTTTCATTGTACCCCAAACCTTCTCTATTGCTTTTTCCAATTCCATAAATAATAGATGCAATTTTAGTTCTATCAATGCTAGATGTGATAAATTTATGAAATTTTATATCATGCTTACCTAAAGTGGAAGATTCCTTTTTAGATATGTTGATTTCTTTTCATTCTTCTTTCAAAATAAAGTTGTCTCTTTTTAAAATTTTGATGCGACTGGCTTGATCTTTGCAACGATTCATGAGATCATTTGTGCATAAAATATAAGTCAGAATAAAAGTATACCTCATCTTCATCTTCAGACTCTATTTCATATAAAAGTCCTTCTTTAGATGTGTGAGCCATCAACGCCAGATTGGTTTCATCTTCTTTTCTGAGTCTTCAACGTCTAGCTCTTCCCATGTTGCCATAAAATTCTTCTTAAATATATTCCTGAAGTTATCCTTCTGATGACTTTCTTTCTTTTGACTATCTTTATGAAGATCAGGACAATCATTTCTGAAATGACCAATTTGTTACAGTTGTAGCAGATTTTATCTTCTTCTTTCTCTTTAGATCTTTTAAAGCCATTGTTTTTATAAAATCTTCTGTTCCTTCTGGCCATTTGCAGAAATCCTCTGATTAAGCATGCCATATCATTGTCATCAAATCTACCATCAGAATCTTCTTCAGAAGTTTCTTCAGGTTTACTAATCTTTGAAGGCCTTTTGGATCTTTCGCCAGATTTTTCAGAAGCAGATCTCAGGGAAAGAGATTTAAGATTCTTTTAAGACTCGTCTCCATTCAGTTCCATCTCATATCTCTGAAGATTGCTTATTAGACTTTCAAGAGATAGCGTATTCAAGTCTTTAGCTTCCTAAATAGTTGTTACTTTAGGTCTAAACTTTAAAGGGAGACTTCTCATAATATTTTTAACATGATCTGATGTAGAGTAACTCTTATTTAACACATGAAGGTATGATACAAGAATCTGAAACCTAAAGAACATGGTTTCAATATCTTCATCATCCTTCATTTTGAATAACTCATATTTTTGTACTAACAAGTTAGATTTTGCTTTTCTAACTTGTTGATTCCCTTCATAGGTGAAGCAAAATGATTCAAAGATAGTCTTTGCAAAAGACTTATCAATGATTTTTCAGATACTCAGCATGTGGTAGAGCATCAACCAGAATACCTCTGACTCTATGATGTTTTTTATAAATTTTCTTTTGAGATGAGGTCAATTTTTTTGTCAGATACCATACCAACATTGATCTCGATACCATCTTCAAGTATATCCCATAATTCATCATCAAGTACAATGATATAAGTGTACATCTTGCTTTTCCACCATTCGAACTCAGTGGAATCACCACTGAAAACAGGAGGTTTAGAAAAATAATGATTTCTCTCAAAACCACTGTAATCATAGGAAATTCCTCTTTCTGAGATACTAGAAGTAGGATCCTTATTAGACATATTTTACTCTTTCGATCTTTATTTGTACCACTGTTAAGTGTTACGCACAGACCTTGCTCTGATGCCAACTAAAGGTGAGAAAAATACACAAGAAGGGGGGTTGAATTGTGTTTGCCAATCATTTCTACTTCTGAACCAGAGTTCAAAATCTAAACAGAAGTTTAGAAATTAATAACAAGTGCGGCAGATAAGATAACAGAAGTAAATAAAAACAGGCAAAGAACACACAAAAGTTATCATGGTTCCTCTCCAACTAAGAGTAGTCCAGTCCCCTTGTAGCAAAAGAGATTTCCACTATAATCAAACAGATTACAACTGCTTATACTCTCAAGTATAAGACTTTCTCCTGCTCAGACCTACAACCTAAGTCTTCCTTGCTTAATCAGCACCTGATCAAGACTTCCTGCTTAGATCCTCAGATCCTAAGACTTTCCTGCTTAAACCCCTTGGATTCAAGACTTCCTTGCTTATACCCCTCGAGTATAAGACTTCCTGCTTAGACCTACTATCCAAGACTTCCTGCTCAGATCCCACGAATCCAAGACTTCAATGCTTAAGCCTAAGGCAAGAGACTTTTATCTAAACTGACTCTTTAGAGAAGGAATAACTTACAACAACACTTGATTAACAATCAGAGGTGTTCAAATATAATACAACACACTTTAACAGAAAATATTCTTAATCTATACAAGAATAAGAACTCTTAAAGATTAGCTTCTCTTGAGCTGATACGAATAGTGTGAAGTGCATGTATATTTTAGTTGTAGTTGCAGTGTTATTCTCTTAGTTGATCTTCAATTCTTCTGCTCCTTTTATAGCTGAAGAAATAGAGTCGTTGAAGTATTCCAACATCTATATTTAGATCAAATATTCGTGCACATCTTCTTTTCCAATAAAGCATGTGTTGGAACTCATAGCTAAGGAATTATCCACTGAACAAGGCCTTTGTCCAAAGAACTCTTATGTGAAACAAGTACAACACAATCTTTTAAAGATAATGTCAACTACTCTCGAGTCCCGTGATTTGAGCTTAAGTTGACACCTATCAGTTTCAGAGGCAAGGTTATCACGCTTCTAATTCTGATTTGTACAAAAGATATCTTTCTAATCAGACTCTCTCATAAGTACTCGATCAAAACCGAACCATGGCTTCTTCGTGACAAATCTTGTTTCATCAAGTAAATTGAATTTTGTACACATGAAACAGCTAGTTATAAATCCTAATTGTTCTTCAAAAACTTTTTATTATCAAAACCTTAGAGGATACATGGTATGAACCAAATTTGTTTCAACAATACCATCATTAAAATCCATGTGCCACCTTAATAACACATGAAAGAGTACCCTCACGAAAAACGTCATTGTTCATACAAAAATGTGAAGGTGTGAAAAATACACAAGAAGGGGGGGTTGAATTGTGTTTCGCGTTTTCTTTTATTTTAGCTTCTGATCAGAGTTTCAGAATCAGAACTGGTGTTCAAATTCTATTTAATTCATAGCAGCGGATATAAATGAAGTAAATAAAATAACAGCAGAAGACACAAAAGATTTATCCTGGTTCCTCCCCTAACTGAAAGTACTCCGATCCCCTTACCTCACAAGAGATTTTCATTATAACCACTTCATGATTACAATCGCTTATGCTCCGCATAAGACTCTAACAACTGCTCATAGGAGTTTCTGAAACACACCCAGAATCCATAGGAGTTTCTGAATGAAATTCCTTATCAAGGTTTTCACTCTTGCTTTTGAGAGTAGAGTTTTATTTTTCTAAATTGTCAATTCTTTCTTTAAAATAGAATTTTCTTTTATCAGCTCACTATGGGATCCATAATCAATTACCTGGAACTATTTTAGATTCTTGTATCGTTTCTGACTCTTTTCAAGAATTTCAACTAAAGCTAATTCAAGTTCAGAATGAGTTAGATGAGAAAATAACTTTTCAGAGTTTGAATATAATTATGATTCTTATTCAGAGGCTTTAGTGCTAACCATAAGTTCCATGTTAGCTTGCTCTTCTTCAGAGTCATCCTCGAAAGAGCCAAAGTCATCCCATGTTTACATTAGCTCTTTCTTCTTCTCTTAGAAGAATTTCTTCTTAGGCTTTTCTTTATTAAGTTTGGGACATTCATTTTTGTAGTGACCTGGCTCTTTGCACTCAAAGCATATAACCTCTTTGTCAGCTCCAAACTTTCTCTTCCCAGAGGTTGACTCAGAGTGTCCACCTGTTCTTCTATAGCCTCTGTACTTATTCTATCTTTGTTTTTAGAGTTGGTTGACCCTTATGGATAGTAGAGACAACTCGTCCTCTTCATCAGAGCCACAAACTTCCCTTTCCTATGAGGTTCATCCTCTTCTAGCTTGATCTCATGGCTCCTTAAATATCTTACAAGCTCTTTAAGAATTATGATTTTCAGATCCTTTGACACCTTAAGTGTTGTTAGCAATGGTGTCCATTTCTTTGGCAAGCTTCTGATGATTTTCTTTACATGGTCTGCGGTGGTGTATCCCTTGTTCAAAACTTTAAAGCCAACAACAAGAGTATGAAACCTTGAGAACATTTCCTCAATAGTTTCATCTTCTTCCATTTTGAAGGATTCATACTTCTAGATAAAGGTCAGAGCCTTAGTTTCCCTTACTTGATCATTTCCTTCATGAGTCATCCTCAAGGAATCAAATATAGACTTAGCTGAGTCTTTATTTGTAATATTCTCATACTCAGTATAAGAAATAACATTCAACAAGATTATTTTGGACCTGTGATGATTCTTGTTGTCCTTCTTTTGTTGTTCATTCATTTTGTTTCTTTCAAGCTTTACACCATTTGAATCTATAAGATGTGTGTAACCATCTATTACGATATCACATAGATCTGTATCGTACCCAAGGAAGAAACTTTCAATTTTATCTTTCCAATAGTGGAACTTTTCTCCATCAAAGATTGGAGATTTAGCATAATAATGATATTTATCATTGTTGCTTATGGATGTCATATTGTGTTTTTGAAAGTGGATATTTATTTGACACGGTTAAGTGTTTGACATGAAAGAGTCAATACCATAACTGGAGCTCTAATGCCAATTGAAGGTACAAGAAACACAAGAACTGGGTTTCTGATATGACAACTTTTTCCCAAACCACTCACAAACCAATGACACGGACAATAAAGATAAAAATACACAATAATTTTGTTACTAGTTCGTTGTTAAGTAGATTAATACAGTCCACTCGCCAAAGTGATTTCACTTTCTCACAAGGACTTAATCCTCTAATAAATCAGATTACATACTTCAAGACAAACTGTGAATGTCTTCTTAAGACTACTGACCAAACTTAGTCCTTCAAGGAAAAACTCGAAGACTAACTGTCAATGACTTCTTGAGGCTACAAACTAAACTTAGTCCCTCGAGGAATAAATCAAAGTTAAAATACAAAGATATGTGTTTACAAGAATGCTTCATAACAAGTAGATACACACAATGAAATTCAAAGTTTACACTAAGAAAAATATTCAAATGAAAAGCTCTAAGTGTAGTGAGTATGTTACTCTTTTCTTTTCGTTGTTGTATGTTACTCCACTATTGTTGTGTATTTCTCTTTGTATTTTGTTGTCTTTTACAATGCCTTTGTTCTCTTTATATAGATGAATAGCGTCGTTAGAGGATAGAATTAGAAACTTATTCAATTCCAAAACTGTAATAGTGGTATGAGGTTGAGCCGTGAAATATGGAGTATTGTTGGTAGTACATTCCTTAATAATTCCAGCATATTTGTCCTTCAAGGAAACATATGATTTTGTCGCTTGAATGCATGATTATTAGGAATATTCTTTCCATCATCGTACTCTAAATCACTAGCTTAGTATTAGAGATGATTTGAAGCTTGATCAGATTTCATAGTCTTGAAGATAGACTTCAAAGTCTAAAGAATATTAGGCTTTAATTTATTAGAGTAATTTAGTATTGTCTTTTCAGAAGTGTTGACTGAGTTATCTAGAATTGACTTTTAGTTAAGCACTTCTTCATATTATAACCTTGGTTCAGAGTCTAATGGTGTCCATAGTTTAGAGTCTGATGAAGTCCAAAGTCCAGAGTCTCTCTAACTAGAGTCCAGAATCTCTTTATCAAAGTCCAGAGTCTACCTTATTCAGAGCTTGTTTTGTCCATATTTGTTCAGTGTCTGGCTTGTTCATAGTCTGCTTTATTCAACATCTAGCTTGTTCAGAGTCTGCTTTATCCAACATCTGGCTTGTTCAGATTTAGCTTTATTCAACATCTGGCTTGTTTAGATTCTGCACGCTTGATAAACTATTAGGGTACAAAATTATTCTTTATATTTTATTATCATCAAAACTCAAAGGTTGGAGATGTATAACAAAACTTGTTCCAACATGCACGTCTAAGGTGGTATGTCTAGTGGTGCCTTCTCATACTCTTTATGTTGATAATATTATGCTCTTCAGTAGAGGTAATCACCATATGAAAATTGACAAATTGTGACGGTTTATTTTGGTAGATTACGACCGTTAGAACCGCTGCAATTTGCATGTTACAGTGGTTGCATCTCCGTCCCAAAAACGTGCATTGTAAGGTTGTATTACGACGGCGTCATTCACTACTAAAAAAGTTGAATTTTGAGAGGGAAATAATCCATCGCAAAAGTACGAAAATTCCCTCACAAACTGTTTTAGTGACGGAATTTGTGACGACCCTAAATTCATAACGAATTTCAATGTCGCAAAATATTAACGAGGGAATTTGCATTCCGTCACAATTTGCGAGATAATATATCCATCACAAATTAGATTTATCCGACACTAACAATTGACCAAAACTATAAAATGTATTCTAAAAATTCCGTCACTAATTAATGAAGGATTTTAATTCCGTCACTAATTACTGACATATTTTAACTTCCCTCACAAATTTAGAACATATTTCAAATTCTCTTACTAATATTTTTTATTGGTGCATTCATTATATTTAAAAAAAATTAACTTATAAAAAACAAATAATATGAAATATTTTTGTAAATTAAATATTTAAATATAGTATATATTCATCATCAAAATACAAAGAAAACATCACTCGTATTAACATTTATCTTGAAGCTAAGTTTACGATCTTGAAGAGCTTAAAAAATAAACTATAAACTATTTTAGGATATGTTTAAAATGTTTCTGCCAAACAATATGATAAAATAAAACTATTTGTCTATAATATATAAATTGTTGTATTGAACTATTCTAAAGAATTAATAGAAATAAGATGAAAACATTTCCTAAACTATCCTTGCATTCTTCAATTAACTTTACTAAGTTGACAATAATTCCAAATTTCCTTGATCTATTTCTTTCAAGTGGTTTCACAGCTACAACCTGCATGTAACATAAATCTTAGTTAGGATGTTAATCATAAACTTAATGAATATGGTTCTTCATGAACCTACATGTAACATAACTCTTAGTTAGAAAATGAGAGAATAGTTCGGATGGATGATAACAATGAAAAACATATATATTCAAAAATAAGAATTCCAATAATGAAAATCTCAACCCACGTATCGATTTTTCCTTGCACAAATAAACAAGCTTATTGTTCGGCTATTCGAATCTTCTGTTTTTTTTTCAAATTGTTGTGTTTAGGACTTAAGGATGTAGGGTGGTCTGTCATGGAAGATGAAAAAAGTCTTTATCATAGTTGATTCAAGATAGGAGCAGAAAAGAAGGGGAAAGGTCTTAGGGTAAGAGGGGTTTTTTTGACAAAGGGTGAGAGGGAATTGGAAACTAGGAAAGAGGGAAAGTGAAAAAAACCTACTAAATAAATTGAAGTTGATCTGTGAGAGAGGGAAATTAAAATTAATTTATCAAGAAAATTAAAATTGGTTTTTAATTTAGACGAAAGCTAAAATTAATTGATTGAGAGAAAGTGAAATAAATTTTTTGTAATAAAAGGAAGAATTGTATTTTTAATTAATTAACAATTAAATTTTACTTTATTTTAAATTAATATATAATCTTACTTTAATTATGTGTAACTTTAGAATATTGAAATTATAACGAATTTTTAATTTCAATTTATTTTATATAAAATAATAAATTAGGGAGGGAATATTTTTTCTCACAAAAATATCTAACATGTTTATGACGGAATTTGTGACGGGAATATTGATAAAGAGTTTGCTAAATTTACTTTTGTCAATTTTGTGAGGGATTTTATGAGGGATTTTTTGTGACGGAAACATTGCCTCACAAATTTCTTCGGTAATTTTAACTCATTGATAGTTTATTATTTTTATAGTTTTCCCTCACTAAATCTATCGCAATTAGTGAGGGATTTATTTCCCTCACAAATTTTCATCCCTAATTTGTATTTTTTTAGTAGTGATTCTCTTTCATGACAGTTAAGGAATTGACGCAACCTGAATATTGCGACGGTTAAAAACCGTCGTGGAATTTTGTTTTAATTTTTGTTTTCATTGTTGATTGTTACAATAATTGTGGCGGTTTGAACCGTCGCAAATAGCAAATATTAAAAAAAAAATTACCCTCAATTTTTTAGCATTATTATAAAAGAAACAAAATAAAAAAAAAAACTCTAACTCTATAGAAGTTTACTTGATTTTCTACTCCAAAACTTGATATCTTCCATGACTTAAACACAATAATGCTTGTCTAGAGAAACTTGTATTCTCTATTTGGGAAAAAAATCCCATATGGAGACAACCATTACATAAGTTGGTTTTTATGTAATTTCACCAACATTATTCATTTAACTGACTAAAATAATGTAATAAATATAAAATAAATACTATGCAAATCACTTCTGACAATTTATCATTCAAATACTTACGGTAGGCACATCATAAATCATAAATCATTATTCAAAACAAATTGACATTAACTTCAAGGACATGTATTGTACCTAGAATGACTTTGCTTGTGGCACTTTGTGAGATGTTGGAAATGCACCATGACTATATGGTAAACTGGGAGTCAGTACAAACATAATCATCATTTTTCTCATTGTTACCTGGAACATTAGAATATTTAAATATGATACACGTAAAAGGAAGAGAATAAAAGACAATATCTTTCAAATGAGAGAAATTTCATTTGTAATTTTTTTACACAACGAAGGTAAAATTCAAATGGTCAATAAAGGTAACCAATCATGGGTTTACACATTCTTCAGCAAGAAATTGAATACAAGTAAAGGGAAAGTAAGGTTTTTGTATCATAAGCTTCTCATATTTATATTTGGAAAGGATTTAATGATCAAAATAACATGAAAAATTATATGATACCATGTCAAATCCAAACCGAACCATTTTTATCTGGGGGAAATAAATAAAAGTTCTAGTACATGTTGAGATCACAGTATTGACTCAATATACATACATAAGAATAATCTCGATATTCCAAACATACAGTTATAAGAATAATCAGTCTTCCACAACTGCAAGGAAAAGGCTAACAATAATTAATACAACAAAAACAAAATAAAACAAAATAATAAACAATGATTCAAATAAGTATATCAAAGCCTAAACAAGTCATAATTAACTAATCAAATGTGATAGCCATTGAATCTCACAAAGGAACAACCAATCACACTCACACCAACCCATTCTCCAAGTGTTGGGAATAGACAACAGGATAACATTGTGCTCAGCACTGAGATCCTTCAAGAGTTTAACATAGTCAGGTTTGTCACAATCTTCTGCAAGAGTTGTCATGTGTGCTTCTCAATTACTTTTGCACCTCCGTGAAGGCTGCATGCAAGACCACCATATTCCAATGACTTTATGAGCACAAGTTGCAAGACAATCATGATGTCCATTGGCTTACCTGGAATTCCAACTGCAGTGGCAGCAATAGGCTTAGCTCTGATTTGTTACATCCATTTGATACACTACAAGGTGTCTGAGTGCAGCAAGCAGAGGCTTCACTCTGCAACGCTGCTTTAGGCCAATATTAAAAACATATAAACACTCCATTTGAACCAACTTGAATTGCATCAATTAATTCCTCCTAGCTATACCTAAATAGCCACATCTCAAATTTTCAAAGCATACACAACAACACTATAAATTGAAACAGGGTCAACATTATGAATAACAATACACATATTTAATACACAAGAGCATTCACATTCAAAGACTCGTGAGACTCTTGCTCTGTAATCTTCGGTAAAGCTCTACCACTTAATCAAATCCAATTTTTCGATATGAAATTATAAAATCTACAACTTTTCTAATTGATAACTCTTGAACCCTAAATCATTTTTTCATAGAAATCAAACCTTCTTATTATTCTATGTTTCTACAATTGATTGAGAGATAAGGAGAAATAAAAAATGGGTCAAATTTTAGCGAGTATTAGGGTTTTTCAAGAAAGAGTTGAAACATTGAGAGAAACTATAAATCTTCATGAGAGAAGAGATAGAGAGGAAGATTCTAACCTTAGACATGATAAAGAGGAGGACGGAGGATGGTGAAGGCAAAACGATGGACGATGGACCACCAGTGCGAGAGGAAGAATGAGTTTCTTGAGCGTGAAACATGATTCTTGTTTTTTTAATGTGGAAGGCAGCCAAGGCAACATATCCTCAAGCATGGGAACATGAAATGAGGGAAATGAGGAAGGTTAATGAGGAGGCATACAAACACTTGTTAAAAATACCTCCTAGATATTGGAGCAAGTCCATGTTCAAGTACAATGCAAGATGTGATGTGTTGGTCAACAATATGTCTGAAACTTTTAACAGTGTTATCATTTAACCAAGAGAAAAGCCAATTGTGTCAATGTTAGAGGACATTAGAGGATATCTAATGGATAGGTGGGCAAAAAATAGAGCCAAAATTGAAGAGTATAAGGAATTTGTCCTGCCAAGAATTAGTAAGATGCTTGAGAGAAGAAAAGAAATCTCTAGGTTTTTAATACCAAGGTAATTTAATCTTTTTGTGGAATCTATTCTGAATATATGATGTTTTTAAGAATAACTCTTAAATTTTGATGTATAGGTTATCGGCGACATGATTTATGAAGTGAGACATACAAATATGGTTGGAGAAAAACACACAGTGGATCTTAGGAGATTGGAGTGCTCTTGTAGAAGTTGGATGCTCGTAGGCATTCCATGCTACCATGCTATCTCTTGCATGCAAAATAGATCTTTAGAACCAGCTGACTTCATTCCAGACTGCTATAGGAAAGAAACTTACAAAGCTTGCTACCAAACTATAATATATCCAACAAATGGAGAAAATTTATGGGAAAATACACCTTATCCTGACATACTGCCACCACCTTCTAGAAGAGCACCAGGGAGGCCTAAAAGAAGAAGAAATAAATAAGCTGATGAAAAGAGAAAGGATGCAGTGAATGTCTCAAGGAAGGGGCTGCCAAATAAGTGTTTCATATGCAATCTTTCTGGGCATAACAAGGCCTCATGTCCAACAAGACCAAGAGAGGCCCAGACTGCCAACACTAACCAATCCCAAACAACAGATCCAGTTCCAACTGTACAGTCACAAACAAGTCATCCAGTTCCAACTGTCCAGTCACAGCCAACTCCAAGGGTTCAGAAAAAACAATCACAAACTACTCCAGCAACATTAGTTCAGTCACAGCCAACTCCAAGAATTCAAACAAGGCAGTCAGCATCAAGTTCAAGAATCCAAACAAGACAATCTATGACAGTGTCACAGCTACTTGCAGTGAGAAGGAAATCTGGCACAACAATATTTAAGCCACCAACAAGTATGAGGCCAAAATTGGCTATAAGGAGGAAGACCACCAACAAATAGCATTTCTGTTTTGGATTTAGGACTGTTTCAAATTTGTGTTTTGGATTATGTGATGACAATTGTGTTTTGCAAATTGTTTTGGAATGTAATGACAATTGTGTTTTGCAATTGTTTTGGAATGTAATGACAATTGTGTTTTGGAATTGTGTTTTGTAATGACAATTGTGTTTTGAAATAGTTTTGGATTATGTAATTCTCGATGCAGGAATATGTTAATGTTCACATTTGTGTTTGCAATTAATTTTAGTTTTGTTTTAAAATGTAACAAATTGGTCCTTCAAGATTTTAATTTGTAACAATCTGTTAGATGTCAAACATGTTATATATTTGTATGGAATATTTGGCATTTTTCATTTCTTTCTAACGGTATAGTGTGAATTTAAGCGGTAAAGGGAGTTGTTAGGCTTACATCGGAATATATGTGTGGAGCTTGTAATTTGTGCGTTAATGTGCAGGTATAGGCATGAAAGGAGCAAAATGGTGAACACATGGAACCAATGCAAGTTCCACTGAGTTTTTATTGCTGCAACAGGGTGTTCGCAGTGCGAACAGTCTGGCGAAGTCCCAGCGAATGTTCGCACTACGAGGGACCAGCGAGGAGCCAGCGAATGGAGGCAGTGAGTTCAAGGTTTTCAATTACCTTGGGTTCGCACTGCGAACTCCTAGCGAGTGTTCAGCGAATGTTCGCTGGTTGGTTCGCAGTGCGAAGGTGCTGGCGAAGAGAGGCAGTAAGTTCCAGTTTTGAGAATTCTGGCTCGCTAGTTTATTCGCAGTGCGAATGAAGCTAGCGAATGATTCGCAGTGCGAATGAAGGGTTCGCAGTGCGAACCCACAATTTCTGCCTGGGGCGGTTTAAGTCTCAGAGGCACTTAAAGTGCCATTTTTCCTCATTCGCAGTGCGAATGGATTGCTCGCAGTGCGAATCATGCAGAATTCTGCTTTGTATAAATAGAATTTCACTTTTTGTAAAGAGGATCTTTTGTTCATTTTGATCTAAAATCATAGTTTTCAGTCTTTTTACCATTGGAGCTTGTATTTTCACTTGGAGAAGCTGATTTTGCATCCATTCTTGATTATTCAAAGTGGATGTTTACTCATCTCCTCTCTTTACTTGTTATCCAATCTACCATGAGAAGTGGTAGTTAAACCCTCTATGTTGAGGTTAGAAGTAGTTGATTCTGTTTTTATGTATTGCTTTTGATCTATTGTATATGAACAAAGTCTTTGATCAATATAGATGAAGTTGTTTTCTCTTAAAGCTTTAAGTTTGATTTGTTTTACTCTAGACATAGATTCCACAAATCTTGACCTAACAATTTCATCTCTTAAAAACCAAACTCTAGACATAGATTTAGGATTTGCTATTCGCAATGTATTGATCTTAAATGATCGTTGTTTAGATTGTTAGCGTGAGACATCATCTAACGGTTTAAACAGCGGTACTCACGATTTCGCTTTAGACATAAACGTAGTCAGGAGGATACGCGGTTATATTGGTCAGAAACCGAGTTCATGTGCTTGATTAATCGTTTATACATGGGAAGGATTAGCGAAACCTAACCTTAACATGCTTTTATAAAACCTTTTACAAAAATCTTTGCACAATTTAATCTTTGCTACAAGTGAATGATAACAAC